>JAJJWW010002531.1:0-600000 GCA_023531295.1 Papaver armeniacum | reverse complement strand
CATCCTTGGACCTTTTTTTTTTTTTTTTTTTTTTTTTTTTTTTTTTTTTTTTTTGCATTCCAGATTTCATTTCCTGGAAGAGTTGATTGAAGCAGCAGTACGAGTAAGCTAGTTGATTGATAGTGAAAATATGGCACTTGGAATGATGATATTATTAAGAAAAACTTCGACCAGTTGACAGATCATTCTGGAAGTTTACATCAATATGGAACCTATCTCTGCCTTATAAGTTAGAATGTTGTGCCCCAGTCTCTTCCATCTCCTAGTGAAAAATAGGAACCCTAAAAATCAGATCTGAAATCCTCTCTGTCCATGATTATCAAAATCATGACCGGTTTAATCATCTTCAACAACAAAAACGATATGCACCATAATGATTTCTCCTCTCAAAAAGTAAAATAGTGTGAAGCCATCACTCCATGTGATATCAAATTTCTATGCAATTGTGTGTTAAGCCAAGAGCTCGGAAAAGTGAAAATCTTAGATGCATTTTGAAGAAGTGTTTCAAAAAGTGAGCCACATCAAATGACATTTCAAGAAGTGTTTGGATTTTCAACTGTTTTCAATGTCTGTGTATAGTTACGCCTCAGATTTGTGTTTTTATAAATATTTTTGATGAGAAATTCGGTATCACAATTCCCTTTTGATAAAGAGTTGAATGATGCTTGTTCAAATTTTCCTTCATTGATATGCAGCATAATGATTTCTCCTCTCAACAAAGTAAAATATTGTGAATCCTTCACTGTGTGAAATCAATTTTTTAATCAAATTTTTATCGATTTCTATCCTGTTGTGTGGAAACATTAGATGCATTTTGAGCTGTGCAAACGAAATTTGAGGCTCAAATTTATGTGGAATCTATGTGAGTCACATCAACTGACATTTCAAGAAGTGTTTGGATTTACAAGCTGTTTCAATGTCTCGTGCATAGTCAAATCATGTGAAAGGGGAATCTGAATTTGAGTGAGATGGAAGAATTAGTACCAACAGCAGCAAGAAAGTTATACTAAGATTTATGTATAAATCGTTTATACGGTCGATAATCGCCTCATCAATATGAAATGCTGCTACGCGTGAAGATGCTTTGGGCCTAAAGGCGTAAATGAGTCCTTGGAATACGGAATGTTTCTATAGGCGTTAATGTAAATTTCTTAAACTCGGTTTACTAGTAAATCAACTGACATTTCAAGAAGTGTTTGGATTTCAACTGTTTGAATGTCTCGTGTATAGTCTGCCTCAGATTTGTGTTTTTATAAAAAAAAATTGATGAGAAATTCGGTATCACAATTCCCCTTTTGATAAAGAGTTAAATGATTCTTGTTTAAATTTGCATTGATATAAAAGTATGAACTTCAATTGGTTTTGGGTTCGAAATACAATAGCTTCAAATTGGTTGTTCTGCAATGCATTTTGAAAACTTCTTTACCACTGCATGTCAACAAAAATTAGTTTAATTTTTCGGAAAATGCAGGTTGTACGCATCGAGATACTTGCAGCCGTAAACGCTGATGATGGAGTTGCTTGTTGGCTCGGCTAGGAGGCAAATTGATTGTTTCCGTCCTTTTCTTGATTTTTTGTGTTTCTGTATTCCTATCAGTTTAAAAATCCCGAGTTTTTATTTAGAGAAGGAAATACAACTATGGTATCGACTAATATTCACAAGGCTTATATTGTAGTTCAATTTTTTTTTCCCAATGTTTGTCGCTTTAAATCTGGTCATTTCTTGTTTGATAAAATAATAACATTTGCAATTATGAAGAAATTGGAGGGTAATCTGGTCATTTACCGTTTCTAGAATAGTTGTTGTACTCATTTCGGAAAGGGAAATCTGGTCATTTCCTATTTGATGAAAATAATAACATATGCAATTGTGGTTGAATTGGAGGGTAGTCTGGTCATTTTCACAATCTTAAGAATATTTGATGCATTTATTTGAGTAAGGGTAATCTAGTCATTTTACATAAAATCTACCGTATTTATATGTGGTTGATTAGAATGTATACCAGAGGCATATCTTGCAATACGAACCAATATGCCTTGCTCAAATTTCTAAATAAACTATTGAACAACAAAATCCGGCCTGTTCAATAACCGGTTGATCAAATATGTGTAACTTAATCTAGTAATTATTGTCGACACAACATCTGTAATTTTACTCAATGCAATATTATTTCATTATTCAAAATTTTAAACTTCCGGTTAGAATTAAAATTGAATTTGGGAATCAAATTTCTCAGTTTATTAATTCGAGAAATTATAATTGAAGTTCGCTCTCAATTTACGTTAAAACTTTAAACTTGCAGGTTCTTTTATTTCTAGCGTCAGATCTAAGGAACACCATAATCCTTGAAATTAAGAAAACACTCCAGAAGAAACTTGCAGACATATTAGCGAGGCTGGAAGAAGAAAGTGGAATAGGAAAGGAGGTTAGTATGTGAATAGAAATATCTGGTCCTGTAAGTCAAGAGATAAAAGCAGTGACAACTCTAGGGTACGATATTTCCTTTGTACTAACTTTTATTTCAAATTGTTTTATGCATATGGGTTCAGCTGTTCTAAGTGAAAAGTTCAACCGATGATATGCGATCCTGTGTTTTAATAATCTAGTATACTAGCATCCGATGATTATTGTAAGTACAGTGAGCATGGTTGCAAAGAGTAGTTTAAATTCCACAACTGGTAATCGTAAGAGGAGTTCATATGGACTCAACAAAATAAGGATTTGTTCAATTTGATCATAGTATGGACTCAACAAACATGAAAAACGGATTGTCAAACTAACAAATTTGTTGGTTTGTATACTGAGATCATAGCTTAAATGTGCGTTTGATATAAGACCCGGTGTTGGAAGCCAAAACGCTGGCATGTGATCTTTAGCCTCCGGCGCCTGTAACAAAACCGCTCATTAATTCTCTGTACTTTTATTATAGATAGAAGAAAGCGGAAATGCTATACTGCTCCCTCCTCACCTCCCTAGTCTCCTCCCTGTCTCACGTGGCGATATGAGGTGTACAAAAATTGAAAACCACATCAGCTGTTTATCTCTTTCCTTCCTTCTGTTTTTTTTCTTCTCTCTCTTACTCCGGCATCGGTTCTTCCCCAAATTATATTTCAGACTTGCTACCAATACAACTACCATTAGATCCAGCTTGAAAATGAAATTATTAATCAAATCAACCAGGACCCATTGCATAAGAAATAATATTATCATCAACCGATGAACCAAAATGGGATCTTGACTCTAAATCTTCACTATCATCTAAATCTGTCTCAATTGTTGCATTTTCTTACCTAGTTTGGAAACTTTGGATCAATCTCAAAGCCAATTTTCAAATTTTCTTTCATCTTTAAATTCTTCAATTTACATAAGATAATCCCAATTGATTTCGATTAACAAATTTTAAATTTCATCTGGTTTTTTTCTGGGAAAATTTGAAGGAAAGTAAAGTACAGTGAAAGATGAGAGAGAGAATGACTCGAAGAAAAAGAGAGAGACTATGCATGACGTGTTTTTGTTTATAGATAACTTTAACGCCACGTGGGAAGGACACATAGTCAGGGAGGAGAGTAGGTAGGAGATTGGGGAGTGGAATAGCACTGCCGGGGAAACGAAACCGAATGATATTATATTGAGAAGTTGAGCTAATAATCATTAGTGGAGGGAACACCGGAGTTAAATACTCAAAAGTGGGACACAATGATTATTATATGCAGAGTTTAAGAAAAATATTATATATAACCTAATATTATAATAAGTTTAATAGTATATTTTGCTTCCGGTGAATAGTGATGCTAGTGTTCGTCATTTGATGTATGTTATATTCATCTTTAGGTAATGAAAATCTTGATCCTATTGTGTATTGTCCAATTATCAATTATTATTTAATAATTTATTTACATTTTTTCAAAATCACTATATTAATATCTGGTTATTTTGATCCATTTCTTAACCCAATATGTGAGACTATTTTACTTGATAGTGTTCGGGGAATAGTGATGCTAGTGTTCGTTTCCGGTGTACTTCGTTAAGAATTCCTATGACTGAAACTTTTTTGATATTTTGCTACAAAATTGAGGTTAATGACAACGACTAAGTTGGAAGGGCAACTGGGAAAAAGTTAGGTACCAAAACCAACTCTAGGTTTTCCCAACCTTCAAGAAATGAGTAGGATTTAACAACATAGTAAGTAAAGTTTGATCTATGAATTAATATGTTAGTAAAGCATTGCATGCATAGTTGAGTAATCCTTAGATTCGAAATGTTGTTATCAATTTCAGAACCTCGTGGGACAATGTTACACCTTAGAAATTTCGGATGTTAGGAATAGGACATACTCCCTCCGTCTCTAAAAGATAGGCAGGTTTGTGTGTAAATTTACACACAAACCTGTTATCTTTTAGAGACGGAGGGAGTAGTATTAAGAAGCTTGGTAAGAACTATTCTGTGGTCACATTCATGACATTGGGTTATGATATACTTAAAATTTATAAAGGATATAAGTTGTTTAGTTTTTTATGATATCGTTGTCATGATTGTCTGCCTTCACCATTTAGATTAAGAAACAATGTCTCTCATTCTTTGTTTTAGCATCCTTATTTTGTAATTCAGCCTGTAGAGACGCAAGGTGCTGCTCGTTTCTTTGTGTTCTACGTACTGTTTAGCTTTAAATAGTTGTCGGAGGATATGATGTTTGATTAGTATGAACTTCTTTGTAAAACACGTCTTACATTATCAAGAATCCTTTGAATTGCAGAACCCTTAATGATGACGTTACACCAATGAGCTTTCAGATGTCAGCAGCTGGTAGAGCGAGACCAAATGATGGGTCATGTGTTATATACTAATGAAGAACCATGAGCGAGTTTTCAAACCTCTACAGCCTCGGCGATTGTTGATCCTAACTCATGAGACTATCCAGTCCAGACCTATCCAAACGAAAGTCGACCCATTAATAGAAAGTAGCTGCAGTTTATAGCTTCATTCATGCGGCGCAGACATTTGTTACTCGCTCTTTGATCATAACTTTTACTGAATCGAACTTTAAAAGCAAAGCCACGCCTATCGGAATTGTAATTTGTAAAAATGGAAGGAAAAAATGGAAAATTTAAATATAGATGGAATTGGAAACCAAAACCGGCTTATGGTGGTGCATTTGGAAGGAACGGAATGCAATGATCTTCAACAACAAAAAAAGAAATTTAGCAAGCATAATTAGAGATATCAAGATTCAAACTTATTTTTGGGCCGAATCAAACACTAAGATGTGAGGTTTAACGGCTAATATTGTTTGTGGGATTCAAATTTCTATGGTCCTTTTTGAGAGGGCATGGAGTAGCAAGAGTGTGTGTTATATCATCTACTCTTGCTCTTGTAATTTTTTTCGTCCTTTTCGGTGATCGACTCCCATGTCGGTTTTCCTTTTTTTGTTTCGGTTGTATTTATTGGGTTAAGGTACCCCTTAAGTACCTTATTTCCAATGAATTCTCCTTTTGACTGATAAAAAAAAAATTTGAATGGTGAAGAATGGTGACGAAGTGGAAAGTAAAGCAAGGAGATGGGAACTACAAAATTAGTATCTTTATTGCTCTCGTTTCTTTAGTTTTAATATTCTGTTGCTTGCTTGTTTGCTATTGTCCATGTTAATAGATAGATTTGCTAAGGGGAGTGTCCTTCTTGAATGTGCATTAACTAGAATGATGGAGTATTAATTATGCTCATCAACTGAGTTTTGTTTTGGTCCAACTGAGTCGCTAAGTATCATTGCATCTGTAATATAAAAGCTGTAAATATCAACTGAATGGGTATCATTATCTGTAATATAGCTGTAAATTAAGCTGGGTGTTTATATGTTTTTTATCAGTTCTGACCTAATTTCCTACTAAGGGATCACACGAAGAACAGTTGTTGCAAGGATTTTTGCCTCTAGTTCCTGGCAGTGGTTGAATTGGAGGAGAGCCTCTAAAATTACTTTATAAACTCAGAATTTTTCCAATTTGACCTACAGTTATTTTCCTCGATGAGAGGTTAATCCTCGAAAAATTACTTGACAATAAAATTCAAAATCGTTAAAAAAGGTGCACAATACCTGACTCGTGGGCTTTGGCTGTGCCCGCAAATAATCTGAACCGTCTATTACAAATAACCAGGTCAGAATTACGGTCAAACATTGAGTAAAGAGAAGCCATTAAAAAGTATAACACAAACTAATCGTACAGTCAGAAAAAAGACTAATCTAAACGGGCAGATTCAACGCCTTTATAAAGTAGGAAAGTTTTGTAGATAAATTTCATTTGCAAACAAACCCTTGCCGCCGCTGAAGAGCAACAGATCTCTTATCTATGATCATCATAACACTTAAATTAACTACAATCACACTATGAGTTTTCCTCTCAAAAGTGTAAAACAGTTCTTCAATCACCTATTTCTTGGTGACCTTTCATCCTTGTTAACTATCAGCAAATTCGGATGGTAATATTATTATGATTTCTTGATTCATTATCTTATTTTGATTTCCCTAATGATTTTCTTATATATTCAATCATACAATGATAATATGATGTTATATTGTTTTATTATGGTGAGATTCATTTAATTTCATGATATTTATTCAATTAGATTGTTGGATTTAAAACACATTTTGAGCTTGCAATTCATTAGACTATAAATCTTGATTAGATTTTCTGTTAATCGACCTTATGGACATCAGACATCATCCATGGCTATCTCTCGCTAATCTTATTGATTATTTTTGTTTGATGTAGGTGCGGCATTAAGTTTCATATTATGGTCGACATATCTACCAATTCCCACACCTTTCTAGGTAAGGACTGCTAGTATGTGGAACAAAGTTGCGCTGTTTAATTTGTTGAAGATTTTTTCTTGAGGTTATACTTTTTTTAGTTATTTATATAGTGAGACTGGATACAAAAGATTGAAGTTTTCTGTTTGATATATTGTCTAACAGGAGGATTTGGAATTGGATACAAAAGGTGATAGAAGCTACTTAGGCAAATCAAGTGATACTGAGGAAGTGTTTGCAATGTTTTTCTTTTTTTCTTTTGTTTTCGATGAAGATTTTATTTGAAACAGATCTCTCATCTATGATTATCATCACACCTAAAAAAAAAAAAAAAAAAAGCAAACCCTAGCCGCGGCTGAAATGAAGAGCAACAGATCTCTCATCTATGATTATCATCACACCTAAATCAACTACAATAACGTATTCACACAATGATTATTCCTCTCAAAAGTGTAAAACAGTTCTTCAATCATCTATTTCTTGGTGACCTTTCATCCTTGTAGCTTATCCTTGTACCTTTCATCCTTGTAGCTTATCAGGAAATTTAGATGGTATATTATTATGATTTCTTGATTAATTATCTTATTTTGATTTCCCTAATGATCTGCTTATATATATTCAATCATACAATGATGTTATATTGTTTTGTTTTGGTCAGATTGATGTGGTTATAGATAGTGGTAAAAAGGTTGTCGTTCACTCGGGCTTTGTAAAGGTTTGATTTAAGAAAATACTAAAAACAAAGATAATTTTTATACGGTTGTCACAAAATATCGAGAGAATTGGGACTCGGGTTTCCACCATTAATCACTTCCCCTTTCTTCTCCCTTTCTTTTTTCTCTTTTCCTTTTTCTTTTTGTCTATTTTCCTCTGTGATAGGATTGAAACGTTTCTCATTGAATGGGAGCGAGTTTCTCTCGTATAAGGAACACGCTCCTATCACGTATCTCAGTGAGGAGCGCAAAATCGCTTTTCTCAGCGAGATTCGTGATGGGTTTGGACGTTCCTGGCTACTAAGGTACTACTCTTTTTATCTGCTCCAGACATTTTTGTATAAAGTATGTATCATCTAAACTTCTTTACTCAATCTTTATGAGTGGTAAACAGAATCCAATGTACTAAGCAGATAGATTTAGTTTTATTTTGGTAAACAAATAATTTCATAATTTCCTCATCATATAATTTGATAAAAGCAAGAGATATAATTATAATGATATTCATGACTTAGGATTTATTAAACTTGTTGTGGTAAGATTTATTGAATTTCAAGTGTTTATATGATAGATCTCAAGTGAAAACAGAAAAAACAGAGGTCTTGGGTAATTTTAATGGATGGTTCATCTTCAGATGGCAGATGCTACTGTTGGCTGGTTGTGAAGTTAAATTGAATTACTTGGATGAAATGCCGAAGGTTATTTTGTGTTGATCCAAGAACTTTCACAGCCCTCCTGCAAGGTTTAGTGAAGACGGAAATATGGAAAGAGCTTTGAAAATTGAAGATTAAATGGCTGCCCGTATACTAACTCAACCATTAAGGTCCTGATTCATGTGTTCGGTTCTGCAAACAAGGAGAAGTGGAGGAAGCTCTGATTGTGGTTAATGGCCTTCGCCAGGCTGGACATGTCAAGCATTCTTTAGAAATTTTGAGTTCAATGCTTCGGGAGGGGGGATTGACTCTTTGCTCACATCAGTCGATTCATTGGGCAATCAAGATAACGTTGGCACAAACATAGATTCTTACAAGGAAGCCTGCTACTTAAAAGCAGATAGTTTTACTTTTATCCGTGTTACGAACAACGGGAATCATCTGAATTCCTACTTATGATGTCCTCTATGATACAATATTAATCTTTGTATGCATCAACATTTGATTTGAGAACAGCGCCATTTTCACAACCCACTATCAATGGTGGTTCCTTTGGGTTTCCAGGTGGTGGTGGTAATGTGTTCCATGAAAGCCGGTGTTATTGTGAAAAATGATCGAGATTTGTCATCCTGTGATGAAAATTTGTGAGGGGTTTTAATATGCAAATGTTGTTGGAATCTCGTATGTTGGTTCCTTTGGGAGTCGTGGTGGTGGCAAATGTGGTGGTGGTGATCTTCTGATCTTGCGGCGGCAGCTAGCTTGTGGCGTTAGGGCATCTACTGGTTTTCACATATTGCGGCGGCGCGGCAGCAGCCTTTGGAGTTAGGATTTCTACTCATTTTTGAATTGAGATTTCATTTAGGGTTACGTGGTTGATTTATTGTTTTTAGGCTTTGGACATTATAGGTGTATGGGCTTTTCAAATTTGCAATGTGATTAGTGCTTGTTGGACGTATTAATTTTTTGGTCGGGAATCAGGATTCGTACCATGATTTCTAGGTGAACTAAAGCCAACCATCACACAACTGATAAATTGGATGAAATTGGAAGAAAAAAAATAAAAATCTATTCCCATAAAAATATAGATTTTGTCATAATTTGTCCCAAAACTTCATATTATCTAAAAAATCATTTGGTTAAACTTAAAGGCAATACCACTATAGAATTTGGTAATCATATGCCTGGCCGCAGTTCAGCTTCAATCCATGTGCTTCGGGTACAGATTTTGATGTAGGAAGGGAATGAAAGAAAGCTCATTTTTTTCACTTGTAACTTTTAAGCTCGAAGCGCGTAGCATGTACGTACTAATGAATCTTAGACAATGTCCAACTTGTCTCAATGTCTCATCAGAAAAACTCTTATCTGAACACAACAATGAATCTCAGTGATTCATAAGCCGTGAGGTTCACATAAACCATAGACCAGCCTCACGTAGCACAGCCATTTTATAGGCTATAGATATAGAAGAAATTGTAATAACTGGGCTTGCAATCAAATATCCATTGGATTAGCCCAAGGGTAACTTAGTAAATCATACAAATTTCCTTGCATAAACCAACTAAACCCTAGAATTCAATGTCTTATACACAGAGTGAGGGTGGAGTAGTGAGGCGGAGTTCTGCTTGAAGTTACCAGAATCAGATGGGTTCTTATGATCGGAGTTACACATATATAATACCTCGGAGATCAAAAAGAGAGACATGGATCTTCCAATTTATCATAATGATTTCTCCTCTCAAAACCAAATTGTGATATCCTCTAGTACTCTTATATATGAAGAAGCATTCGATCTCTGAGATCATCGTAGGTAAGATCTGTGAAATAATTTTGTACTCTGATGTTCTCACGGTCTTAATTAGCCCACAATTTTAACATTCACGTTTTGATTTTTTTCTATGCGGGGATGTTTTGGTATTTATATCTCGGATATAGTCAAACTTTCATCTGACTTTAATATAAGACTTGGGTATCATGGCGGAATAATTTGCGGCTTTAGCGTGCCACAACTTCAGCTATGAATCGGTAGATCTCCAGAAAATTTCAGATCTTAAAATCTGGGTAATCATCAAATGGGAGATGTATTAACTGGTTTGTTTCTTAAGTATCAATTCTTATCTAGTTAAGCAATTGATTTTAGTTGGGGAAATCTCAGGGTGTATTCATATCTGGTCTGGGTAGTGCTTGTACATTTAACTCTCCTATATGAACATATAAAGAAAGATCAGTTCAGATCTTCTTTTTTGAATTGTTAGAGAAAATTTCCTCAGTAGACCTTACAACTTTAATTGATATCTTCCTAAATCTTTAGTGTTGAATCAGTTGTATTTCCCAAGTCACTCATATCTATCTTAAATCTCAAAACATTGTAATGTTCATAAATTGTACCAGAGCTAATATAGGTTTTGAAAAGAGAAGAAGGTGTAAGGCTAGTTTCTAACCCTTCATTTCGTGCTTCGAAAATGGCATCGACAGCAATCAGCTGTTGTATGTGTGGGGACAGACGGTCATTAGGAGTTTGAGTTTAATATAAAGTCATACTATTTAAGGTCGGTCAGTTAAGGTTTGTTTTATCCCAAACTTAGTCGGTGATAGGTTTGGTGATAAACTCTAATCCCTTACTTGATCCTAAAGTTTAGGACCTTAATAGTTAAGTTAACGAAACCCTATTCCTGTAGGATAAGTAATATTACTCCTATAAAAGGAGGTCTAGGCTATGAGTTTTATTATGGAATCCTCAATGGAATTCTCAATGGAGATTTGAGGAATTCATCCCACCTCTTGGGGTGGTATGTGAGAGACCTAATGGTGGAAGGTGTACACTATATTTGGCATGTGCCAATGGCATAGCGTCTTGGAAATATGGCTTGTGGTACGTGTTGGCATGTGCCAATGGTACGTACGGCCAAGTTGACCTAGTTTCACGTTTTGCAAGCCTAGGTTGCTATATTTGGCATGTGCCAATGGCATAGCGGCTTGGAAATATGGCTTATGGTACGTGTTGGCATGTGCCAATGGCACGTACGTCCAGGTTGACCTAGTTGCACGTTTTTGCAAGCCTAGGGCGCTATATTTGGCGTGTGCCAATGGCATAGCGGCTTGGAAATATGGCTTGTGGTACGTGTTGGCATGTGCCAATGGCACGTACGGCCAAGTTGACCTAGTTGCACGTTTTTGCAAGCCTAGGGCGCTATATTTGGCGTGTGCCAATGGCATAGCGGCTTAGTTTGGCATGGTTGCCAATGAGTGCGATATGTAGTTTGGTTTTGGCGTCACGCCATGGTGCGCAGTGTGCGGCTTGGTTTGGCATTGTTGCCATGGTGCGCGAGCAGCGGCTTGGTTTGGCATTGTTGCCATGGTGCGCAGTGTGCGGCTTGGTTTGGCATTGTTGCCATGGTGCGCAGCAGCGCGGCTTGGTTTGGCATTGTTGCCATGGTGCGCGGATGTGCGGCTTGGTTTGGCATTGTTGCCATGGTGCGCAGTGTGCGGCTTGGTTTGGCATTGTTGTCATGGTGCGCATTGTGCGGATTTGTTTGGCATTGTTGCCATGGTGCGCAGTATGCGGCTTGGTTTGGCATCGTTGCCGTGGTGCGCAGTGTGCGGCTTGGTTTTGGAATTAGGGTTCTGTGTCGAAAACCCTAATCTGGTATTTTGAAAAAATACCCCTTTTAATTATTTACACCTGAGTTAAATGCTCTTAGTTAATGTGTTGCGGGTAACACTATGTCATGGGGTTTTACGATTTTACCCCTTGTTTAAAAACCACCATCAACAGCAGGCTCCCAGGGCGTGGTTTCAGAGATTTTCCAAGTTTATCATAGGTTGTGGTTTCCGTGGTAGTGTATGTGATCCCTTAATTTTTGTTTATCAATCAGGATCCAAAACGACATACTTACTTTTATATGTTGATGACATTATTTTGACTGCCTCTACTGATGCTCTCCTATGCCGGTTCATTGATTTGATGAAGAGAGAGTTTGCTATGTCTGACCTTGGTCCACTACATCATTTTCTGGGCATCACTGTTACTCGTTCATCCTCAGGATTATTTTTGTCTCAGTCATTATATGCACAGGACATCATCGTGCGTGCATCCATGAAAAAATGTAATCCAGTGACTACTCCGGTCGACACAGATTCCAAGCTCAGTGCTACCTCTGGCCCGGCAATTTCGGATCCCACTCTATACAGAAGCCTAATGGGTGCTCTTCAGTACCTCACTTTTACTCGGCCAGATATTGCATACGCATTTCAGCAGGTATGCCTATTTATGCATAATCTCTGTGAGCCTCACATGCATGCCCTCAAGCGAATCCTTCGCTATCTTCAGGGCACCATCAACCACGGACTGTTTCTCTCGGTCTCCTCTATCTCTGGCTTAACAACATACTTTGATGCTGACTGGGCGGGTTGTCCTGATTCTCGACGATCGACATCTGATTTCTGTGTCTTTCTTGGTGACAATCTCATCTCCTGGTCCTCCAAGCGTCAAGCCACAGTCTCTCGATCCAGTGCTGAAGCTGAATACCGGGGAGTAACAAGCCAAAGGGAACATTTCTCCTCAAGGAAATTATCATCAAATCCAAGAATATGTCTAATCACAGAAGCCTCTAAAGCGAGAAAGATTGGAAATATAAACACTAACCTAGATTAATAAGGACTTCTAGCCCCTTCATAGCATGCCCGCGGCTTCCTTTCCAGCTTATTATGCTTATAGTGAACTGGAGAAGCAAACAATGTGTTTGTATTTACATAACCTTTTACAGTATGTTTCTTCCCACCTACAAAATTAAATTACGTATACACCGTCCGCAAACAATCATGACTATCTAACCATACTAATTGGAGTCTATTCAACGCTAATTTGAGATGAAAAGCTTACTGCAATGAATAAAAAAAACTAGCTGCACCAGTGAATCAAGCGGTCAGTAATCAAGCTCATCTATATGAAAAACTTCCGGCTGTGTGTGAAGGTCACGGGTCCAAAGGCGTAAACGAATCCTTGGAAGCGAGAATATTTCTTTAGGAGATTGATACACGTGATTAGTCCATGTAAATTTCTTTAACTCCTTTTACTAATTTGAGACAAATAAAAGAAATAAATTCATAGGTAGCCTCATTTGGATGAGCTCGTGCATCGCCTATTCTCTAGTCTACTGAAAGGATTTTTCTTCCCTCTTTCAAAATAAATTCCTAGCAACCAAAATTAAAGCCCATTGGTAAGAACAAGTGTATAAGACTTAACCTCTCTATACGATTATAGCTAGTCAACGGAAAACCAAAATGTCAAGTATGTGATACTTTTATTAAGCATAAGCTTAATTTCTGGATATGATTTGACAAATTTGTAGGGGCTTTTAAGCTCGGCGTGTGTGATTACACTTACACCATGTCCAACTTGACTCATTATCATCCGAAAATACTCTTAAATGAACACAGCCATAAATCTCGGTGAAGGTGATACCTACGGGGTGCGAGGTAGTTCATCTGCACCGTAATAATCTAGTCTCAAAATAACACAGCAACAGTATAGACTATAGAAATGATAACAACTGGGCTTGCAATCAAATACCCATTTGATTAGTTCAAGGGTATTCTTGTAAATAAACCAAAAAACCCTAGAATTTCAAAGAAGAAGGTTCGTGCAAAGAGTGAGAGTGTAAGAAATTTGTAACCTCTTCGTTATTACCACCACTACCACCGTATCAACAACCAAAACTTTTAAATCTTGGGAAACCTTAAGTAGTACTCGATGATACCCCGATATATGACACTCTGAATCACGGTCAGTAGGGTACGTGTTGACCGTTCAATCAAATAAGAAAAAAGAATCAACGATTATGAATAACCCTAGTGTAAACAGGCAGGTCTCTGTCTTATAAGTAGGAACGTTTTGCCCTAATATCTCTTTAGCCTCCGTCTTGAAGATCTTTATGTTTTAATTTTATTATTTTTAATGAGAAATTTGGTAGCACAAATTCTTCTTTTGTAGGCATTTTAAATATTTCTTCAGCACTGCATTGTCTGATGACTATAATTTTACATCAAATTAGTTTGGTTTTTTGTGAACCGGAAAATCAAACGATACACAGATATTTCTCATACAAACAATCACAGCCGTGTGTTGAACCCTCTAAAACCCTACATGTGTTGAAACAAACAATCACAGCCGTCGGTGGAAAATACACCGGTCAGTAATAGGATACAAATCATCCATTAGATCCTGTACTAGAAATAAAATAACGGTCACAATTGAAACCCTAACCAAACGGGCATATCTAAAAGCTCTATAAGAAGTAATTAAGTTTTCCCCTCATTTCATTTCCTCCGCAGTTACAGAAAAAAAGAAAGAAAAACCCTAACTCCTAAACAAGAACAACAGATCTCTCTATCTACATCACTCAAAAATCATGGCTGCCGATTTTTGTGAAACATCATCAGTAACCATAGTGTTTCAGCATAATGATTTCTCCTCTCAAAAATGTATAATTTCCTTGAGCAAAAGAAGGTTTGGATAGGAGTCTCCATTTCCTAGGCTTGTAGCAAAACTGGTTTTGCGGAAAGATGATGGGCTTTATGGAAGTTCCTTAGATCTTATCTGTGTGCCACGGATTTAAAGGATTTCTAAGAAGGAGAAGCCAATTATGAATACATCTACAACTTTCTTCAATGTTCTTTCTTTATTTAAAATGTCCTTGCGATTAAGCAAAAGTTATGAATTGGGGATGTTTTTATTCAAGAAAATATCTCATGTATGATGTAATAATTGTTTTCTGCAATGAGAAGGATTTTTCAGTTAATCTATGAAAGAGTTAAAAATGAGTCTATCTACTAAAAATTAAGTTGTTTCTTGTTAAATTTCAATATGAGAGTTGCAATTAATGAGTATGAACGAACTTGGATGGGTAACCAAACTAAACTCATACACCTTCAATAAATGAATTAACTTCTGGAATGCAAAGAAGCCATACAGATGCACTAATGCCGGAAAGAAGAAATAACTTGAAGAAAGGCTGTATTCAGTAAGGGCATCAGCATAAGCAATTGGTTACATCCTTGGACCTTTTTTTTTTTTTTTTTTTTTTTTTTTTTTTTTTTTTTTTTTTTTTTTTTGCATTCCAGATTTCATTTCCTGGAAGAGTTGATTGAAGCAGCAGTACGAGTAAGCTAGTTGATTGATAGTGAAAATATGGCACTTGGAATGATGATATTATTAAGAAAAACTTCGACCAGTTGACAGATCATTCTGGAAGTTTACATCAATATGGAACCTATCTCTGCCTTATAAGTTAGAATGTTGTGCCCCCAGTCTCTTCCATCTCCCTAGTGAAAAATAGGAACCCTAAAAATCAGATCTGAAATCCTCTCTGTCCATGATTATCAAAATCATGACCGGTTTAATCATCTTCAACAACAAAAACGATATGCACCATAATGATTTCTCCTCTCAAAAAAGTAAAATAGTGTGAAGCCATCACTCCATGTGATATCAAATTTCTATGCAATTGTGTGTTAAGCCAAGAGCTCGGAAAAGTGAAAATCTTAGATGCATTTTGAAGAAGTGTTTCAAAAAGTGAGCCACATCAACTGACATTTCAAGAAGTGTTTGGATTTTCAACTGTTTTCAATGTCTGTGTATAGTTCTGCCTCAGATTTGTGTTTTTATAAATATTTTTTGATGAGAAATTCGGTATCACAATTCCCCTTTTGATAAAGAGTTGAATGATGCTTGTTCAAATTTTCCTTCATTGATATGCAGCATAATGATTTCTCCTCTCAACAAAGTAAAATATTGTGAATCCTTCACTGTGTGAAATCAATTTTTTAATCAAATTTTTATCGATTTCTATCCTGTTGTGTGGAAACATTAGATGCATTTTGAGCTGTGCAAACGAAATTTGAGGCTCAAATTTATGTGGAATCTATGTGAGTCACATCAACTGACATTTCAAGAAGTGTTTGGATTTACAACTGTTTCAATGTCTGTGCATAGTCAAATCATGTGAAAGGGGAATCTGAATTTGAGTGAGATGGAAGAATTAGTACCAACAGCAGCAAGAAAGTTATACTAAGATTTATGTATAAATCGTTTATACGGTCAGTAATCAGGCTCATCAATATGAAATGCTGCTACGCGTGAAGATGCTGGGCCTAAAGGCGTAAATGAGTCCTTGGAATACAGAATGTTTCTATAGGCGTTAATGTAAATTTCTTAAACTCGGTTTACTAGTAAATCAACTGACATTTCAAGAAGTGTTTGGATTTCAACTGTTTCAATGTCTGTGTATAGTCTGCCTCAGATTTGTGTTTTTATAAAAAAAAATTGATGAGAAATTCGGTATCACAATTCCCCTTTTGATAAAGAGTTAAATGATTCTTGTTTAAATTTGCATTGATATAAAAGTATGAACTTCAATTGGTTTTGGGTTCGAAATACAATAGCTTCAAATTGGTTGTTCTGCAATGCATTTTGAAAACTTCTTTACCACTGCATGTCAACAAATTTATTTCAAATTAGTTTAATTTTTTAATTTCCCTTTACATATACTCCTTCGTTCCAATTTACTTGTTGTTTTAGGGTTTCTTTTATGATCCAAATTAAATGATAATTTTAACATTTTTGCCCAATTCTGACTAATCTACCCCTGCTTTGGAATCACACCAGAGAATTAATACTCATCGTAATCAACACAAAAAATTACTCTAATTTTTAAATATACCTCATGGAGGATATATACTCAATCTTGGAATATTTGTTAGTACATCCCTAGTAAATTCGGGATTGATAACTTTCCTAGAATCTGGAAACACAAAATTAGGCCATTTAACACTTTAAGTAAGAATTAATATGGGTATTATTGGAAAGATTTTACTCTCTTTGATATTTCTTAATCTCCGTGAAAAACTCTACAACGTCAAGTAAATTCGAATCGGACGGAGTATACAATAGCGTCAAGTCTTTGAGATTTCTGACCATTGGATCATTATCTTACTTCTCACCTGTATATATATACCCTTCAAATCATTATACCCATACCCAAATATCCTGCCGGGCCAGCCGTCAACAAAATAAAAAATTCTCTTTCCCCATTTTCTTCAGATCTGATTTTTTTTGAATAATGGATGATTCTTCAAGAGGAATTTGTTTATCTCTCACAGATCTTAGCAGCATTATTCTTACATCTACTACTGATCTCCTAATTCCTGTGAAATTGCCAGAAGAAGATGAATACCCTGTCATCTTGTTGACGGAATTCACTCACACAATGATTTTCCCTCTCAAAACTCAAGTTTTTCTCATAATGTTATCTCCTCCTGCGAAAGGGGAGACTAGTCATCTCATTTGTAAGCTCTTCATTTTTATTTTATTTTTTTCAATTAGGGTTTTTGTTTTCATTACCTGTCTATTATTTGATTTTAGGCTCATAAAATTATTATTTTTTGTTGCACAGGTTTCAATGGATCATTGTCAAGGGTAGAAGCCCCTTCGGCTCTTCTAATTAATCAAGGATTTTGCAACATTAGGATCTAGAGGTGTTTATAGCGATCATTGTCAAGGGTAGAAGCCCCTTCGGCTCTCCTATTTTCTTTACTATTCTTTGTTTTTCAATTTTACAAATAAGTTTGTGGTTTTGAGTTATCAGTATTTGCACTACCGTCCAGTCACATTTGATAAATTCATCTTTGGTCTTTTGGATGTATGTTAAGTTGTAGCTTTTCCCACTTTTGAGTTTTGGCAGGTGGCTCACTAAAGCTACTGTTGGTATCTCAGGTCTTGCGAACTGCTGGATTCAACTGCAGGCAATCAAATGCTAGTATTGTTGTACGCAATGGAGCTACTTGTACGCAATGGAGCTAGTATTTTCCACGTATTCTAAATTACAGATTATTTCTTCAGTATCTTGCTAAAAATACGTTTTGTATTGCGTACAGATCTGGGTTTTCGATTTCTCATTCAAGTGTAGATTTAATTTTTGTATTAGTTAAAGATCAGCTTGGCTATTCTGGTACTACTCCTTTGCTAAAGATCCTTTTTGTTTGTAATGTAAAGAGTAGATCAGTAATCATAATTTTAAGCATAATCTCATTTGTGATGTTTGCATCTGTGGATTGTTTCATATGGTTTTATTGATAAGTTGTATCAAAATGTCAATATATCTGATTTTGCACGTTCTCGTCCTACAAAATGGTATATGCGGCTGCACTCAACACTAGCTAAAAACAAAGCTTTTTTTTCTGATCTTAATGCTGCTACCGGGGCATTATTAACAACCCTCGATTCCTCCCTCGCCTATTATCCCAGTCCTTCCCTCAATTACTGTCTCTTAATTTCTCTAGGTTGGGTATGTACACATTATCTATGGATGTATGATGGGAGTGGAAAGAAGCCAGGAATAGAGGATGCAGTCACAAGCATATTCGAACAAGCAGAACGCTTTTCCAAGCATTTGCAATAGAAAATCCAACTGCACAAGCAGTCTGTTGGCGATCATATATGGTTGCACTCTAATTAGGATGATTTATTTGAAGTGAAAAATTGACATCATTTTATTGAAAATTTGAAACCAATGCAACAAAACCAAGCTCTAAATTGAGTAATAGGATTTCAAACTTTTTATTATCTTTGTATTTGTCAACAAAATCACTGATGATCTTTCTTTCCCTAGATATAACGGCAAATAAAGAATACAATCTTTCAAATAACAGGGGACCAATTACTTCCATGTGTATTAAAATAAATCGCAGCCGTCTATATTAGGGTACTTCGGTCATTATAATATACAGATGAGCTGTTAGATCAAACCATGAACAAAAAATCAACGATTACGATTTAGCCCGAAACTTGACGGGCTAGATCTCTGAGCGTTATAAGAAGAATAGTTGCCCTAAGTCTATTTCTTCCTTCTACAACACCAGGCTTAACCCTATAAATCAACAACAACATCAGACAGATCACTGTCATATTCTTCTTCACGATTCATCAATGGAAACACTAGCGTCAAATACAGTGTCTATCAACAGATCACAATGATTTTTCCTCTCAAGCAACTATGATCTTTTCTCGGTTCCCCTTTACCGACTATCTTTACTTAATCAGGAAACTCGGCGTATCTGGCTCACCTCTCCAACCTGGAAAAGAAGAAGTTTATTAAACTTTTTCTTGTTTAACTCTTCTTTGGTTTAGGTGAAGTTTATTGGACAGCTGTTGCTAATAAAATGTTTCCTTGGTACCACTACACCAAATCTAGGTTTTACTAACAATGTGCTTCCTAACTAATTTTTTTATGGTAACACAAATGATCCATTATAATTCTAGTAACCCTTTTAAAGAGTTAGCAAATTAACCAATAGTTACTATAATTAGGAATTAACTTATAGAAACTAAATAACTATTCCAAAGTGTGAGTTCATTAGTTATACAAAACTAACACATCTCTAATAAATAACTAATATCAATATTTCTACTCATAACTACATGTATCCTAAAATCAACCCCATCTTTATAACTGTTTACAATTTTATTTATAACACACTTTCACATATCTCACACATTGATTTTTATTTTGAATAACTAGAAAAATAAAATGAATTTCTAAGTTTCTTAAATCTCTTGCCTGGAACCGATTGATATCTCTAGAACCCTAGAATAACTTAAGTCCAAGAACCAATGGGTGGGAACCAAAGTTTAGTTCCATTTTTTAACCAAAATTTTAGTCCAAGAGCCAATGGGTCCAGCGTCCACGGTCACACTCGATAGAACCAAAGAAATAGTGGTGCCTGTACAGGAAAGAACAAATGGTCGAAAGAAAACCTAATGAGAACTTTGATTTGAAATCAATTGAATCAAAGCCTGTGCTCCAAAAAGACCACTCTGAGCTTCCCTTTTGAAATCAATTTAAAGAAACAGACTCAATCTCGATCAATTTTGCCCTATGGTTTCGATTCCCTTATTGATCTAATCCGTTTTACCATTGATTTTGTGTTATCTCTACGACCAGGGGCAATCGAAAGGTTCAATTTCTTCTCCTTCTTCTTTCGATCGTAGCTCTGGTGACATATTAAATCTATCTAACCTTAATTATGGTATGTATTTCAATCTCTTTTCTGTTTTTGTTTGAGATTTGGGGTTTTTGATTACTTTGAAGTTGGTTTACATGTTGAAATATGATTAAATTAGGTCCTTTTATGATTTGGATTTGATTCCATCTATTGTTCTATGCTATATTTTCTTAATATTTGCTGAAAACTGTGATTGCTTAGATAGATTAATGTTAGAGAAAGTTGTTGAAAACGTTATTCTTAAGCTATTTGGAAGATTTGAGTTGATTTTGCAATGGTTATTGAGGGGTAAAAGCTGGTTTTAACTAGAACGAAAAAAATATTGAAGCACAACCGTTTCAGGTGGATAATTTAGATGACTAGGCTATACACAAAGAATGTTGTTAATGTCCCATTAGACCATTACGTGTAATTATAATTTCCCGATCGATGTGCCATAGATGTTAGAAGTTTCTTCTTAAACTTTTCTCTTAGCGTCATATGAATCGACTAGCTGATAAGTTTTTTGATAATTGGAGTTGTCTGTTCACGGATAGACTAGCTAACAAGTGTGCAGATATTTTAGTTGAATATGCCTGTAGAAAAATAATTTCCGTCGGTTAGGAGATTATCGATCCTAGTTTTCTAACTTCTGTTGTCCTGACGCTGGCCACAAAGGCGATGCTTTGATACAAGTCGAAGTGGTCACCGATATTTGGAGACGAGCATAAGAAAAGGCTATATAATACCAGCCCCTATTTCATTTTCCGCATTTAAACTAGTAAATTTATTTATACCAATCCACTTCATTCACCTTGCGACAATTTTTAACTCTTGGACTTGACATTTGCCTAAAATAAAAACACTTCTTAATATTTGTTTGGCTGGTAAGCATTGTTCATCACATTTTTGCTCATTTATATTTATCACTACAACGATGCACTGTGTAATGCTGGAATCCTTTTGTGCAGAAAGCATCAATTACTTTTTCATTTCTCTCGGTGTTGTTACTTGATGATTTACTTTCGAGTTCCTAGTTCTAAACTTCAGATTAATTTTTGAATGTTCTCGATTCTAGAACATTCATTGGTTCCGCTTAAGGGTTAAACCCCAAGGGAAGGTGAGCGGAGTTGAGATTTCACTTGCTAGAAAACTCACAAGGTTTGTTTAAACTCAACTCACAAGCTTTGTTTAAACTGTTTGCATCCTTAGCCACTTTGCGGTTTCAATGCCATTGATTAGCTTTCTGTTGTTGCAGACAAAGCTTTGAGAAAGCTTTGGTTAATTGGCTAGAAGAGGAAGAAGATGGTGCTGATGATGGAGTTTACTATTGAAGCCTAGAATCCATCTCATCAAATGTATTATGCATCCGAGTGCGGAGAGCCTCAAATGCGGGTTGCAAACAAGGTCTTGAGTAATGTCTATCTTGACCGATTAGTTTCATAAATGTGATATTCAACTTAGGCTAGTTCCAATTTTACCATGTCAAGGTCCTAAAGATGGGATTCAATTTTAGGTTATTTCCAATTCTCAAGAACTCAAAGAATCGACATCAAGGAATTGGGATTTTCTACGTAACCTTTTACCATTAGCAATTGTGGTCTCAAATGTCCGCGTGGATAATTAGAATAGGGTGGCAAAGTACAAGCGCCTATAAGGTGGCAATGCTTTATTTTGAACGCTAGTGGACTCGGGACTGAAGTTATCTCTTAATTGTTACGGCCTTCTATACTAGATGGAGCCATGGAGGTTTAGGTCAGTGGGGATTAGATAATCAAATTCCTCTAGGCTGTTGTTATAGATTTATGCGTGTCTATTCATCATGCACGATAGATTATTATATAGTAAGTCTTCTGTATGGGGATTTCTTGCATTGGATTTTTTTGTTTTCTTAAATGTTTTCGTTAACCCTGATGAACTAGTGGAATATTTTCTAGCCAAAAGTGGGTGTCAACACCCTGATGTTCGATTGAAAGACTGAATATTCTTTATTCCTCTCCTTTTCTTATCTTAAAAAATTAGGGTCCTTTTGATAAAAGTGATCAATTTATCAATTGGATGATGCAACATAATGAGTAACATTGAAATTTGGTAGGCCCATAAGAAAAAATAAATGAATTAGGAAAGTTTATATGGGAAAGTTTTGTAGTCTGTTATTGGGTTGTGGTATATTAGGTAGTATATATATGTTGACTTGGTTTTCAATCCAGTAGTGTGCTTCTTATATACAGTGAGAATTGAAGAGCCAATCGTAGGTCTTTAATGATAATCTAAAATAGCATTATTATGGTTGTTCTGTTAAGTTTTGTCAAATCTTGCTTAACCCCACGGTAATTCTGTTTCTATAGTCTTGTAAATGATCTAGATTCTAGTCAGTGTGGTGTTTTCTCCCTGTCTTACCAGTGTACATGTGTGGTTAGCATCTACTTACCTAACTTCAGTGGAATTATGCATTGAAATTTTGGCGAAAAAGACATACCATAATTTGCTAGTTTAGCACTACCCCTCTTTTGCAATGCCTGAGATCAACCTCTCTTCTTGTTTGAAGAATTTTCTTTCGTTCTTCTTTTCTTGTTAAAATTTCGTTTTGTTGGAACCTGTTACCAATTTTTTATCAGATTGCTCTAAACGAAGTCGCACAAGAACGATGCTACCATGTTGCTATTCTTAACTCAACTTGGTTTTTCGGAAAATGCAGGTTGTACGCATCGAGATACTTGCAGTAAATGTAAACGCTGATGATGGAGTTGCTTGTTGGCTCGGCTAGGAGGCAAATTGATTGTTTCCGTCCTTTTCTTGATTTTTTGTGTTTCTGTATTCCTATCAGTTTAAAAATCCCGAGTTTTTATTTAGAGAAGGAAATACAACTATGGTATCAGCTAATATTCACAAGGCTTATATTGTAGTTCAATTTTTTTTTCCTGAATGTTTGCTGCTTTAAATCTGGTCATTTCTTGTTTGATAAAATAATAACATTTGCAATTATGAAGAAATTGGAGGGTAATCTGGTCATTTACCGTTTCTAGAATAGTTGTTGTACTCATTTCGGAAAGGGAAATCTGGTCATTTCCTATTTGATGAAAATAATAACATATGCAATTGTGGTTGAATTGGAGGGTAGTCTGGTCATTTTCACAATCTTAAGAATATTTGATGCATTTATTTGAGTAAGGGTAATCTAGTCATTTTACATAAAATCTACCGTATTTATATGTGGTTGATTAGAATGTATACCAGAGGCATATCTTGCAATACGAACCAATATGCCTTGCTCAAATTTCTAAATAAACTATTGAACAACAAAATCCGGCCTGTTCAATAACCGGTTGATCAAATATGTGTAACTTAATCTAGTAATTATTGTCGACACAACATCTGTAATTTTACTCAATGCAATATTATTTCATTATTCAAAATTTTAAACTTCCGGTTAGAATTAAAATTGAATTTGGGAATCAAATTTCTCGGTTTATTAATTCGAGAAATTATAATTGAAGTTCGCTCTCAATTTACGTTAAAACTTTAAACTTGCAGGTTCTTTTATTTCTAGCGTCAGATCTAAGGAACACCATAATCCTTGAAATTAAGAAAACACTCCAGAAGAAACTTGCAGACATATTAGCGAGGCTGGAAGAAGAAAGTGGAATAGGAAAGGAGGTTAGTATGTGAATAGAAATATCCTGGTCCTCGTAAGTCAAGAGATAAAAGCAAAGACAACTCTAGGGTACGATATTTCCTTTGTACTAACTTTTATTTCAAATTGTTTTATGCATATGGGTTCAGCTGTTCTAAGTGAAAAGTTCAACCGATGATATGCAGTCACTGTGTTTTTTAATAATCTAGTATACTAGCATCTGATGATTATTGTAAGTACAGTGAGCATGGTTGCAGTAGTAGTTTAAATTCCACAACTGGTAATCGTAAGAGGAGTTCATATGGACTCAACAAAATAAGGATTTGTTCAATTTGATCATAGTATGGACTCAACAAACATGAAAAACGGATTGTCAAACTAACAAATTTGTTGGTTTGTATACTGAGATCATAGCTTAAATGTGCGTTTGATATAAGACCCGGTGTTGGAAGCCAAAACGCTGGCATGTGATCTTTAGCCTCCTAGGCGCACGTAACAAAAAAACGCTCATTAATTCTCTGTACTTTTATTATAGATAGAAGAAAGCGGAAATGCTATACTGCTCCCTCCTCACCTCCCTAGTCTCCTCCCTGTCTCACGTGGCGATATGAGGTGTACAAAAATTGAAAACCACATCAGCTGTTTATCTCTTTCCTTCCTTCTGTTTTTTTTCTTCTCTCTCTTACTCCGGCATCGGTTCTTCCCCAAATTATATTTCAGACTTGCTACCAATACAACTACCATTAGATCCAGCTTGAAAATGAAATTATTAATCAAATCAACCAGGACCCATTGCATAAGAAATAATATTATCATCAACCGATGAACCAAAATGGGATCTTGACTCTAAATCTTCACTATCATCTAAATCTGTCTCAATTGTTGCATTTTCTTACCTAGTTTGGAAACTTTGGATCAATCTCAAAGCCAATTTTCAAATTTTCTTTCATCTTTAAATTCTTCAATTTACATAAGATAATCCCAATTGATTTCGATTAACAAATTTTAAATTTCATCCGGTTTTTTCTGGGAAAATTTGAAGGAAAGTAAAGTACAGTGAAAGATGAGAGAGAGAATGACTCGAAGAAAAAGAGAGAGACTATGCATGACGTGTTTTTGTTTATAGATAACTTTAACGCCACGTGGGAAGGACACATAGTCGGGGGAGGAGAGTAGGTAGGAGATTGGGGAGTGGAATAGCACTGCCGGGGAAACGAAACCGAATGATATTATATTGAGAAGTTGAGCTAATAATCATTAGTGGAGGGAACACCGGAGTTAAATACTCAAAAGTGGGACACAATGATTATTATATGCAGAGTTTAAGAAAAATATTATATATAACCTAATATTATAATAAGTTTAATAGTATATTTTGCTTCCGGTGAATAGTGATGCTAGTGTTCGTCATTTGATGTATGTTATATTCATCTTTAGGTAATGAAAATCTTGATCCTATTGTGTATTGTCCAATTATCAATTATTATTTAATAATTTATTTACATTTTTTCAAAATCACTATATTAATATCTGGTTATTTTGATCCATTTCTTAACCCAATATGTGAGACTATTTTACTTGATAGTGTTCGGGGAATAGTGATGCTAGTGTTCGTTTCCGGTGTACTTCGTTAAGAATTCCTATGACTGAAACTTTTTTGATATTTTGCTACAAAATTGAGGTTAATGACAACGACTAAGTTGGAAGGGCAACTGGGAAAAAGTTAGGTACCAAAACCAACTCTAGGTTTTCCCAACCTTCAAGAAATGAGTAGGATTTAACAACATAGTAAGTAAAGTTTGATCTATGAATTAATATGTTAGTAAAGCATTGCATGCATAGTTGAGTAATCCTTAGATTCGAAATGTTGTTATCAATTTCAGAACCTCGTGGGACAATGTTACACCTTAGAAATTTCGGATGTTAGGAATAGGACATACTCCCTCCGTCTCTAAAAGATAGGCAGGTTTGTGTGTAAATTTACACACAAACCTGTTATCTTTTAGAGACGGAGGGAGTAGTATTAAGAAGCTTGGTAAGAACTATTCTGTGGTCACATTCATGACATTGGGTTATGATATACTTAAAATTTATAAAGGATATAAGTTGTTTAGTTTTTTATGATATCGTTGTCATGATTGTCTGCCTTCACCATTTAGATTAAGAAACAATGTCTCTCATTCTTTGTTTTAGCATCCTTATTTTGTAATTCAGCCTGTAGAGACGCAAGGTGCTGCTCGTTTCTTTGTGTTCTACGTACTGTTTAGCTTTAAATAGTTGTCGGAGGATATGATGTTTGATTAGTATGAACTTCTTTGTAAAACACGTCTTACATTATCAAGAATCCTTTGAATTGCAGAACCCTTAATGATGACGTTACACCAATGAGCTTTCAGATGTCAGCAGTTGGTAGAGCGAGACCAAATGATGGGTCATGTGTTATATACTAATGAAGAACCATGAGCAGTTTTTCAAACCTCTACAAGCCTCGACGATTGTTGATCCTAACTCATGAGACTATCCAAATCCAGACCTATCCAAACGAAAGTCGAGACCCATTAATAGAAAGTAGTCTGCAGTTTATAGCTTCATTCATGCAGCGCGCAGGACATTTGTTACTCGCTCTTTGATCATAACTTTTACTGAATCGAACTTTAAAAGCAAAGCCACAGCCTATCGGAATTGTAATTTGTAAAAATGGAAGGAAAAAATGGAAAATTTAAATATAGATGGAATTGGAAACCAAAACCGGCTTATGGTGGTGCATTTGGAAGGAACGGAATGCAATGATCTTCAACAACAAAAAAGAAATTTAGCAAGCATAATTAGAGATATCAAGATTCAAACTTATTTTTGGGCCGAATCAAACACTAAGATGTGAGGTTTAACGGCTAATATTGTTTGTGGGATTCAAATTTCTATGGTCCTTTTTGAGAGGGCATGGAGTAGCAAGAGTGTGTGTTATATCATCTACTCTTGCTCTTGTAATTTTTTTCGTCCTTTTCGGTGATCGACTCCCATGTCGGTTTTCCTTTTTTGTTTCGGTTGTATTTATTGGGTTAAGGTACCCCTTAAGTACCTTATTTCCAATGAATTCTCCTTTTGACTGATAAAAAAAAAAATTTGAATGGTGAAGAATGGTGACGAAGTGGAAAGTAAAGCAAGGAGATGGGAACTACAAAATTAGTATCTTTATTGCTCTCGTTTCTTTAGTTTTAATATTCTGTTGCTTGCTTGTTTGCTATTGTCCATGTTAATAGATAGATTTGCTAAGGGGAGTGTCCTTCTTGAATGTGCATTAACTAGAATGATGGAGTATTAATTATGCTCATCAACTGAGTTTTGTTTTGGTCCAACTGAGTCGCTAAGTATCATTGCATCTGTAATATAAAAGCTGTAAATATCAACTGAATGGGTATCATTATCTGTAATATAGCTGTAAATTAAGCTGGGTGTTTATATGTTTTTTATCAGTTCTGACCTAATTTCCTACTAAGGGATCACACGAAGAACAGTTGTTGCAAGGATTTTTGCCTCTAGTTCCTGGCAGTGGTTGAATTGGAGGAGAGCCTCTAAAATTACTTTATAAACTCAGAATTTTTCCAATTTGACCTACAGTTATTTTCCTCGATGAGAGGTTAATCCTCGAAAAATTACTTGACAATAAAATTCAAAATCGTTAAAAAAGGTGCACAATACCTGACTCGTGGGCTTTGGCTGTGCCCGCAAATAATCTGAACCGTCTATTACAAATAACCAGGTCAGAATTACGGTCAAACATTGAGTAAAGAGAAGCCATTAAAAAGTATAACACAAACTAATCGTACAGTCAGAAAAAGACTAATCTAAACGGGCAGATTCAACGCCTTTATAAAGTAGGAAAGTTTTGTAGATAAATTTCATTTGCAAACAAACCCTTGCCGCCGCTGAAGAGCAACAGATCTCTTATCTATGATCATCATAACACTTAAATTAACTACAATCACACTATGAGTTTTCCTCTCAAAAGTGTAAAACAGTTCTTCAATCACCTATTTCTTGGTGACCTTTCATCCTTGTTAACTATCAGCAAATTCGGATGGTAATATTATTATGATTTCTTGATTCATTATCTTATTTTGATTTCCCTAATGATTTTCTTATATATTCAATCATACAATGATAATATGATGTTATATTGTTTTATTATGGTGAGATTCATTTAATTTCATGATATTTATTCAATTAGATTGTTGGATTTAAAACACATTTTGAGCTTGCAATTCATTAGACTATAAATCTTGATTAGATTTTCTGTTAATCGACCTTATGGACATCAGACATCATCCATGGCTATCTCTCGCTAATCTTATTGATTATTTTTGTTTGATGTAGGTGCGGCATTAAGTTTCATATTATGGTCGACATATCTACCAATTCCCACACCTTTCTAGGTAAGGACTGCTAGTATTTGGAACAAAGTTGCGCTGTTTAATTTGTTGAAGATTTTTTCTTGAGGCTATACTTCTTTTAGTTATTTATATAGTGAGACTGGATACAAAAGATTGAAGTTTTCTGTTTGATATATTGTCTAACAGGAGGATTTGGAATTGGATACAAAAGGTGATAGAAGCTACTTAGGCAAATCAAGTGATACTGAGGAAGTGTTTGCAATGTTTTTCTTTTTTCTTTTGTTTTCGATGAAGATTTTATTTGAAACAGATCTCTCATCTATGATTATCATCACACCAAAAAAAAAAAAAAAAAAAGCAAACCCTAGCCGCGGCTGAAATGAAGAGCAACAGATCTCTCATCTATGATTATCATCACACCAAAATCAACTACAATAAGTATTCACACAATGATTATTCCTCTCAAAAGTGTAAAACAGTTCTTCAATCATCTATTTCTTAGATGGTATATTATTATGATTTCTTGATTAATTATCTTATTTTGATTTACCTAATGATCTGCTTATATATATTCAATCATACAATGATGTTATATTGTTTTGTTTTGGTCAGATTGATGTGGTTATAGATAGTGGTAAAAAGGTTGTCGTTCAGTCGGGCTTTGTAAATGTTTGATTTAAGAAAACACTAAAAACAAAGATAATTTTTACATGGTTGTCACAAAATATCGAGAGAACTGGGACTCGGGTTTTCACTATTAATCACTCGGGCTTTTCCTTTTTCTTTTTGTCTATTTTCCTCTGTGATAGGATTGAAACGTTTCTCATTGAGTGGGAGCGAGTTTCTCTCGTATAAGGAACGCGCTCCTATCACGTATCTCAGTGAGGAGCGAAAAATTGCGTTTCTCAGTGAGATTCGTGATGGGTTTGGACGTTCCTGGCTACTAAGGTATTGCTCTTTTTATCTGCTCCAGACATTTGTGTATAAAGTATGTATCATCTAAACTTCTTTACTCAATCTTTATGAGTGGTAAACAGAATCCAATGTACTAAGCAGATAGATTTAGTTTTATTTTGGTAAACAGATAATTTCATAATTTCCTCATCATATAATTTGATAAAAGCAAGATATATAATTATACTGATATTCATGATTTAGGATTTATTAAACTTGTTGTGGTAAGATTTGTTGAATTTCAAGTGTTTATATGATAGATCTCAAGTGAAAACAGAAAACGCAGAGAAGGACTTGGGTAATTTTAATGGATGGTTCATCTTCAGATGGCAGATGCTACTGTTAAACTAAATTCTACCACTAGTCGTGGTGGCTGGTTGTGAAGTTAAATTGAATTACTTGGATGAAATGCCGAAGGTTATTTTGTGTTGATCCAAGAACTTTCACAGCCCTCCTGCAAGGTTTAGTGAAGACGGAAATATGGAAAGAGCTTTGCAAATTGAAGATTAAATGGCTGCCCGTATACTAACTCAACCATTAAGGTCCTGATTCATGTGTTCGGTTATGCAAACAAGGCGAAGTGGAGGAAGCTCTGATTCTGGTTAATGGCCTTCGCCAGGATGGACATGTCAAGCATTCTTTAGAAATTTTGGGTTCAATGCTTCGGGAGAGGGGATTGACTCTTTGCTCACATCAGTCGATTCATTGGGCAATCAAGATAACGTTGGCACAAACATAGATTCTTACAAGGAAGCCTGCTACTTAAAAGCAGATAGTTTTACTTTTATCCGTGTTACAAACAACGAGAATCATCTGAATTCCTACTTATGATGTCCTCTATGATACAATATTAATCTTTGTATGCATCAACATTTGATTTGAGAACAGCGCCATTTTCACAACCCACTATCAATGGTGGTTCCTTTGGGTTTCCAGGTGGTGGTGGTAATGTGTTCCATGGAAGCTGGTGTTCGATTGTGGAAAATGATCGATATTTGTCATCCTGTGATGAAAATTTGTGAGGGGTTTTAATATGTAAATGTTGTTGGAATCTCGTATGTTGGTTCCTTTGGGAGTCGTGGTGGTGGTGATCTTCTGATCTTGCGGCGGCAGCTAGCTTGTGGCGTTAGGGCATCTACTGGTTTTCACATATTGCGGCGGCGCGGCAGCAGCCTTTGGAGTTAGGATTTCTACTCATTTTTGAATTGAGATTTCATTTAGGGTTACGTGGTTGATTTATTGTTTTTAGGCTTTGGACATTATAGGTGTATGGGCTTTTTAAATTTGCAATGTGATTAGTGCTTGTTGGCCGTATTAATTTTTTGTTCGGGAATCAGGATTCGTACCATGATTTCTAGGTGAACTAAAGCCAACCATCACACAACTGATAAATTGGATGAAATTGGAAGAAAAAAAATAAAAATCCATTCCCATAAAAATGTGGATTTTGTCATAATTTGTCCCAAACTTCATATTATCTAAAAAATCATTTGGTTAAACTTAAAGGCAATACCACTATAGAATTTGGTAATCATATGCCTGGCCGCAGTTCAGCTTCAATCCATGTGCTTCGGGTACAGATTTTGATGTAGGAAGGGAATGAAAGAAAGCTAAATTTTTTTCACTTGTAACTTTTAAGCTCGAAGCCGGTAGAATGTACGTACTAATGAATCTTAGACAATGTCCAACTTGACTCAATGTCTCATCATCTTCGCCCAGAAAAACTCTTATCTGAACACAACAACGAATCTCAGTGATTCCTAAGCCGTGAGGTTCTCATACACCATAGTCCAGCCTCACGTAGCACAGCCATTTTATAGGCTATAGAGATAGAAGAAATTGTAATAACTGGGCTTGCAATCAAATATCCATTGGATTAGCCCAAGGGTAACTTAGTAAATCATACAAATTTCCTTGTATAAACCAACTAAACCCTAGAATTCAATGTCTTATACACAGAGTGAGGGTGGAGTAGTGAGGCGGAGTTCTGCTTGAAGTTACCAGAATCAGATGGGTTCTTATGAACGGAGTTACACATATATAATACCTCGGAGATCAAAAAGAGAGACATGGATATCTTCCAAATTATCATAATGATTTCTCCTCTCAAAACTAAATTGTGATATCCTCTAATACTTTTATATATGAAGAAGTATTCGATCTCTCAGATCATCGTAGGTAAGATCTGTGAAATAATTTTGTACTCTGATGTTCTCACGGTCTTAATTAGCCCACAATTTTAACATTCACGTTTTGATTTTTTTCTATGCAGGGATGTTTTGATATTTATATATCTCGGATATAGTCAAACTTTCATCTGACTTTAATATAAGACTTGGGTATCATGGCGGAATAATTTGCGGCTTTAGCGTGCCTCAACTTCAGCTATGAATCCGTAGATCTCCAGAAAATTTCAGATCTTAAAATCTGGGTAATCATCAAATGGGAGATGTTTTAACTGGTTTGTTTCTTCAAGTATCAATTCTTATCTAGTTAAGCAATTGATTTTACTTGGGGAAATCTCAGGGTGTATTCATATCTGGTATATCTGGTATATCTGGTATGGGTAGTGCTTGTACATGTAACTCTCCTATATGAACATATACAGAAAGATCAGTTCAGATCTTCTTTTTTGAATTGTTAGAGAAAATTTCCTCATTAGACCTTACAACTTTAATTGATATCTTCCTAAATTTTTAGTGTTGAATCAGTTGTATTTCCCAAGTCACACATATCTATCTTAAATCTCAAAACATTATAATATTCATAAATTGTACCAGAGCTAATCTAGGTTTTCAAAAAAGAAGAAGGTGTAAGGCTAGTTTCTAACCCTTCATTTTGTGCTTCGAAAATGGCATTGACAGCAATTAGCTGTTGTATGTCTCTATATATGATAATCAAAATCAACACAACCAAATCATGACCGGTTCATACATCTTCGACAATACACAGCATAATGATTTCTCCTCTCAAAAAAGTAAATTTTTTGTGAATCAAGCATTCATGTACCAGCCCTATGGCTCGTCTTAAATGTCAAAGCTAACGTAAAAGGCCAAGAGTTCACCGGAAAGAAACAGTCAAGATGAGGCAAAGGTAGAAATACTAGGCAAACAGTAAAATATAATTCAGGCACTGCTCCGTCAGCTATTTCCCCCTGTCAAATGTCCAAACAACAATGTAAGAAGTTGAAGTGGAGGCAGATGCAAAAACTAGATGCATCAAGAGGAAATCTATCAAGTTGTAACAGTGAGGGGTTTCTTTTAGGATGGAGTTCTATTAGTGCTAGCGAGAGATGGTATGGTTATGAATTTTTAAGATGCAGTACAAGGTTGTTGTAACAAGAGGTGGTGATGGGTTTGATGTGAGTACTTGGAGTTGTTGTAAACATCATATCCTCTGATAATTGATGGTTACAGTTAATCCTAATGGGACAGCCATCTGTCCCATGAAGCAGTTCTGCCAACAACCAATAACTGTGCTAACTGGCCAGTTCTTCTCCAATTCGTGCCAATCATCCCACACCTGTTATTTAGCAGTTAGAACTCTTCTTCCACGCTTATAAACTCATTTATAACCGTCCCTCTTCATCACGCATCATTGGCATGCTTTTGAAACTCGTAACTAACTTGCAACCGTCACTTGAGCCGTATTGCGCCACTCGTTTTGGCATACTGGATTCTGTCTTTGCGCCAACGTTCAGCCTTCTTGGCCCTGCATGCTTATCCTTCTAAGCTCATGCACGGAATTCCTTAAGCTTCAAACATCGATGCCAGCTCCTTATGCTCACCTAGTTGCTCATGCGTCATATATGTTTCACTTCGCCAATTAGCTTGACAACAGCAATGCAACTCTTGCATTACCAACTTGTTTGCATTATTCAAGCTTTGGCCAACCTTGAATATATGTCATAGACCAACTCTTAGTCTATTCTTCACTCTTGCATCCTCCTTGAGCTTGGGCTAACTCAATTCCATGGATATGCATCGATGCCAACATTGTATGTTGTATCCGTCACTTTGGCCATGTCTTGCCCTTCCTCAATGAAGCTTCATTGTGTCGGCCAATAAGCTTCATCACTTAGCCAAATGTGTTTACAATGTAGTGCTGCGCTTGCATTACATTGGCCCTGTGGGTTTATGCCATTCTTGACACTCGCCAGTCTATACAGTAATACCACTATTATGGCTTGTTTTGTACTATTATAGCTTCCATTCTGCTATTATTATGGCTTCGCATTGCACAATTATGGCGGAATCCTTACTTGACCTGCAACTCTGTAACGCGTAATCATTGTGCGTCACTTGCATCACCGTCACACACAGGGAATACTATAGGCTATAGAAACCCGAATTGTGATAACTAGGCTTGCAATCAAACACCCATTAGAATACTTCAAGGGCAATATAGTAAATCGCACAAATTTCCTTATATAAAGCAATCAAACCCTAGGATTTATTTATTTTTCGCACATTGTGAGAGTAGAGATTAGCATTGTGAGGGAGTGCGGCGGATTTCTGCTACCAGAAATTAAATGGGTTTTCATGATCGGAGTTACCGGGATATACTACCTTGGAGATCAAAAACTGAGACACAGATGTTAGAAATAATCATAATGATTTCTCCTCTCAAAACTAAATTGTCCAATGTTTTAACCCTGATACTTGCATAATTACCTGGTCTCAGATATCGTAGTAGGTAAGGTTTGTGAAATAATAGTGTTCTTTGATGTTTTCATGGTCTTAATTATCCCGCATATTAACATTCATGTTTTGTTTTTTGTTTTTTGTTTTTTTTTTGAATGCAGGAATGTTCTCGTATTTATATATGAGATATCATGCCATTGGTCATCTGACCTTACCAACATAATTGGGTATCCTGTTTAATCCTTTGGCATCTCTCAACTTCGACTGTTGAATAAGTAGATCTGCAGAAAATTCAAGACCTTAAATATTGGTTAATCATTAAATTCGAGATGTTATAAGTGGTTTGTTTCTTCATTTATGAATTTGAATCTAGTTAAGCAATATGATTGTGACAAATTAAGCAATTGGTTTCAGTTGGAGAAATTTAAGGGTGATATAGGTAGTTCTTGTACATGTAATTCTCTTATATGAATATAAAAAGAAAGATTGAACTACTTTTTTCAGATCTACTTTTCTAAATTCTTTCAGAAATTTCCTCTGTAGACCTTACAATTTGAATTGATATTGTCCTGCATTTTTATTACTGCTTCCCAAGTCACTGATCATATCTACATTAAAACTCAAAACATTGTAATGTTCATAATTTGTTGCGGTGCAACTAGTTTGTATCAGAACCTGTAATCTAGGTTTTTAAGAAAAAAAAAAACAAACTGTTAGGCTAGTTTCTAACCATTCATTTCGTGCATGGATAGCGACATTGACTGCAATCAGCTCTTGTATATACTATGCATATATATTAATCTGAGTCGTGAACCTTGACTGTTTGCGTTGCCAACTAGTGTTTTCGATTCTCTCGGTGTGATTTTTAATTCTCTGTACCAGTAACTAGTCACTGGAGTGTATTTCTTAAACTAACCACTTCTAGTTATAGTGATGATCTGTCGTAAGCCAAGGTACCAATTGATGGCTTTGATAAGCTGGACGATTTGTACAACCAAATAAACATTCAAACTGAATTTGAGCGTTTAGAAGGTGACTTTATTAAAGAGATCTTTGCATGTTTTGAAGGGAATTTTCCATCAGGTAACTTGGGAATCTCTGGCTGGGGTGTTGCCCATTTTTCTTTCTGCTTAGAAGTCCCGTCTATAACAAGTGAAATGGTGGTTTTCATTTGACGCGTCATTATCCAGTGGGAGGCAACGATGGAAATAAAAATACTTGTTACAATTAAAGCCAAGAAAGATGAGGAGGATTGAGTAGTCCGAAAACATAGGATTAATCATCTTGAGTAGTAGTTTACGTGAGACCATCATCTCCAGAAAGTCTACTTTCTTTTTCTTGAGTTGCATCTGTCAGATCCACATGCTTCCTCGTAGAAGAGTTAAATAGGCGGAACTAGCTATACATGTACCAAAACATAGGATCGTAGATGATAACTAACAATCGACGATTCGAATCTATAATACAAATACCAGTTAAGGGACCAACTGACATACGAACCCCTAAAGCTTTTATTATTAGACTAATTCTTAGTTAGAGAAGATGGATTTGGAACTCATTTTCAAAGACTACTACTGTCTACGAAGTCATTACTAGAACCTGATAATCAAACTGTTAGCTGCGATGGAGTAGGAATTATTGTGTTCACACCAAGCTGCTCTTAATTGGACTTGAATACGATATTCCCGATTACTCATCCTATCACCTTTATCCAAAAGGAAAAAGTTTTGAACTCGCGGTGCGAGTTCAAATAACGAATTCGCAGCATCACAGGCTATTGGATGTTGCAGATATGACATCATGACTTAATCACAGTTATGAACTTATGTCATATCTGCAACATCCAACGACTGTGATGTCATATCTACAACATCCAACGATTGTGATGCTGCGAATTCGTTTTTGAACTCGCATTGTGAGTTCAAAATTTTTTCCCAAAATCTTGCCCTTTAGAACCGCAGTAACTCGTTGATGTATCCTAGTTGAACTCTTAAATACGCTTTTTTCTTTAAAAAAGAAAAGAAAGGGGATATGTTTGTTATTCCATTGAAATTACCTTTAATCTCTTGATTTCCTTGAAAAATTACTTGAGCATGACCATGTAGATTATTAAAGAAAAAAGAATGTAGATTATTAAGTTTAGATTATTAAGCATTTTCTTAAATATGCTTCAAAAAAAATGTAGATTATTAAGATTAGATTTATATGACAAATTTGGAGCACATGGAAAATGATGCTAGGGCATCACTCGAAATTTAAACCTAGCTGTAGCATCTTTATGTACCATGAAGATACCATCTGAATTTCTACTTATGCCCAAACATCTTAATTTACACAGCCAAAATTACAAATGAATAATATCTTGACAAAAGTGCTCAATGATCATTCGGCCATTTTTTGTGAAAACATCCCGACCCTATAAACACCTTCCACGTGTATGTCGGTCAGCTATCACGGTTTGGCATAGGGGACGTATTGACCGTTCAATCTAATATTGCAAGCAAATCAACGATTACAGTTAGCCCTAATTTGAATAGGAAGATCTCTGGGCTTTATAAATGGCCCTAAAATCTTTAGCCTCCATCATCTCGCGAAAGGTAGAAACCCTAAAAATAGGATCTGAAATCTCACTCAGTGATAATCAAATTCATCAGAACCGAATCATCATGATCGATTTACACATCTTCAACAAGAAAAATACACACCATAATGATTTCTCCTCTCAACAAACTATAATATGGTTAATCGAATCCATGCATTTTGGGTGGTTTCTCACAGCTTTTGGCTTCTTGTCGAGTGTATGAGATGTCATCCTCGAAGACCAATAAAGGCTCGGGCAAAAATAGTAGCAAATGAAATTTGATGAGAAATTGAGATTCGCGGATGATAGAAGCTACTTGAAGAAGTTTTGCATTTTGAAATGATGCTATGTCTGTGTATAATTTTGCAACTACGATCTCTGTGTTTTAATTTCTTTATTTTATTAGAAATTTGGTATAATGGATTCCCTTTTTGATAAAGAGTGTTAAGGATAACAGAGTTATCACTCCGCAGGACTCTCAACAACAATAGTCAGCTGACCGTGTATTCTGGCAAAGTCATCAGGCTATGTTTATCTTGTGTAACAAACCCTAATGTAACTCTCTGAGTATAATAAAGTCTTCAACCCACAGGATCACTGTGGAAGTCATTCCCCAAAAATCATTTTCCAACTTGGTATCATCCTCGATCCAAGCTTCGCTTCCAAAAACAATCAAAAACCCAAAACATATAAACCGAGAAAAATCAAATACCATGACAACAACAACAAATCAGCTGAGAAACGTCCAGATTCATCATCTGGTTACTCTGAAATTAACAGACACAAATTACCCTTTATGCAAGACACGGTTTAAACCCATTCTAAAAGGCCATGGCTTAACTGGCTTCATTGATGGCACAAAAACAATACCAACAAAAACTTTACCAAATTCTCAAGTCAGAACCCCGATTTTACAAAGATACGAAGAACACGACTCTCTGTTGGTTGGTTGGTTAAACTCTACCCTCACCCCTGAAGTTCTAGGAGTAGTTAGAGTTCTAGACACTGCAAAGGAAGTTTGGGATACTTTAGAAGCAGAGTTTGCTACTAAAACAAGGTTTCATCAAATCTACTTGAAGAAGCAACTTCATTCCTCTGCAGAAAGGTAATAAATCTTTCAAAGCCTATTTCAATGATGATAAATCATTATTTGATCAACTTGCAGCTACTGGCTATGTCGTTAATACTGATTAGATGAAAGAATCCATTAGTAATGGATTAAATCAAACATATGATCCAATAGTTACCGCACTCAATACTGTTGAAAACATGCATATGCAAACTTTTTATGTACATCTTCTGACGTTCGATATGAGGCTCGAGCAGCATCTCTCTGTTATTCTGCAACCCATAGCAAATGTAGCTTTTGCAAATCATGGCTCCTCCAGCAGATCAACACCGAGGCATAACAGTAATGCACACAAGGGGTATCTGTGTCTACACCAGAAAAAAAATTATTTATATATCTCACGACATGTGAGGTTTGAGGAAAGTACATTCCCATTTCAGTCTCTCCATCGTAAAAATCAGTCCCTGTCTCGAGGTAATGTCCCTTCCAGCACAAGTGTTTTGCTTTCACCTCCTTTTTGTCGATCTACTGTGACAAAAGATATGGATGATTTCTTCCTCATAACCTGTGCAAAGTCAACAACATCTGCCATTATTATCAGCTTTATCTACATCACAACATTCTCAAGACAACACAACAGACTCGACTGCTTCAGCAACTCAACAACACACTGTCTCTACTGCCCAATCTGGTCATAGTAACACAGTCTCTGAGTCTTAGAAAACTGCCGACTCTACTGCTACATCAACTCAGCTTGGAAATGATGGTCATTCAATGGTAACTAGGGCTAAGGCAGGAATCACAAAACCAATTAACAAATTGTGTTTGACTGCTTCCAAACACCCATTGCCTGACGAAGATTCTATGGAACCAACCTGTTACACGACAGCTTCAAAGACCATATAATTTCTTGGGTGGTGTCTAGATAAACAGGAAAATATTCTTTTTAACAATATAATTTCTACTAAATTTTACCTCAAAATTTTTTCATGGGGTACTTCAGGGACAAAGGACTCGGATTTTGTGGTTAATCTTTACGAGTGGGTGTCAAACCAGCGAAATTTTGATCATACTTCTGATAAACAGGTGTTGATGGTGGTTTTTAGACAAGGGGTAAAATCGTAAAACCCCATGACCTAGTGTTACCCGCAACACATTAACTAAGAGCATTTAACTCAGGTGTAAATAATTAATAGGGGTATTTTTTAAAAATACCAGATTAGGTTTTCGACACGAACCCTAATTCCAAAACCAAGCCGCACTCTGCGCACCATGGCAACCATGCCAAACCAAGCCGCACTTTGCGCACCATGGCAACCATGCCAAACCAAGCCGCACTTTGCGCACCATGAAAACCATGCCAAACCAAGCCGCACTCTGCGCACCATGGCAACCATGCCAAACCAAGCCGCACTCTGCGCACCATGGCAACCATGCCAAACCAAGCCGCACTCTGCGCACCATGGCAACCATGCCAAACCAAGCCGCACTCTGCGCACCATGGCAACCATGCCAAACCAAGCCGCACTCTGCGCACCATGGCAACCATGCCAAACATGCTCGCTAGAAGCTTTTTCTACCAAAGCCACGGCCCTAACGGCCCCGCATGGCATTGACACATGCCAACATGCTCGCTAACTAGTTTCCCTATCACGGCCCTAACGGCCCGGCATGACATTGGCACATGCCAACATGCTCGCTAGCTAGCTTCCCTATCAAGGTCACGGCCCTAATGGCCACGCATGCCATTGGCACATGCCAACATGCTCGCTAGCTAGTTTCCCTATCACGGCCCTAACGGCCCCGCATGCCATTGGCACATGCCAACATGCTCGCTGGCTAGTTTCCCTATCACGGCCCTAACGGCCCCGCATGCCATTGGCACATGCCAACATGCTCGCTAGCTAGTTTCCCTATCACGGCCCTAACGGCCCCGCATGCCATTGGCACATGCCAACATGCTCGCTAGCTAGTTTCCCTATCACGGCCCTAACGGCCACGCATGCCATTGGCACATGCCAGCATGCTCGCTAGCTAGTTTCCCTATCAAGATCACGGCCCTAATGGCCACGCATGCCATTGGCACACGCCAAACGCACACGCTGGTAGCCTAACTTGCAAACCGTGCAACCTACCACCAATGCATTCCGCACATGCCGTTGGCACATGCCAAACACACACGCTGGTAGCCTAACTTGCAAACCGTGCAACCTACCACCAAGGCATTCCGCACATGCCATTGGCACATGTCAAACACACACGCTGGTAGCCTGACTTGCAAACCGTGCAACCTACCACCAAGGCATTTCACACATGCCATTGGCACATGCCACACGCGCCACTAGCAGCGCCACTTGCACTCAAGATGCAACCAACACTCGAGACATCAACACAAACTGGGGGTGCTTCTTTAGGGTTTTGGTTTGGCGGTCACAAAGATGCGGCGTACACTACGCTCACATTAAGAAAGCGTGAAAAGGAATAAAGCGGTCAAATAAAAGAGGAAATAATGGTGAAAAACGTTTTCACCCATTAAACCATGCGGTTACCACCTCCTCCCATTACTTCACCCTTTACTCTTTTCCTTCATGAGGCCAGGGTACGTTTCAATCTCGACTTGTATAAATAGGTCTTACCTATTTCCACCAGACACAAGTCTCGGTCAGGATAAAAATACTACACTCTCAGAAAGGCAACTTTGCAAGCTCTCCCAAAAAAAAAGCTTTCATCTCTTGCAAGCTTCCTAGGCTTTCACTTTCTGATACAAGTCGAGATACTACTCTCCTCAACACCTTTCTTTGCTTCCCTCCCAAAATCAACCCTTTTCCTCCACTTTGTGACCGAAGCAAGTCTGGAACGACCATTTCTTGGTTTAGGCCGGACTTGTACAGATTGATCTCTCGAACCTATAAAGTGCTCACGTGCAGCACATTTGTTTAGGGTTTGAACCAGTTTCTCACTCACCTACCGAATTTACCAAAATCGGCTGAAACGATTTTTACCCATAAACAACATGAAAACATTCTTGAACTGCAAAATTTACCTATAATCAAAGCTGCTTCACTTGAAATTCATCTTGGTTGTCATGCTTAAATTTGGGAGCCAACTCGGCCCTTTGCATTCTATGAATTTGCAGCATCTCAAACATCTTGAACTAACCTCAAACCCGCATCATGACACATCATTGCCATAGGCAACCAATTTCCGAATGAATGATCAGTTGGGTGTTTGTAAATCCCAAATTATATGAACCAAGAGTATCAACTGACAACCTTTATAATGTGTTGGAAACTAAAATAACAGCTTTTAGCTAGATGGTTTGCTGGAAATGTTGTTATTGATGTTATGTGATAGGTACCCAAATCCAAGAGGGATAACAAGACCTCCACAAACTTGGGGTCGTAATCTAAACCACGGAAGTGTAATTAGGTCTAACACAAGTAAAGTATCGGTCCATTCATCAAGAAAAGGTTACTATTTTGAGTTACCCATAGAATTTTGGTTGCATGAAAAAGATGCGGGGATTGAGAAATATACCATCCATTTACACCGACACCCGACACCCCCTGTGTATAAAGACATAATCCACACTGTATGTGCCATATATCTCGGTCAGGAACCACGGTCAGGTATAGGGTTACGTACTGTCCATTCAATCAAATAGTAAAAAGATATCAACGATTGCAATAAAACCTAATATGAATGGGAAAGTATCCATCTTTTATAAGTAGGAAAGTTTTCCCCCATCATGTTTAGCCTCCGCCGTCTCTATAGTGAAAGATAGGAACTCTTAAAAACAAAATCAGATCTGAAATCTCCGTTTCTATGATTATCAAAATCATCACAACCAAATCATGACGGTTTAAACATCTTCAACAACAACAATATACAGCATAATGATTTCTCCTCTCAAGAAAGTAGAATAGTTCTACATCATGCATTTTTTCCCATCACTCTGTGCATTATCAAATTTGTGAACAATAGTGAAGTTGAATGCAAAAGTGGAAACTTTCCATCCCAAATTTATCCATCTAATGAAAACAAATTTTTTTTAAATTAGTTTAATTTTTGGTTTTCCCTTTAGATCAGTTGAGATTGGATCTGAGAACTAACTTTGATGCCTCCTTTTCAGAAAAAAAGTCTAGTTTTCAAAACACATATGAAATTTATGCCATTGTTGTTTCCATAAGCCTACTAGACCAAACCTATATTGGGCTTAGTTTTTTAAATTTGTGTTGTCCATTACATTGGTATGGTAAAATGGTAACTTTTACTATCACTGACGTCGCCATTGGTGAAACTTCATTTTAGGACTCGTACAGAACTTGAGGATATGGGTTAATTTGACTATTTGAGCAAATATATTAGCTAGGTTCTTCTTTAATCAAAGACATAATTCAGGGACATTGTGAAACACTTACCGTTAATTTTTGAAACAAAGGGTTTTTATACAAAGGGATAGCAATTACTTGCTTTTGATTTTTCTGAGGTACATCTGGTTTATCTAGACTGTTTATGTCGACTTTGAAGCGCTTCATGATCCCTTTTTTGTGCAGGTCAACGTTTTAGAGACTAGAGTTTTGAAACATATCATTACGTGTACCACGACTCCTTACGTTTTAGAGACTAGAGTTTTGAAACATACAAGGTACTTGGATTTATCTAAATAACATGTAATGCAGCTAGCCACTCTGTCAATTTGGTCAGCAACTAATTAGTAAACCACTATGGATGCCGCGTGAACATCATTCCAGTAGAGACCTAGTGTAGGTCAAATGTTTGAGATTTCTAACCGTTGGATCATTATCTTAGTTCTCACATGTATAATTGGCGAGTACAATAGGTCAGTATACAATGAAGTCCTAACGACATTATTGGATTCAAAGTTTGTACTCCCTTGACCCAACCAAGAACACATTGTAATTGATTCTGAAGATGCTTACAGAGAAAGATAATTTGATGTTGTTTCAGATGATTTCAAAGAAAAACAATCACCACTATTTAAAGAGTATTTGCATCTTTTCAAGATGCCTGTTCATATCCAATAGACACTTCCATTCAGTATCAATGGTGGCCTTTGGGAATGAACAATTCAATTAGAATCCAAATTGTTTTGAATTCAAATCAAGTCCAGCCGTTTTATAAAGGAAACTGACGAGCAAGAAGTCCGAGCCATTTTATAACCGAAACTACCGGGTCCGGCCATTTTTAAAAAAAAAAAAAAAGCTAGGTGAAATATGTTTTGAAGTCAACTCATACTAGTTGATCGGATTGTGAATTTCCGAAGTTAATCATGTGTAACAACTAAAATTTTCATTTCTTTTGCGTATCAAGTAGGTGATAATTAGTCAAGCATATGAATGCAAAGGGCTGTCCACAACCTTAGAATGCTCAAATACACAAGTGTACTTGTAAATTTATTATCAATATTTGGATCCACCAAAAATTTTATTTATAATCAATATTTTGTTCTATCTCGAACCTGATTGAATGTCATTTTTCATTTCAATGTTATTGAAGAATTTGGGATATACGATGGTCAAATTAAGTTCAATTGTTTGGATGAACCCACCGCAAGTTCGTGAATCTTAAGTCCAGTACCCACTGCAAGTTCGTGAATTTGGGGGTAAGCTAGTTGTATTAATAATTTAGTGGGAAAGCTACATTACTAATTCGTTTAAGAGGGTAAACTCAAAAACCCCTTGTTGTTTTGCTTACCCTACAAATCTGCCTTACATTACTCAAGCCATTTGTGCATAGTTTTTCCTTGGCAGAACCTTATAAAATTGTACCTGACTTGTACCGTAAATAAAGCATTATAAAATTGTGCATAGTATTAACTTATCAATCCTGGTTAACTTACCCTAAAGCATTTTGTTATTAGACTTGGTTAGAAATCTTATAGGGATTTCAGGCTCCTCAAAAATACCATCAAGAAGCAAATATATTATAGGTCGTTACAGAACTATCAATTGATGGACTTGTAGAACTAATACATAACTAACAAGTAGCCACACATTGCTGAAAACTTCAACTAAAGCTAACAAGTCTTTAGTTTGCACACCCTCCCATAGCTAAGTTAAATAAGATGCAGGTTATGGGAGCTCTTGGGGGATTTCTTCAGATGACTTTATGTGAATAAACAATTGTTATACTTCCATTCACTAGCTGGCTGATCCAAAGTGATTTACTTGATTTTACTTGCGAAGACGGACCAGCAGCACTATTCTGCATAACAAAGTCCATAAATACATACTGTTGACAACCAATACGGAAATCAAAATGCGTCATTAAACAATGTAGAAAACCAAGTAAACTCAGTATTCTGTTTTAACATACACAATTCTGTTGTCGACAGGAATCACTATTTTCTGAGAAGAAAAATCATAGTTGCATTAGTGAAGGATTCATAGTGCCTCCGTATAAAGAGCTCCTACACTAAATTCCCACACTAGCAGTAACCAAATGAGCAAAAGACCAGCAAAATTTCAGCATGACAACCAATATAAAAGCTAAGTCTCAATTTACCAGCTGATCAGTTTAATTTTGTAATGGTAAAACTACAATCTCAATCCAAGTAACAGTTTTGATTCATACGTTCGGAAGGAAAAAAAAGGGTACACATGCGAATTACCTTGGAGCTTTTGAAACTATCCTGAAATCATTTTAGTGGGAGGTGATGCGTTGGTGATATTGTCGCATACTCCCACATGAGACCGTTCATCATCAGGAATCTCCCTTTTTAGAAATTAAATGGATGTCTCCCTTTTCAGCTACAGGAACCATTTTCATATGCCACACAAAAAAAGGGAGTATTTCAGCCGGAGGAAACTTGGTTTTGAGAGGAGATATCATAATGCTCAAGGCTACTGTGGTTGTTCTTCCTCCTCCACCAGATTCCCATATGAAACCACTTATTATTCTGCATCTCATTGTAGATCAACAACTACCAGAAGATGATATATGAGGAAGACTTCGAAAGGGATTTGATAATTTTTATGGTCCAGGATATGTGGCGGCTTCAGTGAGAGATTTGGAGAGGAGGAGAACGAAGAAGAATGTTTAGGGTTTCGCTTGGTTGGTGTTAAATAATAAGTTCGGTCAAAGAAAGTCAAAGAAAGGTAAGGTCATGTGACTCATAGTCTCTACTCTAGGTACGATCCAATAAGTTGTCCGGGGCCTGATGTAAATTATTTTAGACCTTAAATGCGTGCTTCTCTACGTTTTTGTGGGTTCTCTGGCCGGATACAGTTTTCCTGGCTTTTATCTGACTCATGGTTTAGTAAAATGATGCAATTGATCCCATGTCATAGACACAATTAATCATAGTATGATGGACTTTATACAATCAAGTCACTACGGTGTCACCTTAGCATCGTGGTAAAGTCACTAGATATTTTGCTATCACCAAAATCTTTATACAATCACATTAAAAAAAAAAAAATCACGATCTCATACATGAAGGTTACCCCCATTCCGGGCCATTTTCAACTTTCAACCACCAATCCCAAGAATTTCACAGTCACGGTACATGAACGTGACCATTTATGGGCCATTTTCAACTTTCAACCAATCATTACAAATCTCCAAGTGCAAGCCTTGGGTAAAATCTAAAACATATCCAATCGTTAGATCTCTATCTAGGTCTCTTATATATTACCCTACAACCATACCCTAATCCTAAAATATCCAGCCGCCTACAAAGTAAAAACTTATCTTTGCTCATGTTCTTTAGATCTCAAAATTTTCTCTCTCTCATCCGTGATTATCACCACACCTAAATCAGCTACGAAAATGTATTCGCACAATGATTATACCTCTCAACAATGTAAAATTCGCTTGCTTTGGTTCTTTCTCGGTGGCCTTTCATCCTTGTGAATTGGATATAAAACATATTGTTAGCTTTCAATTCATTAGATTTTGTGTTGATTTATCTTACAGAGACCAGAAATTAAGTTAATAGAACATTTATTATCAGCAGCAACAGATCTCTTATGCATGATTATCTCTCGACTCTAGCTAATCTTATTGCTTAATTTTGTTTGATGTAAGTGCGCTGCAGGAGGTTCCATCTTGTCATGGCAATCCTGACCAGAGCTTTCTTTCTAGGTAACAACTACTGGTGTTCGAGTTGCGATTTTTAATTTGTTAATTAGCCGAAGATTTTTTCTTGAGGCTGCAAAAAAAATAATTGGTTAACTATACTGAGACTGGATGCGAGATTGAAGTTGTCTGTTTGATGTATTCTTTTACTGGTGGGATTGGAATTGTAAACATGTCCTTCCTTTTAGACCAATCTCTCTAGCTCTCACATTTGTGTACGAAAATATTGTCGATGCTATGGTATCACTTGGCATTCAAACATGACATCTTCATGCATAATGGAGATCGCAAATCGTATAAGATAACCGGAGATACCATTTGTAGAGCCGGGCCCGAGGGTGTGCAAGGTGTGCGACCGCACAGGGCCCAGCTCTGCCAAGGGCCTTTTTTTCCAGCCTAAAATTCATACACTAACAAAAAAAACAAAAAAAAAAATCTTTATCGTGGTCGAACTCGAACACACAAACTATGAGGGCAATACTTAAACAATCCATCCACTGAGCAATCAATTCGTTGTTGATTTAAATTTAAATTTGATCGTATTTAACCTAATACCATTACCTTCCAAGAGTAAGCTTCCTATCTTTTGTGTTATCCTTGCGTATTCTTATTGACATCCGGCTCTGACCATCTGAATTCCTAATTACAATGTTTTCTCCTATGTGATAGGAGTACAATCTAGATGTTCGTATGCGGAACATTTGATTTAAGAACAATACCATTTCGACAACCAAAAAGATACTTCAAATGAATAAGTTTGTATGCACACGAGCTTACTTGGCCAGTTTTTTGTAAAAGCATCCGACCCTATAAACACTGTCCACTTGTATGAATAACACCGTCTGTGACAGATATGACAGTCAGAATCACGGTCAGACATATGGTACGTGTAGACTGTTCGATCAAATAACAAAAAAAGATCAACGATTATTATTAACCCTAATAAAAAAGGGTAGCTAGGTCTCTCCCTTATAAGTAACAAAGTTTTGCCCTAATATTTCTTTAGCCTCCATCGTCTATAATCAAGTGAAAGATGGAAGCCCTAAAAGTAAACAAAACAGAAGATCTAAAATCTATCTTTTTATGATTATCAAAGTCAACAGAACCAAATGATCATGAACGGTTTAAACATCTTCAATAACAATAATATACAACATAATGATTTCTCCTCTCAAAAAACTACAATATTCTGAATAATGGGATTCATCGCGCATCTCGATCCCTCTTGTCAAATGTCAAAAGAACAGTATCAGAAGGCACCCTACTTAGAAAAAAAGTGGAGGTGGAGGCAAAGCTGGAAATACTAGATTCATTTAGATGCACGTCTGAGAAAGAAACAGATTTATCATGATGATGGATTGCTATGTGAGGCAAATCTAGTGACATCGAGGAAGTGTTTGCATTTTGAACTGTTGCAATGTCTCTGTATAGTTTTTCCTTGAAGATCTATGTTTTTTTTTTTAATGAGAAATTTGGTATCACAAATTCTCATTTTGATTAAAGTTAAATGTTTGTACAGTGTAAAAGTGTGTGCATTTTGAATGTCTGATGAATGTAAGTTTATATCCAATTAGTTTGTTTTTTTCTTTTCACTTCAGATCTTCTTTAAATTTCTGTTTACGCCATTTGTGCATAGTTTTGTCATTGTAGATCTTTCCAATTGTTTGATTATAGAGTTCCTTTAAAATGGGATTTTGAAAGAAATGTTTGCTTGCTCTTGTGGTATGAGTGTGAATTAGTGTACAAACTCATTGACAACATCACGTTAGTACTACACCTTTGTTATAAATTAGTTTGATTTCTTGTATGAGTGTGCATTTAAGATAGCTTTGCTACATCCTCCATTTGATAGCTTACTTCGGTATACCACTAACTGCATTTGATGTCTTTGTTAATTGTTACGTAAATGCACACTTCAATTTGTATATCTAATTTGAAAATTTTGAATAGTGTGTGCATATATATAACAATAAATATATGCACACAATGTCCTCCATACTTTTAATCAAAAAAAAAAAAAGAAAAAAAAAAGGTTGTCTTCCTTAACCTTTTAGATTAAGATACAATGTCCTCCATTTTTTTAAGCATCCTTATTCTGTAATTCAGTTTGCATGCTTTAGAAACACTAGATGTTGCTCGTTTCTTTGTGTGTTTTTCATATGGTTGAGTTTAAAAACAATTTCCAACGGGTATGTCTTCCTTGGTAAACCAATTCTAACGTTATCTAGAATCATTTCAATTGTAGAACACATAAGTGACGACGTTGCTCCAATAAGCTTTCAGATATTAGTAGGAGGGAGCGTGTGAGCAAATAATGGAGCATGTTTGTGCATTGATGTGGAACCATGAGCATGTTTCCGAATGATGGTAAGAAAACATATTCAACGCCGTATGTGATAGATATGACGGTCTGCAATCAGGGTCAAGCATAGGGTAAGTGTTAACCGTTCAATCAAATAATTCAAGCAAATCCAATGATTCAAGCAAATTGACGATTACCACTAGCCCTAATATAAACGGAAAATATAAACGGACAGATCGCTAATCCTTAAAAAGTTTTTCCCTACTAAATATCTTTAGCCTCCGTCGTCTCTGTAACTAAATGAAAGACAGAAACCCTAACTAAAAAATCAGATCTGAAAACTGTCCATACGGTAATAAAAATCAGATCTGAAAACTGTCCATACGATAACATTAGATTAGAGAACAATACATTTTAGACAACCAAAAAGAAACTTCTAATGAATAAATTTGTATGCACACAAGTTTACTTGGCCACTTTTTACAAAACGTACACCCTGTAATACAATCTCGTGATTCTTATAGAGATAATGAAGTGGCCGCACTACAACTGAGGATTTTATGTCTTTTGAAATGCTGAAAATTCTGGCCCAAGAATCTATAACTCCATAATCTTTTAGCACACAAAGATTCAATGTTTCTAAGTAGGATGTACATATAATAATGTATGTTCCCAATGCTATCACATGAATTTGAAGCTAATCTACAAACCCAAACTTTAGAACAAATATCGGAATACGGTTCCTTGCCGGCTATTATGAACAACTTGAGTGAACTTCAATGTTGCGAAACAATTTTCATCCTTGATGGTCTTTTTTGCCACCAAATCTCGGTTGAAGGTCTTTTTTCTTTTTCCATGTTTACATGGACCACAAAACCTCTTTTACACGGCTATTGTTTTCATAAGCCTGGACCATTATGTTGGTATGGTAAAATTTTCTCATTTTTGTAGTGTTTTTACTCAATCTTAAAGAGTCATGTTTTATTCCTCTTAGTCTTTACCTCGATTTCAAGCAAAATATCTTAAAACATACAAGAATTCATCCGACTTCTTTTCTTGTAAAATGAATTAACAGTTGCCCTTTCGTCCTGGTAATAATTCGCATTCACCTCAGTAACAAGTGGAACCAAAAGTGACGAGGCATTTTGAGGGGTGTGTAATCCATAGGTCTAGGCTAAAATTCCAAAGAAAAGTAAGATTTGAAGGATATTTTGGTAATTCACATTCTTGTGTAGTTTATCTATAAAAATAAAACCCTAGACATAGCTGTTGTACTGGAACAAAGAAATAGAGAGTGAAAGTGGAGAAGAGAGAACATCCGGCGGCGCTTCATCTCTCAGAGAAGATCCGAAAGCTTAAGAAGATCTGATCACAGATGGATTTTTGTTATGAATGCAATTTTGGGTTTGTGTGCGGAGCATTACGCATCCCTTGGAAGATTAAACCACTCAATAGATAGATAGCAGGATGATATTTCCTCTCATGTGGTTTATTTCCCAATAAACCACATAAAGCTGAAGAGATTTTCTTTTCTCATTTGCACTTATGTCACGAGTTTCCAATAAACCACAGTGAAGCAGAAGTGATTTTATTCACCCTGCATAGATTTCTCTTCGTTTTTTACATTGTAATATAATTCTGATGATTAAGGAAATTGATGAAAGATTGGCAAATGTTTAGATTGATGAAGTAGGAAGAAGAATGTGGAGATCCGCCCATGAAAACCTTACCAAATGCCAGCAGGAAAATAATTTATCATTTGATGATGAGATCTTCCAGAAATTTTGATGGAGGTTGTCTATATTGTAAATCAAGATCTATATTGCTATTTGAAAATGTACTCATAATTATTTTGATGAAGATGGTTTATATTTGAATTGATTCACAGATAATCTTTTTCTTGTGGAAACATCTTCATTTAAATTCTTGAATAAAGATATGATAGTTACAATTTGCAGTTGCTTTAATTAACAAATCATTGTAAATTGAGATATATTAACTTTATTGATCTGTTCTGTAATTTTTTGTCGGACTTGTTTTCAGTACATTATTGTTGATAAATTTGCTTTGGGTTACCATCATCAAGAATGATGATGGGAGACCGTTGAATGTCTGGAAACCGGAGCAAAGATCTAAGTTTTGTCCGTTGTGATTGGGAAAAACCAATATCAGCAGTTGGTTTGATTACCTCTTGAGACTCCATAAAACGGTCAGAGTAAGTTATTCTCCTATTTTCTTTATTGTTTTTGTGTTTTTGATTTTTGAATTAGTTTCTTGTTTTGAGTTATGAGCTTGTTGCTTAGTAGATTACTGTAGTTAGATGAGTCTATGTATACTACCGGATCTATGAATTAAAGATGTTTGTAAAGAATTGCTTGTGTAATTTGAGAAATCCTTAGCTTGGAAATGTCATCAATCAATTATGCAACCTCATTGGGACAATGTTAGAGGACAACAATAATAACATACCTCATTGGGTGTATGCTATGCTGTGGAGTATCCATATCTTTCGCACTTTTGGAACTTGGCTCACTGATGCTACTGTTGGCATCAGTGTATGTGATGCTGTTAAAGAACTAAATGTGGGTTGGATTGAAAAGAGACCAGAAGTCTCCTCTTTTCTCGAACTAGAACTAACAAAAATGAGTTTTAATATGGTTAAGGTAGCACCAGACACAATTGAAACACATATAAGGTACCATAAGATGATTAAGGCGTTCACGTAATTTGCTAAATTTTTCTTGTTATTTTAATTCTCAATGATATAAGGTACCATATGGTAACTTCGTTGTTTGCCAAATTTTTATAGTTATTTAATGCTAAATGATATGTTATTTTTCAGTTCCTAGGTAGTTATTGGCAAAACTTTCTGGGTATTGACTAATATATTCAGCTCATGTGCTTACGATGATTTATGTCTTTGTACTCCCGTTTTCGGATGGTAAATATGAAACTTTAAGATTGAATCCTTTTTCATTTGTACATCAAGAAATAAGAGACTATTGACTCCATTAAGAGCAAATATTACTTGTAAAGGGCACTCGTAAGGCTACCTAATCCCTTTACGTAATCCTAAAAATTCCTAATTCTTAATTCAAGGAGTCAGCATTGTTAAAATTTAATATATGATAGGATTTTCAAGTACGAGTTACCAAAATTTACCAAGGATATACAATGGAATTCAATGTTGCTGTTGCTGGTGGTTTTTAGACAAGGGGTAAAATCGTAAAACCCCATGACCTAGTGTTACCCGCAACACATTAACTAAGAGCATTTAACCCAGGTGTAAATAATTAATAGGGGTATTTTTCAAAATACCGTTAGGTTTTCAACACGAACCCTAATTCCAAAATCAAGCCGCACCCTGCGCACCATGGCAACAATGCCAAACCAAGCCGCATACTGCGCACCATGGCAACAATGCCAAACCAAGCCGCATACTGCACACCATGGCAGCAATGCCAAACCAAGCCTCATCTGCGCACCATGGCAAAGAATGCCAAACCAAGCCGCATCTTTAGCACCATGGCAAAGAATGCCAAACCAAGCCGCATCTTCAGCACCATGGAAACAATGCCAAACCAAGCCGCATCTTTGCGCACCATGGCAACAATGCCAAATCAAGCCGCATATCACGCACCATGGCGACAATGCCAAACCAAGCCGCATATCAAGCGCACCATGGCAAAGAATGCCAAACCAAGCCGAACCCTGCGCACCATGGCAACAATGCCAAACCAAGCCGCATATCAAGCGCACCATGGCAACAATGCCAAACCAAGCCGCATACTGCGCACCATGGCAACAATGCCAAACCAAGCCGCATACTGCGCACCATGGCAACAATGCCAAACCAAGCCGCATACTGCGCACCATGGCAACAATGCCAAACCAAGCCGCACCCTGCGCACCATGGCACCAATGCCAAACCAAGCCGCATACTGCGCACCATGGCAACAATGCCAAACCAAGCCGCATACTGCGCACCATGGAAGCAATGCCAAACCAAGCCGCATACTGCGCACCATGGCAACAATGCCAACCAAGCCGCACCCTGCGCACCATGGCAACAATGCCAAACCAAGCCGCATCTTCGCGCACCATGGCAACAATGCCAAACCAAGCCGCATCATCGCGCACCATGGCAAAGAATGCCAAACCAAGCCGATACTGCGCACCATGGCAACAATGCCAAACCAAGCCGCATACTGCGCAACATGGCAATGCCAAACCAAGCCGCATACTGCGCACCATAGCAACAATGCCAAACCAAGCCGCATACTGCGCACCATGGCAGCAATGCCAAACCAAGCCGCACCCTGCGCACCATGGCAACAATGCCAAATCTCCAAGCCGCTATAGCGCCCTAGGTTTGCAAGACTTGCAACTAGGTCAACATGGCCGCATGTGCCATTGGCACATGCCAACACGTGCCGCAAGCCATATTTCCAAGCCGCTATGCCTTTGGCCCACGCCAAACATAGCGCCCTAGGCTTGCAAGACTTGCAACTAGGTCAACATGGCCGCACGTGCCATTGGCACATGCCAACACGTGCCGCAAGCCATATTTCTAAGCCACTATGCCTTTGGCTCACGCCCAACATACCGCCCTAGGTTTGCAAGACTTGCAACTAGGTCAACGTGGCCGCACATGCCATTGGCACATGCCAACACGTGCCGCAAGCCATATTTCTAAGCCGTTATGCCTTTGGCTCACGCCCAACATAGCGCCCTAGGTTTGCAAGACTTGCAACTAGGTCAACATAGCCGCACGTGCCATTGGCACATGCCAACACGTGCCGCAAGCCATATTTCCAAGCCGCTATGCCTTTGGCCCACGCCAAACATAGTGCCCTAGGCTTGCAAGACTTGCAACTAGGTCAACATGGCCGCACGTGCCATTGGCACATGCCAACACGTGCCGCAAGCCATATTTCTAAGCCGCTATGCCTTTGGCTCACGCCCAACATAGCGCCCTAGGTTTGCAAGACTTGCAACTAGGTCAACGTGGCCGCACGTGCCATTGGCACATGCCAACACGTGCCGCAAGCCATATTTCTAAGCCGATATGCCTTTGGCCCACGCCCAACATAGCGCCCTAGGTTTGCAAGACTTGCAACTAGGTCAACATGGCCGCACGTGCCATTGGCACATGCCAACACGTGCCGCAAGCCATATTTCTAAGCCGCTACGCCTTTGGCCCACGCCCAACATAGCGCCCTAGGTTTGCAAGACTTGCAACTAGGTCAACATGGCCGCACGTGCCATTGGCACATACCAACACGTGCCACAAACCATATTTCCAAGCCGCTATGCCTTTGGCCCACGCCAAACATAGATCCCTAGGCTTGCAAGACTTGTAACTAGGTCAACATAGCCGCACGAGCCATTGGCACATGCCAAACACACACGCTGGTAACCTAACTTGCAAACCGTGCAATTTACCACCAAGGCATTCCGCACATGCCATTGGCACATGCCAAACACACACGCTGGTAACCTAACTTGCAAACCCCGCAACCTACCACCAAGGCATTCCGCACATGCCATTGGCACATGCCACACACGCCACTAGCGGCGCCACTTGCACTCAAGATGCAACCAACACTCGAGACATCGACACAAACCGGGGATGCTTCTTTAGGGTTTTGGTTTGGCGGTCACGATGCATGCGGCGTACACTACGCTCACATTAAGAAAGCGTGAAAAGGAATAAAGCGGTCAAATAAAAGAGGAAATAATGGTGAAAAACGTTTTCGCCCATTAAACCATGCGGTTACCACCTCCTCCCATTATTTCACCCTTTACTCTCTTCCTTCATGAGGCCAGGTGCGTTTCAATCTCGACTTGTATAAATAGGTCTTACCTATTTCCACCGGACAACAAGTCTCGGTCGGAGAAAAATACCACACTCTCGGAAAGGCAACTTTGCAAGCTCTCCCAAAAGCTTTCATCTCTTGCAAGCTTTCTAAGCTTTCACTTTCTGATACAAGTCGAGACACTACTCTCCTCAACACCTTTCTTTGCTTCCCTCCCCAAATCAACCCTTCTCCTCCACTTTGTGACCGAAGCAAGTCTGGAACGGCCATTTCTTGGTTTAGGCCGGACTTATGCAGATTGATCTCTCGAATCTATAAAGTGCTCACGTGCAGCACATTTGTTTAGTGTTTGAACCAGTTTCTCACTCACCCACCGAAATTACCGAAATCAGTAGAAACGATTTTTACCCATAAACAATTGGCGACCACAGCGGAAGGATTGATCTTTCGGTTACAATATCAAATTCTAGCTTTCATCCTTAAATTTTCACGCAAGCATGGTCGGCTATCGGGCGATCTACACAAACGTTGATCCCGCTCAAGGTCATGATAACTCCTCAATTTCGGAAGCAATACCACCAATGAAGAGGTCCCAAGACCTGTTGACGATGCGTGCTCGGGAGATCCACGCCAAAAACATGAACCTAATGAAAGATGCGATTAACGGATACTCGACTTCCTCATCAATCTAACATCGGGGCTAAGTGATTCATTTTCCCCGGAGATCAAGAGCAGGGGACTAACATCCCGAATGAGCATTCTCAAATCAATCGGTTTCGTCACCGACCGGAAGCCACGGACCAGAGAGCGACCATGTTGGTAGAAAACTTATGTGAATTGCTGCACCTCTCCAAGGACCAATGGATAAAAACATTCTCTGCTATCAACCGAATAGCACTAAACGCATCACTAGTTCCTGCACCCACGGGGACTCCAAGGATCCCCGGAAGATCCACCAACAATATTGTTTTCACCGACGACGACATGATGGTAGAAGACGGTCACAACCGGGCCTTGCATGTTACGGCTCTCGTCAAGAACATAGAGTTTCGAAGAGCACTCATTGACACGGGTGCATCTTCCAATGTCATCACTCTCAAGACACTCAAAGCTGCCAAGGTGCGACCTAATGAGATCGTACGACAGCCCACTACGATGACGGATTTCGAGGGCAACCAAACTAGCACATACGGCTACATCAACTTGGAGCTGGCAGTAGGGCCAATCCAATCAAGCGTGAAGTTTGAAGTAATTGAAAAAGAACCAGACTACCACATGATATTGGGAAGGCCGTGGCTGCACAATCTCAAAATCGTCCCTTCAACATACCACCAATGCCTGAAAACAGTGTTGAACGGAGATTTCGTTCGCATTCCCGCGTCACTGTCCCCCTATGCACCAGTCTACTGCGTAGAAGCACATGGGCCGAAGGAGGGTTCAAAAGGCGTGGCGACCAAGATTCACAGTTTTTTGCTACCAAAATGGACATCGCTCAGAGATAACGACAAACTGGAGATACCCCGCAGAGGAGACCGTCCTTCCACCACCTCCTCAGAAGGAAGACTCGCCAGTCTCTTGCCACCGGGCGTAACCCGTGCCCGCACCAAGCGAGAGTACACCCTTACCGCAAGACGAAGCAAAAAGGGAAAGCTCACACATTATCACCGCTGTTAGCAATTAGCAGGGGAGACCATGGCCCGGTCTCTCCGCCCGAAGGAATGTCTTCACAATAACCAAGAGGAAGTTCCAAACGCCCCTCAGAAGCTACAAGATGGGACCGACCTAACCACCGACGAACTCGAAACTGTCAATATAGGGAATGAGGAATTTCCGCGACCCATTCCGATCAGTTCGACTCTACATCCTGCGGAACGCTCAAAGCTAGTCGACCTACTCAAAGAATATCAGGACGTCTTCGCATGGACTTATGAAGAAATACCTGGCTTGGATGGAAGCTGGTCACCCACCATCTGCATGTGATACCCGGATCCAAACCAGTCAAGAAGCCTCCAAGACAATTTAGACACGATGTAGAAGAGCAAATCAAGGCGGAGGTCCAGAAATTACTAGCCGCTGGTTTTGTCAAACCTATTCACCATCCTACTTGGTTAGCCAATATCGTTCCCGTTAAAAAGAAGAATGGTCATATCAGATGCTGCGTCGATTTCAGAGATCTGAACAAGTGCTGCCCTAAAGATGATTTCCCGCTACCTAACATCGACATGTTTGGTAGACGCTACCCGATGGACATGGTATGTTCTCTTTCATGGATGGATATAGCGGTTACAACCAGATAAAGATGTATGAGCACGACGCAAGCAAGTGCGCTTTCCGAACCCCTCTTGGAAACTTCTATTACACCGTAATGCCTTTCGGTCTCAAGAACGCCGCGCCACTTACCAACGCGCCATGACTACCATCTTCCACGATATGATGCACAAGCAAGTCGAAGATTACGTAGATGATGTGGTGGTTAAATCGAAGACTCGAGCGGATCATCCGAAACGCTGCGACAAGTATTCGAAAGATGCCGCGAATACAAGTTGAAGATGAATCCTTTGAAATGCGCCTTTGGTGTCTCTTCGGGAAATTCTTGGGATTCCAATTAACAGCCGCAGAATAAAAGTTGATCCGGTCAAAACGCAGGCTATCCTCACGATGCCGCCACCACGAACCGTGAGGGAGCTCCGGAGTTTCATGGGCAAAGTAAACTACATCCGTCGCTTCATACCTGGTCGGCACACACTCACCACTACGTTTACTCCTCTCGCTAAAAAGGAGCGAATTTCACATGGACTACGTCTCGGCAAAAAGCGTACCGAAGATCCGGCAAATCTTGTCCTCCCCAACCGTCATGAAGCCTCCTATGCAAGGGAGACCACTATGTCTCTACACAGCCTTTAGCGATACTGCCATCGGAGCTCTCCTCGCGCAAGAGGACGACAAAGGAATGGAATACCCCATATACTATTTCAGTCGAACGTTGAGAGACGCTGAACTCGGATACCCCAAGGCGAGAAAAGGCGTGTTTAGCACTGATTCATTCCATCTAGAAGTTCGAGACACTACCTCCTCTCCAATAAGGTAGTGCTAGTGTCCAAATCAGACCACAGAAAGTTTCTCCTCTCAAAACCTGCCTTGATAGGGAGGCCGGCTAAGTGGCTCCTGCAGCTATCAGAGTTCGACATAACGTGCGTCTCCCCAAGGGCCATAAAAGGACAGGCTGTTGCAGACCTGTTAGCAGCATTCCCAGGAGAAAACACCGCAGAATTACGAGAAGATCTCCCGGGAGACCTTCCAGATATCTTTTTAGTCAAAGAAGAAACATGGCTGCTATTCTTCGATGGCTCTTCCACCCCCAGCACTAATACCGGAGGAGCGGGTGTTGTATTAGTATCTCCTGCTGGAGAAGTCTTCTCGCACTCTTTCAAACTAGACTTTCCGTGCACCAATAACTCAGCTGAATACGAAGCCTTCCTCATTGGACTATCACTAGATAAACAAGTCGGGGCCACACGTTTGGAGATAAGAGGAGATTCCAAATTGCTCATCAACCAGGTAAACGGGATCTATGCATTGAAAGAACTAACACTGGGCGCCATATACAGGTGAAGCACAAAAACTACTAAATTATTTCGCCGAAGCAACCATCACACATGTCGGCCGTAGCAAAGACAAAGCATGCCGACTGTTTAGCTACACTAGCCTCAAAGCTACGAGTTCAAGGAACCGAGGAAACCACCGACAAGAAACGGCGAACCATAGCTTCAACATGGCTTTCACAACCTGAGAAAGCCGAAGACGATGACTGGATAACTCCTATCATTCAAGAACTCAACAACTCGCTTTTCCAAGGGAAGGTCGACCTCAAGACTTTGCGGAATTTTTGTATGCTTCAAGGTGTCCTATATCATCGAAATCCAGACAGCTCTCTGTCAAGGTGTCTCGGGAAAGAGGAAGCACGACAACAACTTGAACATGTTCATACCGAAGTCTGTGGAATAACATCAGTAGTAACCCTCTACCGTCGTTTACAACGACTTGGATACTATTGGCCGGAGATGGAAACCCAGTCACGACTACTCCAGAAAGCGTGTCCAAATTGCCAGGCGCCCCCATGTCAACGAAGTCCTTAACATCACTCACACTGGGACCGACGGGGAGCCGTACATGGTTTTCCTTCGCGATGGCATTCTTCCTACTAACAAAGAGGACGCGTCCAAGCTAAGGCAGAAGTCCAAAAGATTCGTGTTCCATGATGGGGTTTTATATCGCAAGAGTTTCGGGGGAAGTCTACTAAGGTGTTTGAGCGGTACCGAAATCCCAGTTATGTTAAGAGAAATGCACGAAGGCGAACACCAAGGGAAACAGAAGCTATTCCTGCAGATACACGAGAGGTACTACTGGCCGACCATGGAAGACGACGCGGCTACCTTCGTTCAGAAATGCCGAGAATGCCAGAGTCACGGAAACCTCATCCACGTGCCTCCAACACCCTTGCACGCGATAAGTAGCCCGTGGCCCTTTTATAGCTGGGGACTTGACATCATTGGGAAGATTAACCCACCGTCCTCAAGACAGCATGAGTACATAATAACCGCGACCGAGTACTTTACCAAGTGGGTCGAAGCTGTCCCACTGAAAGGAACCACTGGAGCCACAATCGCGGCATTCATCAAGGAACACATCATCTGCCGTTTTGGCGTACCTAAACACATCATCACTGACAACGGCACGCCTTTTGCTAACAAGCAAGTACAGAACTGCTTGAAAGGTACGGAATCAAACAAGTCTTCTCTACCGCCTATTATCCCAGGGAAATGGGCAAGCCGATGATTCAATATTCACCAGTGGATTTAACTATCCGATGATTTGGAGAGTAAAAAAATCAGAATTTATGGTTCCTCGGTGGAATTAGCTATCCAGTATACAAACCCAGGCTACCAAGTTGCTAGAGATAAAATCTCTTATGTGGTCAGAGATACATAATTCTCGATGCAATTTTACGAACTTAACCGTCATCAAAAAAATCCACCATCAACAGTATGCATACCGGATATCCATACTTATAATTAGTTCACGAATTCAGGCTCAAGGTGTATGTGTATCACCGCCATCTCGTGAAAGTCAGATCCAAAAGGTATGCGTACATTCCGTATTCCCGAACTTAAACCCAAGGGTTATATGCATCTCGTACCTTCCCCTATTGACTCAATATTCACCAGTGGGTTCAGCCATCCGATGAGATGGAGAGGTAAAATATCAAAATTTATGGTTCCTCGGTGGAATTAGCTATCCACTATACAAACTCAGCCTACCAAGTTGCTAGAGATAAAATCTCTTATGTGGTCAGAGATACATAATTCTCGATGCAATTTTAAGAACTTAACCGTCATCAAAAAAATCCACCATTAACAGTATGCATACCGGGTATCCATACCTATAATTAATTCACGAATTCAGGCTCAAGGAGTATGCGTATCACTGCCAGCTCTCATGAAAGTCAGATCCAAGGGGTATGCGAACTTTCCCCTTTTCCCGAACTCAAGCTGAAGGGGTTTGCAGACCGTATCTTCCTATATTGACTCAATATTCACCGAATTTACTCGTATTGACTCAATATTCACCGGTGACATTCGATTTCGCACAACATTCTCCGATTTTAGTCGGAATGACTCAATATTCACCAGTGGATTTAACTATCCGATGATTTGGAGAGTAAAAAATCAGAATTTATGGTTCCTCGGTGGAATTAGCTATCCAGTATACAAACTCAGGCTACCAAGTTGCTAGAGATTAAATCTCTTATGTGGTCAGAGATACATAATTCTCGATGCAATTTTACGAACTTAACCGTCATCAAAAAAATCCACCATCAACAGTATGTATACCGGGTATCCATACTTATAATTAGTTCACGAATTTAGGCTCAAGGTGTATGTGTATCACCGCCAGCTCGTGAAAGTCAGATCCAAGAGGTATGCGTACCTTCCCTATTCCCGAACTTAAACCCAAGGGTTATGCATCCCGTACCTTCCCCTATTGACTCAATATTCACCAGTGGGTTCAGCCACCCGATGTGATGGAGAGGTAAAATATCAAAATTTATGGTTCCTCGGTGGAATTAGCTATCCACTATACAAACTCAGGCTACCAGGTTGTTAGAGATAAAATCTCTTATGTGGTCAGAGATACATAATTCTCGATGCGATTTTACGAACTTAACCGTCGTCGAAGAAAATCCACCATCAATAGTATGCATACCGGTATGCATACCTCTGATTAGTTCACGAATTTAGGCTCAAGGAGTATGCGTATCACTGCCAGCTCATGAAAGTCAGATCAAAGGGGTATGCGTACCTTCCCCTATTCCCGAACTCAAGCTGAAGGGGTTTGCAGACCGTACCTTCCTCTATTGACTCAATATTCACCGAATTTACTCGTATTGACTCAATATTCACTGGTGACATTCGATTTCTCTCAACATTCTCCTATTTTACTCGGAATGACTCAATATTCACCAGTGGATTTAACTATCCGATGATTTGGAGAGTAAAAAAATCAGAATTAATGGTTCCTCGGTGGAATTAGCTATCCAGTATACAAACTCAGCCTACCAAGTTGCTAGAGATAAAATCTCTTATGTGGTCAGAGATACATAATTTTCGATACAATTGTAAGAACTTAACCGTCATCAAAAAAATCCACCATTAACAGTATGCATACCGGGTATCCATACCTATAACTAATTCACGAATTCAGGCTCAAGGAGTATGCGTATCACTTGCCCGGCTCATGAAAGTCAGATCCAAGGGGTATGCGTACTTTCCCCTATTCCCGAACTCAAGCTGAAGGGGTTTGCAGACCGTATCTTCCTCTATTGACTCAATATTCACCAGTGGGTTCAGCCATCCGATATGATGGAGAGGTAAAATATCAAAATTTATGGTTCCTCGGTGGAATTAGCTATCCACTATACAAACTCAGGCTACCAGGTTGTTAGAGATAAAATCTCTTATGTGGTCAGAGATACATAATTCTCGATGCGATTTTACGAACTTAACCGTCGTCGAAGAAAATCCACCATCAATAGTATGCATACCGGTATGCATACTTCTGATTAGTTCACGAATTCAGGCTCAAGGAGTATGCGTATCACTTTGCACTCATGAAAGTCGATCAAGGGGTATGCGTACCTTCCCCTATTCCCGAACTCAAGTCAAGGGGTTTGCAGACCGTACCTTCCTCTATTGACTCAATATTCACCGAATTTACTCGTATTGACTCAATATTCACCGGTGACATTCGATTTCTCTCAACATTCTCCTATTTTACTCTAATGACTCAATATTCACCAGTGGATTTAACTATCCGATGATTTGGAGAGTAAAAAAATCAGAATTAATGGTTCTTCGGTGGAATTAGCTATCCAGTATACAAACTCAGCCTACCAAGTTGCTAGAGATAAAATCTCTTATGTGGTCAGAGATACATAATTTTCGATACAATTGTAAGAACTTAACCGTCATCAAAAAAATCCACCATTAACAGTATGCATACCGGGTATCCATACCTATAACTAATTCACGAATTCAGGCTCAAGGAGTATGCGTATCACTGCCAGCTCATGAAAGTCAGATCCAAGGGGTATGCGTACTTTCCCCTATTCCCGAACTCAAGCTGAAGGGGTTTGCAGACCGTATCTTCCTCTATTGACTCAATATTCACCGAATTTACTCGTATTGACTCAATATTCACTGGTGACATTCGATTTCGCTCAACATTCTCCGATTTTACTCGAAATGACTCAATATTCACCAGTGGATTTAACTATCCGATGATTTGGAGAGTAAAAAATCAGAATTTATGGTTCCTCGGTGGAATTAGCTATCCAGTATACAAACTCCGGCTACCAAGTTGCTAGAGATAAAATCTCTTATGTGGTCAGAGATACATAATTCTCGATGCAATTCTACGAACTTAACCGTCATCAAAAAAATCCACCATCAACAGTATGCATACCGGGTATCCATACTTATAATTAGTTCACGAATTCAGGCTCAAGGTGTATGTGTATCACCGCCAGCTCGTGAAAGTCAGATCCAAGAGGTATGCGTACGTTCCCTATTCCCGAACTTAAACCCAAGGGTTATGCATCCCGTACCTTCCCCTATTGACTCAATATTCACCAGTGGGTTCAGCCATCCGATGTGATGGAGAGGTAAAATATCAAAATTTATGGTTCCTCGGTGGAATTAGCTATCCACTATACAAACTCAGGCTACCAGGTTGCTAGAGATAAAATCTCTTATGTGGTCAGAGATACATAAAATCTCGATGCTATTTTTCGAAAATTGTGCCTAAAATGATAAACACCTCCGAATTTTTCGTAAAAACTCTAAATTTGATATTGTTGTTTGTACTCACTGTGTACATCTCTTTAAAATCTCTCCAACGAGATAAAATTTGTAAAATTTTAAGGCTCAATTTTTTTTTAGATACGTTTTATTCTAGTTTGCTTGACAATTATACCCCTGAAAAAATACAATACATAAATAGTTATAGTAATTGGACTAAAAGGGAGGTATAATTTTGTCCAGTAAAAAGTAATCAAAATTTTAATCACACCAAACCATTTCCAATATTTTTTTATCAAATTGCATGTTTGTGTTAGGTTTCATTTTATAAAAAAATGATCATAAAACGGACTTCTTCTATTGGCCCTCTGGTTGCTCTGCCCAAACAAGGGTAACAATCATCATCCGCATGACATTAATTTGACCGATAGAAAACTAAAATGTTAATCCAACGGATATTAACGCAAAAGTAAACCTCATACGGATTGCCACTTCATCCAACGATCACGAATCATGATCTGTATCATAATAATCTGACCAATAAAATTGAGGCTAAAATGTGTAATCCAACGGATATTAAGGAAAGTGTTAAATTCATACGGATTGCCACTTTATCCTACGGCTACACATTCAGCTAGAGGATCTCTTCGGAGGCAAAAATTCACACCACTTTTTTAAAGAAGTTAAATTAAGAACCACTTGTATTTTGGTCCAATAAGGAGTTAGTTGTTGTTGACTGTCACGTGTTTGCTGGAAAAAGATTGTTTACTAAAGTGAAAGTGAGAAACCATTGGAAGATATCTCGCCACGTGTTGACTGCTTAAAACCGTTCGATTAAAATTAAAATCTCAGACTCTCTCTGCTGGAGGGCGGTGGCTAAACTTACTCGCTCAAACAGATTCGACCAACCAAATGCATTTTGAATCGGTGGTCCTCCCTTTTGAAGTATGAAGCTACTAACCCTACAATGGAGGCTGCTATATCTTTACCTGGAAAAATATTTTACCCACTAAACAACTATCGTGGTCGCTAAAATTAGTGGATATATATTTAGGGCGACCTAGTAATCCGGTAGTCGCAGCTTTAGTTGCTGTTGAAACATTGAAGGGACCAAAATTTCAAGCAGTCGGAATAAATTTAATCGCTTAAACTAGTTTTTCTTGTAGTGTATATAAACCCGAATTGTAATAACTAGGCTAGCAATCACATTAGAATAGATCAAGGGAATTATAGTAAATCTCACAAATTTCCTTATATAAAACAATTAAACCCTAGAATTTCAATGTGAGGGAGTGCGTCGGAGTTCTGCTACCAGAATTAAATGGGTTTTCATGATCGAGTTACCCCTATATACTACCTTGGAGATCAAAAACTGACACAGATCTTAGAAATAATCATAATGATTTCTCCTCTGAAAACTAAATTGTTGAATGTTCTAACACCCTGATACACGCAGAATTCCCCGATCTATGGGATCGTCGTAGGTAAGATCTGTGAAATAATGGTGTTCTTTGATGTTTTCATGGTCTTAATAATGGTTAACCATTAAATTAATGATGTTTTAAGTGGTTTATTTCTTCATTTACCAATTCGTATCTAGCTAAGCAATATGATTGTGACAAATTAAGCAAGTGGTTTTAGTTGGAGAGATCTAAGGGTGATTTAAAACTCAAAACACTGTAATGTGCATAATTTCTTACGGTCCAACTAGTTTGTATCAGAGCCTGTAGTGTAGGTTTTGAAGAAAAAAAAAAAAAAAAAAAAAAAAAAAAAGCTGTAAGGCTAGTTTCTAACCATTCATTTTGTGCTTGGAAAGTGGCATTGACTGCAATTATGCATATATTAATCTGAGTCGTGAACCTTGACTGTTTGCGTTGCCAACTATTGTTGTCGATTCTCTCGGTGTGATTCCTATCTCTGTACCGGTAACTAGACACTGGAGTGTATATCTTCTTCTAACCACTTCTAGTTATAGTCATGAGATGTAGTAAGCCAAGGTACCAATTGATGGCTTTGATAAGCTGGACGATTTGTACAACCAAATAAACATTAGAAGAGTACTACCTCAAACTCTATTTACCACCAAAACTTTCTTTTCCACAGATTTGTGATACCCAGAGTAAACCAACAGTAAATACAGTTTTCAAACACCTTTAACATGGCTCTCAAGTCTAGTGAAAAAATAAAGGCCAAAAATTAATAGGGTAAGAAACCTTATAGAAGTTAAAATGATGAGAGGAGAAATCATTATGATGATATAAATTGCAATCACACATGGTATGGTTTGGATGATCATAGATAGCTGACAGATATGCTGTTGTGTTGATTAACAGCTGCTGCTTAGATCTCTGGTGGTGGTTTTAGGGTTCACTACTGCTTGCAAGTTTGCAACAAGAAGAGCTTTAAGGCAGAGAGCTCCAGCCTTAAAATCTTTATAAACAGCTAGGGTTTTAATGGACGGTTGAGATTGTGTGTTCGAACAGGCGGTGGATTTGTAGATCATGACTTCTGCATTAGATTTAATAGTCAAATTTGTAACATTGACGTAAGTCAAATTGAAAATGCTTTTGGATCTTACGACTTGCGATTGGCTGTTTCTGAACTTTGTTTTCTCATAAACTAGTCTTATGTTTTGTTCAATGGCCAATTCTGCTTTTGTTTGGAATATGCACATACTGCAAGGAAACTGAATAACCCTGAGTTTCTCAGGGATGGAGATTAAGAGGCGGGCGACCTAAAGAAGTCCATTGAGGAGTTGGGAACTGTTTGAGCCGAAAGCTCTTAAAGATTACAAGATACTAGCTAAAAAACACTTGAATCGGCTATTCAAGATATAAAAAATTAAAGAAGATCCTTTCTTGCTGCATTCCTAGTTCGGCATATTTTATTTTTGAAATGCTTGTTGTTATTGCCTGGCAATTATCACCACCTTAAACAAAATATGGAATATCATCAGCGTCCTAAGTGATGCCTAGCTTTTAATAAAATAAAACTATATCATGTGGAATGAGTTTGGCTGAAGATTGTCATGCATCAGTACCAGTTAAGAGTCAAATTGGAATTATAAAAGACAGTTGAAACCCAATCATTCAGTCATATCATAATAATCAGAAAGATCACTTATGATTTTAATTGAGAATAAAAAAACAATTACAACCCATTCATTCACTAATTTCATAATCATCAAATATAATAAACTGCCACTAATCAAAATACGGCCATTAGCAAGTACTAATAACCAAATAAATTGAGTAACTATTGCTCTAGGGGTAGTGATTAACAATAAGTAATGTTTTCTTCAATTTCCATTCAACTTGAGATTTTAAAATTTCCATAAAAGAAGTGATTCTTATTTTAAAATAAGCACAAGTTGTTGGAATCAAATCGACTGCCAAGTGAGTGTCACATATTTGTCTCATCATTTTGGTTTTTGGTCATCTACAAGATAGGAATTTAAGAATCACAAATTGAATTGAAATTGAAGTCTACTTAGAATTGATTCTTAAATTTGAAATAAATTCTGAATTCTTAAACAACAAAAAGACAATTATCTATTCAGCCATCTGAATTCTCACGATTTCTTCTCCATTTTGGTTTCACTAGCTTTTCCCATTCCAAGTGTTCGGTCGGAATTGCAGGCCTATCATAAACAAAAGCTTCATTTGCTCCTCCAAGAAGGATTTCTTCCCATAAGTATATAGAGTGAAAACAAGTGAAAATAGTGAGAGGAGAAATCATCTTGCTAGACGAGTGTATCCTTGTTGTTGATGATGCTGGTGGTGTTGAATTTACTAGGATTTCTTCTTCTCTCGGCGGTTCATCAATTCCGCTGCTTGCAGGAAAAGAAGTTGTGAGATGTTTTTAGGGTTTCTTAAGGTGTTTATATAGTCCTGTTGGTGTTGATAGACGGTTGAGATTGTCTTTGATACACGTGTAACGGTTCCATGCAGTTGGAGTCAGTAGTCAAAGCTCTAATGTTGACCTATATTCAAAAGTAGTGATCAGTCAACAGATTTAATAACCATTTTGTATTTTGCTTATTTCTTTTCAGCTTCTTCGATCTAATTTTTACTTTTGCCCATGACAAAAAATATTAACAGATTTAAAAAATTATGCAGCCAAAGATGGAAATTTTTACCGGGACCGCGTATCTATTTTCATTTTCAATTGTTCGTGTCATTGTGCCAACGTCTCTTGCCACAATAAAATCCAGGTTGGACGGTTTTGAAAGAGATGCACAGTGCATTATATCCCTTTTGTCCTCGCAATTGGCTCACTAAGGGCTCGAGCAGAACTAAACTTGGGAGTGAAGATTTGAGAGGCAATTCCCAATGTGTAAAATTGTTTGGTTATGGTTAAACCTATGGTTCAGAACAATTTGCAATGTTATTTGAACTCATTTTTATTTGGTATTGATGGATACATCTTTTCTCCAAATGGATTTGCTAACAACTACGTATTTATGCATTCACTCTAACATATCGAAGCAACGCAACGGAGCAGATAAACTAGAGGCCATGATTTGGGTGAAATGCTCAAGGACAAAACTAAGCTGGTGAAGATGACTCTTAGTCAACAGCTGTGACTAGAGGTGTAAAACGTGCCGGCCCGGCACAGCCCGACACACGAAGTCGCGTGCTTCACGTGCCATGTGCCGTGCTGTGCTGTGCCAACGATTTAAACATGTTGTGTCGTGATGTGCTTTACTAGTCAAAAGCTAGGCACAGCACAGCCCACGGGCACAACACACAAATAAATGTGCCGTGCTGTGCCGTGATGGCACATGTGCTATAAACAATTTGAAATCACTTAATGTATACATTAAGTCGGACACTATCACAAGAATTTAATTAGACAACATATCATTTGAAATTATTTCAAGTAAGAATAACAAGTTTATTCAATAAAAAGAAATAGCCCATCAAATATAAAATTGGATTATTGTCGGGTAAATTAAAGTTCTAGTTAAATATATATAGGTGACGACATTATAACAACCATATTGAAATATATTTTCCAAATATTTAGGTATTATATGTGTTGTTATAAATAAGCCAACATAAGATATTAAAAAACTAGATAGAATAGTGACTCTTTTGTGAAATATACAAAAAAATGTGATGTATTATGCCTTGTTATATGGTGTATTTGTACATGTTATGACGTGCTCTCTGAACGTGTTGTGCTGGGCTGGGCCACGTGCTTATCCGTGTCGCGTGCTGTGCTGTGCTATTGTGCCAATTAGTCAAACCCAGCACGTCCCATTTAACTAATGTGATTTGCTGTGCTGGGCTAAGTCACATGCTGGGCTGGGCTGTGCTCAAATTTAAGCGTGCTGTGCTGGGCTGCGCTCGTGCTGGCACAACCCAATTTACACCTCTAGCTGTGACGTATTAATTAGGCTAAATGTAAAATGAATGGTTTAAAGAGGTCCGGTTAATGGTTTTATGTATGGGATTTATTCCCACGGTCCACCTAGAGTTAATGGTTTGGCTAAAATCATACTAATAAATAGCATTGTATTCCATTGCTACGTTAAAACCACTGAGCATACATGATACACACTACACCAAATTTGGGTTTTAGTAACAATAGGATTCCTAACTAAATTTTTTTTGGTAACTCAAATGATCCATTATAAATCTAGTAACTCATATAAAGGGTTAGCAAATTAAAAAATAGTTACCATAATTTAGAATTAATTCATAAAAACTAAATAACTATCGAAAGTGTGAGATCATTAGTTATACATCCCTAACACATTTTACGCTAAATGACTATTACTAATATTCCTACCCAAAATCCATGTATACCAAAATCCACCCCATCTTTATAACTCTTTGTCATTTTTAGTAGTAACACAATTTTACATAGCTAACACATTGATTTATTTTAAAATTTAGAAAATGTAAAATAAAATTATAGGATTTTATAAATCTTTTCTTTGGAACCAATTTCAGTTCTAGAACCTGAGAACAACTTATATCCTGGAACCAAAATGATGTGGGAACCGCAACAACTTAACTACTTCCCAACTCGATATCTTCAAGGACCAAATCTTATCTTCAAGTTTTCCGAGTCTCCGACAGAACTCCATTATCTTCACCAACAAAGGCGTTTAATTTTGATCTCCCAAATCGTCTAACAACGATAGTTGAAGGAATTAGAGGATTGAATCTCAGTCAATCAAGGAACTAGGCGTTTAATTTTGATCTCCCAAATCGTCCAATTTTGCTAAACTTGATCAATTACAGGTTGGTTTTCTTTCTTTTTTTTTTGTTGCTTTAAGATTGCCTAATACTGAATCTCTCAGATTTCTTGTTATGTGAATTGGGTGTTGTCTGGATTATTATAACATTGTGTTTAGAAATTGGATTTACATTAACTAACCTAAACGCATGATATTGCCCAAAATATGTTTGTTTTCTTTAACCGATTGATTGAACACATGGTAAATTTGTGGAATGCTCAACGCCTGCAAAGGTAGAGTTAACTTTAGTGAGAATTCCTAGACTTAGAGTGTTTAGCTTAAGCTACAGGACAGAGTTCAGTTGTGATTTCTTCCGAGGTTTTGGTAGGCTTTTGATGTGAAACCTGAAAACAAAGATGAGATAAATTAAGAGTGACCAATTAGTGTTTAAATTGAAGTACTAGCTTATTGGTCTTTCATTGAGGAAATATACCAGAAATCCAACACCTTGTCTCATGTAATTATGTGTTGAAGCTCAATTTCGATATACATCCACGGCCCCATTCATCTTTCATTGTGCCCTGTGCTAATAATCATTGGGGTGTTTCAAATTTTAAAGTCTTGCGACACTAAACGTTTTTGGCCAATTTTTTTATAATTCACGCTCTTTTGACTTTCGAAGCTCATTTTAGGCTCAATTAATTCACATCAAAGTTTTGTGTTTGCACATGCATCTGCTTTTTGTCAGTGAGCAGGTGTACATATCTAGTTTAAGGACTTGCAATTTTTTTTGTATACTGCAATTCTTACTTCATGCGTGTCATTACTTCAAGTGTAGTGTTGACATGAGTTATTGCTTGTGTTCGTCCAACGTATGTGTCCAATGCTGTCGGAACATTTGCAATTCATTTTCTCATATATTTATCAAGATATGATAAGCACGCAAATCAAACCAATGCAGTATGCAACCAGCTTGAGATTATAAACTCCACCATTTCCTGCAATCAAATCCTCATTTTAATCGACTTCAAAACAGCCACTGTACATTCAATTAACCCATTATTGCCTGCAACTTCAGTTCAATGCCATCTGTATTTCCTAAACCAAATCACCGTTGAGAAATCGATATTGGCAGCTGTTCGTAGGAGATATAATACAAGCCACCACCTTGCTGTGAAGAAATGGAGAATTTCTTTCTGTTTTGGCAAAGAAAAGAATACTCCCTTGGTTGAAAACTACCACAAAGAAATGTGGTGAATAAGTAGCCACGTCCCACTTTATTCTTTAACCCAAAATGAAGCTTCACATTTGCAAATGCCACTAAAGAGAAATTTAGTGGGAATTTAGTGAACAACTTCCTGTATTCACTGGCTGTGAGTGGTGCTACCAAAGGGATATGGCTGGCCTTCTCATTCCTTGCAACTGTGAACTGCATTGCTGGTGATTTTAGTCTCACTTGTTGGTTAGCTTTCATTTCACCATTTATTCTTCCGATGATCGGATTCGCTCGTACTTTCTACAAAAGCACTAAAATGATATTATTAGCCAATTAACGAGTCCTAGCTAGTGTAAAAATGGGTACAATTATGTCGCATTTGCGTGCTTATCAAGATAGCTATAAATTTCTGATCAGTTTAGCATTCTGAGTTCCATTGACTAAATTTACGTGTAGGTTGTATTATACATTAGTTCAATAATGCAGCAAATGTTAGCTTGTTGCCACTATTTTATCAGTTTGACTTGGCTACGTTGTTCAGGTAACTTTTTGATTTGCGCACTAGCTAGGATGATAAAATTGTGCGTTTCATTATCTGTCAGGCTCCATTATGTGGTTGATGCAGGGGCATAATCATTTTGGTGTCCATTCTGTTTAATTGCATTATTCTATTACTTTACTTCTAAGAAACACATCAGTTGTGTTATTCGTTTTTCATTGTTCACCCCTTTTTCTGAGTACGGATAGGTCGTTATGTGTTTGGTTATGGTTTTCTTAGTGCGGCTGTACTAGGTTGCCTCACAACATTTACTTGTATCATTGGAAACCATTAGAACTGACTAGATATGCTTAAACATAATAGTTATAGGGAAGTAATTGCTTTTGATTTATTTGTTTGTCAGTAGCTTGCTTTTTTAAGCTGTCTTCTTTTCGATCTTTTGGCTATCCATTAATAAAATTTGTGAATTAGGAAAAAAAAAAGGAACCTGCATTTCATAAACAGACGAATAAGGATTTTGTCAAAATTGTCCACAAAGAGGGCTGGATTTGTATGTTCAAACTTTTAAAACCAGCATTAAAAATTCAATACTCGTTAACATCTTATGCTTAATTAGCTACATAGAAACATTATTTGTATAAATCTATATCTAAAGATGCCATTAGCTGTCGTAGCCTTTACTGCTTTCTTTCACACCAGATGAGATGCTAATGTGGTTAATTTTGATTTTTCAGAAAAGAGAGGTTGGATGGAAACAGACAGCCTGTATATTGTAGAGAAAACAAAGGAGCTCTCTATTTTATCGCCAGGTCAGGAATTTTTAGAAACATCAAAAAAAAGAGTCCTTCACTTAACTACAAACGTGGGTATATAAAACACATGCTGTCATTAATTCGTTTTGGGAATCTGCCAAATTATAAGTGTCGGTAATGGGTGTAATGTTATTTTGTATAGCTAAAGTTTGGTTGACTTGTCACATTTGCGTAGAAGACCATGATACTCAAGAAAGTGGTTTTATGTTTTGACTTGTCACATTCGCGTAAATGGTTTTATGTTTTCTCCTAGATCTTATGAAGAAGACCATGATACTCAAGATAGTGGTGTCTGCGTAGAGGCATACACCACGTTTAGGAGGAAAAAGTGTGATAAATCTCCTGAAACTCACCTATCAAAGTGGTATGGAGTGATTAACCAAATCCTAGGAATGAATTATACTACTTTTCATGAGACTGTGTTCTACTGTAACTGGGTGAAGGTAGGAAGTGGAAACAAAATTTGTCCATATTCCAACTTGGTTTTGGTAAAGTTAAATAGTATGAGAAGTTCCAGTAAAATGTATGACGAACCAACAATTCTAGTTGAAGAGGTCAGCCAGGTTTTTTACTCCAAAGATTTGAAAAGCTCTGATCAGTAGGTTGTTATCCCTTCACCAAAGGGACTAACGACAAAGGTAGACGATCTTAAGAAGCCTAATCCTGGCAGCTTTCAAGACGTTCTTGTCGATGAACCACATTTGGCGTGTTTGCTTATATGTTTATTATGGTGACAAGAGACAAGAATGGTGCCAAGAAGACGAGAATACCTACACTGTAATTTCTGATGAATCAAACTGACCACTGCACCTTCTACTTGCTAGTTTTGAGTTTTGTTAGTTGAATCAACTGTAACCAAAATTGTAACCAGTTTTATACATTCAGAGTTTGGTAAATACATTTGCTTGATTATATATATTTGATTTTAAGTTTGGTTTTGTTTTTCTAAATCTCTTTAGTTTTTCATTAAATTTAATGTTTGCTCAATTTAATATTCAAAATAGTATCGATCGGATTTTTTTTATTTTACGATTTCTTAGTAGAATGAATTATTATTATATTACATTTTTTTAATAAATACATGTATCCCACTGTATCCCGTATCATCATTTTATGAAAATTGACGAATCTCCGTATCAGTGTCACCGTATCAGTATCCCCGTATCAGTATCGGTGCATCATAGCTGATGAGGAATTCGAAATCTGCCGATTTTGTGTGCTTACTTTTATTTCTTCGGTCTCGTGTTAAAGATGGATTCCCAATTATAATTTAGACCGACCCTGTTATGCGAAACCTACTATTTGATTTAGACAAGTGCATCTCAATCTTATAATGTCTTAAAGACACAAGTTTGTGTGTTGTTATACAACAAAATCACTGAAGTTTATAACAAAAATCGGATTCGTGTCTCAGAAAGTGATTAGTGACTCGAAATCTTATGATTTTGTGCACTTACTTCGATTTCCTCAACTTCGTTTAAAAAATGAATTCCTAAATAGAAATTAGATTGACTTTATATTCATCACTACCGGCATTGTCTTTATCATTTCCGACATGGTATTCATCACTTCCGACATGGTCTTCATCACTTCCATAGTCTATGAAACAATCATATTAGTGTCTCAAAATTTGACTCGAAATCCACCAATTTTAAAAATGAATTTCCAATTAGAAATTAGATTGACTTTGTATAACACAATCGGATTGTATTTTCGACAATGAAATATTCAATAATGTGTAACACAATCAGATTCGTGTCTCATAAATTGATTACCGACTTAAAAATCTATCGATTTTGTGCATTTAAGTATATTTCCCAGTCTTGTTTTAAAAGTGAATTTCGGAATAGAAATTAGACCGATCTTGTGGGACAAAATTACAATCTTCATACTGTTCAATCTTAATATAATGTTGAAGTCTTGTTCGTTAGATTCATTTTCTAAATTCGATTTTGTTCGTCAAATTTCACATAAGTCCAAAATCTAAACTTGCAATAAGAATTTAAATCGACTCTCCCTAATCACACTCTTCAGTATTTTCTCTAATAATCGTTATTCTCGATATAGGTCAAGAATATTGTTCATATTATCCTTAATACCTCTTTCGTTAAGTCGGAATCTTCCCCGAAGCTCTAAACCTAAATGTTTCTCATAATATCCTTTATGACCTATGATCCCCTAAGTCAGAATTTTCGTCGGAGCTTTAAACCTATCGAGTGTTTGTCATGCATATTATCCGTAATGACCTCCTCCACTAACTCAGAATCTCCATCAGAATCTTAAAACTATCGATATTGATTATATTATCCTTAATGACCTCTTCCACTAAGTTGGAATCTTCATCGAAGCTCTAAACCTACCGATATTTGTCATATTATCCTAAACGATATCTTCCAGTTGCTCAAAATCTTCGTCGGAATTACATACCTACCGATATTGTTCATATTATCCTCAATGTCTTCTCCCACTAAGTCAGAATCTACACCGGAGCACTAAACCTACTTATGTTTGTCACATATCCTTAATGACCTCTTCCGGTAAGTCTGAATCTTAACCAAAACACTTAATCCATCGTCACTAGCATTTCTGAAACCGATGAATGACTCGAAATCTGCCGATTTTATGCACTTAATTTTATTTCCTCGGATTCCCGAATAGAAATTAGATTGACCTTGTTATCTGAAACCTACTATTTGGTTTGGACAAGTGCATTTCGATTTCATTGGATCCGTATGAGTTAAAGAAGAGGACTATTGACCATCGATTAGGGGTAACAAAAATAAAGGGTTATCAAATTGTTAACGTGGCTATTCCTCAACCACGTCTGTTTTTTTTTCATCCACAAAAACTTATCAAGTTCGTGAAAACCAAAGATCCCCAAATTTCCCATTCTCTTTTCTTCTCCCGCTCTAACAATTCTCCAATTTCGTTCCCGCCCCTCCCCCCCCCCCCCCGAAATCAAACTGTAATTTTAGAATTTTTTCAATTTTCAATTTTAGTTCCCCCTTTTCTTTTCTCTTTTCTATTTAATCCAGTCTGACTGGACCCAGTTGATTTTTTTTTTGAGAAGGTTAGGGTTTCTTTCTCTCAAAATCTATACTTCACATCATCTCTCACAATCCCTTAAGGTGAGAAATATATTATGTTTCTGTCTTATCTTATCAATTTCTGAAATTAAGATTTTAGGGTTTCAATTTCTTGTGGAAAATAGTAGATTTTAGGGTTTCAGTTGAAAAATGGTTGGATTTGATTGTAAGATTTTAGGGTTTCCGTCAATTTCTCTCCAATCTTTTCTCCAATATTATCCTTGTACTTCTTCCTGTTGTTGTATTGTTATTTCCTTTGACTGTTTCTTTCTCTTTCAAGTAGTTTGGTACTAATTTTTCTCTACTTCTACTTCATGTGTAGGGATAGTTTTGAAGTCCATTTGCAGGAGCGTTTGTGTTCAAAGGTTTGTGAATCGGCCTCTGAATCTCTGCTAGTTTTTGAGCTTGTGATTTTGTAAGTTATTTTTTTTCCTTTTCTTATAAAACTTGTTTTTTGTATGATTTGAACTAGATTTTTTGTATGATTTGAAGTAGAATCTATGAATCTACTGTGTTCAGTGTGTAGCTTTTGAGGGTTCTTGTTTTGTTTTTGAAAAGGGGTTTTATTCTTCTGACCTCTTCATTTTTTTGTCCTGCAGCAAGTCATTTATTGTAAACTTAGCAAGTTGTTTTAGTTTTGTTCTTAGTTTTCTTGTTATCCTTGGATCAGGTTATTCTACTTGAACTATTTCAGGTTATCCTTGGTTAGAGTGATAGTCTTTCCTTCTGTGGTTAATAGAACTTAGTAAATAGAATTGATATGTTTTTTTCGTTGTTTCTTTTTGTGGGATTTAGAAACATGAAGTATGCTTAGAATACACATTCTGTTGGACTTAATGCTTGTTCTTCAACATGGTGTATCCTGTATGACTGTGTGTTCAGCCGTTCTCCCATTCTTTACACTCAAGTTAGAGCTGAGTCAAATATGTGTTCACCTTATTTGCTTTTATTTCGTTGACTTATATGGTTTTTTGGGGGTTTTGTATTAATTTCACACCAATCTTTATAGTTTCACTGGTTTTCTATGGGATTTAGCTTTATTTGTGTTTGATTCTGTGATTTTCTGACTTTGGTTTTGTTATCTTCTCTGGATGTTGGATTTTGGGGATTATTTCATAGTTATAAATGATTGGAGTGTGTATTATGCAGATTTCACCATGTAAAGGGCCTAAATATGGGTTTCCATCAGTTTTTCCTCAACAACTCAAATCATTGACCTCGAGGAACTGGAATGATTCATACTTTTAGTGCAATTGTTGATTGATTCATACTTTACGACCATATGCAGCTGCGAAGTGCAAGCTCCTTTTTACCATTTATGGCCCTTTCTCTGCAACGAAATGAAAGGGTTGCAACTATGGCGTAAGTACCACACATTGTTCATGGGTATTTTCTTAGTTTTATTGATATATTTTCTAGAATATTACTTTGTTTTGCACGCAGTGGGAGTAAACTAGTATACTTTTGTTAACTGGTGTTGCAAGAGAAAGCTTTATGTGAAGCTAATGCTTTCAAAAGGAAATCTATATATCAAAAAGTCATGGTTGCTTACAAGTTAGTTCTCCTCTCAAATATATTAAGGGTAATCTATTTAGGGTGTCATCGGTGCATTCTTACAGGGTTTTTGTTCAATGCGATTTGTAGTTTCTTTACCTTTATTACCAATTCTGAACAATTTGAGTGTTGGTTATGCAGATATTTCCAGGGAACAGGCTGAACAAAGACTTGCACAACCAAAACATCTGATAACAAGTGAGTATTTTTCGTTTCATATGTATTATATATAGGTTTGAATCAGTTTCTTATGAGGCTATGTAGGTTTTTTATACGAAACACTTTAAGTTTTGGTTGGATCATGATTCTCTAGTTTGCTTAAATATGCTTTGTAACTGATTTAGTACAACTTTTTTGTGTGCTATAAACTTTCTTTGGTGTTTACCTCCAGGAACTCAAAGGTAACTGACAGAAGATGGTGAAACATTGAAGGTATACAACAATACACTCTCTGACTTCAAAACTTGATGATCTGGGAACTCTTCTCTACTATGATTGTATTTTTGTATATTTGTCAAATAGAATTTGATCTGAATTAAGGTTAAACATAGTTCCTCTGTTGATTTATGATCAATTGACCGATTTAATGTTAAAATGGTAAATTCTGCTGAACCTACTGCTCTACAGTGGAAATTCTTGGAGCAAGTTGATGAAGAGCTAGTGAAAGGAGATGAAAGGGAAGCATTAAGCCTCCTGAAGGAGTTGGCGGGAAACCTGGTGCTCTTTGTTTCTTTGGCGTACAACAAGGCAGTAATTGTTTTATTTTTCACTCTATTTTTTTCCCCAATGGTTGGTGCCTTATATCAGTTCTTGAAACCATAGATGATAGTTCTTGAGTTGGTTCCTTAATTTGTTTACCCTTCCATAGTATGAACGATGGAGGATGGGTCAATTGTGTCGTTGATGTTCTCATGTCGTTGCATGCTTGTGATGTCATTCCTTACCGTGATCCTTCTTATAGTGTGCTATTATACATGTTTTTCCAAGGGAAGACAGAATAGGTGACTGGATGAAATCCTAGAATAGGCCTTGTTGTATGAGTTATGTCTAACACCATAAGGGATCTACATCCTGGCTGATGTTCTTAGCTCAATGCCTGTGATATGAATAGGAAGGTTGATGTCAGGTTTCATATGTTGATAACTTTTTTAGTTCTTATAATAGTGGTGTTACTTGATGATGGATTGTGTGAATTCTAATTGCCAATGTGCACTTGTTTGATTCCTATCGTTGGAGAGTAAGATGAAGCATTTGGAATGGTTGTCTTATTTGTGTTTAATTACATTGCAGATACACCCAAGGCTATAACACACTTGGATGAGCCTGAAGCCTGAATGACATTGATCCTTCAACAATTCATTCACTGTTGGACGGGACTTTCGGTTCAATTGAAACTTGAAAGGTATCTTCAAATTGCTGTTGTTTTATGACAATTGGATCATTCTCAGTGGGCTGCAGGCACCTATATATTTTATTAGCATTATTCAATTTTATCACAACGCTTTCTTTCATCGATTCATAGGGACAACAAATAAATTTTAATTTGTAAACTTGCTGTCATACTTTGCAGGTTGATTTCTGGAAGCTTGAATCCTTGGGGAGGGAATTCGGTCCAGTTTTCTTTGGCGAACTTTGCATTGTTGGTTGTTGTTGAAGGCTGGGAAACTGAAGGCTGGGAAATAATTATAGATCAAGAAGGTTGTTGGTTGTATTTTCCCAAATGTTTCAGTTTTGTACTGTGATTGTAGAATGGTTGCAATGTAAATTGTTGCTTTTGGGAGCTTTTGGGATCAAATAGTGCTGGATATGAATATGAATTGTAGTTTCACGACATTCTTGTTATAAATTTGCACTTGAATTTGAGTCTGAGTACATTCTTGAATTTGCATGAGATGAACTGCAGTATATTTTCAGGTCACCGGAACCTGACATTTTCAGTAGTTGAACCTCAGTCAGGACTGACATTTTCAGGTAACCGGAACCTGGCCGAGTCACCTGAATGTACCCTGTAAAAATTAGACACATGGTGTTTCTTCACTGGTCAGCAAATAAGACACATGTCATCTCTTTATTAGTCACTTGAACAGTTATATAAAGAGTTAGCAAAGGTTGTTACACAATCTTTACATTACAAGATAAATAGGAAGTGTAAAATGTAAATAGTTAGGATAAATATTGTAATGAAAATGAAGTGTTAGCTTATTTAAGGTTCCTAATGGACTCAAAGAGTTAGATAAAATGCTAACACATTATATAACTGCTTATAGGTAACCATTTTTCTTAGTTAGGGAAATTAGCTTCTATTTTATGGTAACACTTTCTTTTCATAAGGAAATCCTTGATTTGGTGTAGTGACATTAAGAAGTCAAGAAAAAACTTCTTATTTGGTGACGTTTTAACGATTGAGCATCAACACTAGCACACTTTACTTGTTCGGTTATAAGATTAGGAGTTTGCCACCCAATCAAGACGGCTTACGCTTGATGGCTCCTCAACAAAGTCAATACTGAATGGAATAAATTGATTCGATATTTTCAGCACTAGCTAGTAGTGATGTTTTTGATTTTTCTTGAGGTACACAACCAATATAATGTCAATGCTAAGGCATCATCTGACATTCATACACATAACATCTTCGTGCATAATGGAGACCGCCAATTATATAAAATATTAATCTTTGTACGCGCTCCAACCTTTAATTTGAGAACAATACCATTTACACAACCATAAGGAAAATTCAAATGAACAAATTTGTAGGCACAAGTTGATCATTTGGCCACTTTTTGTGTTAACACAACCGACCCTATAAACCCTACCCATGTGTATGGGAAACATAATCAACATTCAACACCGTCCGTGATAATTATCTCGGTCCAAATCACCGATAGGCGTAGGGGGGCGTGTTAACCGTTCAATCAAATAACAAAAAGAAATCAACGATTAGAATTAACCCTAAAATACACGACAGATCTGTATCCCTTATAAGAAGAAAAGCTTTGCCCCGATATCCTTATCCTCCGTTTATTGAAGTTAAACAAAAGATAGAAACCTAGAAAATCAGATCTGAAGCTCTCTCTCTATATGACTATCAAGATCATCACAACCAAATCATCATGAGCGGACATTTTCAACGACAAAAATATACAGCATGATGATATCTCCTCTCAAAAAAGTATAATACTTCTTTGGTTCTTTGGTTAGCCAGTGTGAGCCTAACTGCGGCAGTGTCAAACTAAGAACAACAGCGAGGATAAAAGCTACATGAGGCAAATCAAGTGACATTGAGGGAGTATTTGCATTTTGAACTATTGCTATGTCTGTGTATAGCTATGCCCTGAAGGTCTTTGTATTTATTTATTTATTTTTTTAATAAGAAATTTGGCATCACAGATTATCCCTTTGATAAAGAGTTAAATGTTTGCTTAAAATTGCCTTAAAATTGGTTTTTGTGTTGCATCAGAATTTCTATATTTATCCTTCATGTAACAGATTGTTTACCAGTGCGTTGTCTAATGATAACAAGTTAATTTCAAATTAGTTTGTGTTTCTGCATTCCGTGTGTTTCTATATTTGTCTAATGATCCACAGTTTATGGAAAACTGAGAATCTTAACTTAAATGGCTGAGGGTTTTCCTCTTCATATATATACCTTCAACACTTTGGTTAATGGCCTTTGCAAAGCTGGATGTCGACTGTTGAGCATTCTTTAGAAATTCTGTATTTAATTCTTCAAGAGGGATTTGAATGGGAACTAGAGAAATTAATCAAGGCCATTGGAACTACAACTGAACAACAACGGACTTTTTAATAGGTTCGGTTCCACTTAGCTTCTACGGAACTTGTTAATTTATACAACACCTAATTTAATCTCTATGTCTTAAAAGTAGGAAATTTTTCCCAATTATCTTTAGCATCCATCGCCTCTATGAAATATACGAACCCTGAAAAATCAACAAACAATAGATCTGAAAATATTTGTCTCTGATTGACATCACCATCACGACCTAATCATGATCGAGATAAAAGTCTTCAACAGCAAAGATATACAGCACTATGATTTCTCCTCCCAAAAAAGTAATATATGGTTATTTCGTGCACCCATCTACCATCTCTGTAACGCTTGTCCAATGCCCATCAACTCTGTTTTGCCTTCATTAGTAGTAGTCTACCGTGAACAACAATGAAGGTGAAGGAAAAGGTGGAAATACTAATGAAGTTAGACGCAAACGAATTCTGTGGAGGCAAATCAAGTGAATTTATAGTTGTTGAAAACTTATATCCGCCATAAGTTTGTTCCTTATAATATTTTTCAAGGCCAGGAGCTCATCTGTGAACACACTGAAGGTGGAGGAAAAGATAGATATATATAGAAGCTATGTGAGGCAAATCAAGTGACATTTGAAGAAATTTTTTTAGGATTTGTAATGTAGCAATGTCTATGTATAGATTTGCTTTAGATTTGTGTTTTAATAAAAAAATTTGATGAGAAATTTGGTATCACTAATTCCCTTTTTATAAAGAGTTAATTGGTTTCGGTTCTAAATCCTAAAATGGTTTGTGGTCTCTATGAGTAGTTCTACTAGTACAACCGCTGTCACGGTGGGAGAGCCGACCGAAAAAGAATCTGAAGATGGGGTATTCTACGACGATTTTCGTCCCATTTAAAAAAAAGTGATATTTTCGCCTTGTTTAAAAAAAAATGATACTTTAGCTCAGTTTCAGAAAAAATGATACTTTCGCCCCATTTAAGAAAAAGTGATACTTTCGCCTTGTTTCAGAAAAAGTGACCCTTTCGCCCCATTTCAGAAGCAGAGCGAAAGTATCACTTTTAGTGAAACGGAGTAAAAGTACCACTTTTCCCGAAACGGAATGTGAAAGTATCGCTTTTCCAGAAACGGAAAATTAGTCGATCCATAAACAAAAATATGTTTGCATGATGTGTTATGCATCCTTTGTGGTGGTTTGCATAATGACTATGTATTTAATTTTCAAAAATTGCGTCTAAAGTGAAAATATCACTTTTCTTGGTGGTTTGCATAGTGAAAAAAATCCTAAAATGGTTTGTGGTGAAAATTAGTTGTTATTATAGGCCAGAATTCACGGTCAGTCAGCGAATACAAATCAGCCTATAATAATAACTAATCGAACCCTAATCTAAACAGGCATATGCCTCCCCTCATTGGACGACCGAAGGGAGTTCTTATATGTGACGACTTAAGGCTATTCTGTCCGTCACAAAGAATGTACAAGGATTTTAAAATTTCTGGATTTTGAGAAAATATTGGAGACAATTGATTAAATTGGTTTTGAAAATCCATTATATGCGATCAAAGAGACATATTTTCAGTTCAAATTTCTTGCAAAAACTCATTACATGTCTCGGATGATTCGATTCCGACAAGAACAGAGAAAACCGAGTGCTTTTTCTTGTCGGGTAGAGAAGATGAAGTTAGGGTCGGGTAAAAACAATACCCGCTCCATAAAACCCATATCCCATCCACGGCTTCTTCTCTTCCGATTTCCCCATTGTATATTTTCATCCCTCCGAGAATCTCCGTTCTTTCTGTTAGCGAACCTGCCATTAAAACTGTAAAAACAGGCGAATTAATCAGCGGAAACAACAAATAAAACAATTAAAAGTTCTCAAGTTCAACTAATGGAATCATAGGATGAAATTCAACCATTACAGAGGCAGAGTGAAGAAATCAAAGTTCTTGGAGGATTCTTTCACGCATGATTAACAGAGAGGAGAAGGAGAAGGCACGACCGGAGAATGAAAAAGAAAATTAACAATTGGGAAAAGCCAGGATTTAGGACATAATAGTGAGGAATATCTTTTTGAACTTTCAATTTCTCTTCCACCTGTATCATGCGTGAAAGGAATAACAGTGCACGTGGCGTGTGGCCTGGATAATTTTAGTGGGACACTAAATGTACCCTAAACAAAGAAGCTAATGTGTAAAATTAACACAATTGGTAAACAACTGATATATATTGTTCCACTTACTAAACTGGATTTGTGCATTGTTTTTCTTTTGCTTAATGTATATTTAGGTGAGCGACATTGTTAATTGCTACGTCTTTGCTGTAATTAAAAGAAAAATATATAATAAAATAAAACTGATGAGAGAAAAAAGTAAAACATACTATAATATGACTAAGTCTTGATTTTTTTTTGGTGCAAAGAAAATTTTTGTAACTTAAGTAGGATTACATGATCAATGAAACTTGGAGGAGAGCTGACCCATTGTTTACTAATTCTAAAAATTCTTGCGTGCCTAGCTAGATGACTAAGTCTTGATATATAATTATATATGCTTCAAAAAAGAAATTATGTTGGCGCGGCAAGTGCACAGCTTGTGCAAGGTGAAAGAGCAGCTACATTGATTTGACGTATTTTTGCGGATTTAGTAATTTCCAGTCACCCTTAGAAACTCGACAGAAAGCAGCATTAGATAAGGGAATCAGTTTTTCGAACTTTAGTCAATCGACGGGTTATTATAGAAATGGAACATAGGCTCTGTGAAAAAGCACCATTACATTAAAGAATGAAGAAATTATGGAGATATTGGCTTTGCACTGCTGATGAGAAAGGTGTGAAATTTTAATCGGATCGAATTCGATCGAACTTTCGGTCGGCCTCCCCACCGCGAGCGGTAATCTAGTTTAGTGAAGAAAAAAGAAGTAAAGCAAACCCTAACCGCCGTAAAAATGAACATAAACCGATTTCTCATCTATGCTTATCTTCGCACCTAAATCAAAGTAGCAATGTGTTTGCACAATGATTATCTTCACACCTAATATTATTGATTTCTTGATTCATCGTGTTCTTTTTTCCTCCAATAATTTTCCTATTCAATCACTGATTTTTTGTACTATTTATGGACGAACTATTTCCCCGGTGATTTCCACTGAGAACTATACCATTTACACAATCACAAAGAAATCATAGTGCAATGTTGATCACTTGAGTTGGCCACTTTTCAAAAAACATCCCTGAGTATGAAACCATAATCCACACAGTCTGTGATAGATGTCTCCGTCGGGAATCACGGGCAGGCATATGGTACGTTATGACCATTCAATCAAACAATAAAAACAAATCTACGGTTAGAATTAAACCTAATTTTGACGGGCAAGTCTCCATCCCTTATAAGTAGGAAAGTTTTTCCCCATTATCTTTTTAGCCTCCGCCGTGCCTCTGTATACGAACTCTAAGAAAAAATCAGAACTGAAATCTATCTTTAATATTATCAAAATCTTCAGAACCAAATCATAATCCGTATAAACATCTTCAACAACAACAATATCCAGCATAATGATTTCTCCTCTCAACAAAGTAACATATTTCTAAATCATGCTTTCGTATCCCACCAGTTTGGCTCTTGTGAAACTCCAGAGCCACACTATTATGCAAAGAGTTGAACCGGAAACAACTGCAGACGCAAACGAAATTTGAGGGGATAATTGAATAAGTGTTTGGATTTTGAAACTGTTGCAATTTGTGTGAATGCTTTTGCATCGAAATTACTGTTCTTGGTATTACTAAGAATGCATCTTTAATAGTTCCTCAGCACTTCCTTAAATTAGTTTCATATTTTGTTTTCCCTTCAAATCTTCCATAAATTACTGTTCAAGCCGTTATTTCATAGTTTCATTTTTATGAGAAATTTGGTATCACAAATTGGTTATTTTTTGCAAGGACTTTATGAGTAAAGTGTTGATGAAGCTATATGAGGCCAGTGATATAGCTCTTCGTGGTGCGTAAGGCAATGTATAAATTTTGATTTTGATTAGTCCTTCAGCGCGGGACAACAATATTTTTTTCAAGTTAGAGTTTAATTTTTTTTTATCCAATCAGATCTGCGTTAAGCGAGCCGATCTCTCTGTCTCCAAGGCACTATGATTTCTCATCTCAACAAAGTAAAATATGGTTAATCTATGCATTCCTCTGCCATGTCTCTTCCTTCTGTCAAATGTCCAAACAACTGTATAAGAAAAACTCAACTGGAGCCGAGTAAAAAAAAAAAAAAAAAAACTCAACTAGAAGGACAATGAAGGTCGAGGTAATGGTGGAAATGCTAGATGAATCTAAATGCAAACAAAATTTGAGTAAAAGAAATTTGAGCTAATTCAGGCAAACCATCGAAGATCTGTGTGTTTTAATTTATTTATCTTTATGAAAAATTTGGAATCACGAATTCCTCTTTTGATAGAGATTATGCAGTTTGAATACTTCGTTTAATTTTTTTTTTTGCTTTCCCTTCAAATCTGCCTTACATTTCTGTTCAAGACGTTTGTACATAGTTTTCCCGAAGGGAATTTTGGGATTCAAGTATATCGAAGGTGTGTCATTGCTACCTGCATTAATATTGTGATCCAGGTAACTAATTGGGGATACGGATCGACACTTTTTGAAATTAAGATTCAAGTTAAGAAATTGATTTTATTTGAGGAATCTAAGGGTTTAACTTTCCCTTATCTGAACATAGACACACCAGTTCAGATCTAAATTTCAATTATGTGAGAAAATTTCCTCTAAAGACCTTACAACTTGAATTGATGTCTTCGCGTATTACTCCAATCTGCATTACAACTCAACAACATTGTCATGTTATCTGAGCCTGTAATTTAGGTTTAAAAGAAAAAAAAAAAAAAACTCATTGCAAGGCTAGTCATTTTTAAACCTTCAGTTCTTGCACGGAAAGTGGCATTGACAGCAATTAGCTCTTGTAAGAACGACGCATACCAATTACACTGATATTTCAAATGAATAAGTTGATCATTTGGCAACTTATAGAAAACATAAACAACACCGTTTGTGACAGAAATCTCGGTAAGAAATTTCGGTCAGGCATAGGGGACGTGTTGACCGTTCAAACAAATAATGCAGGCAAATCAACGGTTACAGTTAATCTTAATATACACGGGGCAGATCTCAATGCCTAATAAGTAGAAAAGTTATGCCCAAAATCTTTCTCTAGCCTCCTCCATCTTTCTCTGTGGTGAAAGATGAAAGATAGAAACTCTGAAACTCAACAAACATCAGATCTGAAATTTTTCTATCTCTATGATAATCAAAATCATCACAACCAAATCATCATGACAGGTTTAAACATCCTCAACAACAACTATATAAAGCATAATGATTTCTCCTCTCAAAAATGTATGATATTCTAGTTCCATGCGTTCGTCTGTCACTCCTCGGCCTCTTGTTAAACCTTCTAGCAAAACCGTATAAGAAGGTAATGAATTGTGAAGAACAAAGTGAAAACGTGAAAGAAAAGGAGGAAATTCTAGATGCATAGAAGCTACGTGAAGCAAATCAAGTGACATCTAGGAAGTGTTTGCATTTTCAACAATTGCTATGTCTATGTACAGTTTTGTCTCAGAAGATCTATGTTGTTGTTTTTTTTTTTTTTTTTGAAATGAGAAATTTGATATTAAAATTACCATTTTGTTTTTATGATTATGGATTTTGAAAAGTTCTTATTGCTATGTGCGATGACAACAAAATTATTTTAATTTTTTTTTTTTTTGTTTTCCCTTCAGATCTGCGTTAGATTAATGTTCTAGTCGTTAGTGCTTAGTTTTCCTTGGAGATCTTTGCATTTTTTCAAAATATTAGAAAAGATAGTAGAAAAGTAGGACACAACATCACTGCAGCAAGAACAAAAACTAGCTCAAATATTTTTTTTAAGTTGTGTCTATTTGGAACACCTCTGGAGTTTACTCTTGTTAAGTTGAATCCAAAACACAATGGTTGTCAACAGCAACAATATCAAGCCAATCAGCTGAGATTGGAGAAACCATGAAAATTAACTTTGATAGCTCCTCTATAGAAAAAGACTGTAGTTTAGTTGCTGGGTTGGTCCTATCTGATCCCATGGGGACTTCCAAAGGAGGAAAATGCATCGCGCGCAGGATTAGCTTTAGATGCTGGACACGATGAAACCAAAGCTTTTATTGCAGCTATATAATGGGATTTGAATCTGAATCTTCACGAGGTTTAATTTGAAGGGGACTGTGAAAAGATGTAGAAATCGTTTTGCTGATACCATTGCTGAGTATGAAAAGAAAACGGGTTCTAATTTGTTTTGGAAGGTTACTCCTCCCTCTCTGTGTTTTGGGCGGAGGCAAACAATAAGAAAGTACTGAAGCTACCAAGAAGTTGGTTATTAAACAAAAGGTGTAGATGTGGAAAATCCTACCTCTACATCCAAAGAACTACAATCATACATATTGAAGTAAACAATCAAGAGATGAACAAGAACACAAGATATACCTGGTTCGGATGTTTCTTATAGTAACAATCTATGTTGTAAAAGGCGCTAGGCAAGGCGAGGCGCCAAGCCCAGCGCCTAGCGCCTTTGGCGCCTAAGGCGCCCCAGGCGAGGGCCTTTTTTTTAGAAAAAAACAGGATTAGGTATAATTTGGCGCTTGGGCGCCTTTTTTTCCCGGGCGCCAGCCTTGCGCCTAGTGCGCCTTTGGCGCTTAAGCGCTAAAGGCGCTCGCCTTTTACAACATAGGTAACAATAATCAATTAAATGAGTAGTTTTACAAATATCCCCTTGATTAGAGAGATAGCTCATCTAATTTGAGACAAAATTTAAAATCAACTAGCTCATATAATTTGGAACAGAGGGAGTATAATATTACAAAACTATGATTTTAAATATATATATATATCTACCAACACCAAGTGACTGGCCTTCATTATAATATTACAGCTGAAGATCCGGTTTGCATTGCCATGCTTTCCGACTTCAGTGGAGTGCTATACGGATCAACCCTTTTTTTTTTTCTGGGCATGGTGAGGAATTGCTCCTCAATGCATTTTGAAGGACTCTTTAGAACTGCATGTCTAATGGCAACAAATGAATTTCAAATTAGTTTAATTTTCTGTTTCCCGATAGATCTGCCCTAAATTTCTGTTCAAGCTGTTGGTGTATAGTGAAGGCATAGGTGGAAATACTAGATGCATTTAGACGCAAAGAAGTTACTTGAGGCACTTGCATTTTGAATTGTTGCTATGTCTGTGTATAGTTTTGCCTTGAAGTTCTTTATATATTTTTTTATTAGAAAATTGATATCACAATTTCACCTTTTGATAAAGAGTTAAGCGTTTGCTTAAATACAATAACCATTGCATTTTGAGAATTTCTTCAGCACTCCATTGTGTTAGAAAGATTCCACCAATTTTGGGTTCCCGGTAACTAACTAATCGAGAATATTTTATGGAAAACTAAGGGCCACAACTAGTTTCAAATTGCCTTCAACAGCTAGTTTTTAACTCGGCTCGTACTAACTAAAAATAAGAAATGAAACGGAAAATGGGTCATTTGTCCAAATATTTTTAAAACAGGGTTCAAATGGACGAGTAAAAATTTGTCTGGGTGAAATGGACACTAAAAAAATAGCAAGGATGAAACTGGATTCATCCCGACTTAAACTTAAAAAATAGTAAGGATGAAACTGGATGCATCCTGATGTAAATTAAAAATAAGAAAAAATATTTGAAAATGGGTAGGATGAAACTATTTACATCCTGACTATTTTTACATTTTTGTCCATTTAAACAATATCAAAATCTAAATGTCCTTTTCACCCAGGAATTGTTGATTTTGGTCTTTTTAACCAATTTTGTGAAAGAAAAATTAGTTGAGGTTTTGACTCGGATATATACACAGTTGCCGTTTTAGTTGCCTGAGGTCATGGTCAAGTGGACTGCCATTTTGATGTGGTTCGCATTCTTTTCTTGCCGTTTCTTGCAAGTCAATGTTCAAGAGTCTTCGTGTACTGATGCAACTAAAGATCCTTGGAAAATAATACTCCCTCCGTTTCTGGAAAAGAGATATGTTTACTTTTTCAATTTGGCATATTTTTTGGCTTAAATGAAAAAGTGAAACTATCTCTTTTCCAAAAACAAAGGGAGTATGTACAACCATGAATTACACGTACCTATATTTAGTCTTTGTAACACATACTGATCTCAAACATCTCAAGCAGACCACGTAAAATCTCAAACATCTCCAACCGTTAGATCTCCATCTAGGTCTAGGTCTCTTATATATAAACTAAACTAAAAACATACCCTAGACCCAAATTATACAACCGCCACCTACGTAAAACTCTGACTTCGCTCATTTTCTATAGATCTCAAATCTAAAATTTTCTTCTGAATAATGGATGATTCTTCAAGGGTGTGTTTGTTTCCCTCTGATCTTAGCATCACTAGTACTACTGATCTCCTCATTCCTCTAAAAGAAGATGAAACCCTCTTGCTGTTGTTGGTGGAATTCACTCACACAATGATTTTTCCTCTCAAAATAAAAGTTTTTTTCATAATGTAATTTCGTGTCCGTGGAGAACTTATCTTGATTTTGGTAGGCTCTTCATTTTTATTTTATTTTCAGTTAGATTGTAGTTTTCATTATTTGTCTATTGTTAGATTTTAGGCTAATAAATGTTTCTTTGTTGGAAAGGGTTTTCCGGATTATTATCTTGGGTAGAAGCAAAATCCGAAGTATTATAAGACAAGGATTTGGAGCTGTTTACCGTGCTACTATAGAAAACGGTCAAAGTAAGTGATTCTTCTATTTCCTTAACTGTTTTTTTTTTTTTTAACCTCTTTTTTCAATTGCTTACTGTTTTTTCTTTGAACTATCAGTATTTGGTTATTTCTTTGTGGATTAGTACTGCTTTGGTTATTGCTTTGTGCATCAAAGATCTAAGTAAAGTGTTGCATGTGTAATTTGAGAATGTCATCCATACTTAAATCTGCTTTGGCTATTACCTCATGGTGACGCTGACGACGTTGTACCCTGGAAACTTCTCTATGCCAGGAACATGACGTGGTATAAAGGACACTGAGACCAACTATGTTCTAGTCACATTTGATAGATTCTAGATTCATCATTAGTCATTTGGATGTATGTTATATTCATCTTTAGGTAATGAAAATCTTGATCCTATTGTGTATCGTCCAATTATCAATTATTATTTAATAATTGATTTACATTTTTTCAAAATCACTATAATTTCAGTTTACGCTATCAATATCTGGTTATTTTGATCCATTTCTTAACCCAATATATGAGACTATTTTACTTGAAAGAAATTTCGGTGAATAGTGATGCTAGTGTTCGTTTTCGGTGTACTTTGTTAAGAATTCCTATGACTGAAACTTTTTAGATATTTTGCTTCAAAATTGAGGTTAATGACAATGACTAAGTTGGAAGGGGCATTTGGTTGTACCCCGAGTAACCATCCATCAATATTATCGCCTTGTAGCCGACTATGGATTATACTAGCTGATCGATGTTGGGGAGAGGGAAGCTGTCTTTAGGACATGCCTTGTTCAGATCCCTGAAGCCGATGCAGATTCTTACCCCTACATTTTTCTTAGGGACGATTACCATGTTTGATATCCATTTTGGATATTGGGCTTTCCGAATAATTCCCGCTTCTTGAAGGTTCTTTAGTTCAACCTCCACCGCCGCCTGCAACTTGGGAGCAATTAGCATCTTCTATCGGATCAGATTAAACTTAGGGTCTATCCTAAGGTGGTGGGAACATACTTTCGGGTCAATTCCCTCCATATCATGCATTTTCCAAGTGAACACATCCATGTGTTCCCGTAATAGGGCTATTAGTTGGCATGTCTGTTCGTCCGACAACAACAATCCCATTCTGACAATTTTCGGTTCTTCCTCGGTCCCTAAGTTTATCTCCCGAGTATACTCTAAAGTCGAGAAGTTTGGTTTTGGCTCTTTGATCGGTGTCGCTTCCTTTGATTGCTATAAGGCATCTTTCTCGCTGGCTTCATAGGCCATGAATGCTTGTGAAGTCGCATTTTCCAACTCTTCCCCGTCCTTGACTTCCTTAGTTTTGTTCTTTTCTCGGTGCTGCCTAGCTCGCCTATCCTCATTTTGTTGGATGTCTAGTTGCATACATTGTCTCGCGGCCTGAGGATCGCATTTCACTACAACAACTACTCTATAAGTGGGAAATCTTAACCTTTGGTGATAAGCATAAGCTACTCCTTTGATGCATGCGATCCAAGGTCTACCGAAAATTGCCTCGTAGGGTGACACAACGTCCACAAAACATAATGTGGTGAGGGTGTCGAGATAGCCTTCTCCATCCGAGATTCTAAGTGTGACTTCCCCCTTTGGTATGGTCACCGTCCCGTTGAAGCCGTAGATTCGATAAGTTGACGGAATTAAGATTTTATCGGACAACTCCATTCTTTTGAAAGTGTCATAAAAGAGGACTTCAACAGAATTCCCACTGTCTACTAGTATCCTTTTCACTCCCCATTCCTCGATAAGTAGGGTAATAACTAGTGGATCTCCATGTGCTTGGCCGTTCATCGGGACATCTTTTCTTGAGAAGGTGATCGGCTGCATCATCCAGCCTCCATGGGTAAAGTTTTGCTCTGATAAAAATCTCCTTTCCCGTCCGATCCCTTTTGTGAATTCTTGAAGTGATGCCAGTTCCTAAATCGAATCCCTGAGTTGCTGAATGTGAAATAGTGTTAACGAACTGGGTTCCCCGGTCAATCATTACTTGGTGTACTAGAGCCTCAGGTGCACTAGGGGAGGGCGTTGTTTGTTTGACAAAGTTCCTCAGTATCCATCTCGGATCGAGATGTTGAATTATATCTTTTGCTTCCAGAGCAATTGTTGGTCGAATGGCCTCGTGCTTGATGGTAATGTGAGAACTTCGGGATGGTTTCTTGTCTCGTCAAACTGTATTCCTCTAGTCTTTGGGTATCGGATATCATTTATCTTTTCGAACTCCTTAAATATTTTTTCAACGGTGCGTTCAGAGCCGTGTATGTCCTCGGCTCGTGGACTGGTTTCTTTCCTTTCTCAACCTACTCCTTCTTGACTGTGCCGTGGTGGGATGGTACGGGCCTCTTTTCTGGTCGCCTGGAGATCTCCTGAGGGGTCACTTCTGCAGCTGTGCTGGATTCTTAGACTCCACTGTCCTGCGCCCCTTCTTGTATTTCTTATAATGCAATATAGTGCTCTTGCATCTTTCTCATTTCCTTCAGTATACATAGCTATATAGTGCGCCCCTTCTTGTTTGAGGCTTTTCGGTATACATAGCTATCCAGATAGGGTCGGAATTTCCTAAAGAATTTGCGAATCCAAAGATCTGTTGATGTATAGGCACTTTCCCGATATCGGTGCATAACTTTCTTCACCTGTCCGTCGTGATCTTAAAGGCTCCCTGAACCTCCGAGCCAAGGTAAATAGTTTATTTATTCTCGGCCTAGCAACTATTGTGCATATAGGCTTCCAGGAATGTCTCCACCAAGACTTCATAACTTCCTATGGAGTCATCGGGTAGGGTATAAAACCATTTTTTCGCCTCTCCTTCCAAGCTAGCCGGAAAAAACTTGCACATGACCACCTCCATGTTCCTCCATTGTAGCAGAGACATGCCGTACATTTTAATGTGCTCTCCTGCATCGCCAGTGCCGTCGAATATGGAAGGGAATGTGGGGAGTGTACACTTCGGGGGGGAAGGGGGTTCGTTCTAGCTCTTGGGTAAAAGGGGTCTTCTTCTCTTCATTAATCACCTCTGCTAACTTTTCGTGTTCTCGTCTCCAGCCATCATCTTAACTATTTGTTCGAGTTGTTCGAGCTTAGCTTTAGTCGAGGTGTCGGATCTCCCATTGTTCGCCTCTTCGTCGGATGAGGAATCCTCGGAAGGAACATACCCACCTCTTGTGAGGTTGGGGTCGGGTACACGCTCTCGGCCTGGTGGTGGAGTTCGGGTATACCCTGATCAGGTATGATTGCTTGAGGCTCCTTGACTCGAGGATCCTCGTGATCTAGATCTCGATTTCTGAGCTGGGTACTTCTCGTGCTCTAGGGCTAGGTTTTTCCTTTGTAACTATCTCATCAATTCTTCTTGCCTTCTATGATTCGCAAGGATTTTCATCAATGTCGGGTTGGTGCTCTCGTGGCTGGAGAGACCGTTCATATGGTTCCCTGCCGCCGTTGGTGGTGCAGTTGGTGGTGCTGCTGGGGGTGCGGTTGGGGGTGCCACTAGGGGGGACCACAGGGAATATCCCGGGTTATGTTATCTCTCCCCAAGCGCACATGTCTAAGTCTTTCCTCCTCTTGATATAAAGCGTGTCGGTTTCTGCACGCTTTCGGGCCGTTTTCGGTCCTCTTGCATCATTAGTGCTTATTCGTCATCCTCTGTGTCGGACGTAGTCATTCCATACCTCATATTCTCGGGCCTTATATGACTTGGGTTGATGCGCAACTTTCTCTGGGGAAGATCATCGTCTCTGCACAGATCCACTTCCTCGTCGACAGCTGCCATTCCTCCACCTGGAGCTCGGGACTCTCCCTGTTGTTGTTGTCGGCTGTTCTGCTGTCTTGAATCTGTTACTCCTTCCTGCGCGCTCGTCCCTGTTACCGTCTGATTCCTCAGGATCCTGCCTGTCCCTGAAGTGATGGCCATCGGCTCGGGTGTACTTTTTCTCCGAGATTCGTCCCTACCTACGTCATCAAAATATACAACACCTCATTTTGAACTGTTTTCGAAAAGGTTTTAAATGAAGTACAAAAGGACGAAGTCTGACTAACAATAAGAGTCCAACCAAGTACGATTTCTCCTACTTTTCTCTGGTGAACTCAGCCAAACTAAATGTTTTTGACTAGTAGTAGAGTTTTCTGTAAAAGTGCTTGACACATCGCATTCAGTACTCTCGTCGTGCATTAATCACTATTTTTCCTAACATTCCTTGTACTAGAAATCATTAGTTGCACGTACAACCGAACAGAAAACTTCTTTCTAGCCAATCTTCAAAGCGATGGCCTCTACTTTTGCCGCTCTTTCAATGTTTCCATTGATTCGAGTTTCCGGAGTGACGTATTTCCTACTCTCTGCCTCGGAACTCCATAAGGACCGTTTTACCTTAGGATTCTTTCAGGCCTTTTGTTATAACTACGCTGTAAGGCTCTTAAAATGGGATCAAAACGAGATTATCACCGAGATGCTCATTTGACCCTTTCTAGCCATAGTTTGGTAACCCTAACTCAATGATTTTGAGCCGATTCACCGATGTTGACGCTACTTTTAACAATCTAGAAAACTTTATAATGTTGAGAAAAAGAGACCAGCGGAACGAAGTTTCACTTCAGCTACTACCCAAGAATGAAATTGGATTCATCATGGATTAAACTTAAAAAAGAGTAAGGATGAAATTGGATGCATCTTGATGTAAATTAAAAATAAGAAAAAAAATTTGAAAATGGGTAGGATGAAACTGTTTACATCCTGGCTATTTTTACATTCTCGTCCATTTGAACAGTATCAAATTTTACATGTCTTTTTCACTTTTGATCTGTTTAACCAATTTTATGTTTAAGAAAAGTCAATACCACAAAAACAGTAAAAATTCAGGACACACAACTCGGTGATATAGTAGTCAGTAATCGACTGACATAACCGCGTTTATTCAGCACAACACACAAACACATTTTACTCAGAACATACAAACCGTTAAATTCCGCATAGACAAGGAATCTATAATACTTATTAGTCCTGTGTAATACAACAGCAAGTGCATACTTTGAGATCGTTTTTTGCGGGACCCACAAGTGTGCATATGCTATTGATCAGCACTGGTGGACATGGTAGAAAACGGCAATCTGGGACTGGAAAACCTATCCGGAAATCTCCGCCAGGGCATTTCGCCGAGCATAGTGCAGCGCAATCTCCGCAAGCTATGGCATCACTGAGTTTCTTGACAAATCCTCCTTCTATTCCGCATTGTTTAACAAATTTTGATATTAACTTAAAATTCCCTGCCTCTGCATTTACAGACATAATCAACACATATTTTCTTTATTTAATACATAATTAAAATCAAATTAGAACTAGCAGTAAATACTGATCCGAGTGATTATTTGGAAAGCAAAGGAGATTTTTCTCTCTCGTTTTAGTTGAGAAGAAAAATCGTAATGACCAATGGACGAGTCTAGAAAAATCAAAATCTATTTTTTTTTTTTTGAGAAAGGAAAAGTTCAAATAAATAAGAAAGGGTGCCAAGATAGCACCCTCAAAGATACAAGAAGAGTTGAGCAAGGTGCTCGAGAGCTTACATCAAACTACTCTCTAAACAACCTTTCTCAATCAAAAACAAAATCATCCAACTTGATATTTTCAAAAGAATCGATATTAATCGACCAACTAAGAAGCAACACTTTGATTTCTACAATAAGAGAGTTTAAAGGATTTCTAGACTATATATATATCTATTTACTTACCAGAAACGGTGAAAAGGACCATCAAACAAAGAAACCCAACTAGAAGAGGAGCACAACTTTTTGGAGCCATGATAGATAGAATCGATGTTAATGCTTTGATGATGGATGAAGAAGTGATGTATCTGCGTTTCAATTTATAGCATTTGCAACTAACAAAAATTAATGCAATTATTATCTGTGCTCCATCATTTCACAGCTTTCCTTTCTTCTTTTTTTTTTTAAAAGAAAGTCCACTTCTTAGAATGAATGATTCCTATAGCTGTAAATAAAATTGAATTAATCCGAAAAATCAGAAATATCTTCTGTACTTCTCTATAAAATTAAAAGAAAATCTTTTTATTTTCTAGTAAATCTTTTAAGGTTCAGGAAAATTTTATATTGACACGGTGCTCTCTGATCAATTGGCCTCTCATCGTACTACAGCCTAGCTTTTTTAATTAATTTTTCTATTCATACTGATTCGGCCAGCCAACGTGCAATACGGTCGTGCCTGCATTTTGGAATCAATACGAGTAACATGCTGATTACAAGTATCATTATGGAGTAATCGTGTACTCATTCATTTAGCAAATTAATGAAATATTAATCACCAGCTGGGTACCATCAATTCCTTATCAGTTAGCCTGTAAGTTGAACATCGAAAATGGCTGAACACTTATGGGGGATTTTACCTAAAAGTGTGACTGAAAAGTGGGTTTATTCCAAAACTATGACCAATTTGAAATTTCTTCTAGAAGTGTGACCATGACCAGTCAACGGGCATGTATACCCTAGTCTTTTACGAAAATATCGGATTTTGTCCTCAGATGTGTACACATTGAGTAAGGATGTGTACACATTGGGTCAGGATGTGCACACATCGGGTACTGATACCCCACCATGAATAGTGCCTGTAAGTTGAACATCAAAAATGGCTGAACAACATCCTATAAACATATCACTTTGTATTACGGTAACCACAGTGGACTCACTGGACTGTATACTAAACTAACATAACCGGCATATATATAATTGTAACAAAAACAAAATGGAACTAACTATTACAATACTGATGGAATTTGGAGTCCAGAAGAATGACCCAACATTAGAGGTGTCAAACAGGCTGGCCTGGCCTGGTTTTTGTCAGCCTAGCCTGGCCTGTCGCAGGCCTGGATAAGCCTGCATAATAGACGGGCATGTCCGGCCTGGCCTGTTGTGACTACAGCTAAGCCCAGCCTGAGCCTGAGCCTGGCCTGCTTTTACTGGGCCAGGCCGGACCAGGCCCAGGCTAGCCTGTCTTCTCAACGAAGAATTTAATCTAAAATAATTGTTATGGCCATCGGGACTTGAGGTTGAGACCATTAGCTCACTCAACAAACTGGAAACCCACTGAGCTACAAGAGTTTCTTGGTTTGTTATGATTCGTCAAATATAATAATGTTGTCATGTAATTACTAGGTATTCTTTTTGCTAAAATGTCGACATTATCTACTTAATTCCTTTTACGAAATCATATTGAAAATTAGAATTTCATTATTATGGAAACTTAGGAAACATATGAATGAAGAATATTTTACGTAAATTTGTTTTAATTAATTATTACGAAACTTAGGAAACATATTAATGAAGAATATTTTACGTAAATATGTTTTAATTAATTATTAGGAAACTTAGGAAACTTAATACTCCCTCCGTCCTAAATTATTAGTACGCTTTGACTAAGTCAATATATTAAGGAGACTGGAGGAGTGTACAAAACTACCCCTATTAAATGTTATGTTATTACCAAAATTAAAAAGATTATATGGATTATTGAGTATGTAAGAAGAATAGAAATTAAATAATTTTATTATTAATAGAAATATTTAAATAGAAGATAAAAATAAAAATCTTTATGGATTGGTTTACTAGATTTGTTTCTTATTCAGGAAAATATCATTAAAGATTATAGATTGGTTATATTTAAAAATAATTTTATGGATTGATTTAGTAGATTTGTTTCCTATCCAGGAAGATATCTAAAGATTATAGATGGTTTATAATTAAATTTTTTTTATAATTATAAAAAATTGAAGGGTATATTTGAAAGTTTGACTAAAAAATATGACTATAAACAGAAGCTGGCCAGTATTTTTAGACATACGAAAATAGAATAGAGGACAGAAATTTTAGGACAAAGGGAGCATGTTTTAATTAATTATTAGGAAACTTATTAATGAAGAATATATTGTTAATGAATAAATGTTCTTATCAAGGAAATTAAAGAAAAACGGTAATGGTAATAATTAATGATGAAGTTAATGTTAATAAGGGAATATAACTTAATTATTATTGGTTAGTAATTTTTCAGATCAAAATTGAACATAAGATGAGATCGTTCACGATGGCAACAATACTCGTATATGTTCTAGAGATCCCAAATTCGAACCCCTTTGATAGCATTTTTATGCTATTGTTCTATCACGATGGCAACAATACTCGTATATCCTAGACAGGCCGTCCTGAGCAGGCCCAATACAGGCTCAGGCTTAAGCTTGCCAGGCCTAACAGGCTACAAGGCCAAAAACTACAGCCTAGCCTGGGCCCGGCCAGGCCAACTAAACATACGGGCCAGATCAGGCAATAGCCTGGTATTTATGGGTGAAAATCGTTTCTGCTGATTTCGGTAATTTCGGTGGGTGAGTGAGAAACTGATTCAAACCCTAAACAAATGTGCTGCACGTGAGCACTTTATAGATTCGAGAGATCGATCTGTACAAGTCCGGCCTAAACCAATAAATGGCCGTTCCAGGACTTGCTTCTGGTCACAAAGTGGAGGAGAAGGGTTGATTTGGGGAGGGAAGCAAAGAAAGGTGTTGAGGAGAGTAGTATCTCGACTTGTATCAGAAAGTGAAAGCTTAGGAAGCTTGCAAGAGATAGAAGCTTTTGGGAGAGCTTGCAAAGTTGCCTTTATGAGAGTGTAAGTGTAGTATATTTCTCCTGACCGAGACTTGTTGTCTCCGTGGAAATAGGTAAGACCTATTTATACAAGTCGAGATTGAAACGTACCCCTGGCCTCATGAAGGAAGAGAGTAAAGGGTGAAATAATATGAGGAGGTGGTAACCGATGGTTTAATCGGCGAAAACGTTTTTCACCATTATTTCCTCTTTATTTGACCGCTTTATTCCTTTTCACGCTTTCTTAATGTGAGCGTAGTGTACGCCGCATGCCATGACCGCAAACCAAAACCCTAAAGAAGCATCCCAGCTTTGTGTCGATGTCTCAAGTGTTGGTTGCATCTTGAGTGCAAGTGGCGCCGCTAGTGGCGCGTGTGGCATGTGCCAATGGCATGTGCGAATGCCTTGGTTGTAGGTCGCACGGTTTGCAAGTTAGGTTACCAGCGTGTGTGCTTGGCATGTGCCAATGGCATGTGCCAATGTCATGTGCGGAATGCCTTGGTGGTAGGTTGCACGGTTTGCAAGTTAGGCTACTGTGTGTGTTTGGCATGTGCGGAATGCCTTGGTGGTAGGTTGCACGGTTTGCAAGTTAGGCTACCAGCTGTGTGTGTTTGGCATGTGCTAATGCCTTGGTGGTAGGTTGCACGGCTTTGCAAGTTAGGCTACCAACATAGTGTGTGTTTGGCATGTACCATTGGCATGTGCGGAATGCCTTGGTGGTAGGTTGCACGGTTTGCAAGTTAGGCTACCAGCGCGTGTGTTTGGCATGTGCCAATGGCATGTGCGGAATGCCTTGTTGACCTAGTTGCAAGTCTTGCAACGTTAGGGCGCTATGCTTGGCGTGGGCCAAAGGCATAGCGGCTTAGAAATATGGCTTGCGTCACGTGTTGGCATGTGCCAATGGCACGTGCGCTGTGTGACCTAGTTGCAAGTCTTGGTAAAATAGGGCGCTATGTTTGGCTGGGCCAAAGGCATAGCGGCTTAGAAATATGGCTTGCGGACGTTTTGGCATGTGCCAATGGCACGTCTTTTATAAGGTTGACCTAGGTGCAAGTCTTGCAAACTTAGGGCGCTATGTTTGGCGTGGGCCAAAGGCATAGCGGCTAGAAATATGGCTTGCGGCACGTGTTGGCATGTGCCAATGGCACGTGCGGCCATGTTGACCTAGTTGCAAGTCTTGGGAACCTAGGGCGCTATGTTTGGCGTGGGCCAAAGGCATAGCGGCTTAGAAATATGGTTTGCAGACGTGTTGGCATGTGCCAATGGCATCGTGCGGCCATGTTGACCTAGTTGCAAGTCTTGCAAACCTAGGGGCGCTTTGTTTGGCGTGGGCCCAAGGCATTGCGGCTTGGAAATACGGCTTGCGGCACGTGTTGGCATGTGCCAATGGCATGTGCGGCCATGTTGACCTAGTTGCAAGTCTTGCAAACCTAGGGCGCTATGTTGGGCGTGGGCCAAAGGCATAGCGACTTGGAAATATGGGCTTACAAGACGTGTTGGCATGTGCCAATGGCACGTGCGTCCATGTTGACCTAGTTGCAAGTCTTGCAAACCTAGGGCGCTATGTTTAGCGTGGGCCAAAGGCATAGCGGCTTAGAAATACTGGCCATAACACGTGTTGGCATGTGCCAATGGCACATGCGCCATGTTGACCTAGTTGCAAGTCTTGCAAACCTAGGGCGCTCTGTCATGTGTGGGCCAAAGGCATAGCGACTGAAATATGGCTTTGTGGCACGTGTTGGCATGTGCAATGGCACATGCGGCCATGTTGACCTAGTTGCAAGTCTTGCAAACCTAGGCGCTATGTTTGGCGTGGGCCCAAGGCATATCGGCTTAGAAATATGGTTTGCAGACGTGTTGGCATGTGCCAATGGCACGTGCGGCCATGTTGACCTAGTTGCAAGTCTTGCAAACCTAGGGCGCTATGTTGGGCGTGGGCCAAAGGCATAGCGACTGGAAATATGGCTTGCGCACGTGTTGGCATGTGCCAATGGCACGTGCGGCCATGTTGACCTAGTTGCAAGTCTTGCAAACCTAGGGCGCTATGTTTAGCGTGGGCCAAAGGCATAGCGGCTTAGAAATACGGCTTGCGATGTGTTGGCATGTGCCAATGGCACGTGCGGCCATGTTGACCTAGTTGCAAGTCTTGCAAACCTAGGGCGCTATGTTTGGCGTGGGCCAAAGGCATAGCGACTCGGAAATATGGCTTGCGGCACGTGTTGGCATGTGCCAATGGCACGTGCGGCCATGTTGACCTAGTTGCAAGTCTTGCAAACCTAGGGAGCTATGTTTAGCGTGGGCCGAGGCATAGCGGCTTAGAAATACGGGCTTGCGGCACGTGTTGGCATGTACCAATGGCATGTGCGGCCATGTTGACCTAGTTGCAAGTCTTGCAAACCTAGGGCGCTATGTTGGGCGTGGGCCAAAGGCATAGCGACTCGGAAATATGGCTTGCGGCACGTGTTGGCATGTGCTAATGGCACGTGCGGCCATGTTGACCTAGTTGCAAGTCTTGTGAACCTAGGGCGCTATGTTTGGCGTGGGCCCAAGGCATAGCGGCTTAGAAATATGGCTTGCGGCACGTGTTGGCATGTGCCAATGGCACGCGCGGCCATGTTGACCTAGTTGCAAGTCTTGCAAACCTAGGGCGCTATGTTTGGCGTGGGCCAAAGGCATAGCGGCTCGGAAATATGGCGTTGTTGCCATGGTGTGCAGGTGCGGCTTGGTTTGGCATGGTTGCCATGGTGCGCGAGAGTGCATCTTGGTTTGGCAGTGGTTGCCATGGTGCTAGAAAGTGCGCTTGGTTTGGCACCTTGTTGCCATGGTGCGCAGTATGCGGCTTGGTTTGGCATGGTTGCCATGGTGCTGTGATATGCGGCTTGGTTTGGCATGGTTGCCATGGTGCGCGAGATGCTTGGTTTGGCATGGTTGCCATGGTGCGCGCAGAGCGATTGGTTTGGCATGGTTGTCATGGTGTGCGTGATGCGGCTTGGTTTGGCATGGTTGCCATGGTGCACAAGATGCGGCTTGGTTTGGCATGGTTGCCATGGTGCTGCAAAGATGCGGCTTGGTTTGGCATGGTTGCCATGGTGGGCAGATGCGCGGCTTGTTTGGCATGGTTGCCATGGTGGGCAAAGATCTGTTTGGTTTGGCATGGTTGCCATGGTGCGCAGATGCGGCTTGGTTTGGCATGATTGCCATGGTGCGCAGAGTGCGGCTTGGTTTGGCATGGTTGCCATGGTGCGCAAAGATATCTTGGTTTGGCATGGTTGCCATGGTGCGCAGAGATGCGGCTTGGTTTTGGAATTAGGTTCGTGGTTGAAAACCCTAACTGGGTATTTTGAAAAATACCCCTATTAATTATTTACACCTGGGTTAAATGCTCTTAGTTAATGTGTCAGCGGGTAACACTAGGTCATGGGGTTTTACGATTTTACCCTTGTCTAAAATCCACCATCAACATTAAGTCCCCCGCTTTATCTCGAACAGGGGCTTTGTTGCGAGGTAAGTATAAGATGGTGACAAACTATTAACAACAAACCGTAAAGAAAATTGAAGGAGGCTTGTCCGACCTTTTATAAATAGGATTTGGAATCTTTGCCTTGGTAGTTTTGCACAAATCGAGGCCGGCACACCAGGGGGCCCGATGCAGCTTGGGCGACGTTGGGAAGTTGGCCGAGTTGGTGGGGCCGGTCTAATCTTGGAAACCATGCTTGCTTGCAGCGTGTCTTGGCGGCATTGGGGAAGCCGGCGCATTGGTGGGGGCCGGTCCAACTTGGAAACCATGCTTGTGCAAGGTGGTGACTTGGGAAATGGCGTGTCTTTGGCAACTAAGTGTGCTAGCAGGTGAGACCGATGTAAACAAGGAGGGAGTTTCTTCCGATAGCAAAGTTTCCTTATCTTGCTTTCCCTTCACGTGCGGCTTCAATTAGGCATTATTCATGCTAAAACTGAAGCGTTATGTCCCTCATTGGTTCCTTTCCTTTTTAAGGTTCCGTATTCATATCCAAAGAATAATAGCATCGTCTCCTCGTTTGAGAAAAGATTCTTCTTGTTGGATTTCTCTTTGTCATGTCGCGCGATTCGAGTCATCTTCTAACCACTCGGTTCTTCTGATGAGGGCGAGGTCCGATTCTTTGCATGAGCGTCCCAACAAATGTTATTCGGGTTAAGAAAATCATACCGGTATGTTTTCTTCTTTTTGGCTGATTGACACACACTTTAATGCTTGTTGTGTAAATGGGAGAATTTCCTTGTGCAGAGATATCCTGTTGGAGCATGCGTCACTGTTATCGACGAGGATGACCTAGTTGTTCCTCTTCCTTCAGGTCCGACCTTGTTGACTACTGCAGATTTGGAGAATGCTGATTTATGGCTCTCTTGTCATGAATACCCTTCTGCAGGTTCATCGTTTGGGACTCGTATGAGGTGTCTCTCCTCCAATTATCGGAATTTTGGTGGTTTCTTGGTGCGGAAAGAATTCGTAGCCCTTTATACGAGGATATGGAAAACATATGGCCATATTGCTACCAGAACGTGGTGAAGTGCTGTTCTGTCCGCTTTGGTTTCCGTAGTGAACCGCGTCTTCCGCCAATGATTGTTGAGATGGAGAATGTGTCCATTCATGTCATTGAGTCACCATTCAAAAGTGGGAGAACATGGTGTCTACCTGCGAATCTTTGGAATTTAACGTTAGCTGGTTGCGGCACCGCCTCAATATTGTGAAGGTTGACAGGGCTGGTATTCTTGCTGGTGTGATTCCTGCCACGAAAGCCATCTTTGGAAGAGGAAATTTTGGCCCCGAGTCTCTAAGATTGAGGAGTTAACTCGAGATTTGAAGAGTAGACCGAAAGATATCATGGCCGATTGAAGATGATATTTTGTAGGGATTATAATTTACTAGATGGGCTTTTCTGATTTGCATTATGAGATTCGAAGGCTCCCCTTTCTCTTTTTTTTTTTTGAAGAAAATAAAGAGATTCTGCTAATCCATTGGCTTTGTATTGAAATTCGATAACTGGTAAGAAAGAAAGTAAAAGCGGAGAAAATGCCTGGACGTTCACACTTTTGATGTAGCATGTTGCAGGGAATGATTAGCGTAGTACGCCTTAGCCATTTTCCATTGATAACTGTCTCTAGCTTTCCCCCATCTTCTTTGATGATCTTGTAGTAACCGCTGTTATATGCTTTAGTGATTATGTACGGCCCTTCCCATTTGGGAGAAAACTTTGGTGCCGATGCGTCTTGCTGGATGTGTTTGGCGGTTTTTAGCACCAGATCTCCTTCCTTGAAAACCCTGGGTTTTACATGGCTATTGTACGCCATGGAAATCCTGTTCCTGTATATTTGTGCATGTTCCTCCCGCCCGGGATCTTTTGGAGTCTAGAGTATCCAGTTCCGCAATTCTGGCATTGAGTGATTCGGCTTCGTTCCACTGGGGTCCGCTCGCTGCGGCAATTCTGGCGGATGGGATCTTGATTTCTGCAGGGAGGATTGCGTCTGTACCGTAGACGAGGGAGTAAGGAGACACGCCGGTGGAGCTTCTAGGAGATGTTCTGTCGCCCGTAGAGCCATTGGCAATTGCTCATGCCAGGTTCTGGGATTGTCATGTACTGTCCGGCTGAGGATTCGGATCAGAGTCTTGTTGGTACTTTCGGCTTGCCCATTTCCCTGAGGATAATAGATGGTAGAGAAGACTTGTTTGATTCCGTACCTCTCAAGTAGTTCATGTACTTGCTTGTTAGCGAAAGGTGTGCCGTTGTCGGTGATGATGTGTTTAGGTACGCCAAAACGGCAGATGATGTGCTCCTTGATGAATGCCGCGATTGTGGCTCCAGTGGTTCCTTTCAGTGGGACGGCCTCAACCCACTTGGTAAAGTACTCGGTTGCGGTTATTATGTACTCATGCTGTTTTGAGGATGGGGGGTTGATCTTCCCGATGATGTCGAGTCCCCAGCTATAAAAGGGCCACGGGCTACTTATTGCGTGCAAGGGTGTTGGAGGCGTGTGGATGAGGTTTCCATGAATCGGCATTCTCGGCATTTCGAACGAAGGTAGCAAGCGTCGTCTTCCATGGTCGGCCAAGAGTACCTCTCGTGTATCTGCAGGAATAATTTCGTTTTCCTTGGTGTTCGCCTTCGTGCATTTCTCTTAACATAACTGGGACCTCTGTGTCATCCAAACACCTTAGTAGACCTCCCCCGAAACTCTTGCGATATAAGACCCCATCATGGAACACGAACCTTTTGGACTTCTGTCTTAGTTTGGACGCATCCTCTTTGTTAGTAGGAAGAATGCTATCGCGAAGGAAAGTGATGTACGGCTCCTGCCATTCCCCAGTATGGCTGATGTTTAGGATTTCTGACTGACATGGGGGCACCTGGCAATTTGGACACGCCTTTTGGAGCAATCGGGATTGGGTTTCCATCTCTGGACAGTAGTATCCAAGTCGTTGTAAACGACGGTAGAGGGTTACCATTGATGTTATCCCACAGACTTCGGCATGAATACGTTCAAGCCGCTGCTGTGCTTCCTCTTTCCCGAGACACCTTGACAGAGATCCGCCCGGATTTCGGCGATACAGAACACCTTGAAGCATAAAGAAATTCCGCAAGTTCTTGAGGTCGACCTTCCCTTGAAAGAGTGAGTTGTTGAGTTCTTGAATGATAGGAGTCCTCCAGTCGTCATCCTCGGCTTTCTCAGGTTGTGAAAGCCACGTTGAAGCTATCGTTCTCCGTTTTACTGTCAGGGTTTCCTCAGTTCCTTCAAACCGCAGCTTTGAGGCTAGTGTAGCTAAGCAGTCGGCATGCTTGTTGCTGCTACGGCTGACATGTGTGATGGTTGCTTCAGCGAAATAATTGAGTAGTTTTTGTGCTTCAAATGATGGTGCCAGTGTTAGTTCCTTCAATGCATAGATCCCGTTTACCTGGTTGATGAGTAATTTGGAATCTCCTCTTATCTCCAAACGCGTGGCCCCAACTTGTTTAGCTAGTGATAGTCCGATGAGGAAAGCTTCGTATTCAGCTGAGTTATTGGTGCACGGAAAGTCTAGCTTGAAAGAGTGCGAGAAGACTTCTCCAGCAGGAGATACTAGTACAACACCCGCTCCTCCGGTATTAGTGCTGGGGGTGGAAGAGCCATCGAAGAACAGTAGCCACGTTTCTTCTTTGACTAAAAAGATATCTGGAAGATCTCCTAGAGATCTTCTCGTAATTCTCGCGGTATCTTCCCCCTCGGGAATGCTGCTAACAGGTCCGCAACAGCTTGTCCCTTTATGGCCCTTAGGAGACGCACGTTATGTCGAACTCGACAGCTGCAGGAGCCATTTAGCCGTCCTCCCTATCGTAGCGGTGTTTCGAGAGGAGAAACTTTCACAGGTCCTGATTTGGATACTAGCACCACTTTATTGGAGAGGAGGTAGTGCCTGAACTTCTGGATGGAATAAATCAGTGCTAAACATGCCTTTTCCGCCTTGGGGTATCTGAGTACAAAAATGATGATCTTTAGTCACGCTAAATAGGTGTGGCAAATGATAGAAAATGCGTGGCAAAAGATACTTAGCCACTACCGTGTTCCCAGAAGGAATTGTCCAGTGGCTACTATTAGCCACGGTCTCAGCCACGGTTAGTCTCTTGTGGCAAATTGCATATGATCATTTGCTACGACCTTCACCCGTCGCTATTCAGCACACATGTGTGCCAGGATGAGACGTTCTTGCCACATTTAAGCCGTGGCAAAATGTCACTTCTCAACGTTTTTCTATATATTCAGTTCATTACGCTTTGCATAGCCTAATTTTTTGCAAGTATCAACGTTTCATATAAAAACCATCCAAAGAAAAGTATAACTAGGAAAAGGTATTAAAAGCTTTCATCCATTCATTAAAGAAAATCCAATACATCTTGAAGATTCAAATACAGATAAGATACTAAGTCAAATGATATAATCCTCAATTCACAATATTAAAATAAAACAAAAAACACGACTAACAAGAGGTAGTAAACTGGAACAAACAAGCTTTCAAGGGAGAATGCACGCAAAACAAGATTGATTTGGTCCTCAAAATTCTTAAGAGATTCGTATACGACATCTTTGCATCCGCTTTAACCTTGAATTTAAGATTGGATCGGGAATATTAAATTCTTCATGGTGCATATTCTTGAAAAGTGGATGATAGCTTCAGTAGAGAGCAGAGCAACCTAAAAGATGATAGTACCACATAATTCAATGCGTGGAAATCTATAAAAGTCCAGTACTATCTTACCCGATATATATACTTGTGATCAAAACTAAAAAATGCAAGGAAGATGTCCAACTCGAGAATGATCATGAATTTAACTAATGGAATTAGTACTAAATCTCAAAACCACTATTTATACTTGCCCTTGATAATCGAAAACCAACAAACCGAGTTCCTCTGTCAAGATCGACTTGATTTGGTGTTTTCTGAGCCGACACAACAAGAGGAACAAATCAATAATTGTAGACAGGACATAAAAATAATATGGAATACATCCTAACATAAATTAAAGATAGTTGGATGCTTCAAAACTTCGAAAGAAATATATAACAAAATAATTGACCATGATAAAACCACAAGCAGAGTAAAGTTACTAAATAACTAGAACTTGAAAAGACATCAACTTGTGATTAGTAACAAGGACATATAAGGAAGGTTCAATGACAAATGCATCATATATGCAACATAATCCATTCTAAACTTAACATCATATATACCAACTAAGAACACCAAATTGAATAAAAGATATCGCATCAAAGAAGCGAGATAAGTCCAACACAAGAAATAACTATGGAAAGTGTACATATCATGAAAATTTCACAAAGGAGTGCACAATAACAAATGTCCATATTAATTATAATGCTTGCAAGTGATAGTTATAAAAGGACTGCACTCCTAATAACCATGGCACATATAGACAACATTCCTTTTTACTTATGTAGAATATATAGAAAAGCAAATCCATGCAGATATACCATAAAAGAGATTTCAATTTAGATGCTAAGTAAAAATGTCACAATGAAGATAAATAATTTACTGCAACATTAACATTTTTTATAAACTCACCGCTAAGCCTCGCCATGAATGTTTGATTCTAGAGAAAGTACCTTGAGGCTGTTAGAGAGATATTAGTAAGCAAGTTTGCGTTCAAAGATATTAGTAAGCAACATGTATGCATGACCAAGTTACTTTTCCCACTCTTTGGAAGTTAGTGTCTGCCAACACCACGCTATTTTACGTGTACCATCTGCACAAGGAGTGCTCACATTAACTCCATCTACCTGTACAAGAAGTTCGGACTTCATCCTACTCACAAGGAGTGCTCACATTAACTCCATCTACCTGTACAAGAAGTTCGGACTTCATCCTTCTCGAAGAATCATGTTCCCTGATGCCTTGAGCAGAATACGTTTGTAAATGAACTATAACGACATGTTTTCTTACATAAAACAATAGAACAAGAAATCCAACAATACATAATGGGCTTGTTAGGAAGTAAGGATAAAAAAAAGTCTCACCCCCCGGAATTGCCAAGAGAATCCATTTTGTCGATGGATATTGTGCTTGATGCATAAGATCTAGTAAGATAAAACAAGCATAGGACGATACACTAACTCTCCCCATGCCATTTTGAAGATAATGTAGCATAGGAAACATTAAAATATGTTGTACCTCACACTATAGCAACTTCTTAGCCAAGAGTGCATTTCCAAAGTACTGTGTGGACCAAACATAAGAACACCTTTCCATACTAGTTATTAGTAGTTGATAATTACCAACATTGCTCTTGAAATAAAGTACTTAGACGTACTGATTTATTATCATTCCAATTACACTCTAGAACTTCTTCAAACACAGAACTGCACCATACATTTATAGGTTCAGCCCAATTTAAAAACAAAATCATTTAATTCACAAATTAAAGCAAAATATAATCTGTGCTAGATAAACCTTAATGATACTCTATTACAAAGATCGTGTATAATAACAAAATCAGAAATTTATCACCACCATTGAAGTTGTATGATGATAAATAACATCGGTAATTACAATTTTAAAAACCAAATTCAAAGTATGGGTTTGATATAAACTAAAAATTATGATAATCATGCCAGGAAATCAAAGGAGTAAGTAGAGAAAATTCTTACCAATTTGGTGGAATACAATCCAAGTTAATCATCAATCAACTCTTGTGGAGAAGGAAAATATCTTTTGATCTTCTTATTTCAAATCTGATCAAATACCAAGGAAGTAGTTTTAATCAAAGCAGGTAGAACTATTAGATTGAATTAAAGAATGAATAAACGGTAGTTAATTTGGTAAACTATACAAACGAACACTACTTAAAAACCCTAGGTTTCAAAAATCAAAATATGAGAACTGATTCAACACAAACTGTAAATCACTCTAAGTATTGCCTTCTTATGCAGAGAGATTTCGCCTCTTTTAGTAGAGATTTTAGATATAGTCTTTTTTGTCGAAGAAAGAAGATGAAAAATAAAGAGTACATGGCAACAAGGGGAACTGGGAAGTTATTTCATTCTCACGTGGAACGTGGGATCTTTTGATGCATTACTAGCCACGTCAGGAGCCCCATAAATAACCACGGCCCATGGTGTCGTCAGTAGAGGTCCTTTGATAGGTTCATAACTTACAAAGCACGGTTCTGTAGCAAATTCTCATCGTACCGTGGCAAATGGGTGATTTTTTTGCCACGACAATCATTATACGTGGCAAAATGTGATTAATAGCCACGGATATGTAAATCCGTGGCAATAAGCCCGTGACTAAAAGTTGACATTTTTGTAGTGTCAGCGTCTCTCAACGTTCGACTGAAATAGTATATGGGGTATTTCATTCCTTTGTCGTCCTCTTGTGCGAGGAGAGATCCAACGGCAATATCGCTAAAGGCTGTGTAGAGACATAGTGATTTCCCTCGCATAGGAGTCTTCATGATGGCTGGAGAGCACAGTATTTGCTGGATCTTCTGGTACGCTTTTTGCTGAGGCGTAGCCCATGCGAAATTCGCTCCTTTCTTTAGCAGGGGAGTAAACGTAGTGGTGAGTTGTGCCAGCCCCGGTATGAAGCGACGAATGTAGTTTACCTTGCCCATGAAACTCTGAAGCTCCTTTATGGTTCGTGGTGGCGGCATCGTGAGGATAGCTTGTGTTTTGACTGGATCAACTTTTATTCCTGCGGCCGTCACTTGGAATCCCAAGAATTTCCCCCGAAGAGACACCAAAGGCGCATTTCGTAGGATTCATCTTCAACTTGTATTCGCGTCTTCGAACACTTGGCGCAGCGTTTCGGATGATCCGCTCGAGTCTTTGATTTAACCACCACGTCATCTACGTAATCTTCGACTTGCTTGTGCATCATATCGTGGAAGATGGTAGTCATGGCGCGTTGGTATGTAGCGCCAAAGCGTTCTTCCAGACCGAAAGGCATTACGGTGTAATAGAAGTTTCCGAGAGGGTACGGAAAGCGCCTTGCTTGCGTCGTGCTCATACATCTTTATCTGGTTGTAGCCGCTATATCCATCCATGAAAGAGAACATACCATGTCCATTGGTAGCATCTACCAGCATGTCGATGTTAGGTAGCGGAAAATCATCTTTGGGGCAGCACTTGTTCAAATCTCTGAAATCGACACAACATCTGATCCGACCATTCTTCTTTTTAACTGAACGATATTGGCCAACCAAGTAGGATGATGAATAGGCCTGATGAATCCAGAGGCTAGTAATTTTTGGACCTCCGCCTTGATTTGTTCTTCTACATCGTGTCTGAATTGTCTTGGAGGATGCTTGACTGGTTTGGATCCGGGTATCACATGCAGATGGTGGGTGACCAGCCCATCCAAGCCAGGCATTTCTTCATAAGTCCATGCGAAGACGTCCCGATATTCTTTGAGTAGGTCGACTAGCTTTGAGCGTTCCGCAGATGTAGAGTCGAACCGATCGAATGGGTCGCGAAATTCCTCATTCCCTATATTGACAGCTTTCGAGTTCGTCGGTGGTTAAGTCGGTCCCATCTTGTAGCTTCCGAGGGGCGTCCGGAACTTCCTCCCTGGTTATTATGAAGACATTCCTTCGGGCGGAGAGACTGGCCATGGTCTCCCCGCAATTGCTACAATGGTGATAATGTGTGAGCTTCCCCTTTTTCTTCTGTCTTGCGGTAAGGGTGTACTCTCGCTTGGTGCGGGCACGGGTTACGCCCGGTGGCAAGAGACTGGGCGAGTCTTCCTTACGAGGAGGTGGTGGAAGGACGGTCTCCTCTCAAGGGGTATCTCCAGCTTTGTCGCTATCTCGAGCGATGTCCATTTTGGTAGAAGAAAACGCATGAATCTTGGTCGCCACGCCTTTGAACCCTCCTTCGGCCCATGTGCTTCTACGCAGTAGACTTGGTGCATAGGGGGACAGAGACGCTGAAATGCGAACGACTTCTCCGTTCAATACCGTTTTCAGGCATTGGTGGTATGTTGAAGGGACGATTTTGAGATTGTGAAGCCACGGCCTTCCCAGTATCATGTGGTAGTCTGGTTCTTTTTCAATTACTTCAAACTTCACGTTTGATTGGATTGGCCCTACTGCCAGCTCCAAGTTGATGTAGCCGTATGTGCTAGTTTGGTTGCCCTCGAAATCCGTCATCGTAGTGGGCTGTGTCGTACGATCTCATTAGGTCGCACCTTGGCAGCTTTGAGTGTCTTGAGAGTGATGACATTGGAAGATGCACCCGTGTCAATGAGCGCTCTTCGAAACTCTATGTTCTTGACGAGAGCCGTAACATGCAAGGCCCGGTTGTGACTGTCTTCTACCATCATGTCGTCGTCGGTGAAAACAATATTGTTGGCGGATCTTCCGGGGATCCTTGGAGTCCCCGTGGGTGCGGGAACTAGTGATGCGTTTAGTGCTATTCGGTTGATAGCAGAGAATGTTTTTATCCGCTGGTCCTTGGAGAGGTGCAGCAATTCACATAAGTTTTCTATCAACATGGTCGCCTCCTGGTCCGCTGGCTTCCAGTCAGTGACGAAACCGTTGATTTGAGCACGCTCATTCGGGATATTAGTCCCCTGCTCTTGATCTCCTGGGGAGCATGGATCACTTGGCCCCGATACTAGATTGATGAGGAAGTCGAGTATGCTGGTAATCGCGTCCTTCATTAGGTCCATGTTTCTGGCGTGGATCTCCGAACACGATCGTCAACCAGTCTTGGGACCTCTCCATTGGTGGTGCCGCTTTCAGAAATTGAGGAGTTATCATGACCTTGGGCGGGATCCATGTTTGTGGAGATTGCCTGATAGCCGACCATGCTTGCGCGAAATTTGCGGATGGGAGCTAGAACTTGATGTTGTAACCGAAAGATCAATCCTCCCGCCGTGGTCGCCAATTGTTTATGGGTGAAAATCGTTTCTGCCGATTTCGGTAATTTCGGTGGGTGAGTGAGAAACTGATTCAAACCCTAAACAAATGTGCTACACGTGAGCACTTTATAGATTCGAGAGATCGATCTGTACAAGTCCGGCCTAAACCAAGAAATGGCCGTTCCGGACTTGCTCGGGTCACAAAGTGGAGGAGAAGGGTTGATTTGGGGAGGGAAGCAAAGAAAGGTGTTGAGGAGAGTAGTATCTCGACTTGTATCGGAAAGTGAAAGCTTAGGAAGCTTGCAAGAGATAGAAGCTTTTGGGAGAGCTTGCAAAGTTGCCTTTCTGAGAGTGTAAGTGTAGTATATTTCTCCCGACCGAGACTTGTTGTCCGGTGGAAATAGGTAAGACCTATTTATACAAGTCGAGATTGAAACGTACCCTGGCCTCATGAAGGAAGAGAGTAAAGGGTGAAATAATGGGAGGAGGTGGTAACCGCATGGTTTAATGGGCGAAAACGTTTTTCACCATTATTTCCTCTTTTATTTGACCGCTTTATTCCTTTTCACGCTTTCTTAATGTGAGTGTAGTGTACGCCGCATGCTGTGACCGCCAAACCAAAACCCTAAAGAAGCATCCCCCAGTTTGTGTCGATGTCTCAAGTGTTGGTTGCATCTTGAGTGCAAGTGGCACTGCTAGTGGCGCGTGTGGCATGTGCCAATGGCATGTGCATAATGCCTTGGTGGTAGGTTGCACGGTTTGCAAGTTAGGTTACCAGCGTGTGTGCTTGGCATGTGCCAATGGCATGTGCGGAATACCTTGGTGGTAGGTTGCACGGTTTGCAAGTTAGGCTACCAGCGTGTGTGTTTGGCATGTGCGGAATGCCTTGGTGGTAGGTTGCACGGTTTTGCAAGTTAGGCTACCAGCGTGTGTGTTTGGCATGTGCGGAATGCCTTGGTGGTAGGTTGCACGGTTTGCAAGTTAGGCTACCAGCGTGTGTGTTTGGCATGTGCCAATGGCATGTGCGGAATGCCTTGGTGGTAGGTTGCCCGGTTTGCAAGTTAGGCTACCAGCGTGTGTGTTTGGCATGTGCCAATGGCATGTGCGGAATGCCTTGTTGACCTAGTTGCAAGTCTTGCAAACCTAGGGCGCTATGTTTGGCGTGGGCCAAAGGCATAGCGGCTTAGAAATATGGCTTGCGGCACGTGTTGGCATGTGCCAATGGCACGTGCGGCCAGGTTGACCTAGTTGTAAGTCTTGCAAACCTAGGGGCGCTATGTTTGGCGTGGGCCCAAGGCATAGCGGCTTAGAAATATGGCTTGCGGCACGTGTTGGCATGTGCCAATGGCACGTGCGGCCATGTTGACCTAGTTGCAAGTCTTGCAAACCTAGGGCGCTATGTTTGGCGTGGGCCCAAGGCATAGTGGCTCGGAAATATGGCTTGCGGCACGTGTTGGCATGTGCCAATGGCACGTGCGGACATGTTGACCTAGTTGCAAGTCTTGCAAACGTAGGGCGCTATGTTGGGCGTGGGCCAAAGGCATAGCGACTCGGAAATATGGCTTGCGGCACGTGTTGGCATGTGCCAATGGCACGTGCGGCCATGTTGACCTAGTTGCAAGTCTTGCAAACCTAGGGCGCTATGTTTAGCGTGGGCCAAAGGCATAGCGGCTTAGAAATACGGCTTGCGGCACGTGTTGGCATGTGCCAATGGCACGTGCGGCCATGTTGACCTAGTTGCAAGTCTTGCGAACCTAGGGCGCTATGTTGGGCGTGGGGCCAAAGGCATAGCGACTTCCGAAATATGGCTTGCGGCACGTGTTGGCATGTGCCAATGGCACGTGCGTCCATGTTGACCTAGTTGCAAGTCTTGCAAACCTAGGGCGCTATGTTTAGCGTGGGCCAAAGGCATAGCGGCTTAGAAATACGGCTTGCGGCACGTGTTGGCATGTGCCAATGGCACGTGCGGCCATGTTGACCTAGTTGCAAGTCTTGCAAACCTAGGGCGCTATGTTGGGCGTGGGCCAAAGGCATAGCGACTCGGAAATATGTCTTGCGGCACGTGTTGGCACGTGCGGCCATGTTGACCTTGTTGCAAGTCTTGCAAACCTAGGGCGCTATGTTTGGCGTGGGCCCAAGGCATAGCGGCTTAGAAATATGGCTTGCGGCACGTGTTGGCATGTGCCAATGGCACGTGCGGCCATGTTGACCTAGTTGCAAGTCTTGCAAACCTAGGGCGCTATGTTTTGCGTGGGCCAAAGGCATAGCGGCTCGAAAATATGGCGTTGTTGCCATGGTGTACAGGGTGCGGCTTGGTTTGGCATGGTTGCCATGGTGCGCAGAGTGCGGCTTGGTTTGGCATGGTTGCCATGGTGCGCAGAGTGCGGCTTGGTTTGGCACGGTTGCCATGGTGCGCAGTATGCGGCTTGGTTTGGCATGGTTGCCATGGTGCGCAGTATGCGGCTTGGTTTGGCATGGTTGCCATGGTGCGCGAAGATGCGGCTTGGTTTGGCATGGTTGCCATGGTGCGCAGATGCGGCTTGGTTTGGCATGGTTGCCATGGTGCGCAGATGCGGCTTGGTTTGGCATGGTTGCCATGGTGAGCAAGATGTGCGCTTGGTTTGCATGGTTGCCATGGTGCGCGGATGCGGCTTGGTTTTGGAATTAGGGTTCTCCGGTTGAAACCCTAATCTGGTATTTTGAAAAAATACCCCTTTTAATTATTTACACCTGAGTTAAATGCTCTTAGTTAATGTGTTGCGGGTAACACTAGGTCATGGGGTTTTACGATTTTACCCCTTGTCTAAAATCCACCATCAACACCTGGTTATACAGGCCAGGCCGGAGCAGGCTCAGGCTAGTCTGGCCTCTTTGATACCTCTACCCAGCATTGACGGATTGAGTCCAATTTTCTACCTAATGAAAAGTGTAAGATCTGAGGACAAATGGTTCATTAGATTGTCAAAACAGATAAGATATTACAAAGAGGAAGATGCTCTTATATAACTTCATTACAGAGAATAGACAATAACTATGAATGGAATACAGCTGGAATACAATTGTAATTACAATGACCTGGTAAACTTCTATTGGGTTACATGGACACGTCAGATGGCAAACTTGTATGTTCTAACATTCCCCATCAGCACTGAACAAGTGAATCAGTTTGCTAATTCAAGAAAGTCACGCCATCAAAGTCTTTAGATACAGCAACAGAAGTATAACAAGCAGCTCCCTTAACTCAGCTAATTGTGGAGACCAACAGATCACTCCTATAGTGCATATTTAGTACTACTCTATGTAGACACCCAATGCTAGTTCTCACATCTTAAACTGCATCATAAATGCAAGGCAGTTATCTCAAAACTTGCAATCTAATGAAGAACCTATGCAAACCAATCTGTCTAGAGATAATTAAACCCATTTGCAATTCATTCCCCCTAAAACGGATGACTCCAATATTGCATCAGTTTGCCTTGAACGATAGAGAGAAACTGCTCATGGAAGATCTTGTATACTCTACCAGCTATAAGCAGCAGCAGCATTAACACTTGTAGCCTTAAAACCAATTGTGAAAGAAGCAGCATTATCTCCATCAATGCCTCTAGATGCAGCAACACTTGTAGGCTGTAGGCTTGAAAACCAGATGTTAAAGAAGCAGGATTATCATGATAATCATTCTTGCACATGAGTGGTAAGATTTAATGAAGAGCCTAAGCTACACTAAACTGTAAGTGTAGAGAGTCAAACCAATTTGTGAATCCTGGAGATATTCCCCCTCAAACTGACCACTAGTATAGTGCAAAGTTGGCCATCTGTAACTGCAGAATAGAAATCCAAGCTTGCAGCTGAACTATGAAATCCAAGCACTCACACAAAGGTCGATGCAGCAGCACTACAAATAATCATATATATCTCAACAAATACTTCTCCATCACTAATATATGACTGCATAATTGCAAAGACTTTGGAACCATAGTGAATGAGTATACGAATTTATTTAGGAATGAAATATAGATAACGGAAGAAAACAATGAATGTAATACCGAGTTTTCATCAATTGTGATGAAAAATCACACATGTTCTCTAAACCGCAATACCATGTAAAACCAATCTGCAGATTTCCACAAGCACTATGTTGGATGAAGAATCTTTTGCACTTTCAGTTGTTAAGCAACATACCTTCACATGAGGTCTCAAAGAAGATGGAAACCGATCTGAAACTATGAGTACTATGCAAATCAGATCTGAAAAATAAGAGAACTTATCTTGAATTATCAACGAGTTTGCATTTTGGTGATGAAAAATCACTAGTTGAACACTAGTCTTCACCGAGTTTAGGAATAATCACTGAATCACAAATCTTCATCCTAAAACTGAAGTAAACCGGATGAAGAGAAGTATCTTGATAATAATTTGTGTAGCAAGAGATCTTGAATAGTTCCTCTAATCCAAATACTAAATATATATCAACATTTCAAGGATCGAGATCATGAATCGTCATTATCAGCATCACCCTAATCAGATCCTGAGAATGAATTCGAATGTAAATTGCAACTAGAAAACAAATCTTGAAGAAATTAAAAGAACTAACTAATTCAGATGTAGAAAACTGAAATCAACAAAGAATGAAAAAGAGATGTGAGAAAGTCGAAATTCCTCTAGAAAATGTTAATGATGGCGGTGGTGGAGGTTTTAATGAAGTCGTGAGTAATTGTTTGAGGAAGTCAAAATCCCTCTTCAGGTTGTGGAATCAAAAATAAAATTAGGTTTGTGACAGTCAAAATGCCTTTTCTGGTTGTGTAATTGAAAAAAAAAAATTAGGTTGTAGGTGGTTGTTGTAGTTGAACAGGTTGTTATGAGTTGTTGTGGTGGTGGTGGTGAGTTGCGGTGTAGTTGCAGTGATTGTTGTTGTGGTATTGGTGATGGTAGAGTTACATCGGAAGATAAAAGAAACTCCATTAATGGAGGTTGAAGAATTTCAGGATCAGAGAGAGGTCAAATTCCCCTTTGGTATCTGATACCAAGTAAGATCTGAGGACTAATGGTTCATTGTATTGGCAAAATAGATAAGATATTACAAAGAGAAAAAGCTCTTATATAGCTTCATTAGAGAGAATAGAGAATAACTATGAATGGAATACAGCTGGAATACAACGGTAATTACAATGACCTGGTAAACTTCTATTGGGTTACATGGACACGTCAGATGGCTGACTTGTATGTTCTAACAAAAAGTTTAAAAAATTGGTCACTGTCGATTTTGGAGCTGTAACCAGAACTAAGAAATGGTGTTCCCATTTACAAATTAACTTGAGAAACCATATTTAGATGATCGAGAATTCAATTAGCTTCACCATACATTGTCTAGATGATTTCTAAACAGAGGACTCATGTATCCATTCTGTCAAGTCTCACTCCATTCCATATAACTAAAGTTTAAAACTACTTGAACCTAAATATTTAGAGATATTAGCTGCTATGAATCATATTAATTCATTTGTGCACAGATTGGTCGATGAAATGAATTGAAAAGAAAGCTAATTCAAAAAGTTTATCATATCTATTGTCACCGCTAAAACATCCACAAGGGATCAAGGGATGGTCTACCATTTTACTGAACCATGGGCAAGAAGGATGGCAGTTACATAGACAGCACTGGCACCAGTATAGGAATTCATCATCTAAGACAAAAAAATATACAACATTTAGCGGTTATCTCCACCAATGTAGGTAGCATTATATCACTATCATAAAACACTTACAACATTAATTAAAACTAAATACTTGTAAATAATAGAAATTTCACTCTACCAATTGAAATGTAAGCTCCAAACTGATCTTTTGATCTTCAAGATAGGCCTAAGTTACACTTACCCAAAAAAGATATGAATAGACCCTGAAAAATTTTCCAACTAAAACAGATACTTTGAGAAACTTAAAATAGCTCTAATACTTCAGTAATTACCAATATATCAGATCTTAAATGTTTTTGCAGATCTACATTTCAGCAATCGGGAAAACTACTAACAAGGCGACAACTAATACTCAATTCTGGTTGTAAAGTCAGTACTCGATTCTCCAACTGATCTATTCCTCCATTGTTTTCCTCGATTCACATAGAGGCGGTAGATGAAGAACAAAGTGGAGATATGTCATGTATAGATACGAGGCCATCCCTGCTTTGAGTAACAAACATGAATGTCGGTGTCGTAGGCCAAGGCAATAAAAATATCAAACAACATTTATTTTAATTTTTACAGATCTAACATGAAAAATTAATCTAGACTCGGTGGTACATACCAGGATTCGAAGCCAACGCACAACTCATATTTGAGAGGAGAAGTCATTATAAAATTTAGAGTGAAATTCCGTAAAAATTTCACTCATGGTTTTAAGCCTAAGATTTCCAGCACAAGCTTAAACCCGATATTCTGAAAGAATGTCTATTTCTGAAAAGTGAATGTTTTTCAATAATTCCATTGAATTAGAGATGCCGAGAATCAATGACATGATATAGCAAGCCGTATACTAAAAAAAGTAAAAAAAAAAAAAAAAATAACTACCAAATTTCATTGGCATTTTAAGTAGTTCAACCAACAGTCACTAACATTGACCCACGCATTAATCTAATGCATGATTGTGTTTGTAACCCAGTTAAAAACACTAATTTCTCCCTACTGTCATGCAAATAGGAATGACTGGAAACAAATCAGATATGCACACCGTGAAATTTCTCCAACTAAAATCAAGTACATACTTTTTACCAAATTCTATTGCTCAACTAGATAGCAATTGATATTTGAACAAATAAACGATATCGAAGCTGCAAAGTTTTAACACACATAAGTCATAACTAAAAGCAACAAAATTTAGAACGTTAAAAAGATTAGTACTACTACCGGAATTTTTCTTGGCATCCGTGAGATGGATGGAATGAGAATAAGAAATTACAATGAAAATTAAGATGAATCATGTAATAGGCAAACATATAATCAAAAATTATGAGTCTAAAAAGAAATTCCACATGGATTGCATGCCCGCCGTATTCTGTGGCACTTTGTAATACGGTGATGGGAGTGGATCCGAAACTAAGCTAAATTTACCAGCACAAGAAAACCCACTTCTGCTCAATATCGATTTCGGTAACAGGCCGTATTGCCTAGCAAACAGATTGCAAATGTCCATAAAAAAAAAAAAAAAAAAAAAAAATTGGAAATGTAGTAAATATATTTCTTACTATCACATTGGCAATTTCTTTGTCAAAAAAAAAAGTATCACATTTCTAACTTCTAGAAAGGAAGGGTTTCCACAATCTTGAACGAAATATGTTGGAATTTTGAATAGAAATATGAGTTAGTTATTTATTGTGAATGGATGTGTCTACTCACTTAAACCTTTCCAATGTGTTGTGTCTTATCCCAAGGGATGTGACTCTCCACTAAGGGTTGTGACTCTTCATGAAAGGATTTCTCCAAGAGTCACTTCTAAACCTATATAAACCCCACACATTCTCCATTGCAAAAAATGTGTGTTTTTAGAGTAATAAACTAGTACTATCGATTTTTGAGTTTGCATGTTGTCTTCAAGAGTTAAAAGAAGAGTTTGTGCTACATCTATTCGCGTTCGTTGTTCGGTGTTATCGAAGTGCTGCGAAAAACATCGAGGTATTGTTGAATGTTGAAGACATACGCCGCTAAACCTGTAACAGCATTATATACATGGAATCAAATGTCTTAAGCAAAGAGATTACTCGCCTCAATACACCCAAGTAAGTTCGTTTAAGTTTTGTGATTGATCATCTTTTTCTATCTTTTTTTTTTTGTTTCTTTTTTGTTTTTGGTATTACGAAATGTAATACATGTTACAAAGAGTTGTAACGTATCGGTGGATAATACACGAGTTGTATTATTGGAGAACCGGTAACGAAGATAATTATCCAACAATCTTAAGATATTTGGTGTTTTTATCTTTGTTACTGATTTGTGGTTTACAAGTAAACCCATTTTGGCTATTCCGTTCAATACTGGAACAGCCATGTTGGTAAATGGTTAGTTACTGTGACGTTTTGAAAATCGTTCAGCACTATGTGTAAGGAAAATCGTGTCACACTAGATCTTATCAGCATTATGTGTAAGAAAAATCGTTTGGAAGATGCCACAAAGCTAGCTCTTGGTCAAGTTGGTCTTTCCGAGTAGGGACTGTTGCCTGATGTATGCACATTTAACTCACTTGTAGATTGTCTCTGCACGTGGTTTGCGATGGAATGTTTCAGTGATGTGAAGAAAAAGGGATGCTTGCACAGATATATGTTCAGGTGATGAATTGTAGGTGTGAACAAGACGCAGATACATGTATGGAACGCTTATTAATGGTTAATGTAAGTTCTTATGTAAGGCGGTCGGAGTTGAAATCACTAGTAGGCTTCTTAGGATAATCCAGTCAAAAGGGTTTGTCCCAGCGCCACAAGCCTAGCCCAATAATCCGAGCACTGTATAGAAAGTAGAGGCTGAAAGAAGGCATGCGGATTTTTTAGAGAGGTGGAGAGTTGTCCTATCTTCTAGATGCAATCACCAATAAGATTGTTTTTCGTGGCTTTTGTTCTGGTGGTGATCTTTGCAGAATCAGTCGCTAAGTATTCTCTAATTTTTGTCTTGAGAAAAATTATTTGGCTGGTGCAAAATTGGAAGGAATAAGATAGGGAACTTCAGGTGAAGGAGTTGATTTGGTAGAGACAAATTTTAAAGAGGAACTCGGTTCAGGCAAACGTTCGCACAACATGAATCATTTGAATTTCTACTTAACGATGTCCTCTCCTCTCTTGTTAGAATATCGGCATCCAACTCAAATCCAATTGGCAATGAGTGGAGAGGCCCTAAGGGATTATAAACCGCAGGATCTTAGATGTCCAGACAATGTGGGACTAATAATCTCAACAAATTCAATACACGAACATTTGATTCGGGAACACTACCATTTTGCACAACCATAAAGATATTTCAAATGACTCAATTTGTATGCTCAAATTCACTTGGCCATTTTTATCTTCTTTTTTTTTTTTTGTAAAAACATCCAACCCTATATACACCATCTGTGGGTGTATGAAAACATAATCTACACCCCCTGGCCATTTTTATCTTTACCACTGCATGTCAACAAATTTATTTCAAATTAGTTTAATTTTTTAATTTCCCTTTACATCAGTTGAGATTGGATCTGCACGCCATGAGAACTAACATAGTTGCCTCCTTTTCATAAGCCAAGACCAAACCTATATTGGGCTTAGTATCGAAGTATTTGTTGTCCATTACATTGGTATGGTAAAATGCTAAGTTTCACTTTGACTGTCATCACCATTGATGAATCTTCATTTTAGGACTCAGACAGGACACATAGAGAACTTGAGAATATGGGTAAATGTGACTATTTGCACTAAAGATAAGCTCAGGAGTGAGGAGCACCGTAATATATTGAGCAAATTTAGGATATATTAGTTAGCTTGGCCTTTAATCAAAAACATAACATGGGAAATTGCAAAATATATTCTCTAATTCATAAAGGGATATTTTGATTTTGGGTCATAAAAAAGTGAACAGAGTTGGGTTTGGGTCAACTCAAAATTTTAATTTGCATAGCCATGGACTGTTAATTTGCATGTTGCAAACAAAAAAATATCCGATTGCAAAAATAAGGCGCACACCCAATGACGGTTAATCTTATGTCTCTTACTCTAAGCTTTTATATATGTTTCTCATTACTCCAAAGCTCTTCAATCGTCCTAACTAATCTAGTTTCGGGTTAAACTGGATTCTGCAAACCAAAACTTACGGCATAAACATACCAATGCATAACATGCATAGTTGGTGCTAATATAGATTTAGGAAATAACTCGATTGATGGTAATCTTGTGTTAACAACTAACGTGAATCAAGGAATCCCACTATTAAAATCACATATTCTTCATTCGCAGTCAATGGTTAAAATATGGAAACTTCATTATAATGAGGTTATCACGGAAATATCAACGCATGGGAAATGAACGATCTGGAAACTTTATATACGGTAACCATATATCAATATTAATGCAAAATCAATCACCATTGAAATCAACGATGAAAATATGGAAGCAAATAAAAATAAGTTTTAAGGGAATAACCTGAATGAGGCATTGATTTCAATAAGGTTAATGTTGGGAGAAAGAGCATCCTGCTGGTAGTGGATTGGGAATCACAACTGAGCATTGACTGAAGGGAAAATTAGGGGGAAACCAAAAAAAAAATAATATTTTCATTGTCGCCCACAATTAATTTTAGGTACAGTGGCACCCATAATTATTTTCGTGAAACCCAAAATTATCCGAAATTTTGAACAATGACTGCATAGCGGCTATTTTTTCAGGCATAACTCGTTATGCAGCCTAAATTTACAGGGGTATAATTGGCAACGCAACTTGGATATAACATATCTAAAAATCCGCGCCTTGGAATTTTACAAATTTTATATCGTTGGAAATCTTTTTAAGAGAGCTACGCAACGAGTACAAACAACAATTTAAAATTTTTGTTTTTCACGAAAAAATCGGAGGTGATCATCATTTTAGGCAAAATTTTCGAAAATTTGATACATAACCATTATGCAGCCACCAAAAAAGATGCATAACACATTCTGCGGACGCATAACGAATTATGCAACCATTTTCTCGACTGCATAACAAATTATGCATCTATAACAACTTATGTAGCCATTGTTTTGGTTGATTTTAGTGCGTACATAAAAAAATTGATGCATAATGCATTACGCAGCCATATTTTCGAATGCATAACAGGTTATGCATCAATTTCCTCGATGCATAATGCATTATGCAGCCATATTTTCCAATGCATAACAGGTTATGCATCGATTTTCACAATTGCATAACATGTTATGCAGATATTATTATTGGTGCATGACAAGTTATGCAGTCTTTGTTTTTGTTGGTTTCGATAGTGATAAAAAAATTGTTGCATAACATGTTATGCAACCGTTTTCTGAACTGCATAACAAGTTATGCAACAAATTTGTAGATGCATAATAGGTTATGCATCTGTTCACTGCACCAAAACCTATTATGGTGCATAACTTTTGTAGATGCACCTTTTTAAACCCATCTGTTCAGATAAGTTTAAACAAACTCCACCAAGAAATTGGCTAGTTTTCCCATCAGAAATTGAAACTTCTAATGTAGGATAATCTATTCCTCGGGTTTTCATCTCGCCCGCTGGCCGTATAAGCAACCAACAACAACGATTGTACTACATTCGATCAAACAACCCCACCAAATTAAACATTGCACATCCAACGACCATTCATCCAGTACAACTTTATTGATCAAGTTCTTTCCCCATCAACTCCGATTACTTCTTAACTATGTCCGATTGATTCTGATGGAATCCTTTAATCGTTCAAACAGACCATATAAAAACCACCTTCATTCACTTCCAAGAATCAAAGCTACAGATCACATTTAAACCAATTCACCAATGGGTGCTTGTTTTGGCTCAAAGCAAATGTTTGATTCCACTTCAACACTTCCGAACCACCTTGTTGATCAGTCTGTTGCCGAATTAGCGCAGGCCTTGATTTGAGAAAATGATTTCCACATCGAATCTTAACGTAGGGATTATCATTTACAGAGATATTACACAGCACGAGATAGTATGTCCGATTGATTCGGATGGAATCCTTTAATCGTTCAGCAATTACTGCTCCGATGTGACTTCGTCTATCATCGTTTTTTGAATTGGTCAGCACGATGTAGCTTTGAAGCTCTCTTCACTGAATAGTTTTTGCTGTTGCTGCTCCGATGTGACTTCACAATCGTCAATTTCTGCAGCAGCAGTTCAATTGAGTTAGTCAATTTCTCTGATGTGTAACACAATACGAAGAGATAGTGAAGAGAAAAGCCCCGAATTAGGCTAAGATTATCAGTGTTTATTGAAAAAATCTTCAATGGGTTTGAAGAGGAAAGTTTACTGATCGTAGATTTGTAACCCAAAATCATCTTTTATCAAGATTTTGAAACAGATCGGATTTGTATTGATGAACAAGCCCTTGTTTTTGAAATAGGTTTTTCTGAAATTTTTGTTCTAAATCTAGTAGATCTGAAAATGAAAAAAATGAAAGGAAGAAGAAATTAGTTTCCCAGTTGATGTTGATGGCAAATCTGCTGATTTCGGTGCTTGAAAAAAAGAACGAATTATAATTTTATAAAATATGGGTTCGAGAATAATTTTTTCCTAGAAAATGGGTGCGCGCCTTCAGATTTTTGGGCGTGGGTTTCACAGTGCGAAAAATCCAAAGAATGGGTCTCCCTGTAGTTTTCACTTGATTGAATTTGTGAGACAGGGCGTCAATGAGTCATTCAGTTTCGTTGTTCTTGTTTTGTTGATTAGGTTTTACTTCTGAAATTTTAATGGAGACTGTTGTTTTCTTCAATTAACACAACACAGCATAAGTGATGGCCTAGGGTGCCTTAGGCGCACCTAGCGCCTAACACAACATATAGAGCTAAATAACGATATATGAATTGAAAAGGGCTCATCTTGATATATAAGAGAGACTGAAATCTTGGGCGTTACACTTTGTTAAAAAAAAAATGGTCCATGAATGAACCCGTGATGTATTCATGCTCCTATTCAAGTTGAGAGAGAAAACTTCGGAATATTTGTCCACAAAATTATCAATAACGAAGGGGTTCTCAACCGACCACTGAATTGAAAATCCAAGTTGGCCAGTTGGGGGCAGAGGTCCAAATGTGATTCCGTCTTTTAGATAGTATTGAAGTTCTAGTAACGCGCTTGGTTTCAATGAATGCAAGTAATATGTATATAATGAAAAAGCGAGTCATGAAATTTTCTAATCCTATCCTCTGCCATACCAATGTTATTATGATCTGTCCCTTAAGTAACATTTTAATCATTCAAATCCAAGATAATTCCAATAAACCCATATTCAAGTTCTCCTATGTGATTCAGAGAAGAAGGTATCATACAAACACTTATATTTTTATTCTTATTTTTGTTTTAATATCAAGTTTCTCATATGAATCGTATATGAGAGAAATGTCTTGGTATCGTGCTTTCGTCTTCGTCTGTGAGTCGTCAGTCGTGTATGGGAGAAACAAGAAAGGTGCTTTTCAATTGGCTTTAAGGGGGTGCAAACATTGTCTTTTTTTTCTTTTTCTGCGAGAAAAACACAAGATTTGGTATAAATTTTTATAAATTAAGGGGTGCAATTGCCAACCCTTGCATAGGGTTGGCTCCGCCCCTGCTAGCATCAAACTTTTCTATAATAGGATCCCAAATTCTGGTGGAGCTAGATTTAGCGCCTAGCGGCATTCCCAAATACATAAAAGGTAGGCAGTCGACTGAGCAACCTAATTTCATCAGCCCAAAGAGTTAAGTCTGGAACTTCTCCCACTGCAATAAACCTGGTTTTCAAAGTATTAACCTTTAGCCCGGCTATGAACTCAAACCAGGTATACTAGCAGTAAAGTAGAAATTGGGGTTTACTGAGATGGGCTTGATTAATTAGGCCCATATACTTTAATCACCGCCATGTTTACCCTATGATATTTTTGTAATCTTTTTCCATTTATGGAATCCTTTCCTTATTTGGAGTTTACAATGCTTGCTTATAAATACTTTTTTCCTTTTCTTTTCATCCTCTCACTCTCACAACAAGAAGTTGAAGAAGATAGAGGCAATTGCAAGGATGTCATGTCTTCCGGTGAAAAAGAAAGAGGCAGTTGCAAGAATGTCAAGTCTTCCAGAAGAGATTCTCGAAGAAATCTTCATTAGGCTGCCAACAAGGTCACTTATGCGATTTAGGTGCGTAAACAAGACTTTTTGTGCACTATTCGTTAAGTCTGGAACTTCTCCCACTGCAGTAACCCTGGTTTTCAAAGTATTAACCTTTAGCCCGGCTATGAACTCGAAACAATACAATGCTTAAAAGTATCTGTTACTTCACAATATCACCTACGGAGTATGCTATAGTCTGTGTATATATGAGGTCGCTGTCGGTCTAATAATTCAGGCGTTTTTGAGATTTTGAGATAACCTTGTGAAATTCTTGAGGAATAGTATTCAAATAGTATAGTAGCAGTAAAGTAGAAATTGGGGTTTACTGAGATGGGCTTGATTAATTAGGCCCATATAATTAATCACCGCCATGTTTACCCTATGATATTTTTGTAAATACTTTTGTAATCTTTTTCCATTTATTTTTGTAATCTTGATTAATCACCGCCATGATATTTTTGTAATCTTTTTCCATTTATGGAATCCTTTCCTTATTTGGAGTTTACAATGCTTGCTTATAAATACTTTTTTCCTTTCCTTTTCATCCTCTCACTCTCACAACAAGAAGTTGAAGAAGAAAGAGGCAATTGCAAGGATGTCAAGTCTTCCAGTGAAAAAGAAAGAGGCAGTTGCAAGAATGTCAAGTCTTCCAGAAGAGATTCTCGAAGAAATCTTCATTAGGCTGCCAACAAGGTCACTTATGCGATTTAGGTGCGTAAACAAGACTTTTTGTGCACTATTTGATAGCTATAGTTTTCAAAGTATGCATGATGAGCGTCTAAAATCAAAAGAAAATCATAATATTGTGATATATGCGGCAAAACGCAACAAACTGTATGAGATAGATAATAAGTCAGTATCGTCTTTACTGCCATTGTCAACATCATCATCAACAATGTGCGAGTGTCATGAACTTTTAAATGGGATGGATTACCCTTCCATATTTCAAGAGAGTCATAAAGTTGAGTTTTTGTCTTCGTGTCATGACTTGCGTTGGGTACGTACTGCTAAAGGTTGTTACGAAGAGTTTTACATTTGGAATTCGATAACAAAAGAGTGCAAGAATATACCCATGACACGAATGGTAACCACCGATGACTCAAACGGATATGGATTTGGTTATGATTACAAGATTGACGATTACAAATTTGTCATGGTTTTGTCCAAATGGGGTTCAAAGTGTTCTGAAGTACATGTCTATACGTTAGGATTGAATTCATCTAAAAGAATTCAGAACATACCTTACGTTCTTTCCTACAATCAGTACTATACTGAAGGAGCGCCCTTTAAAGGTGGTCTTCATTGGCTTGCATATACCTTTGAAGATGACTGCATATCCGCCGGACTGGTATGTTTTGATATTGCCAACGAGACATTCGAGGAGATGGCACTGCCAGAGGAAACTGTGCAATATCATTTCGAGTTAGGTATGTTCAGTATAAATGTATATGTATCGGGAGGGTGTTTATGTTTAGGTTTCCATTCATTTAATGAGCGGGTTGATGTATGGATGATGCAAGATTTTGGAGTGCAAAAATCTTGGACTAAAACTTTCTCGGTTACCCAGGAGAGTATAACTAGTAGCACGCATTCACGGTTAAAATGGAATTTCAAGGACAATGAGACTTTATGGGAGGTGGATCAGAGGGACTTAGTTTTATATGACCCAAACAGCAAAATATGTAGAAAAGTTACCACGATAAAGGACCTATGATATGTTTGAGGCCGTGTGACTTCACCTGTGAATAAAAAGGGGATAATGTTGGTAGAAGAGGGAGTAAATTAAAGTTTTGGATTGTATTGGCCGGTAGAATGGATTCAGCTGTAGGTGCATCTACAGGGCTTGGTACTGGTGAAGCAAGAGCTAGCTAGGGAACATGAATTTGCTGAAAGCGTAACTGTAGCAGAAAATTTAATGGCCAGCCTAATTTCCTTAAGGTACTTATATGCAGAATGGATACATTTTTGGGAAAGTTAATATAATTTTAGTCTGGGAATTCATTTGGTGTTTTTCATATAAGTTTCTCTCATTGTTTCAAGTTTCTAGGTCCCTCTAGCTACTCATTGCCCTGAATTTTTCTTTCGGATTTGCTCAAAGAGCAATGTTGGACTAGTCTTTGAGCTAAGAGATGGTTTTTGTTTGAAAGCATTGAATGTTGTTTCCCTTCTTTTGTCTTGTTAACAAACTTCTAAATATGAAAAGTGCAACTATCAACAGAGAGTATTATTCAATTCCAAAGCAAACAACCGTTAACCACCACAATTGGACAATGAAATGGGAGAAGTGTTTAGGATGACACGAGATCGACGATGCCAATGCCTCATACTGAGGACTATATCCACCGTCGAGGTCAATACACTTTGCGCACATCAACAGAGATAGTTGCATCTTTGGCCGGAAACGAATCAGCCGGATCTGCAAATTCAACCGAACTAGTTATATGAACCTAGAAATATATATCAATTGGCTATGTAAAGTCTTTCTAGGTTGCATGGTATTATTCATGTCCAAATTATTCAGCCAAATTTTATTTTCGGATTTGTCAATTTCGAAGTGGAGTAAACTGAACTAACAAGCTGGTCGCAAATTCTGGTTGGTATAGAAAAACAGTGTTTGAGCAAAATGTTCCTGGTATTGGCAAAGATACTTACTGTGATACATGGGCGAGAAGGTGTTTGGAGGCCCATTGAGTTCTAACACGTGTAAGAGAGCTCCACTCAGGCCTGCACATGACTCACTCCACTTAGAGAAGAACTATGATATTAGGCATACGAAAATCTTTTAGGGCATACCAAGTAAGGACAAAAAAGGAGTGTAAATAGTAAAATTAGAAGCCCTTTAGCCAAATATTTTTGGTAATGGCAAATCTACCCTTTTAGGATTAGTGTTAATATTAATGATTAGTTAAAATAATTTTGATTAGTGATTAGTTTTAAGATTATTTAGTTATTAATTTGTGTAGATAAAAAATTTTGAGTAAAAAAAAAAAAAAGTTAGTTTTTTTTAGAAGGAAGGGGAAAGTGAGAAAAAATTTTGTGTAGTTACCCTTGAATTGAAGGCATTTAGGCGGCGTCGGGGTTCGACCTGTGTTTTATGTTGGAGAAATTTTCCAACATATCTTATGTTTAATCTCACTTTTGTAGGTTAAAATCATCAAAAGTCTGTGTTTTTTCACTAAGGTTCGGCGAGTCTGGATGAACAGTTCGGCTAGCTGAAAGTGTTGATTAAGAGCCGAACCTACCTTGTAGGCCAGAGTTCGGCTTGTTTAGAATTGTCCTAACAAGCCGAACCCTACACTGAACTGTCTAAACCCCAGTTACAACTGCCAACTCTCAACCTTGTTGGAGTCCACCTAGGTCCTCGGCTCTTCCTGACATAATCAAGATAAATGTTGATGCTGATTTATGAAATGGCAGTTTTGCTTGTGCTGCCATTGCGAGGAACTGTCAGGGAGGCATACCAGTTGTCACCGAAGCATATGGGGTTTTAGTAGGATACTGAACTGATGGAGAAATGCTTTGGATATTCTCTAGCGGACCCCGTACTTGCTAATGATGGAGAAAAGGCTTTGCTTGCCGTAATGCAAGTTGTGCAATCAAATAACAAAAACAAATCAATGGTTAATTTAACCCTAATTTAAACGGGAAGCTATCTCTGCCTTATAAGTTAGAATGTTGTGCCCCCAATCTCTTCCATCTCCCTAGTGAAAAATAGGAACCCTAAAAATCAGATCTGAAATCCTCTCTGTCTATGATTATCAAAATCATGACCGGTTTAATCATCTTCAACAACAAAAACGATATGCACCATAATGATTTCTCCTTTCAACAAAGTAAAATAGTGTGAAGCCATCACTCCATGTGATATCAAATTTCTATGCAATTGTGTGTTAAGCCAAGAGCTCGGAAAAGTGGAAATCTTAAATGCATTTTGAAGAAATGTTTAAAAAAGTGAGCCACATCAACTGACATTTCAAGAAGTGTTTGGATTTTCAACTGTTTTCAATGTTTGTGTATAGTTCTGCCTCAGATTTGTGTTTTTATAAAATGTTTTTGATGAGAAATTCGGTATCACAATTCCCCTTTAGATAAAGAGTTAAATGATGCTTGTTTAAATTTCCTTCATTGATATGCAGAATAATGATTTCTCCTCTCAACAAAGTAAAATATTGTGAATCCTTCACTGTGTGAAATCAACTGTTTCAATGTCTGTGCATAGTCAAATCATGTGAAAGGGGAATCTGAATTTGAGTGAGATGAAAGAATTAGTACCAACAGCAGCAAGAAAGTTACAAACTTCTGCACACTAACTAAGATTTATGTATAAATCGTTTATACGGTCAGTAATCAGGCTCATGAATATGAAATGCTGCTACGCGTGAAGATTGATACACGTGATTAGTTAATGTAAATTTCTTAAACTTGGTTTACTAGTAAATCAACTGACATTTCAAGAAGTGTTTGGATTTTCAACTGTTTCAACAATGTCTGTGTATAGTTCTGCCTTAGATTTGTGTTTTTGTAAAAAAAAAAAAAATTGATTAGAAATTCGGTATCACAATTCCCCTTTTGATAAAGAGTTAAATGATTCTTGTTTAAAATTTTCATTGATATAAAAGTATGAACTTAAATTGGTTTTGGGTTCGAAACACATTAGCTTCAAATTGGTTGTTCTGCAATGCATTTTGAAAACTTCTTTACCACTGCATGTCAACAAATTTATTTCAAATTAGTTTAATTTTTTAATTTCCCTTAACATATACTCCCTCGTTCCAATTTACTTGTTGTTTTAGGGTTTCTTTTGTGTTCCAAATTAAATGATAGTTTTAATATTTTTCCCCAATTCTGACTAATCTACCCCATCTTTGGAATCACACCAGAGAATTAATACTCATCGTAATCAACACAAAAAATTACTCTAATTTTTAAATATACCCCATGGAGGATATATACTCAATCTTGGAATATTTGGTAGTACATCCCAAGTAAATTGTTACGGGATCGATAACTTACCTAGAATCTAGAAACACAAAATTAGGCCATTTAACACTTTAAGTAGGAATAATATGGGTATTATTGGAAAGATTTTACTCTCTTTGATATTTCTTAATCTCCTTGAAAAACTCTACAACGCCAAGTAAATTCGAACGGAGGGAGTATACAATAGCGTCAAATCTTTGAGATTTCTGACCATTGGATCATTATCTTAGTTCTCACATGTATATATATACCCTTCAAATCATTATACCCTATACCCAAATATCCTGCCGGGCCATCCGCCAACAAAATAAAAAACTCTCTTTCCCCATTTTCTTCAGATCTGAATGTTTTTGAATAATGGATGATTCTTCAAGAGGAATTTGTTTATCTCTCAATAATCTTAGCATCATTATTCTTACATCTACTACTGATCTCCTTATTCCTGTGAAATTGCCGGAAGAAGATGAAAATCCTGTGGTCTTGTTGATGGAATTCACTCACACAATGATCTTCCCTCTCAAAACTCAAGTTTTTCTCGTAATGTTATCTCCTGTGAAAAGGGAGACTAGTCATCTTATCTTTTTGTAAGCTCTTCATTTTTTATTTTATTTTTTCAATTAGGGTTTTTGTTTTCATTACTTGTCTATTGTTTTATTTTAGGCTCATACTTATTATTTTTTGTTGCACAGGTTTCAATGGATCATTGTCAAGGGTACAAGCCTCTTCGGCTCTTCTAATTAATCAAGGATTTTACAACATGAGGATCTAGAGGTGTTTATAGCGATCCATTATAATATGAACGCGCAATTGGGGGATAAAAAAAGTAATTGGGGGATATAGATTACTTCTCCCAACCCATGGTGTCTGATAAGGGGTGATTTTTGGGTATGAAAATACCAAAATACCCTTTGGTTAATTAAAAACATTATGAAAATACCATAATACCCTCTCTACTAAAACAATAAAATCAAAAAACCCAAACATATATCCCCCATTTCTAATTCAGTACCGGCATTGTTAGGGGTTTAGTTTTTGAAAAAAAAAATTTCAGTGTTCTTCATCGTTCTTCGTCGATTCAAAAATTTCTTCGTCGATTAACCAACCCGAATCATTAACAATGCCTCCACGAAAGAAACGAAATGCCCAATCCAACTCAACATCATCGATTGCTCAACAAAAACAGGCGGAAAGACTTGCTAAGATTGCTCAAGAGCAAGAACACGAAGAAGCAACGTTATCTGACGATCAACTACACAAATATATGGCTTCTGTGAGAAGGTAAGTCAGTTAAAACTACTTTGTAGGTGTTTAAATCGTTCTATGGCAATGGGTTTAGGTTAGAATCGCGAAACCTAACTCAAACAAGTTGAGTTTCGAGAGTACCTGGCATTGTAATTCGTATGAATACAAGTCTTGCAGGTTTTGTGTTCCCCGACATTCAATCTATGATGAATACAGTCTTAGGTTTACAACCCCGTAATAACCAGAGACTGAATTTTGACTACCGGCATTCAATCTAGGATGAATACAGTCTTAGGTTTGTAGTACCGGCAGTGTTTGATAATAATTCGTGTATGCCGGTAGTGAACTTAAAACATACAGGAACATTGTCAACAATGCCGGCATATATTTTAGGTTTCATTTGTATGCCGGTAGGTGGTACCGGCACTGTCGACAGTCAATGTGTACTGCCGGAACATTGTACCGCCGTGGTTTAGTTTAAGGTATTCAATGCCGGTACTAAAACTGAAGTTGAGTTGTCTTATATTCATTGCTTTCCGTGTGCTTACGATATAGGTCAAAAGCAAAGGAAGCCAACAAAAGAAAAATAAAGATGTTGTCACTAAGAGAAGAAGGAGGGACGGTCTTGATACTCCTCAGTCTCTGCCTCCTCGAGGGAAAGATGAAGGTCGTAAGATTCGTTTGGGGGCTAGTACAAGAGGGATAATTTGGGAGAGTGGTGTTGACCGTAGTCGACTTGCAATCCGTGAGCACAATGATCACAATGAGCAAGATGAGCAAGATGAAGAGTATTAGTTTGGTTTGAACAATCTAGTGTTGGTTTATGTTTGTTTGTGAGTCTTGAACAATTTGTTTGCTTAATTTGTTTTCGGTTTGGAACCACAAAACTTAGGAGTTTGTTCTTCCAAAACTTAGGAGTTTGTTTTCGGCATGGTTGGTAACTAACATTCAATGCCGTAACTGAGTACCGACATGCTCGATAGAAATTTATCAATGCCGGTAGTCAAGTGAAAAAAAAATTGAAGTTTCCTGGATACTTTTCATCATGTGCCGGCATAGAAATTTAAGCAACATACTATGCCGGAAACCGGTGCCGGCATGCTCGAGAATTAACTACTTGTGCCGAAGTGGACTGATTAAAACCAGAAAAAACTCAAAACGGAATATTTTTTTACATCGCCGGAAGTGATGAAGACCATGCCGGAATTGGTGAAGAACCACGCCGGAAAATGGTGCCGGCATGCTCGATAGAAATATATCAATGCCGGTAGTCAAGTGAAAAAAATTGAAGTTTCCTGGATACTTTTCATCATGTTCCGGCATAGAAATTTAAGCAAAAACCATGCCGGAAGTAGGTCCGGCATGCTCGAAAATCACATAACTGTGCCGGAATTAGACTCATTAAAAGTTTCCAGAACATGCCGGCATGGTTTTTTGGTTGAATACCATGCCGGCACCAAGCTTTTTCAGCTGCAACAATGGTGGATTCAAAGAAAAAAAAATCAAATTTTCAACCTCTTAGCAACAATTCTCTCTTCACAATCATCCTCCACTTCCACCAAAAAAAGTTCCCTCTCAAATTTTTTTTCCATCTTTCTACTCTCATCTCACTCACCCAAAAACAAATAAAACACACACTAATCATTTATAAAAAATCTTAAGATTTTTACTAATTATTATTAGCCACTAAACCTGATTAGTGAGGGGTAGATTAGGATTTAAAAAAATACTTAGATAAGGGGTGACCCCGAATTGATATTTGGACTTTTTTTTTGTCCTTTTCCTATATCCCCCAATTACAAATTTTATCCCCCAATTACGTGTTCAATAATATCATCAAAGTAAGTTATTCTCCTATTTTCTTTACTTTTCTTTGTTTTTCAATTTTACAAATAAGTTTGTGGTTTTGAGTTATCAGTATTTGCACTACGGTCCAGTCACATTTGATAAATTCATCTTTGGTCTTTTGGATGTATGTTAAGTTGTAGCGTTTCCCACTTTTGAGTTTTGGCAGGTGGCTCACTAAAGCTACTGTTGGTATCTCAGGTCTTGCGAACTGCTGGATTCAACTGCAGGCAATCAAATGCTAGTATTGGTGTACGCAATGGAGCTAGTTGTTTTTCCTTGGCAAAACAAGCCTAAAATTACAGGAATTATCTAAATTACAGACCCTGAAGTGACAAAGCAGGGAGTGTGGGAATTTTTGAGACCTCAGCGAGCTTTTGATCCTGCCTCATGATGCGATCGACTATTTTGCTTTCAACTGCACAAATTAACCATGGGGCAGTAACTTAATGCCATTACATGGGGGACACTCATAAGTTGACATTGTTGAACAAAGGAAGTCAGTCTTACTTTGGAGTTGTAGATGGAGCTGTTGAAATGGAATTGCAATTTGGTCTTATTATGCAATGGCTTATTAGTCCTTAGGTTTCTCAGTTCTCTATTACTTTCAGATTTTATTTATTTTTTTACTTCCTTTTTTATGCTCGACGTATTTTCTGGTTTCAAATGTTGATCGTTAAACTTTTGTGTAATCAAACAGATATCCATTGTATCCGAGTTTCTATGTTGAAGTCTTCTATTGTTGCATTTTATTACTAGTCATCCATCAACCACTACTATCCATTAGGCTTTGCCTGTAATTTAAAAATATAGCTAAATTTACGATGTACCCTTTTGGTTAAGCTAGTCGTATAGCACGATATACTGCTATTGGAACTTGTTGCTTGCATTTGGTTTGCCTCACGGAACTGCTGACAGCAATTGGAAAGAGTAGTAGTTCACTTGGTTTCTGAAAACTAGCTCAAATATGATTTTAACTCGGCTCATACTAACCAAAAATAAGGAAAACTTGTTGATCGGATTGAGAATTTTCAACAATGAGGTAAAAACTAGGTGATCGGATGGAGAATATACAACAATGAGCTATCTTAGTTTGCTTTCAAATGGGCTTTGGATCTGAATCTTCACAAGGTTTATTTTAAAGGGGGATGTCCGGCTGTTAACTTGGCCACTTTTCTGTAAAAATATCCAACCCTAGATAACATCCATGTGTATGAATACGTAATCAACTCCGTATGTGATAGATTTGTCGGTCAGGCGTATGTGCCAGTTGGGAACTCATACAACCAGTGATTTAAGATCCTCAGTTGCGTTCATTTTACCCTCTCGCTGATTTGATTCCATATGGGGATTCAGAAAGGTCCAATGTAATTCAAATGTATATGTCCTATTTCATTCCCATTTCCATATAATCAGAGCTGCTACACTTGAAATTCATCTTGGTTGTCATGCTTAAATTTGGGAACCAACTCGGCGCTTTGCATTCTATGAATTTGCTGCATCCCAGCAGAATCTTGAACTTACCTCAAAACGGCATCATGACACATGGGTATTCATCTAGGTCTCTTATTTATACCCTAGAAACAAACCCCTAAACCCTAAATTTCCTGCCGTCTAACTCCGTATGTGATAGATTTTTCGGTCAGGCATATGTGCCAGTTTGGAACTCATACAACCAGTGATTTAAGATCCTCAGTTACGTTCATTTTACCCTCTCGCTGATTTGATTCCATATGGGGATTCGGAAAGGTCCAATGTAATTCAAATGTATATGTCCTTGTTTTCATTCCCATTTCCATATAATCAGAGCTGCTACACTTGAAATTCATCTTGGTTGTCATGCTTAAATTTAGGAACCAACTCGGCGCTTTGCATTCTATGAATTTGCTGCATACCAGCAGAATCTTGAGCTTACCTCAAACCGGCATCATGACACATCATTGCCATATGCAATCGATTTACGAATGATCAGTTGGGTGTTTGTTTGCAAATCCCAAATTATAGGGACCAAGAGTATCTGCTGACAACCTGTATAATGTGTTGCAAACTAGAATAAGAGCTTTAATCTAGATGGTTAGCTGGAAAGGTTGATACTGATGTTATGTGAGTGATAGGTACCCATGGGTTAACAAGACCTCCACAATTGACTATTTTGGGCCATTCATCAGGAAGAAAATGCGGGGGTTTGGCCGTTCAAGCAGGAAATGGTCCAGTTTGCACTCGCGTTCATGGAATTTGAATGTAGCCGAGCCCACATACTTCCACTATTTGGAATTTGACCCGCAACCAAACAAAAATTACAAGCCTTCGATACAGAAAATCTAAAACATCTCCAACCGTTAGATATTCATCTAGGTCTCTTATATATACCTTAAACCCTAAATTTCCAGCCGTCTAAGAAGTAAAACTTTCTCTTTCTTCATTTTTTTTTAGATCTCAAAAAATTTCGTCTGAAATTGCTTCCTGAATGATGGATGATTCTTCAAGGTTATGTATATCTATCACTGGTCTACTGATTCCTCAGCCTTTTACTTCTCATTAGTTGTCTATGGTTTTGATTTAGGCTAATAATTTTTATTTTAATTTTTTTGCACAGGTTTTTTTGATAACGGTTTAAACATCTTCAACAAAAACGATATGCAGCATAATGATTTATCCTCTCAAAAAAGTAAATTCCGTTGATCCATTCTTCGGATCGCCCATCTTTTTGTGCCTTATTAAAATTTTCCATTACAGTGTACAAGGAAAGAGCACTTATGCGGAAAACAGTGAAGGTGCAGGAAATAGTGGAGACGTTAGATACATTGTGATGTTCAAAAGAAATTTGAGGATTGTGGATGCTACTTGAGTCAAATCAAGTGACATCTGAAGAAGTGTTTGTATTTTCAACTGTTCCAAGTGTTAGATGAATAATTAAGAGTTAAATGTTTTTTCGTTAAGCATTGAAATGAATGTTGTACCATTTCCAAGCACTAGTAATACTACTCCTTTTTTTCCCTTTCAGTAATGAAATGAATGTTGTATCCGTACAAAGTTAATTTTTTTCTATGGCTTCTATACTATGAAAGGTTGATGACGACGGACAAGCTTTTTAGAAGGGGCATGGATGTGGATAGGGTGTGCCGGTTTTGTGAAGAAGAAGATGAAACAAGTGCACATTTATTTTATGATTGTTGGCGAACAAAGAGAATTTGGAATTATTTTGCCGAAGGATGCAACTTCAATTGGAGTTACGATAGTAATATGTCGACAACTATAAAAACTTGGAGTCATAATTGGGGTGATGAAAGACTTGACCGTATATGGAACAACTTACCGGTTGCAATATGTTGGTGCATTTGGAAAGAAAGGAATTCTAGAATTTTCAATCACAAAAAGAGAAATTTGGAAAGTCTAATCCAAGATATTAAGATTCAAGCTTATTTTTGGGCGGAGTCAAACACTAAAATGTTGAGTTTGACGGCTAACATGGTGATAGGTCTATGGGACTCGTATTTCTTTCGGCCGCTTTGAGTTGGATAAGTGTCGATTGGTGTGTGTTTCTATTGTTCTCAATTGGCTCTTTGTTCTTTTTCATTTTCTTTGGGTGATCGTTTCCAAAAATCGGTTTCCATCTTTTTTGTGTCGGTTGTATTTATTGGGTTAAGGTACCCCCTTAAGTACCTTTTTTCTTCAATAAATCCTTTCCTATTGACCGATCAAAAAAAAGAAATGAATGTTGTACCATTTCCAAGCACTGAACAGAATGAAAACAACGCAGTGCCTTGCCTACCCTACCAAAACCAGATTTACCAAGCACTGAACATTAACGAAAGACAACACTACAAGAAAAACTGGATTAAGCAACCGGGCATTTTTAGTTGCAAAAGCCCATTTCGAGTCGCTCAAACCATTATAGCTACTAAAAGTGGCACTCGCTCACGAGTTGCAAGAAGTGGGATCTCTATAAACCTAGAGCAGCTAGGCACTCGCTCTAAATATATTGCAACTACCATCAGCGATTAACTTATATCATTGCTTTAAATTTATTCCAATTATCCTAAAGTGAGTCGCTCTAAATATGCTTCAACTACCATCAGCAGCTAGATAATATCATTGCTTTATACTTATTCCGATTATTCACAAGTGAGTCACTCAAAATATGCTACAACTATCATCTCCGGCTAAGCAATATCATTGCTATACATTTTTTCCAACCTTCCTAGCGAGTAAAATGTAAGTTGACATACGCCTTGAGCGGCTTAACTGACCAATAATATCGGTGGCTCAAGGGTTTTTGAAGTGCCAGATTTTAGTCGGTGCAAACTTTGAACTTGTCTGAATTTAGTTGCACAACAGGAATGTCCCGGTTCGTTAAAAGGCTTCCGGCCAATTTTGACTCAAATTAAATGAAATCAAAACTAATATTAACCAAATTAAATGCAAAATTAATTTAATTTATTATCACTAAATTCAATTTACAAAATCATTTATTATTCACAAAAAATTACAATCTCAAAGTTCTACAAAAATTAAACAAAAACAATCTCATATCTTTGAAAAAATACTTTAGAATCTCATCTGGTATGGAACACCGTTAATACTACATCGACTTTGATGCCCATCAAAGTTCTTTTAATCTCACTGGAAAAGCTTAAAACCACTGAAATATCATTCGATCTGTGCTCTGATTTTGAGATCAATAGAGTACCCATTCCGGATCTAATTTCTTCCTCCAAATAAAAATGATAAACTTTGTTCCTGCATATATATATACAAACAAGCAAATCAAAAGAAGAACCAACTATAATAACGTAATCAATCTTGAACAAAAATAAGATCAAGAATTAAATCAAGAAACCAATGAATAAAACTTGATATTTTGTACCTTCTTCAACTTTGAGAGATCAATAGAGTTCTTTGATTCATACTGCTCTGTTTTTTTAGCTCTGATTTTGAAATTATTAGTAGAGTACTCATTCCAAAACAAACAAACGAACTTGGATTCTGCATACACAAACAAATTCAAAGAAGATCAGATCTCCTTAGAATAAGAAACATGAAGCGTGATCTAAATTGGACATACAACAAGAACTGAATCAAAAAATCAAATACTAACCTGTAATTTTGGTATACTTTGTATCTAGTAACGAATGATTCGAAGAGAGGATAGGAGAGATGCCCTTTCTGAGCGATAGAGTGAGGGTGAGGGAGAGAGCACTGGAAAGCGGCTGATAAGCGATAAGATGAAGGAAACGATTAGGGTTTCTAAAAGTTTTACAGACCATAGGATTAAATGCAAACTGAACTGACGGATACGGATTAACTTCTAGATTGTTCATTTTTCATTTGACCCAGTATTGTACCACGACCACGAGAATATGGTCCATTGGTCCACGCTTGGGAAAATTTGTGCCCCGTTCAGAACATGGCCCTTTTTCTTTTCTTTTTTTTTTTAGACTACACGTACATGTAAATACAATACGAATTTTGATGCTAAAATAACCACAAATGATCAACTAAAAAAGGTAAAAAATGATCCACAGACATTATCAATGTTTTGGTAGCACTAAAATGTACACGTCTTTCCTTAAAAGTATTAAAATACACATAAGCAATTGGTATCTAACACGTTAAAATACCTGGCTTTACTGGGGTATACCCAATGAGACAAAATATGGTCATTTTGAAGTAAAGCCAAGCCACCCCTTAACCTTGTATTTTCAAAATGGCTAAAATGCCCTTTTTATAATTAACACTAAAAAACTGATTAGGCTAATTAATTGAGTTTAGATAAAAATTTTGAAAATGAAAATTCAGTAGATTAAACCTTTAATCCGTCTTGTGAGTTCGATTAAGATCAAAAAATTTGGTTTTCAAAAATGTCAAAGGTCGGCAAGGTAGAGGTTTGTAGATTAAACCTTTAATCCGTCTTGTGAGTTCGATTAAGATCAAAAAATTTGGTTTTCAAAAATGTCAAAGGTCGGCAAGGTAGAGGTTTGAAGAAGTTGCCGGCTATATATGGCCGGCATGGTCTTTGTTTGAATAAAATGCCGACCAATTTTAGCCGGCAAGGTATTTAAATGAAGAACATGCCGACTTTATTTATTTTTTTGACACAGGAGATGGCTATTGAAAAATATTAGTCGGCAAGGTTTACAAAAAAAAAAAACCGCCGGCTGGTGAAAAATACCCCGACGGCGGTTGGAAAACCCCGCCGGCGGTATAATTCGGCAAGGTATTTAAATGAAGAATATGCCGACTTTATTTTTTTTTGACACACAGGAGAGGGCTATTGAAAAATATTAGTCGGCAAGGTCTACAAAAAACCCCCGCCGGCGGTATAAGACGGCAAGGTATTTAAAAAATACCCTGTCGGCTGTGTATTAGCCGGCATGGTCTTCATAAAATACCCTGCCGACTGTTTAATTACAGTCGCCATGGCTATTATGAAAAGTCGGCAAGATATGCATGTCACGGCCTTGTCACCATATTGGCCAACAAGGTCTTCAAAAATACCACTCGCCTGGCAGTTGAAATTTTTTTACGGTCGCCATGACTATTATGAAAAGTCGGCAAGATATGCATGTCACGACCTTGCTTCGTCAAGACACGAAATCATAAATTTTGATTTCTAACTTAATATAAGGTATCTGAGATTGGGTATTATTTTGTACCCAATCTCAAATCGAGTATGTACATACTCAGTTTGAGATTGGGTACAAAATAATACCCAATTTCAAAACCCGTATTTTTTTGTTTTGTTTTTTTTTTTATCTCATCATGTATGATTAGAGTGAATAGAGTTTTTGGGAAAACAATTTGAATTTTTTTTAGGAAGGATTCAGCCGGCAAGGTTTGGGGGGGACAATTTGGTCTTTCAATATCATTTAGACACCCCTTAGCACACTAGGTTGGATGGCTTTAAATTTGGTATACCCCAATTAGTTTGGGTATACCCCAATCAAGCCAGGTTAAAATAGTTGGACAATTATAAGTTTTTTTTTTTTTTTTTTTTGAAGGAATCAGGGGCTATTGCCCCAAACTTTTATTTCAAATACCTCATTTAATTGAGGTTAGAAGGGTTACAATAGCCAAATGGAAGCCATGAATACATTCAATTACATCAAAGAGACACAACATACAAATTGAAATACATGAAAAAATACTAAAATACAAAAGCATTATATTCATGTACTTCACTGAGGAATTCGATTGAGAGATGGTCAGAGAATTTATAATCCACCATTTAAAAATTTCTTCAATATTCTTCTTAATTGAGAAATTATTATCTTCAATAAGACTAGATGCTCCTAAAGAGGTAATCATCACAATTGATCGAAATCGCGATCAAATCTTGTCGCCAAGGATCCACATGTAGATCTTCGTCAAGTCGATGCAGATCGCCCTCAACTATGTGTTTGAAACGATCAATCGCAGTATATTTTATTCACCATCTCCAATCTAGGGTTTTTGTAAATGGTGATTAGATTATCTTTCCTAACATAATTCATACCTTCATGCCAAATTAATTTTAAATTACATGAAATTCCATGTTTCATCAAAACATCCAATTTCACTTTCAAAATCAATCCAATTAAAGTATTAATTTTTCATTATAATCGTTATATTCAGATATAAGTAATGGGACCAAAAAAACTGAGTATTTTTTGGTTTGTCGGTTTCATGAAGAGAATCTGAGTATAGCAGTTTTTTAAACATTACTTAAGAACGCGCAATCGGGGATATGAAAAACTATTCCTACCGTTAATATCTTGCAAAGTGGTGTCTTAAAGTGTAAAGTCTAAGTTACCCCTTTCAAATATTAAATAATTTTTATTTTTTTTTATTCTTTTTAAACTTTTTCTTTCATTATGTTCTTCTTTTAACTTTTTTGTTACTTTTTTCAAAAGAAAATTTCTTAAAAGAAAAGTTTAAAATTTAAAAAAAAACTATAAAATTTTAAATTCTTTTATCAAAAAATTATTCATGCTTCAAAAAAAAAAAAAATCAAAAAATTATTAAAAAATTATCAATTTTTATTTACAAAAATAACTTTTTTATAATGTTTTATCATAAATTATTCTTTTACGAAAAATAAAATTTTGTTAAAAATATTATTTTTTTATTAAAAATATTTTTTATGAAAAACAATGTTTTAATTAAAAATAAATATTTTTTAAAGTATAAGGCCATTTTAGGAATAATAAAAATATATGAATAAGGGATTTTGAAAATTACTTCAAATGACCCTATTTTGTTTTATTATCATATCCCCAATTAAAATAAATATCGTCCAATTGCGTGTTCTTAGTTAAACCCCGACTTGTAAATTTTCTCATCAAAGCACTATATTAAAAAGACTAATGCTAATTAATTTGTCCCGAACTTCATGGATTTCTAAGGTTATCGATCAATATCGATCAATTATATGTGATATTGCTTGACGACACTCCATTTGGATTCAAAGATGCATATGGTTATCTATTAATTTAAACTAAATTTTCATTGTCTTTACTTAATTTCACTTGTTTCAGTCCATATTATCCAACGTCAGTCGACCTCAATCAGTTTCTTTCACATCCCATCGGTTTGTCGGATTTATCGTTCTTAGTTTTCGACTTATAGTAGTCCACCCCGTCCAGGTTTCGAGCTTGGAGCCACTTTCTTTATCGAAGTCGTCAGAAAAGGGTTTTTTTAAGGTTTCGGAGAAAATTTCATTGGAATCTTATCCGTACATGGTCGGATTGATCATTTTGACGATTTTTCCGACTTATAGTAGTCCACTCCCGACCAGGTTTCGAGCTCGGATTCATTTTCTTTCTCGAAGTCGCCATAAAAGGGTTTGTTTAAGGTTGCAGAGAATGCTTCGATGAAATCTTACCTATGAATGATTGGATTAATTCATTGTTCTTACATAGTTTCCGACTTATAGTAGTCCACTCCCGGCCAGGTTTCGACCTTGGAGCCACTTTCTTTCTCGAAGTCGCTAGAAAAGGGTTTGTTTAAGGTTTTAGAGAATATTCCAATGGAATCTTACTGTAAATTATCGGATTCATCGTTCTTACGTAGTTTTCGACTTATAGTAGTCCACTCCCAGCTAGGTTTCGAGCTTGGAGCCACTTTCTTTATCGAAGTCGCCAGAAAAGGGTTTGTTTAAGGTTTCAGAGAAAATTCCGATGGAATCTTATCTGTAAATGGTCGGATGGAATCTTATCAGGCGCAATTCCAAATCTCGTCCCAATTTTTTTTTTTTTTTTTTTTTTTAATTGTTGGGGCGTAACTTTGAGTTACGCCCCATTGGGCGCAATTCCAAATTGCGCCCCAATTTTTTTTTTTTTTAATTGTTGGGGCGTAACTTTGAGTTACGCCCCTTTTTTTTTTTATTGTTGGGGCGTAACTCAAAGTTACGCCCCAATCAGGCGCAATTCTAAATTGCGTCCCTTTTTTTTTTTTTTTAATTCGGGTACGCCCCATTAGGCGCAACTTTAATCTACGCCCGATTAAAGACCAGACTAAAGACTAAATATGGTCTGGGTTTTGGTTATAGTCCGGTCTTTGGTCTTTAGTCCGTCTCCATCAAGGTCGCTTTTACCAAAAATTTGGTTATACTCTGCGATCAGTGGGATGCTCTACGTCCACCAATCGGCGCATGAAACAAAAGTCATACGGATTGCCCATTTGCCATCTTGACTGGTGGAAGGAAAATCCCCCCATGTGCTTGCCTCAAGGAACAAATCCGGACCCTAGATCGTCAAAAAATACCCCCACCTTTGTTCCATAGCCATCATTTTGATGATCCGTATGATATCCATTTGGCCAATAGAAAACCAAGGATGTCTAACCCACGAATATATGCAAACACAAAATGTCACACGGATTGCCACCTTGTTTTCCCTCTAAGTGAAAATGTCTTTTAAATTGATTAGCGGGAAAATCCAAGTTTTGGCGCAAAGTTCCCACCAAAAATTTCATTTTTCCTTCCACTCGCATAAACTGGTTTCTCTACACTCAAACCCTTTCTGTCTATTTCCCCTCTCCAACTCTCTGAAACTTAACCCAAATGGCCAAAGTAAAGCCAGGTCTTGTACAAATCATTCAAAATTAGAGATTTTAGAGTGGGTTTCTACATTTCTTCCTCCCCCTGTTTTCGACATATCTTCGTGGGTTTGTATACTTTGTTGCTGATGGTATCGACATCTCTCATTTTTGATTTTGATTCATGTCATTCTGTTTCTCTTGCAAAAGCATTTGGGGTTTCAAGATACTATGATTAATTGAAAAGCTTCAATTAGTAACCAATTTATAAAGGTAATATTTTTCACTCGATTTTGATTCAATAGTAAAGATCCAAAAAAGAGAAATTAGGGCTTCTTAATTTCTCTCTTGTATGTCAACAGAGGTGTACTTTTGTTTCTTGGAAGGGTTTCTCTTTATTTCTCAGGAATCTATGATGTAGCTATTCTCTTATAACCTGTTTGATAAAATGACTCTTAGAAGTTTCTGACAGATTTTGTTAAAATGATTTTGACGAACTCGATTTTTGACTGTATTTGCATATGGAGGTTGGATTTTTGGTGAGATTGTTCGAAAAAGGGTTAGTAGATGAACTTATAGAAAAGAGGATTAGTAGACTGTTTCATCTAGATTGGCTATTTGGCCTTATTACCACAGCTACCTCCCTCCTTCCCTGTCAATCTCTGTGATAAACTTAACATTGTGACTCTCATTCTTGACATTTGCCCAAACTTGACACCTGTCTCATCTTGAAAAACCCAGCTGATAAGTCCAGCTTTGCGAAAGAGTCGAGCAATGAAAATGGGTGCTCTGTTTGCTATGGTTATCTTCTCCTTCCTATCAATCTCAAGTGAATTTCTTTTTTTCTCAGAAAATAAGATATGGGTTATGTTAAGTCCTCATAATGTGAGCTCAAGCACTTGTTCTTAACATAGATTTACGATTAAATTTGAGTTTCATGGTCAATTCATGTTTAAAGAAATCTATTTTCGTTGATGTGTGTATGGGTATCTTTTGTTTTTTTTTTCCGATGGCTAAATTAAGATGTAGATGAATTTCAAACTCGGGTGGTCAAGCTCATGTTAAATAGTATGCTAGCGAGGCATTTAGTTGATGGATTTTGATCTATTTATTCTAATTTTGATTCTAAGTAGCTTCTATGAGTTTTTGTATTGTTAGTTCATGAAATTTTCTAAGTTTTTAGATTCTGGGTTCTCTAAAGTTTGGATTTTTGATGGGTTTTATTGAAATTAAATTCATATATATACTTATGATGCTGAGTATGTTTATAAGATTGACAAATTTGGTTGATTCTTAGGTTCAATTACTATCAATTTTCTGCTTATTTTGTATGTCTGGGAACATTGATTTCTTGATTCACCCGTGTTTGAGAATGGAAACCATAACATTCAGAAATGAAGTCAAGTATTTGTGTTTTGTGAATATTATGGTGGTGATTGGCCGGAGAATGAGTACGATGGTGGGTGGAAAAAATTGCTTAGGAGGATGATTTTTCTTAAACTACTTAATATGCATACAGTAGTCAAGTGCAATGTCTTCTGGTATATAGGTGTTGACCCTTATTTTTACTTTATATGCAGGGATTCAATGCTCAAGGATGACATGAAAGTTCCACATATGTCACTTGGCAGTGAGAATGATGCCAGTGTGGCATGGTTGGATAAATGTTTTACCATATGGTTGCAGATTCTCAAAGTTATTGCATTGACCGTCTTGAGTTTGAAAGCTCGAAGTAAATGAAACATGATTACCCTTGGTCAATATACCAGAACAAATTGAATGACACTTCTCATTTCATGGTAGCAAATGCACACCAAACTGAAGCTACTATGGACTCACAGGTGAAAAATCTCGTACTAAAAAGCTTGAAGTGAATAATTTATGCTTATCTCTTTATGATGGTGGATTCTTTGTATTAGCTTACTACTCCCATAATGGCTGCCTTTTAGCATACAATTACGAGTAGTTTAGGCAATATGGCCAATTATAATCATTCCCATCATAGCTCAATATGAATTAGACTAAATGTTATTCCTTTTTATCCTAAGACTAAATATCGTTCACTGATTCGGTGATTTTGAGTCAACAGAATTTGGGTTCAGTTGATTCAAAGTAAATTTTTAATTTCAATTTGGCATCGTTAATATAATGTATTTTAGTAGTTTTCTATTTCGGCAAGGAAACTATACTCGATGCTTATAAGTTTAATTGTTTTGTTTTTCTTGATGATGAGTTAAGGTATGGTGGTGATTATGTGTCTTGGTGGTGCATTTCTTGGGTCCGTTTTAAGTGGTTCGATAGGAGATGTTGTAGGGCGTCTTAGAGGTTTTTCAGTTGAGTGCTTTGCCGATGATTCTTTGGGCTTTCTGAGGTAAAATCCTTATGTTCTAAGGAATTTGATTTCTTTTTTATATCAAGTTCAAATGAAGCTTATTAGAAATGATTTCTTTGACCATATGCTTGCAGCGCGAGAACAAAAAGCCTGGAAGCCTGGAACATGAACGGTGTTGGTCCGTCTATTGCTTCTCTATATGGCTGAGATATGCTTTTCTCTGATCCATGTTGTCCCCGGGTGATAAATGTTTCCGATTATCTGCAATTCCTGCTGCAATACTGTCTTCATCAACAGAGTCCTGTGCGGAGTCCTCAGTGGCTTCATAAGGTCAGTATGTCGACCTTTATTTTTGCCCCTCCTAAGAGAATCTTGTTTTCCTTTGATATACATCTGTTCACTACTTGTTCTTTTTTTTTTAAGCTCTACAGTGGCCTGCAAAAATGTTCCGCAATCTCTCCTAATATTTTGAATGAGAATTTCCTTGTTAGAAAACTTAAAACCTTTTAATTGATAACAATATGCTTGATAACACATAAATTCTCACATAAAAGCGATCTCGCCAATTCGGAGGTTCTGCTTGAGACATTGTCTGGCATTACTCATTCATTTTTTCTTTTTCTGGCAGTTCTCTATTACTCATTTTTAGTCTATCATCCAAGCCTTATATAAAGATTAATACCTAATCATTGTAAGTTCATGTAAAAGGCCTCAATACATGTAATTTAAAACTAAAGATACTTTTTGACAAATGGGACACAATTGGAGAAAGCCCTGCAAATTTCTTTTTAATGTTCTTGTTTGAGTATAGGACCATATGGTGTTCTGTTTTATTCTTGGTTTTTTATGCAAGAATGATATAGCAGTACTTGTAAACTAAATGTTGTACGAAATGAAATAGGGAAGGTTTGAAAGAGCATGTACTCTGTGCAACTTGGATTCGGAGACTGGTTATCTCATTATTTTGCACGAGTTACTGTATTACTATATTTCTAAATTTGAGACAGTTTACACTCTATAAAATGTATTAACTCCTTTGTGTTTGCAGGAGGGTATGCTGTTAATATTCTCCTCGTGCAACAAAATAAAAGAGAGAGGGCAAGGAGCCACGGAAGCTGCAGTAGTTGATGCTCGCAGAATGATCTTGACGGAACTCTGCATTTCTAATTTATTAACCATTACTCACAAAGTATGCAGTGAAGGCCTCTCTAAGAGTCTCAAGCAAGTTGAAATCATGTATTTTCCCCCTTTCAGTAGGATCCAATCTTCACAGAGGATTTGCTTAAAGTGTTCCTGTGATAACCAAAAACACGGAATTCTATACTACCTCAATGTACATTAGAATCCAACATTGTGATCACCCCATTTTTGGGTAATGGTTTTTGTACAAGAATCTATATGCAAAATTATTGTAATTCTTGAAAAACGTTGGTGAGCAATTAGCTTTTTTAACTGTGTAGGAAGGTCAGTTGCCAACGATGGAGAAGGCAAGGATATGAAAGAACTTGGTTTTCACTTTGAATTGTTGAACTGAGTGTTTAAAAGTTTCAGATTTTGATTGGAATGATATAGGTTGTTGGATATGTAAAAGAGTTCGGTTTAAATTATAGTCAATATAGTTGACTCATGTTAATTTTTTTTACATTTTGTGCATCCATGCATTTGATTACAGTGAATCAAAGCATTGATTTGAATGAGTTTTCTTGTTTCCATGGTAAGACTGTTAGATTAATACTAAGATCTCAAATGCATAATTCAAGTTAAAACACTTCTTTTTTATACAGGTGGTGGCCGCTTAAACTTAGTTGCTGAGAGAGGTCTTACCGACCTACTCATTTTTTAGTTGCTACGAGTTTGTGCCTCAAAGTGAATAGCTAGCTGAGCACTTTTTTAGCTGCTATAGTTTACTTGATAAAGTGATCCAGCGAGTAAACACATTTGATCATCGCTAAGTATTAGTGGACACAGGTTAGTAGCCGCCAAACTATCCAGCAGTTGCAACTTCGGTTGCTTAAATGCTTAAAGCGACTAAAATTTTGGGCTCTTGCTAGGATTTTGGTTGCTTAAGCCAGATTTTCTTGTAGTGCAAAATCAAAGATTTGTTTCAAAATGAAAAATAATCTCTTTAAAGAGATTACCTTGCCATTCTTGTTTAGATTTGGGCTGGTTCATCATCCAACACTTGCTAAGGGGAAGGAACGAAGATTTACTAACAAGTTCCTAGAAATCTAAATGAAAACATGCGCATTTTTCACAGCAACAGAAGAACAACTTCGGAAGTTCATGAATTATAAAACTTGGTTGATTATTATGGCACCAGTGATTGCAGCTGCTACTCCCGTGGAAATTATTGTTCATCATACATGACTCAAATTATGAGTAAACACCAGAAATTACAACTTATCATACTGCCTATCGAGGGAGTGGAAACCACTCGTTATCAAATTTTCAACTTTTTTTAGATGTCCGATGTGTAGATAAACCTTTTGTTTTTGCTTAACCCTGTGACCTCTTTTGCTAGTAATAATTCGCATTCACTTAAGTCATAAGTGGAACCCAAACTGACGAGCCATTTTGGGGGTGTGTAGTCAAGGCCTAGGCTAAAGCATAACCAAAATTTAGATTTGATGGACATTTTAGTAATTCAAATACTTTTGCTGTTTATAAACACACAATTTAGGTTTTTGTTATGGATACAATGGACAACACGATGATATATCCTCTCACGGTTCTAATTTTAATGGTTGAACTTTGATTTTATGCTCGCCGGTTCCCCAAATTATAGACCTCCTTTAAAATTTGATTTTATGCTCGCCGGTTCCTTGTGTTATCCGAGTGTGTATTCATTGTTTTCAAATTAATTGATATGGAATAGTGATTGGATTAATAACTACCGTGACAACATTAAAACGGACTTAATTACACAAAATGTTCAATTGAACATGACCGAAATAAAAGCTAGTAGCATCGCCTGTCAATGGCTTGAGGAACATCGATCATTTATGGAATTACAGAAACGGTTGTCGACGGGCATCTTACCCAATTTTACGATCCCATGCATAACAGCGGGATCTCTCTCAGCAGAGTCGCCATAAGTGATAACATCACCACTTTGCTTATACATAACAGCAAAAAACAAAGTGCACGGTCATGATACATGACGTGACCAATTCCAAGCCATTCTAAACTTTCCACCAAACACTACAAGTCTCCACGTACAAGCCTTCGATGGAGATATCTAAAACATCTCCAACCGTTGGATCTCCATCTAGGTCTCTTATAAAGTAATATCCCATGAAAACATAAAAACATACCCTAAAACCACAATATGCAGCCGCCTTCAAAGTAAAAATTTCTTTTTGCTTGAAACTTTTGGAAGTGTACAGGAACATGGCGTAGTATATTATGTTGTTATGATTTCTCAATTTACTCACACTTCGTAAATTGAGAAATCTGGAAATGTGATCAATCAATTGCTGAAATCTGGAAATGTCAATCAAAGATTAAACCATAATCATAATCCACAAGTGCTTGAATAAAAGATGTTAGTAAAAGAATTGCGTGCATGGTTTAGTAATCCTTAGTTTGGAAATGTTATTGATCAATTTCAGAACCTCGTGCTAGGATGTTACTCCTAAGAACTATTTTCTGGTTGCACCTTAGTTTGGAAATGTTAATGTATCACCTGAATTCATGTACTTCATCTTTATGAGTGGGAAACAGAGTGTACAAAGCAGAAGAAGATATATAATAATTTGATACATAATTTCTATTGAGAGAAATGAAAAAGGATCATCAAATAATTTGATACAAGCAAGATATATAATAATTTGATAAATCTGAAGTGAAAGCAGAAAAAGATGCTACTGTTAAACTAAATTGAACTTCTAGTCGTGGTGGTGGTGGAGATAGTATGGTGAAAAACACTCATATGTATCACCTGAATGTATGCCACAACCTCTTGGGTGGTGTCCAGCTTGAACCCTTTTTTTACAATATCTTCTCTTTTTAACAATGTAATTTCTATTAAATTTTACCTCAGAAAATTTCCATTGGGTACTTCAGGGACAAAGGACTAGGATTTTGTGGTTAATCTTTACGAGTGGGTGTCAAACCGGCGAAATTTTGATCATACTTCTGGTAAATAGGAAAATATTCTTGAACTGCGAAATTTACCTATAATCAAAGCTGCTTCACCTGAAATTCATCTTGGTTGTCATGCTTAAATTTGGGAGCCAACTGGGCCCTTTGCATTCTATGAATTTGCAGCATCTCAACCATCTTGAACTTACCTCAAACCGGCATCATGACACATCATTGCTATATGATTCAAGAGTATCAACGGACAATAACAGCTTTTAGCTAGATGGTTAGCTGGAAATCCAAGAGGGATAACAAGACCTCCACAAACTTGGGGTCGTAATCTAAACCACGGAAGTGTAATTAGATCTAACACAAGTAAAGTATCATAGAATTTTGGTTGCATGAAAAAGATGCGGGGATTGAGAAATATACCATCCATTTACACAATCACAACGAAATTTTAAACAATAAATTTGTAGGCACAAGTTGAGTTGGCCACTTTTCCTAGAAACATCCGACACCCCCTATGTATAAAAACATAATCCACACCATCTGTGCCATATATCTCGGTCAGGAACCACGGTCAGGTATAGGGTTACATGCTGTCCATTCAATCAAATAGTAAAAAGAAATCAACGATTGCAATAAAACCTAATATGTACGGGCAAGTATCCATCCTTTATAAGTAGGAAAGTTTTCCCCCATTATGTTTAGCCTCCGCCGTCTCTATAGTGAAATATAGGAACTCTTAAAAACAAAATCAGATCTGAAATCTCTGTTTCTATGATTATCAAAATCATCACAACCAAATCATGACCGGTTTAAACATCTTCAACAACAATATACAGCATAATGATTTCTCCTCTCAAGAAAGTAAAATAGTTCTACATCATGTGTTTTTTCCCATCACTCTGTGCATTATCAAATTTCCAAAAGTGAAGTTGAATGCAAAAGTAGAAACTTTCCATCCCAAATTCATCCATTTGTAAAATAAATCTTCTATTCACTTCCTAAAAACTCCAGAAAATGCTGAATTCTAATTCAGAAAAATCAATATCAAAATCTAGATCTACTCGGAATTTCTATAGATAACCTTTCTGATCCAACAGCTCCTTTATCATGAACTCGGTATTTGCAAGACTTAGTTTACTGTCTATAAAGAATACCCTGGTCTTAAGTTTAATTGTTTGTTTTCCTTTGAGATCTGCCTTAACTGCATCTTCAATAATATAGATCGTAAAATGATTGTGGATGTGCGTTATCAAATTTCCAAACAACTGTATGTAAGTCCAAGAGCTCGAAAGAATGGAAATGTTAGATGCATTTTGAACTGTAGGAATCTAAATTTGAGGATTGTGGAATCTATGTGAGTCAAATCAAATGACATTTCATGAAGTGTTTGGATTTTCAACTGTTTCAATGTCTGTGTATAGTTTTTCCTTGAAGATCTGTGTTTTTATTATTTTTTTGATGAGGAATTTAGTATCACAATTCCCGTTTTGATAAACAGTTAAATGATTTTTGTTTAAATTTCCCTTCATTGATATAAAAGTATGAACTTAAATTGGTTTTGGGTTCGAAATACAGTAGCTTCAAATTGGTTGTTCTGATGTATCATAATTTCTATCTATAGTTAACCTTCGCCTAACAAAAGCCATGAGCGAGCAGCTCCTGTATCATGAACTTGGTATTGGCAAGGATTTTATGGTCTCTGCAATGCATGCTGCATCTCTAATGACAACAAATTTATTTTAAATTAGTTTAATTTTTGGTTTTCCCTTTAGATCAGTTGAGATTGGATCTGAGAACTAACTTTGATGCCTCCTTTTCAGAAAAAAGACTAGTTTTCAAAACACATATGAAATTTATGCCATTGTTGTTTTCATAAGCCTACTATTACCAAACCTATATTGGGCTTAGTTGATCGGATTGTGAATTTCCGAAGTTAATCATGTCTAACAACTAAAATTTTCATTTCTTTTGCGCATCGAGTAGGTGATAATTAGTCAAGCATATGAAATGCAAAGGGCTGTAGTATACGACCACAACCTTAGAATGCTCAAATACACAAGTGTACTTGTAAATTTATTATCAATATTTGGATCCACCAAATTTTTCATTTATAATCAATATTTTGTTCTATCTCGAACCTGATTGAATGTCATTTTTCATTTCAATCTTATTGAAGAATTTGGGATATACGATGGTCAAATTAAGTTCAATTGTTTGGATGAACCCACCGCAAGTTGGTGAATGTTAAGTCCAGTGCCCACTGCAAGTTCATGAATTTGAGGGGTAATCTAGTAGTATCAATAATTTAGTGGGAAAGCTACATTACTAATTCGTCGTTTAGGACGGTAAACTCAAAAACCCCTTGTTGTTTTGCTTTTCCTACAAATCTGCCTTACATTACTCAAGCCATTTGTGCATAGTTTTTCCTTGGCAGAACCTTATAAAATTGTACGTGACTAACTTACTTATCAATCCTTGTTAACTTTACCCAAAAGCATTTTGTTATTGGACTTGGTTAGAAATCTTAGAGGGATTTCAGGCTCCTCAAAAATACCATCAAGAAGCAAATAGGTCGTTACAGAACTATCAATTGATGGACTTATCCAACTAATACATAACTAACAGGTAGCCACACATTGCTTAAAACTTCAACTAAAGCTAACAAGTCTTTAGTTTGCACACCCTCCCATAGCTAAGTTAAATAAGATGCAGGTTATGGGAGTTCTTGGGGGATTTCTTCAGATGACTTTATGTGAATAAACATATGTTATCCTTCCATTCACTAGCTGGCTGATCCAAAGTGATTTACTTGATTTTACTTGCGAAGTGGACAGACCAGCAGCATCATTCTGCACAACAAAATCCATGAATACATACTGTTAGCAACCAATACTGAAATCAAAATGCGTCATTTAACAATGTACGAAAACCATGTAAACTCAGTATTCTGTTTTAACATACTGAATTCTATTGTCGACATGAGTCACTATTTTCTGAGAGGAAAAATCATAGTTGCATTAGTGAAGGATTCATAGTGCCTCCGTATATAAAAGAGCTCCTCCACTAAATTCCCACACTAGCGGTAACCAAATGAGCAAAAGACCAGCAAAATTTCAGCATGACAACCAATATAAAAGCTATGTCTCAATTTACCTTGTGATTAGTTTAATTTTGTAAAGGTAAAACTACAATCTCAATCCAAGTAACAGTTTTGATTCATACGTTTCGGAAGGAATAAAAGGGTACACATGCGAATTACCTTGGAGCTTTTGAAACTATCCTGAAATCATTTTAGTGGGAGGTGATGCGTTGGTGATATTGTCGCATACTCCCACATGAGACCGTTCATCATCAGGAATCTCCCTTTCTAGAAATTAAATGGATGCATCCCTCTTCAGCTACAGGAACCATTTCCATATGCCACAGAAAAAAAGGGAGTATTCCATATGCCACACAAAAAAAGGGAGTATTTCAGATGGAGGAAACTTGGTTTTGAGAGGAGATATCATAATGCTCAAGGGTACTGTAGTTGTTCTTCCTCCTCCACCAGATTACCATATGAAACTACTTACTATTCTGCATCTCATTGTAGATCAACAACTACCAGAAGATATATGAGGAAGACTTTGATTTTGTCTTCTATAGTGGGATTTGATAATTTTTATGGTCCAGGATATGTGGCGGCTTCAGAGAGAGATTTGGAGAGGAGGAGAACGAAGAAGAATGTTTAGGGTTTCGCTTGGTTGGTGTTAAATAATAAGTTCAGTCAAAGAAAGTCAAAGAAAGGTAAGGTCATGTGACTCATAGTCTCTACTCTAGGTACGATCCAATAAGTTGTCCAGGTCCTGATGTAAATTATTTTAGACCTTAAATGCGTGCTTCTCTATGATTTTGTGGGTTCTCAATATCCGGCCGGATACAGTTTTCCTGGCTTTTATCTGACTCATGGTTTAGTAAAATGATGCAATTGATCATAGTATGATGGACTTTATACAATCAAGTCACTAGACATTATACTACGGTGTCACCTTAGTATCTTGGTAAAGTCACTAGATATCATACACCACCACACCTAAATCAAGTCCAACAATGTACTCGCACAATGATTATTCCTCTCAAGTCTCATCAATGTAAAATATCCCTTGCTTTGGTTCTTTCTCGGTGGCCTTTAATCCTTGTGAATTGTTAACAAGTCTCGATGGTAATATTATGATCTCTGGATTCCTTATTTTCTATTGATTTCCCTATTCATATCCTTATCCAGTCGCACAATAAAATGATGTTATATTTGTTTATTTTGGTCAAATTCACTTACTTTCATGACATTTGGTGAATTAGAATCTTGGATATAAAACATATTTTTATCTTTTAATTCATTAGATTTTGTGTTGATTTATCTTACAGAGACCAGAAATGAAGTTAATAAAACATTTATTATCAGCAGCAATAGATCTCTTATGCATGATTATCTCTCGACTCTCACTAATCTTATTGCTTAATTTTGTTTCCATCTTGTCATGGCAATCCTGACCAGAGCTTTCTTTCTAGGTAACAACTACTGGTGTTCGAGTTGCGATTTTTAATTTGTTAATTAGCCGAAGATTTTTTATTGAGGCTGCAAAAAAAATAATAGGTTAGCTATAGTGAGACTGGATGCGAGATTGAAGTTGTCTGTTTGATGTATTCTTTTTTTTTTTTTTTGATCGGTAAATAATAATTTTATTAATAGAAACAGTAAGTACAAAGTATTGAATACAAAGTACAAACTCCCAATAGATTCCTCTCATAATGATACATATAAGAAGCCCAAACCCCAACAATGGAAACACCCTAGCCTAATAATTGATACAAGGCCCAAAAAATGCACTCACATATATTTGTGAGAGCCCAATAATGAAACCCCAGCCCTCAAAGAGCTAGCCCAAATAATAGAAACCCTAACCCCCAAAAGAGGAAGACATTTTTCCGGTCTCCGATACCTTAACTCCGGCGCCACTTCCGACAGGAACCCCACCTTGGTGATGAAATAAGTGATTTCGAATGGTGTTGATCAAAACGGAAGAAAAGAAAATATATGGATTATCAAGCGAACGAACAAAATCAACAATCCTTCAAATGTATACGATCTAGGATGCGAAGATCCGATGCCCATCATCACCACCTTAACCTTCCCAATCAAAAACCCGATGAACCTCACACCGCAAAGAAAAAGCGTAAAACCCAAGGAAAAACATCACAGAAAGCTTTGAAGATTTGGATCAAGGAAGAGATTAGACTGCCATCACCACCGTTGTCAACGAAATTAATCGTCCTCCAAGTTGTTGAAGAAATGAAGCCAATCTGGAAAAGGGGTGAAAGGCAAAGAGAGAAGATAAACAAGAACGAAAGAGGAAACCCAAAGAACTAAACTAAAATGGAAAAAGCTAATTCTAACTACATTAACTCTGCTCGATCCTGGTCTTAAAGACCAAATCTGAGCAGTGAAGAGGCAAACGAGTGAGTTTTTTTTTTTTTGAGAAAAAAAAGTTTGATGTATTCTTTTACTGGTGGGATTGGACTTGTAAACATGTCCTTCCTTTTAGACCAATCTCTAGCTCTCACATTTGTGTACGAAAATATTGTCGATGTTATGGTATCACTTGGCATTCAAACATGACATCTTCATGCATAATGGAGATCGCAAATTGTATAAGATAACCTGAGATACCATCTCAGAGAGCCGGCCCGAGGGTGTGCAAGGTGTGCGACCGCACAGGCCTGTGTACGCCAATGGCCTTTTTTTTCCAAAATTCTAAAATTCATACACTAACAAAAAAAACAAAAAAAAAAATCTTTATCGTGGTCGAACTCGAACACACAATATATGAGGGCAATACTTAAACAATCCATCCACTGAGCAATCAATTCGTTGTTGATTTAAATTTAAATTTGACCGTATTTAACCTGATACCATTACCTCCCAAGAATAAGCTTCATATCTTTTGTGTTATCCTTGCGTATTCTTATTGACATCCGGCTTTGACCATCTGAATTCCTAATTACAATGTTTTCTCCTATGTGATAGGAGTACAATCTAGATGTTCGTATGCAGGAACATTTGATTTAAGAACAATACCATTTCGACAACCAAAAAGATACTTCAAATGAATAAGTTTGTATGCACACGAGCTTACTTGGCCACTTTTTTGTAAAAGCATCCGACCATATAAACACTATCCACGTGTAAGAAAAAACACCGTTTGTAACAGACATGACAGTCAGAATCACGGTCAGACATGGGGTACGTGTAGACCGTTCGATCAAATAACAAAAAAAGATCAACGATTATTATTAACCCTAATAAAAAAGGGTAGCTAGGTCTCTCCCTTATAAGTAGCAAAGTTTTGCCCTAATATTTCTTTAGCCTCCATCGTCTCTATAATCAAGTGAAAGATGGAAGCCCTAAAAGTAAACAAAACAGAAGATCTAAAATCTCTCTTTTTATGATTATCAAAGTCATCAGAACCAAATAATCATGAACTGTTTAAACATCTTCAATAACAATAATATACATCATAATGATTTCTCCTCTCAAAAAACTAAAATATTTCTGAATAATGGGATTCATCACGCATCTCGATCCCTCTTGTCAAATGTAAAATGAACAGTATCAGAAGTCACCCTACTTAGAAAAAAAGTTGAGGTTGAGGCAAAGCTGGAAATACTAGATGCATTTAGATGCACGTCTGAGAAAGAAACAGATTTATCAGCATGATGGATTGCTATGTGAGGCAAATCTAGTGAAATTGAGGAAGTGTTTGCATTTTGAACTGTTGCAATGTCTCCGTATAGTTTTAAAGATCTATGTTTTTTTTTTTTTAGTTTTTTTTAATGAGAAATTTGGTATCACAAATTCTCCTTTTGACTAAAGTTAAATGTTTGTACGGTGTGGAAGTGTGTGCATTTTGAATGTCTGATGAATCTAAGTTCATATCCAATTAGTTTGATTTTTTCTTTTCACTTCGGATCTTCTTTAAATTACTGTTTACGCCATTTGTGCATAGTTTTGCCATTGTAGATTGTTGGAGAAAATGAGTTTTAATTAAAAGGTTTTTATGGTCTTGGTGTGGTTTGATCTAATGACCTAAGAGCAACTGCAGTGGGACGAGTAAAACTAAAGACTAAAAACCAAAAAAAAGTGAAAGATATGGTTTTAGTCCGTGGTGAGACACTACGTTGGAGGAGTAAATTTGGTGGAGCGGAGTTAGAATGGTTCGTCTGATATGGGGCGTAGTTGTTAACTACGTTTGGGTTGGACGCAACTTTAACTTACGCCTGATGTTGGGCGGAGTCTATAATTGCGTTTGGTGTGAAACGTAATCCACAACTACGCCTGACGGGGCGCAAATACAAAATACGCTTGAATGGGACGCAAATACTACATTACGCCCGATGGGGCGCAACTTGGGACTCGCGCCGATGTGGCTCAATGAAACACCGTTAACGAGCTACGCTTATACAAGAATTTTAGACTGATCCATGTTGTGGACCCGTGGTAGTTAGGTGTACCTTGAAGCATATTTGCTTCAAGTTCTTTTTGATACGTTGCTTGCACCATATTGAAGTCCAGCTTTGCAAATTCGAGCAAGTCGTTGCTTGCACCATGTTTTGAGATATTGGGAGTAACATGGGGCGTAGATACAAATTGCGCCCCATGTAGTTTTGAGATATTGGGAGTAACATTGGGCGTAGATACAAATTGCGCCCATGTAGAATCGGCGGTATTAATAATCGCGCCCCATGTAAGAATAAAGTGTACTAATAATTGCGCCCGTAGTCGCGACTTTAAAATTACGCCTGGTCGACGTAACTTGTAACTACGCTGGATGAGGCGCAATATAAATGTGCCGCTTGGTATCGTGCGCAAATGTAAACTACGCCCCATCGAAAGCTTTAGTCTAAAGTTGCGTTTCAATCGGGCGTACATTAAATTTACGTCTCATTAACAAACACAAATTACAAATACGCCCCAATCAAAGCGTAGTGTCAAATTACGCCAGACTAAAACTAAACCAAAGACCAAATTTGGTTTGGTTTTTAGTTTTAGTCTAGGATTTAGTCTTTACTCCGCTCGATAGTGTCAGTGTTTTCGACCAAATTTTTAGTTTTGGTCGATGACTGTGGATGCTCTAAGGGTCTAAGGATACTCACTCATTTTTGGGTGAATGAAGTGGAACCTTTAGTCCCACATTGTGGAAAACTAAAGAGGAGCTCCACTATATAATCATATACTTATGTATGAATTGTAAAACGTGGATGGAGCGGGTGGGCAAAAATACATCTTTTTACCCATGCGATATGCGCGTATGCCATGCACCAAGTCCCTCTTCTACACTAATTATTTTTGGCGAAGTTTTTCTTTAGAAAATTAATTCCAAAATTATTTCTTAAGAGTTTTATTTATGGTAAAATCCTTTTACTTGTTTTTGAAGAAAACCAAAACCTAACTTGATTTGCAAGTATTTCATCCTATAAATACAACTCGAAAATTTGTTTTCAACACACGGAAAAATTCTTCTTTATTTTTTAGGGTTTCTCCATACGTTTTTACTTCCATCCCGTTGCCGAGTTCGAAGAGGGGTAACTTGCGTTGTGCTAACTCAAGTTATATCGGCGGTCTTATCCTGGACACATCTTCGCTGTGAGGGGTTTAGCATTACTCAACTCGAGTATACCCGCGAACTAATGTGTTAAGGACAACTTGTTGAACCCGTGATTCTCGCCTCGTCAAGTTATTTCAGAGAGTTGTTTCGCATTAGTTCTTTACATATTATTTTTGATACATCTAACGTGATGTTCATTGTTTCAAGATTCCAACAATCTTAACACATTAGTATTCCTTGTAACAATGGGAATCAACGATGTAGAAAGACCACAAAAGTTTAACGGAAAGGATTTTAAGAGATGGCAATCCAAGATGTTGTTTTATCCGAGCCATCATGAACTGGACTATGTACTTTAGTTCCGGTGATGACTTGTACAATCGCTCGAAATTTTGTCCGAGGAGGAGGTCAATATTAACACGAGGTCTAATTTTCAAGCTAAAAATCATATCATGAATCGTTTGGAAGATGCGATGTATGATTTTTACAATGCTAAAGAGAACTTGACCGCTTATGAGTTGTGGACACAAGTTAGAAGCAAAGTACCAAGTCGAGACTCAGGAAGCAAGAAATTTCGGTGGCAAAGTTTATGGAGTTCAAGATGACGAATGATAAGTCTCGTTGTTGATCAATTCCTCGAACTTCAACAAATCATTAACCGTGATTCTTGTCAAGGTATGGTTGTTGATGAGACTTTTCAAGTGTCTCATGTGATTGAGAAGTTACCATCTTCTTAGTCGGAGTACAAGAAAAAGCTGAGGCATGAAACTCGGGAGATCAACATGGTTGAATTGGGAAAGAAGATTCAAGTGGAAGAGATGTTGTGCACCAAAGACAAGAACGTGTCATCTGCAAGGGACATGTCTAACAAAGCTCATATGTCTCGAACATAAGCCATTCAAAGTCGGAAATGGTGACAACAACAATCGCAACTCAAGCATGGACCTAACAAGAAAGGTATGTTTCAGAAACTTAATCTAGCATTATTAAAATTAAGGGTCCTTGTTGGGTGTGTGGAAATACCGGTCATATGGCGCTCACACTGTAGACAACGTAAGGATAAGAAGAATAATGCTAACTTGGTTGAGAAAAGCAAAGACGAAGTCACGTGGTGTCCGGTTAATCTGTGACCAATGTGATGGATTGGTGGGTAGACTGAGCTACCAAGCATGTTTGTGGGAACAGAGACTGCTCACCTCCTACCAGAGGGTAGGGGAAGGCGAGAAACTCTATATGGGTAACTCATCCGCATCGAGGTTGCGGGAAAAGGAAAGGTCTGGTCCAAGCTCACATCCGGAAAGACTCTCACATTGAATGAAGTTCTTCATGTTCCAGGATATCCGCAAAAATCTTGTTTCTTGTTCCTGTTTTAGATGATAAGGGTTTTAAAGTTACAATTGAGTCTCGGAAAATTTATAGTAACTAAGGGCAATGATTATGTGGGTAAGGGTTATAAGACCGGGGGTCTATATAAACTTAATGTAACATGTCCCGAATTGAAATTGAATGATTCTTCTCTTTACATGTGTGTCATTGAACGCTTGGCATGGTAGACTTGGTCATGTAAACTATAAATCAATGCATAAATTGGCTAGCGTAGGGTCGCATACCCAAATTCACTTTAGATAAATATCATAAGTGTGGGATTTGCGTAGAATCTAAGCATGCTAAGAAATCATTCAATAAGAATGTCCAGAGAAACTCTAAACCCTTAGATTTAATCCACTCGCACCTAGTTGATATGAAGTCGGTTCAAACAAGAGGTGGTAAGAAATGGTTTATTACTTTTATAGATGATTGTACGAAGTACTGCCATGTTTACTTACTTAGAGGGAAGGATGATGCCTTAGAAGCCTTTAAGATATATAAAAGTGAAGTCGAAAACCAATTGAATACTACCATTAAAACTATTAGGTCCGATCTGGTGGTGAGTACGAATTCCTATAGAGATTTCGTGAAGAACATGGCATAATACATGAGGTTACCCTCCTTATTCACCTCAGTCCAATGGTGTAGCTGAACGTAAGAACCGTACTCCTTAAGGATATGATGAATGCCATGTTGATTAGTTCAGATTACCTTCGAATTTGTGGGGGAGGCTATCCTCTCCGCCAATTACATCCCGAACAGAGTACCCTTTAAAGGATCGATAAAACTCCATATGAGTTATGGAAAGGTAGACAACCATCTTATGATTACTTCAAAGTGTGGGGGTACTTGGCAAAGGTGGGCATCCCTCCTCCTAAGAAAAATAAGATAGGACCCAAAACCGTTGATTGTGTTTTTATAGGGTATCCTGAGCATTCTAGTGCTCATAGGTTTATGGTTGTGAGTTCTGAAATTTTTGACATAGGGTTGAATACTATCATGGAGTCTAGGGATGCTGAGTTTTTTGAAACTATTTTTCCTTTGAAACGTGATTCTCGAAAGAGATGTTTAGATGATCCCCTAGATGTTCCTTCAACTAGTCAATTATTACCTTTAGAGGAAGATGAACCAAGTGGAACCTAGAAGAGGTAAAAGGGTTAGAACTGAGAAAACCTATCCTGATGCATTACATACCTAGCCGAGTCCGATCCTCGACTTATACGTAAGCCATGACTTGCCCGTAAGCTTCATGGGGGAAAGAAGCTTCCATTAGTGAAATGGATTCCCTTCGAGAAAACTAAGACTTTTGAACTTGTAGATTTACCTCCGTGGTGTAAGGCCATAGGTTGTAAATGGATTTTCAAAAGAAAACGTAAGATAGATGGAACTATTGAAAAATACAAGGCTAGGATGGTAGCTAAAGGCTACGACAAATAGAAGGTATAGATTTCTTTGACACCTATTCACCAAACAGTAGAATTAGCTCCATTAGGATGTTAATTGCTATAGCTTCATCCATAATTTAGAGATACATCAAATGGATGTAAAGACAAAGGTTTCTTAATGGTGAGTTAGATGAATAAATTTATATGGAACAACCCGAGGGCTTTGTAGTTAAAGGTTGTGAAAAGAAAGTGTGTAAACCGGTTAAATCTTTGTATGGATTGAAACAAGCACCTAAACAAAGGGCATGAAAAATTTGATCATGTGATGATTTCTAGTGGTTTTAGAATTAATGAATTGATAAGTGTGTTTATACTAAACTTGTCAAGGATGCATGTGTGATTGTATGCTTGTATGTTGATGATATGCTTATACTAGGTACAAACATGGATGTTGTTAATTCCACTAAGAAACTCAAGAATGAGAACTTTGACATGAAAGACTTAGGCCCCACTGATGTCATATTAGGGATGAAGATTAGAAAACTTCTAATGGCTATAGTCCTCAGTCAGTCTCATTATGTTGAATCCATACTTAAGAAATTTAATCAGCTTAATCAGAACCTATGTGTACTCCTTATGATTCTAACTGCCGCCTCAAGAAGAATAAGGGTGTAGGAGTTAACCAACTTTAATACTCGAGAGTCATAGGAAGTCTGATGTATTTGATGAATTGTAAGAGACCAGACATTGCTTATGTTGTAAGTAGGTTAAGGTGTATTATTTGTAATCCAGTGCAGATACATTGGGATGCACTTATTAGAGTGCTAAAGTACTTGAAGTATACAATGACCTTTAGTTTGAATTACAAAGGATATCCGGCCGTCTCTGAGGGATTTTACGATGCAAACCGGATAACAGATCGGGAGGATTCTAAGTCTACGAGTGGATATGTATTCACTCTAAGAAAAGGCCCGTATCTTGGAAGAGTTCCAAATGACATGTATAGCCTGCTCCACTATGGAATCGGAGTTTATTGCGTTAGATAAAGCAGAGAGGAGGCCGAATGGCTAAGAAACTTTTTAGAAGATATTCCTCTCTCGCATAGGCCTCGTGCCAGCTATATCTATACACTCGTGACAAAGAAATCTGCGATAGGTAGAGCTAAGAGTTGCTTCTACAATGGAAAGTCTATACATATTCGTAGAAGACATGATACTTTGAAAACACTAATCTCAACAAAGCGTTATTTCCATAGATTGGATGCAGTCCAAGGAGAATATCGCGGACCCTTTGACGAAAGGTTTGTCCAAGGAGATAGTTAGTAAAGCATCGAGGGGATGGGGCTTAGGCTCAATAATTAAACTTGCCATGAAGGATACTCAACCTTGCCGATCGGATATTCCAAGATCAAGGTTTCGAATGAGACAACTAATTCATGGTGGGTAAAGGTAAACACTATCGAGATTTTCATTCTCTGTCCCTTCCCTATGGTGTTGATGTGATAGTGTGATCGCATGTGGAGGATGACTTTTAAATAAGTCTTAATGAGTTCCATAGTTTCAATTTAAGATTGAAGTGGGGTGTAGCAAGAAACACTCTTGATGGAACTCACCTATCCGAATGTGGAAGTGGGGCATTTCCATGAGAATTGAGCCACCTCTAGAGCATTCTCGAGAAACAGATATGTCCAGGGCCAAATTGGACAAAACGGCACGAACTTAGCAACACCAGAGAATATCATGTGTGGTTGTTGTCGCAATTACACCAACGCTATCAGTTCAAGACTAGGTTCACTGCTTAGCTAGTAGTTCCTAACTTCTCACTAAGTAAGGGTTCAAGACCTCATGGACACCTTTGCCTAAATGGTATTTTCCTTACTCCGATTTTTTTCGTTTCCGAGATTTCATTCATGTGGGGGATTGTTGGAGAAAATGAGTTTTAATTAAAAGGTTTTTATGGTTTTGGTGTGGTTTGATCTAATGACCTAAGGGTCTAAGGATACTCACTCATTTTTGGGTGAATGAAGTGGAACCTTTAGTCCCACATTGTGGAAAACTAAAGATGAGCTCCACTATATAATCATACACTTATGTATGAATTGTAAAACGTGGGTGGAGCGGGTGGGCAAAAATACATATTTTTACCCATGCGATATGCGCGTATGCCATGCACCAAGTCCCTCTTCTACACGGAATTATTTTTGGCGAGTTTTTCTTTAGAAAATTAATTCCAAAATTATTTCTTAAGAGTTTTATTTATGGTAAAACTCCTTTTACTTGTTTTTGAAGAAAACCAAAACCTAACTTGATTTGCAAGTATTTCATCCTATAAATACAACTCGAAAATTTGTTTTCAACACACGGAAAAATTCTTCTTTTATTTTCTAGGGTTTCTCCATACGTTTTTACTTCCATCCCCGTTGCTGAGTTCGAAGAGAGGGTAACTTGCGTTATGCTAACTCAAGTTATATCGGGCAGTCTTATCCTGGACACATCTTCGCTGTGAGGGGTTTAGCATTACTCAACTCGAGTATACCCGCGAACTAATGTGTTAAGGACAACTTGTTGAACCCGTGATTCCGCCTCGCAAGTTATTTCGGTAGAGTTGTTTCGCATTAGTTCTTTACATATTATTTTTGATACATCTAACGTGCTGTTCATTGTTGCAAGATTCCAACATAGATCTTTCCAATTGTTTGATTATAGAGTTCCTTCAAAATGGGATTTTGAAAGAAATGTTTTCATGCTTGTGTGGTATGAGTGTGAATTAGTATACGAAGTCATTGACAACATCACGTTACTACTACACGTTAGTACTACACCTTTGATATAACTTAGTTTGATTTCTTGTATGAGTGTGTATTTAAGATATCTTTGCTACATCCTCCATTTGATAGCTTACTTCGCTATACGACTAACTGCATTTGATGTCTTTGTTAATTGTTACGTAAATGCACACTTCAATTTGTATATCTAATTTGAAAATTTTGAACAGTGTGTGCATATATCTTATACTATAATAAAGAAAAGGGGTCTTTTCAACGGACCGACAGGAATTGACTACTGTACCTCTTCGTGTTTTCGATTTTAACGCAGCGTCATCCCAGACGACCAAAGACTCATTTGTTGTTTCCTCTATTCAAGTTCAGACTTGGTGCTCGATCTAAACTTGTCTTTTGAACGCGATTTGATCTCAAACAACTTTCACATAAACCTAACCTTCTATCATAATCCCTAACGTATCCTCTTGAATTTAGTTTCTTCTGTATCCAGAATTCAAGGTTTGAGTCTGAAATCAAATTACATCTGTTGATGGTGGTTTTTAGACAAGGGGTAAAATCGTAAAACCCCATGACCTAGTGTTACCCGCAACACATTAAATAAGAGCATTTAACTCGGTGTAAATAATTAATAGGGGTATTTTTTCAAAATACCGTGATTAGGGTTTTCAAATACGTAACCCTAATTCCAAAACTAAGCCGCATATCACAAGCACCATGGCAACAATGCCAAACCAAGCCGCATATCATGCGCACCATGGCAACAATGCCAAACCAAGCCGCATATCGCGCACCATGGCAACCATGCCAAACCAAGCCGCACTCTGCGCACCATGGCAACAATGCCAAACCAAGCCGCATATCTGCGCACCATGGCAATAATGCCAAACCAAGCCGCATCATCACAGCGCACCATGGCAACCATGCCAAACCAAGCCGCACTCGCGCACCATGGCAACCATGCCAAACCAAGCCGCACTCTGCGCACCATGGCAACCATGCCAAACCAAGCCGCATCTCAAGCACCATGGCAACCATGCCAAAATAAGCCGCATACTACGCACCATGGCAACCATGCCAAACCAAGCCGCACTCTGCGCACCATGGCAACCATGCCAAACCAAGCCGCATACTGCTCACCATGGCAACCGTGCCAAGCCAAGCCGCACTCTGTGCACCATGGCAACAACGCCAAATTCCAAGCCGCTATGCCTTTGGCCCACGCCAAACATAGCGCCCTAGGCTTGCAAGACTTGCAACTAGGTCAACATGGCCGCACGTGCCATTGGCACATGCCAAAACGTGTCGCAAGCCATATTTCCGAGCCGCTATGCCTTTGGACCACGCCAAACATAGCGCCCTAGGCTTGCAAGACTTGCAACTAGGTCAACATGGCCACACGTGCCATTGGCACATGCCAAAACGTGTCGCAAGCCATATTTCCAAGCCGCACCTTGCGCACCATGGCAACAACGCCAAATTCCAAGCCGCTATGTCTTGGGCCCACGCCCAGCATAGCGCCCTAGGTTTGCAAGACTTGCAACTAGGTCAACATGGCCGCACGTGCCATTGGCACATGCCAACACGTGCCGCAAGCCATATTTCGAGCCGCTATGCCTTTGGCCCACGCCCAACATAGCGCCCTAGGTTTGCAAGACTTGCAACTAGGTCAACATGGCAGCATGTGCCATTGGCACATGCCAACACATGCCGCAAGCCATATTTCCAAGCCGCACCCTGCGCACCATGGCAACAACGCCAAATTCCAAGCCGCTATGCCTTGGGCCCACGCCCAACATAGCGCCCTAGGTTTGAAAGACTTGCAACTAGGTCAACATGGCCGCACGTTCCATTGGCACATGCCAACACGTGCCGCAAGCCATATTTCTAAGCCGATATGCCTTTGGCCCACGCCAAACATAGCGCCCTAGGCTTGCAAGACTTGCAACTAGGTCAACATGGCCGCACGTGCCATTGGCACATGCCAACACGTGTCGCAAGCATTACTTCCAAGCCGCTATGCCTTTGGCCCACGCCAAACATAGCGCCCTAGGCTTGCAAAACATGCAACTAGGTCAACATGGCCGTACGCGCCAATGGCACATGCCAACATGCTCGCTAGCTAGTTTCCCTAGCAAAATCACGGCCCTAACGGCCACGCATGCCATTGGCACATGCCAACATGCTCGCTAGCTAGTTTCCCTAGCAAAATCACGGCCCTAACGGCCACGCATGCCATTGGCACATGCCAACATGCTCGCTAGCTAGTATCCCTAGCAAAATCACGGCCCTAACGGCCACGCATGCCATTGGCACATGCCAACATGCTCGCTAGATAGTTTCCCTAGCAAAATCACGGCCCTAACGGCCACGCATGCCATTGGCTCATGCCAACATGCTCGCTAGCTAGTTTCCCTATCAAGGTCATGGCCCTAACGGCCATGCATGCCATTGGCACATGCCAACATGCTCGCTAGCTAGTTTCCCTAGCAAAATCACGGCCCTAACGGCCACGCATGCCATTGGCACATGCCAACATGCTCGCTAGCTAGTTCCCTATCAAAGTCACGGCCCTAATGGCCACGCATGCCATTGGCACATGCCAAGCACACACGCTGGTAGCCTAACTTGCAAACCGTGCAACCTACCACCAAGGCATTCCGCACATGCCATTGGCACATGCCAAACACACACGCTGGTAGCCTAACTTGCAAACCGTGCAACCTACCACCAAGGCATTCCGCACATGCCATCGTACATGCCAAGCACACACGCCGGTAGCCCAACTTGCAAACCGTGCAAACTACCACCAAGGCATTCTCGCACATGCCACACGCGCCACTAGCGGCGCCACTTGCACTCAAGATGCAACCAACACTCGAGACATCAACACAAACTGGGGATGCTTCTTTAGGGTTTTGGTTTGGCGGTCACAAAGATGCAGCGTACACTACGCTCACATTAAGAAAGCGTGAAAAGGAATAAAGCGGTCAAATAAAAGATGAAATAATGGTGAAAAACGTTTTCGCCCATGAAACCATGCGGTTACTACCTCCTCCCATTATTTCACCCTTTACTCTCTTCCTTCATGAGGCCAGAGTACGTTTCAATCTCGACTTGTATAAATAGGTCTTACCTATTTCCACCAGGACAACAAGTCTCGGTTAGGAGAAATATACTACACTTACACTCTCGAAAGGCAACTTTGCAAGCTCTCTCAAAAGCTTCCATCTCTTGCAAGCTTCCTAAGCTTTCACTTTCTCGATACAAGTCGAGATACTACTCTCCTCAATACCTTTCTTTGCTTCCTCCCAAATCAACCATTCTCCTCCACTTTGTGACCGAAGCAAGTCCGGAACGGCCATTTCTTGGTTTAGGCTTGGACTTGTACAGATCGATCTCTCGAACCTATAAAGTGCTCACGTGCGGACATTTGTTTAGGGTTTGAATCGGTTTCTCACTCACTCACCGAAATTACCAAATCAGCGAAACGATTTTCACCCATAAACAATTGGCGACCACGGTGGGAGGATTGATCTATCGGCTATAATGTCGATCATCGATCTCGTTTTTCGACCCGGATGTCAAGATGGTAGGGGAAGGCAACTCGATCCGACTCAACTACTGTGCGACTCGGCCACCGGTTGCAAAAACTACGCGAGAAAACCGGAGACTCGTTGAAGATGCCACCAGGCGATTGGGGACTTGCGACTCGGTCCACTCAATCGCCCGACAACCCTAGTTATCGGTTGTTAAAACTACACCGAGAAAAACCGGGGACTCAACAAGACGCTACCAAAGAATTGGGGACTAATCAAGCGATGCTACCAAAGAAAGCCGCCTTTCACTTGGAAAGAGGCGTGTTTGCAAGTGAGTAAATTTAGATTGGGCAAGATATACGATCTGTTTTTTTAGGTTCTTAATAAAACCGCCATACCATTGCGTCTTGTGCCTATTGCTAGCACACACTTTCATAAAAGCAATATTCCTTTCCCAAAACATAACCAGAGTTATATTATCAAAACCATTCATCCCGAAATAATCCAACACCCTAAAAGCTACCAAACTATCTATCAAAGGTTAAGTTTTGAACTGGACATCCAATATGTCTTTCAAAAAAAAAAAAAAAAAGAAAGAACCTAAATGAAAGTTTATCGGAGAAACGTTCAAGGAAAATCGTCCAATGCAGGTCTGCTCTTCTTGGAGAAAGTCGCCTTTGCGTCTTCAAGAGCCGCTCTCTCCATAGTCAACATCTTGGAAAGCTTTTCGAGTTCCATCTCCTGTCGGGCGATCTCCTCGGCGAAAGGCTTTCGATTATTGCATCTTTCAACTTTTGGATCTCAAAGAAGGCCTTCGACAAACCACGAAGTGTTGAACTCCTTTTCCACGCACACGTCGCGATGGTGCTCCCGATCGTCAATAACGTCTTGAAACGGTGTGACCAAATCACCTCACGCATATCCTCGATGGAAGACAAAGCCTCTTCCACACGCTTAACCGTAGCGAATCGACTAGTGACTTTCTTGGTTGCAGCCATATGTCCGTACTTCTCCCAGGATTACGGTATACAACGCCTCATGCTTAGCCAAGACGCTAAAACCGCCAACCAAAGACATGACCTGGATAAGGAACCAAGTACAGGGGATCAAAAATAGCGCCCGCAAGTGGCCTCACGACTCGCAAAGGGTTTTCTTCCATGTCTACGACAACAACCATCGAGAAATCATCCACCGTCCGAACCACGTTTGTGCCCTAATTGGCTAACTCCCATCTCCAAGTCACCTGGCGGTGGTCACCAAAGGAAAGTTTTCGTGTGACTCCATCCCGTAATCATCCTCCTAACCGGATTCCTCCCGCAAACTTGAGTTAGACATTTTTCAAAAGAAGAAACGAAGAAGAAGAAAGAAAGAAGCGCGAAACTCACCGAACCGCTTCCCGAAGAAGAACCAGTCTTTGCCGGAGGAATCACTCTCGCTTGTTGAACTTTCTTCTTTCTCCGACTCATCACCGCTATGAGTAGGCTCGGTGCCGCCGAATTCCTTGAAGAAACTGCCGTCTCTCGGCAACGTGCAAGGGCAACGAAAGCGTTAACACTCACCGAAGCCCCCGAAGGAAACAAGACACATATTCTCACTAAAATTTACGTGTGTTTTGAGACAAACCCATGAAGAGGCGACACATACCTGGTTGTTGGAAGAACCGGAAGACACAAGAGCCGTGGGAGGATCTTGTGAAACCGTCCCCGTAACCCGCCAAAGACGATTCTTCGTTCTCCGTTCCTTGGCACGGGGCTTTCAATTGCTAGGCAACTTTCGCTTGGGATCTCTCAACATTGGATACTCCTTCGAATCTGCTGGAGAAGGTTTGCAACGAACGTTTTCCACCACGTTATTCACAAAATCTCGGATCATAGTAAACTCGTCGCACCAAAACTCATTATAGCCGAAGGTCGTCGAAGTTACTCTTCTCATTTGAAAAAAGAAAAGACGGATACCCGACTTAAGGACACTCGCGTCAAGGGCGACACGCAACGAATCCTTAGGGATCACCGCCGGTAAACGAGAGGCACCCTTGATCGAAACCCATGTGACGAGCAAGACGGTCAATATTGTAAGCGGTATCCGGAAAGACCCCACGAAGAAAGACGGCATATAACCGGCAAGCGGCTTTGAATGAACAGAGGTTTTCACCAACGCTCAAATCGTCATCAAGACAAAGACATGAGCGGAGCGTAAGCAAAAGTGCCAATTTGAGTCACCGAGTTATGGACTGCCCCCCATGGACGAAAATTGATTTCATGCAACTTATCAAGAAAACTAACCAAGCTCACACCAACTCTTGGACGCTTTGTTCAGCCATCGAAGAATTCGGAGCCTCCCCAACTCACGGGAAGCGAAGGCAACGGTTTGAGCATACTTCTCAAAGTGCTCCCATAGCTGGACTTGCGGAAAAGCAACGTGCACATATGAATCCACTTTCATGAAACCATTCGAAACTCGCATGTTCGCAACCGAGTGATCCAGATGTACGTACGGGGAACCAAGGAACAACTTGCCAATGGGAAGAACTTCACCCTTTGCCAATTTCAAAGAATCGCCAACAACTCGTCTTATTCCTTCTTGCCGGAACCCGTCATCAAAAATGTCTCTAGACAACCAGAGAGCCAAAAATGCTTTGCGACATGAAGATCACTGCTTTTAACATTCAGGCTCCAACTCGTCCTAAACCATTGAGATATCCACCAACCGTAAGGGCACCTTTCATCCTCTTTCCGGGCGGGAGTCCTTCGACTTCGCAATGGAGTCTTTCCGAGCGAAATCCCCAACTTAGCGGCCAGGTCATCCCGCATCTTCGCCTCACTTTCGAGATAATTGGATTACGAGATTCCCGATTCTGGGAAGATTCAAAGAAGAGAGCCACACTCTCCAAGGAGAAAGTTATCTCACCCCATCTACATATGATTGTATGGGTGTCCGAACACCATCCGGAGATGAAAGCAACTAAGCACAGGATGTCCTTCCTAATCAAGATTTATCAAGTCTTGACAAAGATCAATGACCTGCGCTTGAGTCAAGATGGTATTTATACGTTCCTCGCTCACCATGAACTCAACCCATCTCACAAAAGAACGCAATGGACTTTGACACATCCTAAAGTCAATGTTGGAAGAGGAATATACCCCTTTATGAAGACAAAACCGAATGGTGCTCTCACGGGTGAACCGAACGTGTCTTCCCGTCATCCTCACCACCGGTTAGCAAAATCGGCACGAAACCCGGGTGATTCTTCCGAGCGGGGGGCGAGGGCTCTAGTGAAGAATTCATCATCTCGTGTTCGGTTTGGAATTATGACCATCCTTCGACGAAGTGAAATGTGGTTCAGGTAACATCTTATCAAATTCCTTCGTAACAATTTGGTAATAAGATATCTGCACAAAACAAATGGAGAAAGACGAAGTTATCTCCCTGACACATAATCGTACCCAATAAATTCGGTTTCAAGACTATATCCACAGTATTTTATTCGGGTTCAAGACTATATACACGGTATTTTATTCGGGTTCAAGACTATATACGCAGTATCCTTCTTCGGGTTCAAAAATATATATGGAGCATTTTTCTATTGGTCCAAAACTACGCGCGTGATACTTCTTTCAAAAAGCAAAATCATATATACAATATTTCTGCGGGTTCGAAGTCATATGAAGCATATACGCAGTATTCTTCTTCGGGATTCATACAGGGTTCTCTACGGGTTCGAAATACGCACGCAGTATTTTCTTCAGAGGCACGCCAAGGAATCATATGCAAAGATTGTGGAAGCGCCTACTTTTAAGGTTTATACCTATGTAAAAAAAATATATATATATATAGAAAGAAGAGTACTCGAAGACATACCTGGAAGTCGGTCTCTCTTTGCCGCTAGTATGAAAAGAAGAAAGAATAAAGCGCAGAATGGGGAAAAAGGGGCTTTATATATATATATATATATATATATATATATAGGCGTGAAAGACTTTGAAATAGGGAAGGATTTCCCTTTTGCCAAAATCACGCGTGTAAGAAACGGGCCCACAAAGGGTGCGACCTCCCAATGCCGCCCAAGTCACGCCCGCAAGCATGGTTTCCAAGATTGGACCGGCCCCACCAATTGCGACTTCCCAATGCCGCCCAAGTCACGCCTGCAAGCATGGTTTCCAAGATTGGACCGGCCCCACCAATTGCGACTTCCCAATGCCGCCCAAGTCCAGCCTGCAAGCATGGTTTCCAAGTGTGCCGCACATGGGTATGGCTTGGGTGTTCTGGCTTTCTCTACTTTAGGAGAACTTGGTGAGGATACTCTTGTTTTTTTCAAACGTCTACGAAATTGTTTAGTGAGCAATGATGCTAGTAGCGGCTTAGGCAGTTATATTTTTCATAGATTAGGCGTTGCAATTCAAAGAGGAGTTGGAGCCCAGCTTGTTGCTAGGCTACCAACCAAAAGTTTTGTATAATACATTTCCATTATTAAAAATAAAAAAAAAAGTAATAATATTTAAATTTAAAATAAAAAAAAAAAAAAAAAAAAACTAATCATAAACTAAACATAATTAAAAAAAAACTAATTAAGAGTAACTACATAATTTATTTACCTTAGGATATCTTTTTTTTCCCGCTACTACTACTTCTTCCATCACCACAATTAATGCACCCCTCCGCAAGCCGCCAACACCCACCACTATTATTGTTGCCTCCTCCACCACCTTCTCCCACCATCACAACCACCGTCAATTTTTACTTATATAGTTAATATCAAGTAATTAATTATTTATTAATGAAATTATATCTATTAGATTAATTAATGAAATATTTATTTTGGAATCCTTATCAATAGAATATTTATTAATAAAATTTAATAAGATATTAATAATATAAATCTTGGATTGAGGACATTTAATGTTTACTTGGAAATATAAATTTATTAGATTAATTAAGAGGACATTTATAATAAAAATTAATAAATCAATCATTATGAGCAATTAATGAGACACAAATTAATGAAACATTTATAATATTTTCAAACTAACCATAACCATTGATTTATGTTCTCCCTAGACAAATCTCGACTTCTCTTTATCTTGCTTAACTTGTCTAAACTGTGCCATGTATTCTAGATAATAATTGATTATATTAACCGTAATTGAAAAAATTCGTTGATTTCAGAAATAGAAAAAAAATTGTTCTTAAAAATTATTATAATCAATTTTTATTTTAGAGAATTGAGTTGGGTTTTTTCCTCTTATTTTCTCAAAACTATCAAAAGAGAGCTAAAAAAATAATAGGGGACTTAGAAAGAAATCATAGATCATTCTTTTTTCCTCTCATATTTGAAAGCATTGTTCAAAGATGATCAATTATTGGGGATAGGTGTTTGTGAAAATATATTATACTAAAATCATTTATCTATTTATGATTATCTATAATCATAAATAGATAATCATACATTTTATCAGGCAAGGCATACATATAGAACAAGATAATATTAGTCTAATTAAATTCGTCTTTACTAGCTACATCCCACTTGTTTACCCTTCCTTTAGAGGCGTATCAGATGTCATTTTTCGATAAGGTGCAGTACGATGATGAAATGAAATTTCTTTCTGTAACACGAACTGAACCGAACATGGAATTGAAACATCATATCGGTAGGATCACGCTTTTGGTTTCCATACAAATCATTATTGACATAAAGCCAAAAAGTTGGTTCATCGAAAACACAAAGAGAAGAGAAGAATCACATGTCAAGCAATAACTTGTGATCTATCAACTTGCTATGATTGAAAGGAAACCCGCTTCTTATCTTATTGTTCCGTCATTCACCAGTTAGTGAGACCGAATCCAATTTTTGCCAATGATTTTTATCAACTTGCAAGTTTGTGGTCATCTTCGATTCAATCGAACCCCTTGAAAGCTACGTCAACAGACAACAGTACTCATAATTTCAATCAATAATGTAGTACGATGATGAAATGAACCTAACATGGAATGGAATGATCACGTTTTACATTTACATAGAAATCAATACCGCCGACATACAACGAGAAGATGATAGGCCTTTGAAAACAAAACGACTCATATCATATCTTAAGAAATGACAAGCTTCTAACCCGGTGCATACGCACCGGCATAACCCAATTGTATGTAAAGTCATCCAAACGTTTTATCATTCACTAAATTGGGGAGTTTTTCAGTTTGGAATCTTCGGATTTATAACAATAAAACACTAAAAAGAAGATGTGAATAAGTTATAAGTAAAATTGCTGAAAGGTAAATAAGCACTCAATGGACAAAGAAACAGAAGATGAGTCACGTGTTCAACACGCCTGTCCTTAACACAATAGTTGACCGGTACGCCTCAAGAATGAGTGATGCCTATACCCCCGTGGTCAAGTTGTATCCAGGATAAAATCGCTGTTGCAAGTATTGTTAGCACTACAATACTTGCCCACTCTTACGAACTCAACAACAAAGTACTAAGAAAAGAAAAAGACCACACATAGGGAGAGAGACGAAAAGAAGAGGATAGTAGCTCTTCTGGACACAAGTTAGAATGAAAAGTTCGAGTCTCTTTTATAGGCAGAAATGAGAGAGCGCAGTAATGACAATTGATTCTCAATTAATTCCCTTCATAAATCTAATTAAATTAAAACGGAAATAAAACTTGACCAATTTAATTTAATTTTCAAATCAAATAAAGTTTAAAAAGGAAAAAATATTTAAATTAATTAAACCGGTGTTGATGGTGGTTTTTAAACAAGGGGTAAAATCGTAAAACCCCATGACCTAGTGTTACCCGCAACACATTAACTAAGAGCATTTAACTCAAGTGTAAATAATTAATAGGGGTATTTTTCAAAATACCGGATTAGGGTTTCGACCACGTAACCTAATTCCAAAACCAAACCGCACACCTGCGCACCATGGCAACAATGCCAAACCAAGCCGCATCTTGCGCACCATGGCAACAATGCCAAACCAAGGCGCATCTGCGCACCATGGCAACAATGCCAAACCAAGCCGCACACTGTGCACCATGGCAACAATGCCAAACCAAGCCGCACACTGCGTACCATGGCAACAATGCCAAACCAAGCCGCACATTGCGCACCATGGCAACAACGCCAAAACCAGGCCGCACACTGCGCACCATGGAAGCGACGCCAAAACCAAACTACATATCGCACTCATTGGCAACCATGCCAAACTAAAGCCGCTATGACATGCCAAATATAGCGCCCTAGGCTTGCAAAACGTGCAACTAGGTCAACATGGCCGTCGTGCCATTGGCACATGCCAACACGTACCACAAGCCATATTTCCAAGCCGCTATGCCATTGGCGCATGCCAAATATAGCGCCCTAGGCTTGCAAAACGTGCAACTAGGTCAACATGGCCGTGCGTGCCATTGGCACATGCCAACACGTACCACAAGCCATATTTCCAAGCCGCTATGCCATTGGCGCATGCCAAATATAGCTCCTAGGCTTACAAACCATGCAACCTAGGCCAAGTCGGCCACGCATGCCATTGGCACATGCCAACATGCTCATTGGTAGCTTTTCCTACCAAGGCCACGGCCCTAACGACCACGCATGCCATTAGCACATGCCAACATGCTCGCCGGTAGCTTTTCCTACCAAGGCCACGCCCCTAACGGCCACGCATGCCATTGGCACATGCCAACATGCTCACGGTAGCTTTTCCTACCAAGCCCACGACCCTAACGCCCACGCATGCCATTGGCACATGCCAACATGCTCATTGGTAGCTTTTCTTACCAAGGCCACGGCCTAACGGGCACGCATGCCATTGGCACATGCCAACATGCTCGCTGGTAGCTTTTCCTACCAAGGCCACGGCCCTAACGGCCACGCATGCTATTGGCACATGCCAACATGCTCGCTGATAGATTTTCCTACCAAGGCCACGGCCCTAACGGCCACGCATGCCATTGGCACATGCCAAACACACACGCTGGTAGCCTAACTTGGAAACCGTGCAACCTACCACCAAGGCATTCCGCACATGCCATTGGCACATGCCAAACACACACGCTGGTAGCCTAACTTGCAAACCATGCAACCTACCACCAAGGCATTCCGCACATGCCATTGGCACATGCCACGCATGCCACTAGCAGCTCTGGCATTGCCATTTGCGCTCGAATTACAACCCGCAACAAGGGCATTCCGCACATGCCACACGCGCCACTAGCAGCGCCACTTGCACTCAAGGTGCAACCAACACTCGAGATATCAACACAAACCGTGGGATGCTTTCCGGGGTTTTGGTTTGGCGGTCACAGACTTGCGGCGTACACTACGCTCACATTAAGAAAGCGTGAAAGGAATAAAGCGGTCAAATAAATGAGGAAATAATGGTGAAAACGTTTTCACCCATAAACACCTTGCGGTTACCACCTCCTCTCATTATTTCACCCTTTACTCTCTTCCTTCATGAGGCCAGGGTACGTTTCAATCTCGACTTGTATAAATAGGTCTTACCTATTTCCACCACACAACAAGTCTCGGTCAGGAGAAAAATACTACACTCTTAGAAAGGCAACTTTGCAAGCTCTCCCAAAAGCTTTAATATCTTGCAAGCTTCTTAAGCTTTTACTTTCTGATACAAGTCGAGATACTACTCTCCCAGACTTATTCTGGTCTCAACACCTTTCTTTGCTTCCCTCCCCAAATCAACCCTTCTCCTCCACTTTGTGACCGAAGCAAGTCTGGAACGGCCATTTCTTGGTTTAGGCCGGACTTGTACGGATTGATCTCTCGAATCTATAAAGTGCTCACGTGCAGCACATTTATTTAGGGTTTGAACCAGTTTCTCACTCACCTACCGAATTTACCGAAATCGGCAGGAACGATTTTCACCCATAAATAATTGGCGACCACAGCAGGAGGATTGATCTATCGGTTACAATACCAACTCCGACTCCCGATTTCGTTTCCCGAACGTCAAATCCCAACATGGTGGAACTCAAGTGCGGAGCGCGAGCAGAGAACACCAAAGACGAAACGCACCCCGATGTTAGCATCTCTCCCAATAACGTTGTTACGTCACCGGTTGACAACAGTAACATCGAAAGCACTCCCTCAAGTGTAACACCGCCAATCACCAGGGCCAGAGCCGCTTCCTCCTCTTGCGTCTCTGCACAACCCTCTAATCACGGCAACGAAAATATCTTTTCGGGTGTCGCGCCACCAGTCACCAGGGCTAGAGCCGCCGCCACGACCCCAAATTCTTCGTCTAGCATGGCGCCTCCGACCACGACCAAGATTCCAAATACCCCGCCGACGGGACGAGAAACCGGAGGGACAATAGGAAGTCGCCCTTACGTCACCATCGCTGATCTGATGGAACGACAAGAGATGCTCGCCAGAGCCCAGACAGATATGGTTTCAACGTAGAAGGAGGTACTCATCTTTCTCAAGACCCTGACAGAACGACTACCACGTGAGTCGCGCCCTCCAGAGCCATTTAGGAACGTCTCCAACAACCCCGACGCCAGCACCTCGGCGGAGCACGCCTCCATGGATGAGGAAACTCGCACTAGAATCCCGTTGGAAAGAAATCAGCCACCCAACTTTGTCACGAGAGAAGATTTGGAACAACTCCTCCGCAAATCAATCAAGAATGATGAGTTGGACGTGCATCATCACCAACCCCCTTACCCATCCGAAATACAGAGAATCCCTCTCCCAAGGGGGTACTCTTCTCCTCAATTTACCCTGTATGATGGTACCGGGAATGCACATGAGCATGTTTCTCGTTTCCTGGAATCCCTAGGTGAACATGAATATAATCACGTTCTTCGTTTAAGGGAATTCTCAAAATCACTTACTGGAAGGGCGTATACATGGTACAACAAAGATCCCACCGAGCAAACATTCCCAACTGGAGTAGCATGGTCACTGCGTTTTACAGGAAATACTTCTTCGTGTCCGAACAAGTTACTTTTTCAGGACCTCGGAAGAATGTACCAATGGGATAACGAACATCCGAATGATTTTGTCAAAAGGTTCGTGGTTCAAGCACTCATTGTCATGACCCAAACGTGACCGAGCAACATTTGGTGAACGCATGCATCAATGGTATGGTTCCAATCTACTGCGCCTGCTAGAAAACTTGCGTTTCCAAACGTTCTCCGAACTCCATGAAGCCGCCGAGACGATCTCGCAACAACAACACCAGCATTATCGGAAAGAACTAGGCCAACTCGAACAAGACGCGCGCGAACCCGCGGGAGTAGACGCCTCATCGGCAAACAATTTAATGCCGGCTCATCCTCCGTGAACATAGTAAACGAAAGAGGAAAAAGGAAAGCCGCAACTACGAGCCACCACCAAACGTGAAGCGCCGGCGCAACGGGAACCCTCGCAACGGAAGATCGTCACTAAAACTCCCGTGCAAAGATCGTGGGCCGAAGGAAATACCCTTGATTTCCCATTCCCCATCGAGGAGGTGATTGACCTCCTAGAAGCCTGGTTCAAGATGATGTCATCGATTGCCACCGCTCGAGGCGTCCACCAACCGAGGCCGAGATGGCGAACCCCAAATCGCCATTACCACAGTTCGTTCGTTCACCACCCGACTAGCGATTGCAACAGGACTAAAGCATATTTTCAAAGAAAGGATAGAAGCATGAGAACTCCAACTAGGAGACGAAAGAGTGCATCGAGACCCACTCCCAATAAGAAACTGCGGTTCCTCTGGGGACTCCGTGCACGAGACTGTACAATCCATGATGCGACATGTATGTGAAATTCTCTATCTTTCCAAGGTTCAGCGCCAAGATATTTTCGTAGCTCTCAATCATGTTGTATCCGGCAAACGGCTTTTTCTCTCCTTGGAATCCACGCCAAGGGCCCAAGCTTCCCAAACAGGCGAGCGGAGAATCGGGGACTCGCGACCACGTCCGTTTAAGAGGTAATGAATTTGACGACACACTCATCGACACGACCTCTGACCACAACATCATTACTTTTAAGACACTAAAGGTAGCCGGATTTACAAAACAAAACGCTACCTATTCCCCGTCTGTGATTAAGAGCTTGAGGGGAGAGGCTTTGAACGCGCATGGCTACATCAACCTAGAGATCAAGATGGGAGACGCTATAACGCACAGCAAGTTCCACATTGTCAAAGAACTAGATCATGACATGATTTTGGGACGCTTATGGGTGCTCGACAACAAAGCGAAATTGGACGTACACTCTCTGCCGACGTCCACGCCCGAAGGAATTCCCAACAAATCATCCCACGAGTTATCGCATCAACGATCTATTGAAGGAACCCAGGCATCCGGAGAGGACCCGTTGACGCTAGCCCATTATTTTCAAATGCAAGTAAGTCCGACCGAGCAACCTTTTCGCAACCGTCTTTCCTTCCCTCATTCTGTCATGGGGACTTGGCGCGATTACTGGCACAAACGCTATCAAGAAATGTGAATGGGGAGCTGGACCATTCGAACACTTTGCAAGAAGCTTGGAAACTTGTATCGAAACCAACGAAGCCAAGGCTCAAACGGTTACACGACGTCCAACCCGTTTTCAATCGGGATGTGGTGGTTAAGGAAAGCTCGTTTCAAGTTGGGAGGATGACAGTAAAAATGGATTTGCCCAATGAAGGTGAAGGCGAGTTGTATCTGGTTGCGGATACCCTTTTGGAAGGATATTGCAAGCTCGTCAATACAGACACACCTGAAGGCGTGATAGTTCACTCGCGATGGCTCAAGGAACCCAATCCCTAAAATGATGTACTTCCCAATCACTCCCTTTTCGGTACTTCCTTTAACAATTCCTCTTAATAGTCAGAATTCCCAGGATGAATACACCATTTGTATTTTTTCCCTAGGGATTTCCCTTTTATCAAAAAAATAAAATAAAATAAAAATAAATATATATCTCTCCGAGCGAATCCTTCAGATATCAGAGAAATACACCAGAAAAGCCCAGAAAACCATTGCAGAGCCATCATACCACAACCTCTTTCAAAAAAAAAAATATATAGGAAGCTAAATGTCGACGGATGAAGAAGAAGGAAAAGACGAGTTCACAAAAAAAAAAAAAAAAAAAGGGGACACCGGGGGGAACTAAGCGGTAATGAAATAACAAAAGGGAGGAACTAGCCCTCAAAGGATGGAGCACAAGTCCCCTCGGGCAAAGCTATCTTCAAGCACTTCCCCGGAATCCTTCGGGCAACAAAGGTTCCATTCAACGGTTTTAGCAAAGAAGAACCTCAACATCCCATCCCGAAGCAGCCACAAAGAGCGAGAAGTGTCCTCCCGACGACCATTCCAAAGATACGCCACCATAACCCTCCGGTATCACCAACAACACCTTTGGCATCAACTTCAAAGGCTATTTCGCTTCCATCATATGATCCTTCAAGGATTTTCTCAGCGACACTTCGGAGAAAGTTTTTTGATTCATCCACATCAGGGTCAAGAATCATGGCGCTCTCCTCCAAGACCACCACACGTTCACTTTTCCGACGCTTCAACCTAGAAACAGTCCGATCCACCCCATGCCAGGATCGAGGAAAGGCTTTGCCACGCTGAAACCTTTCAACATGCCAAGACTCTTCCTTGTTCTCTCGCCCCTCCTCCATGCTCACTGAACCCAAGAAAGTCTGAATATGCACCTGTTCTTCATGGGGGTAGATGGAAGGGAGGTCCTTAATGATTTCACTAGCTTTGTGGAACGGAGATTCAGTCCCAACCAATGCCTCCTCAAGAGAAGAACACCGATCTTCACCAAGTCCGAAATCCTTCTCCGAAGAGTTAAAGGCGCAACCATCCCTGGAGGGTCCCATCATACACTGCAAAAGATAAGAAAAATGACCCAGTTCTACCATATCTATGCACATATAAAAGAGGATAACACGAGCAGAGAAGAATAAGAAAACATACCGGAGATGATTCATCTCTGTGCGACATGACAAAGAGAGAAACTCGACAAGAAGAACCTTTTTCTCAAACGAGGAGACGATGCAATTATTTTTGGGTATAAATACGGAATCTTAAAAGGGAAAGGAAGCAATGAGGGACATAACGCTTCCCGATTTTTTAGCATGAATAATGCCCTAATTGAAGCCGCACGTGAAGGAAAGCAAGATAAGGAAACTTTGCTATCTGAAGAAACTCCCTCCTTGTTTACATCGGTCACGCCAGCAAGCACGCACAGCTTCCACACCTTGCGCCGGTCCCACCAGCTAGCACAATCAGCTTCCCAACTCACGCCAACTTCCCAATGGCCGCCCAAGTCACGCCTGCAAGCACGCACAGCTTCCACACCTTGCGCCGGTCCCACCAGCCTAACACACCGGTTTCCCAACTCACGCCAACTTCCCAACGTCGCCCAAGTTGCATCGGCCCACCAATTGTGCCGACCTCTCCCGATTTGTGCAAAACTACCCCGAGGCAAGGATTCCAAATCCTATTTATAAAAGGTCGAGACAAGCCTCCTCAATTCTCTTTACGGTTTGCTGTTGATAGTTTGTCACCATCTTATGCTTACCTCGCAACAAAGCCCCTGTTCCGAGCTAAGAAGGGGACTTAATGTTGATGGTGGTTTTTAATCAAGGGGTAAAATTGTAAAACCCCATGACCTAGTGTTACCCGCAACACATTAACTAAGAGCATTTAACTCAGGTGTAAATAATTAATAGGGGTATTTTTTCAAAAATACTAGATTAGGGTTTTGACACGTAACCTAATTCCAAAACCCAAATAGCACACTACGCACCATGGCAGCAATGCCAAACCAAGCCGCACACGCGCTCCATGGCAGCAATGCCAAACCAAGCCGCCATGGGCCACCATGGCAACAATGCCAAACCAAGCCGCACACTGCGCGCACCATGGCAACAATGCCAAACCAAGCCGCACACTGCGCACCATGGCAACAATGCCAAACCAAGCCGCACACCGCGCACCATGGCAACAATGCCAAACCAAGCCGCACACTGCGCACCATGGAAACAACGCCAAAACCAAGCCGCACACTGCTGTTTATGGGTAAAAATCGTTTCTGCAGATTTCGGTAATTTCGGTAGGTGAGTGAGAAACTGGTTCAAACCCTAAACAAATGTGTTGCACGTGAGCACTTTATAGATTCGAGAGATCAATCTGTACAAGTCCGGCCTAAACCAAGAAATGGCCGTTCCGACTTGCTTCGGTCACAAAGTGGAGGAGAAGGGTTGATTTGGGGAGGGAAACAAAGAAAGGTGTTGAGGAGAGTAGTATCTCGACTTGTATCAGAAAGTGAAAGCTTAGGAAGCTTGCAAGAGATGAAAGCTTTTTGGTAGAGCTTGCAAAGTTGCCTTTCTGAGAGTGTAGTATTTTTCTCCTGACCGAGACTTGTTGTTTGGTGGAAATAGGTAAGACCTACTTATACAAGTCGAGATTGAAACGTACCCTGGCCTCATGAAGGAAGAGAGTAAAGGGTGAAATAATGGGAGGAAGTGGTAACCTCATGGTGTTAATGGGTGAAAACATTTTTCACCATTATTTCCTCTTTTATTTGACCGCTTTATTCCTTTTCACGCTTTCTTAATGTGAGCGTAGTGTACTCTGCATGCTGTGACCGCCAAACCAAAACCCTAAAAGCATCCCCGCCAGTGTTGATGTCTCGAGTGTTGGTTTCATCTTGAGTGCAAGTGGCGATGCTAGTGGCGCGTGTGGCATGTGCCAATGGCATGTGCGGAATGCCTTGGTGGTAGGTTGCACGGTTCGCAAGTTAGGCTACCGGCGTGTGTGTTCGGCATGTGCAAATGGCATGTGCGAATGCCTTGGTGGTAGGTTGCACGGTTTGCAAGTTAGGCTACCAGGTGTGTGTGTTTGGCATGTGCCAATGGCATGTGCGGAATGCCTTGGTGGTAGGTTGCACGGTTTGCAAGTTAGGCTACCAGCGAGCATGTTGGCATGTGCCAATGGCACGTACGGCCATGTTGACCTGGTTGCAAGTCTTGCGAGCCTAGGGCGCTATATTTGGCGTGGGCCAATGGCATAGCGGCTTGGAAACATGGCTTGCGATACGTGTTGGCATGTGCCAATGGTACATATGACCATGTTGACCTAGTTGCAAGTCTTGCAAGCCTAGGGCGCTATATTTGGCATGGCCAAAGGCATAGCGGTTTGGAAACATGGCTTGCGATACGTGTTGGCATGTGCCAATGGCACGTACGGCCATGTTGACCTAGTTGAAAGTCTAGCAAGCCTAGGGCGCTATATTTGGCGTGGGCCAAAGGCATAGCGGCTTGGAAATATGGCTTGCGATACGTGTTGGCATGTGCCAATGGCACGTACGGCCATGTTGACCTAGTTGCAAGTCTTGCAAGCCTAGGGCGCTATATTTGGCGTGGGCCAAAGGCATACCGGCTTGGAAATATGGCTTGCGATACGTGTTGGCATGTGCCAATGGCACGTACGGCCATGTTGACCTAGTTGCAAGTCTTGCAAGCCTAGGGCGCTATATTTGGCGTGGGCCAAAGGCATAGCGGCTTGGAAATATGGCTTGCGATACGTGTTGGCATGTGCCAATGGCACATACGGCCATGTTGACCTAGTTGCAAGTCTTGCAAGCCTAGGGCGCTATATTTGGCGTGGGCCAAAGGCATAGCGGCTTAGAAATATGGCTTGCGATACGTGTTGGCATGTTCCAATGGCACGTACGGCCATGTTGACCTAGTTGCAAGTCTTGCAAGCCTAGGGCGCTATATTTGGCGTGGGCCAAAGGCATAGCGGCTCGGTAATTTGGCATTGTTGCCATGGTGCGCGAGGGTGCGGCTTGGTTTGGCATTGTTGCCATGGTGCGCAGGGTGCGGCTTGGTTTGGCATTGTTGCCATGGTGCGCGGTGGCGCGGCTTGGTTTGGCATTGTTGCCATGGTACGCAGTGTGCGGCTTGGTTTGGCATTGCTTTGCCATGGTGCGCAATATGCGGCTTGGTTTGGCATTCTTTGCCATGGTGCGCAGATGCGGCTTGGTTTTGGAATTAGGGTTACGTGTTGAAAAACCCTAATCTGGTATTTTGAAAAAATACCTATTAATTATTTACACCTGAGTTAAATGCTCTTAGTTAATGTGTTGCGGGTAACACTAGGTCATGAGGTTTTACGATTTTACCCTTGTTTAAAAACCACCATCAACATTAAGTCCCGCTTAGCTCGGAACAGGGGCTTTGTTGCGAGGTAAGCATAAGATGGTGACAAACTATCAACAAAGAAACCGTAAAGAGAATTGAGGAGGCTTGTCGACCTTTTATAAATAGGATTTGGAATCCTTGCCCCTAGTAGTTTTGCACAAATCCTGGAGGTCATGCACTGGGAAGTCAAGATCATTGAGAGACAGAAGTCAAGGCATTGAGAAGTTGACGCGAGTTAGGGAACCGGGCGTGCTAGGCCGAGTGGGACCGGCGCAAGGTAGGGAAGTTGTGCGTGCTTCTTTGGCGTGACTTGGGCGGTCATTGGGAAGTTGACGCGAGTTAGGAAACTGGGCGTGCTAGCTGGTGGGACCGACGCAAGGTAGGGAAGCTGTGCGTGCTTGGTGGCGTGACTTGGGCGGTCATTGGGAAGTTGGCGAGTTGGGAAACTGTGCGTGCTAGCTGGCGGGACCGGCGCAAGGTGGGGAAAAGCCGATTGCGCTAGTCAAGCGAGACCGGTGTAAACAAGGAGGGAGTAGGTGTTTTTACAGATAGCAAAGTTTCCTTGTTTTACCTTCCTTCACGCGCGCGGCTTCGATCAGGGCATTGTTCATGCTAAAATCTGGAAGCGTTATGTCCCCCATTGCTTCCTTTCCTTTTTTAAGGTTCTGTATTCATACCCAACGTAATTGCATCATCTCCCTCGTTTGAGAAAGGGTTCTTCTTGTTGAGTTTTCTCTTTGTCATGTCGCACGAGAGACGAACCATCTTCTAACCAGCCGGGTTCTCCGGTGAAGGCGCGAGGTCGACTGCGGGGAGTATCCCAACAAAGGTTATTCGGGTTAAGAAAATCATACCGGTATGTTTTCTTCTTCTTTGGTGGACCGACGTACGGTTTATCGCTTGTTTGATGAATGGAAAATTTTCCTTTTGTGCAGAGATATCACGTTGGAGCATGCGTTACTGTTATCGACGAGGATGACCTAGTCGTTCCCCTCCCTTCAAATCCAACCTTGTATACTGCTGCAGACTTGGAGAACGCTGATTTAGGGATCTCTTGTCATGAATACCCCTATGCAGGTTCGTCGTTTGGGACTCGTATGAGGTGTCTCTCCTCCAATTATCGGAATGTTAGCGGTTTCCCTGGTGCGGAAAGAATTCGTGGTCCTTTATACGAGGATATGGAAGACATGCGGCCATATCGCTACCGGGAGCGCAAATGAAGTGATGTTCATCTCGCTTTGGTTTTCGTAGTGAATGTCTTTTGCCAATGATTGCGAGATGGAGAATACGTCCCATCCGTGTTGCTGCATTTGAGTTACCCATTCAAAGGTGGGAGAACATGGTGTCCACTGCGAATCCTTGGAGTTTAATATCAGCTGGTTGCGATCGTCTCAATATTGTGAAAGTCGACAGACCGGGTATTCTTGCTTTGGTGTGATTCCCGCCACGTAAAACCATCTTTGGAAGAGGAGAAAGCTTTGGCCTTGGAGTCTCAGAGGATTGAAGATTTAACTCGAGATTTGAAGAGTAGGAATTTTTGATGTAGCATGTTGCAGGGAAGTGATTAGGCGTAGTATGCCTTAAGCCACTTTCCGTTGATGACTGTCTCTAGCTTTCCCCATCTTCTTTGATAATCTTGTAGTAACCACCGTCATACGCTTTAGTGATTATGTACGGCCCTTCCCATTTGGGAGAAAACTTCGGTGCCGATGCATCTTGCTGGATGTGACACTGGGATGCTCAAAAATTACATGATGACATATTCTGGATAGTGCAGACTCGGGATCCTTCGCGGCCTCGTAAAGTGTTGAATGCATCTTCTAGACAGAGAGGTGATGAATTTCTACTTATGCCCAAACATCTGAATTTACAAAGACAAAATTATAAATCAATAAATATCTTGACAAAAGTGCTCAATAATCATTCAGCCATTTTTTGTGAAAACATCCCGACCCTATAAACACCTTCCACGTGTATGTCGGTCAGCAATCAAGGTTTGTCATAGGGGACGTATTGACCGTTCAATCTAATATTGCAAGCAAATCAACGATTACAGTTAGCCCTAATTTGAATAGGAAGATCTCTGGGCTTTATAAATAGCCCTAAAATCTTTGACCTCCATCATCTCGCGAAAGGTATAAACCCTAAAAATAGGATCTGAAATCTCACTCAGTGATAATCAAATTCATCAGAACCGAATCATCATGATCGATTTACACATCTTCAACAAGAAAAATACACACCATAATGATTTTTCCTCTCAACAAACTATAATATGGTTAATCGAATCCATGCATTTTGGGTGGTTTCTCACAGCTTTTGGCTTCTTGTCGAGTGTATGAGATGTCATCCTCGAAGACCAATAAAGGCTCGGGCAAAAATACTAGCAAATGAAATTTGATGAGAAATAGAGATTCGCGGATGATAGAAGCTACTTGAAGAAGTGTTGCATTTGAAATGATGCTATGTCTGTGTATAATTTTGCAACTAAGATCTCTGTGTTTTAATTTCTTTATTTTATTAGAAATTTGGTATCACATATTCCCTTTTTGATAAAGAGTGTTAAGGATAACAGAGTTGTCACTCCATGGGACTCTCAACAAAGAATAGTCACCGACCGTGTATTCGGCAAAGTCATCAGGCTATGTTTATCTTGTGTAACAAACCCTAATGTAACTCTCTGAGTATAAATAAAGTCTTCAACCCACAGGATCATTGTGGAAGTCATTCCCCCAAAAATCATTTTCCAACTTGGTATCATCCTTGATCCGAGCTTCGCTTCCAAAAAATAATCAAAAACCCAAAACATATAAACCCAGAAAAATCAAATACCATGACAACAACAACAAATCAGCTGAGAAACATCCAGATTCATCATCTGGTTATTCTCAAATTAACAGACACAAATTACCCTCTATGCAAGACACGGTTTAAACCCATTCTAAAAGGCCATGGCTTAACTGGCTTCATTGATGGAACAAAAACAATACCAGCAAAAACTTTACCAAATTCTCAAGCTGTGAACCCTGATTTTATAGCATACGAAGAACAAGACTCTCTGTTGGTTGGTTGGTTAAACTCTACCCTCACCCCTGAAGTTTTAGGAGTAGTTAGAGGTCTAGACACTCCGAAGGAAGTCTGAGATACTTTAGAAGCAGAGTTTGCTACTAAAACAAGGTTTCATCAAATGCACTTGAAAAAGCAACTTCATTCCCTGCAGAAAGGTAATAAATCTGTCAAAACAGAGAATCGTGAATGATAATTAGCAATCGACGAGTCAAATCTGTCATGCAAATCCAAGTTCAGGGACCAACTAACTCATACCATACCAGCTGCTTTCAGTGGAATTTGAATATTGTATGGATTACTACTCGTCCTATCACCTTTATCCCAAATCTTCCTCATGGTGTCCCATGCCTTTCAAGTGCACTAATTGGGGCAGCTATGGAACCGAAGTAACTCAATAATGTTTGTATTTGCACTTTTATCCCAGCCCTATATACACCATCAGCATAATCTGTGATTATTATACCGGTCAGGAATCACGGTCAGGCATGAGGTACGCTAGAATCGTTCAATCAAATTATGAAAATAAATCAATGGTTGAAACATTGCCCTAATATAAACGGGTATATCTGTTTGCCTTATAAGTTCAAAAGTTTTGGCCCAAATATCTTTAGCCTCTCTGTCATGAAAGATACGAATCCTAAAAATCAGATCTGAAATTCTCTCTCTATGTATATCAAAATCACAACCAAATCATCATGAGCAGTCTACCATCTTCAACAAATTTACAGCATAATGATTTCTCCTCTCAATAAAGTATAATATCTTCATTCCATGAAGGGATCCAACATATCTCTAACGCTCGTTAGATGTAACAACAGTACACGGCTAAAGGTGCTACTTGAGGCAAATCAAGTAAGATATCTAGGAAGTGTTTGCATTTTGAAATTAAGTGAGACATATATTTGTTAGTTGTCGTGTTTACTGCTTACTGCTTTAAACAAAAGGAAGTGGTGTACCTGCACTACGGGAAAAACAGCGATTAACTACCCCGGAAATCAGTTGGGGTACCACATAAGACGACGTTTATCGATAGGTTGCACAAGGGGGGGTTGTAGAAAGTCTTCAATTGTTTGCAACTCGTAAGCTAGAGTCGTAAACTTGGTTGTGGTTCAATATTATACAACACTTTCTTCGGTTGTGATACTTAATCCAAATTACTGGGCAACATCTCACACAACTCATCAAGAGGTTGTAATAATTTGTTTCACAACAAAGTTATAAGTCTTAGAAATATCTAACACAACCAATATAATGGTTGTGTATATACCATTCTCCCAACTATTATTATGGTTGTAGGACTTTCCCAACCAGTGTTTCACAACAAGAGGGTAGTGTAGCATAAACCCATATCACAACTTATGGAAGCGTAGTCTAAGACGTGTTTCACAATTATTACTTGGGTTGTAAGTACTTCTTACACAACAAAAATATGTATAGGAGAAACTCGTATCACAACCAAGTTCATAGTAGTATGACATCATATTCACAACAGTTTACTTGTGTAGCAGAAACTCGTATGACAGCCAAGATTATAGTAGTAAGACATGTTATTCACAACCCTTAACTTGTGTAGCAGAAACGTGTATGACAGCCTTTGTATGTGTAGTAGAAGTTTGTTTCCACAATCCAGTGCATTGTTTCACAACAAATACGATGTGTAGCAGAAACAAGTATGACAACCATTATTTCCATATCACAACCCTTACTCTGTGTAGCATAAAAATGTATCACAATATTTTTTTATGTTGTATAATTACTGTTTCACAACCCATATCATGTGTAGCATAAAAATATTTCACAGTACTTGTTTGTGTTGTATAATTATTGTTTCACAACCCATATCCTGTGTAGTGATCACCTTTTTTTCCAACCATGTTTAGCAGTTGTGATTCTTTTACATTTTAGAAAAAAAATATATATAAAATTGCTTTTCGATTCACACAAATATATATAAATATACTTCCATTCATTCAGATAAAAACCATTAAAATGTAACAGAGATCAACATATAAACAAGTTAACAGATCATCATTGTTTCCTGAAACACTCATTGTCATTGTTTTAAACTGATGAAAGCAATAGAAAAATAACCATTGTCTCATGAAACACACCCCAAACAAATTAACAGATTATCAGATGGCAGGAATTATCAGATCCTTGGACCATGTGACATAAGTTCCTACAGCATGTATAACACGCTTCAAGTCACACGATGGCTTGTAGAGATGAGCATCATCAACACGAGAAGTAGTCACAGTCACTTTGTATGCGCTGAAAACTATTGGCGATCCATCTTTGGATCTGTTTCAAAGAATAATTGCGTCAGCAACAACCTCGTTCTCATTGTACCAACTGAGCAATCTGCAAGCTTTACCCTTCCCTAGCGCTTCCTCCACCCTTGGTCTGCTAACTGGACTGTCATTTGCAAACTGGGGAACAGTCCTACTTGAGCTAGCAAAACCATGGGTGTTGCTAGCATTTCCAGACTATAGGAAAAATACAACAGCAACATCAGAAACTCATAATGGGAGCAATAGAGACTAACCAGCAGTTTTATAGAAACATAAACACACTTACAATTGGACTGGCCTTGTTCAAGTGTGAGCCATCATGGCACGAGACGCATCTCGAGGTTTTTCCTATACCAACATCAAACCCAAAGGTATGAGACGCGAGTTTAAATTTTTCAACTAAAAGAAACAAAAGCGATTATTATAATCTCACCTCTAATAGTGCAAGTCTCACATTCATTTCACTCATACTATCCTTGCACTCTTTGATGATCTTTTTGTAATGGCTCTTGACAACCATCTTTGTCTTTGTCGCTCCATAGCCAATACCTCTCAGTCTCCCTGGTTTGTCGTCACCAAGAGCTTTGGAGAGAAGATCGTCTGTCACAGATGATCCAACATCATCACCATGCTCTTGTGCATCTCTATCAATTCTTTCCTGCATTAGTGCAAAAGCAACCCAATTAGTCACATTTTTGCATCATTCGAACACATATATATTAAGCAAATAAATTAACAAAAAATATAAGAGAAATATGAGTTGAGTTCTCACTAAAGCCTCCATATTTCCGAGATTAGGTTCCTTCCCTTCCTTTGGTTTGTGACACATTATCCAAAGTTTGACTCTATCAATGTCTTCTTTTGTATTCAATCGCTTTTCTTTGTAAACAATATGTTATCCGGCTAGTTAGCATATAATTTGAATACAATTACCCTATAATGAACATAGGAATAAAAATACACAACTTACCATTTTAGCCTCGAGTCTCGCATAACCACCTCTACTGAGAGTGTGTGGAGTGGTGTATTTCTCTCTAACTTCTTGCATCTGCAATCTTTTTGCCTGATAAAGTAACGGAATATCATTAACTAAACAATAGTGAATGTACAAGGGCTGAACACAAAAATAATTTAACTTATTGCGATATGAACACTTACTCTGAATCCCTCCGAGCAAACATGCGCCACAAACTCTTCCCACTCATTCATAGTATCATTCTCTGGTTTCAGTTCTGCCAGCTTCATCTGTCTTTCTTCTTCCTCTATCCCATCCAAGGCGAGGATTTTACCAGCTTTCCTAGACCTAGCCTCTTTCAGATAACTTCCCATGTTCCCAGGATAATAGTCTTTGTAAAAATCATCGACAATAAACCTTTGCTGCAAATACAAACAAAATAGTTACAAGAGTTAAAGAGATAATGGATGGTGTATAAAACTTCTAAATACATTATAAAAGTAAAAGAGTTGAAGAGTCAAGAAATTACCATGATAATCGCCCATATGTTATCTTTGGCCTCTCTAGGGACAAGTCTCCAGTCCTTGTGCTTTAATGGGATGTTACGCCTAACTAAAACACCCAACACACTAGCAAGCTGCACCGAAGGATCACCAACAGGATGATCCTTATTGTTAAAGCTCACATCTTCCTTGCCATTCTTATTAGTTGTTAGCCCTAGTGCTGTCATCCTTGTGGGGCCGCGAGGAACGTACTTTCTTTTGGGTTTTGCCTACAAAAGAGTTAAGGATGGAAAAACTAAATAAGGATACAACTCAGGTGACTTGCTCATATTTTATCGGATAATTCAGAGTGAAAATACTTAAGGATGGAAAAGTAACATAAGCAAAAGAGTCATATACCTGATGAGCTTCAGTTTCATTTTCAGTTCTTACATCATTCACGTCAACATCATTATCATTTTCCGTGTTTTCTTTTTCCACCTCAACATCTCTCTCTTGTTCAAGTTCTTCATCTTCATCTTCTTCCTCTTCAAAATATGATAAAGTATCATCAGCATTCCCGAGTTGCACATTCGGACATGGCCACATGTACAATTTCCGCTTTGCAACTCTTCGCTTGGGAACGAATTCCTCGGTTAAGGGTGCAGTGGAGATTCTAATGGCACTGGACTGCATTCAACGAGAGGTTCGAGAGAAGGTGCAGCTTGAGATGCTCCTGGTTGAGATTGTTCCAGTTCAACTGAACTTTTTATTTTCCTCAGTGATGATCGTGTTGGAGTAGGCTTTTCATCGGGTGGTTCAACTGCACTTTGAGTTTTCTTTATTGGTGATTGTGTTGGAGTAGTCTTTTCGAAGATCTGTGAATCCTCCGAGTTGTTCTTAAACCTAGGGGATGATCTCCTTGGAAGCTTTTCACTTTCAAGAAGCTCAAACTCTTATTCTTCTTCTTAGGAGTTTGTTTGCCATGAGACTTTTTACTCTTATCTTTCAAAATGATCGCAAAATAAACCGAACTATGTTAATCAAAAGGAGATGGTAAATAAAGTGATTGAAACAAGTAAAAATAAACCGAATCATAAGAGATTTGTTACTACGTACTCTCATAGCGGCCATAATAAGCCCGATGAGTTTTGGCTCGGACGCTTTTTGCTTGCTTACTTGCTACCTTTTTGGGAGATATTACCAAATTCTTGCTTACTACCTTTTTGGGAGATGGGACTGGATTCTTGGTACTTGCTTCATCGTTAACCTGTAACATAAAGTAAAATAAGTTAATCAAAAGGATTGAAAGAACATCATTTACACTAAATACGTAAAATTAAACTGAACCATAAGATATATAAGTCTTCACCTTATTATTCTTCACCATTGTAGACAAATTGGATCTTCACCTCCTTCCACACTACGCATCTACAACAAAAACTTAACCAAAAAGTCAAACTCTAAATATTGCACCATATCTCATCGGATAAGAAATCACCATTGTACATGACAAATCACCACAAGTGAATCACTGAGGCTGAAAGAGCTGGTGCACTCTCTTTCTTATGAGCAAATCCATTGCTTGAGAACTTAAGCAATTGCTTTGCTTATACGAAATAGAGTGCTCTAGCTCTCATCAAACCTTGCAAAAATATATAAGACTTTAGCAAAATCAAACAACATATTGAATGAACCTAGCATGTTATTAAGAAACCATCAACCTAAAAGGGAAGTCATGTTACAAACAACTTAAAAATTTTGGTCTTAAAAAATCAAACAATCATGTTAAAAATATTAACCCTAAAGCAATCCACATTTGAATCAAGGTATCAAAAACAAACTATAATGTTGTAAATCAAACTTAAAATAACCACCAAGAAACTGACAACCATTGGTTGGGATACCGAAGCCCTGCGCAATTCTCGGTTGAGAATGAGCCAGAGTTCGGTACTCAACCAATGACAGTCTGATTCACTTGATGGTTTCAAAAACAAGCATCATGTTTATAGAGTTAGAAGAAAACACAATTTTGGTAATTTATTCAAAAATGAAACTACTACATGTTATTAAGAAACCATCAACCTAAAAGGGAAGTCATGTTACAAACAACTTAAAAAATCAAACAATCATGTTAAAAATATTAACCCTAATGCAATCCACATTTGAATCAAGGTATCAAAAACAAACTATAATGTTATAAATCAAACTTAAAATAACCACCAAGCAACTGACAACCATTGGTTGGGATACAGAAACCCTGCGCAATTCTCGGTTGAGAATGAGCCGGAGTTCGGTACTCCAACCAATGGGCAATCTGATTCACTTGATGGTTTCAAAAACAAGCATCATGTTTATAGAGTTAGAAGAAAACACAATTTTGGTAATTTATTCAAAAATAAAACTACTACATGTTATGAAAATTAAATTTAATTGAAAACCCACATATTGCATGTCAAGAATCAGGTCATAACAATCAGTAAACAAGATTGAAGAACAAGCATGAATTGGTTCTGACTCGTCCGCGTCATAGAATTTCGAGATGTTTCAGGAATAAATCAAATTTTCTCTGACGATTATACAACCTATTACAAAGGGTATTTGCTATAACCAAACAAAACGAAAGAAATCATATGAATCGGTTCAAAATATAAACCCTAACTCGGTTCAGAAAATAAAACCCTAATCAGGAAATCACGAAGATAATGAAAAACAAATTCAAATCAGAAATCAAACCAATTAAAATCTGGACAATCCCATTGGTTGAAACAAAGCATACGGATTGAGAAGAAAACACAAAATTTGGTAAACCAAACAAGGCTTCCTCACCGTTAGATTGGCTTGTGATTTGATTTCCTTAAATTTGGTTCGTTGGATTACAAACAATTACAATAAAACCATTTGTTAGGTATAAACTCAAAATTCTAACGACGAGTCCAACAGTATGAGTGTAAGATTCCATGTAGATACTCACCGATACCGTAACCAAATCCTAGATTTCATCAGGTTCGAGAAAGAATCTTGCTCGGAGATCGAAAACTGGGCCAATATAGATAAGATTCCTTCGTATGAACGACGAGTCCAACAGTCCATGTAGATACTCGCCGATCAGAACCAAACCCTAGATTTAATCAGGTTCGAGAAAGAATCTTGCTCGGAGATCGAAAACAGGGCCAATATAGATAAGATTCCTTCGTATGAACGACGAGTCCAACAAGTATGAGTGTAAGATTCCATGTAGATACTGCCCATATCTCGTAACCAAACCCTAGATTTCATCAGGTTCGATAAAGAATCTTGCTCGGAGATCGAAAACTGGGCCAATATAGATAAGATTCCTACGTAAGAACGACGAGTCCAACAATATGAGTGTAAGATTCAATGTAGATACTCGCCGATACCGTAACCAAACCCTAGATTTCATCAGGTTCGAGAAAGAATCTTGCTCGGAGATCGAAAACTGGGCCAATATATATAAGATTCCTTCGTATGAATGACGAGTCCAACAGTATGAGTGTAATATTCCATGTAGATACTCGCCGATACCGTAACCAAACCCTAGATTTCATCGGGTTCGAAAAGAATCTTGCTCGGAGATCGAAAACTCAAAATATAGATAAGATTCCTTCGTAAGAACAGACGAGTCCAACAAGTATGAGTGTAAGATTCCATGTAGATACTAGCCGATCCGTAACCAAACCCTAGATTTCATCGGGTTCGAGAAAGAATCTTGCTCGGAGATCGAAAATCAAATATAGATAAGATTCTTTCGTATGAACGACAAGTCCAACAGTATGAGTGTAAGATTCCATGTAGATACTCGCCGATACCGTAACCAAACCCAAGATTTCATCAGGTTCAAGAAAGAATCTTGCTCGGAGATCGAAAACTGGGCCAATATAGATAAGATTCCTTCGTAAGAACGACGAGTCCAACAGTATGAGTGTAAGATTCCATGTAGATACTCGCCGATACCGTAACCAAACCGTAGATTTCATCAGGTTCGAGAAATAATCTTGCTCGGAGATCGAAAACTGGGCCAATATAGATAAGATTCCTTCGTAAGAACGACGAGTCCAACAGTATGAGTGTAAGATTCAATGTAGATACTCGCCAATACCGTAACCAAACCCTAGATTTCATCAGGTTCGAGAAAGAATCTTGCTCGAAGATCGAAAACTGGCCAATATAAATAAGATTCCTTCGTATGAACGACGCGAGTCCAACGGATGAGTGTAAGATTCCATGTAGATACTCGCCGATACCGTAACCAAACCCTAGATTTCATCGGGTTCGAAAAGAATCTTGCTCGGAGATCGAAAACTGGGCCAATATAGATCAGATTCCCTCGTATGAACGACGAGTCCAACAGTATGAGTGTAAGATTCCATGTAGATACTCGCCGATACCGTAACCAAACCCTAGATTTCATTAGGTTCGAGAAAGAATCTTGCTCGGAGATCCAAAACTGGGCCAATATAGATAAGATTCCTTCGTATGAACGACGAGTCCAACAGTATGAGTTTAAGATTCCATGTAGATACTCGCCGATACCGTAACCAAACCCTAGATTTCATCAGGTTCGAGAAAGAATCTTGCTCGGAGATCGAAAACTGGGCCAATATAGATAAGATTCCTTCGTAAGAACGACGAGTCCAACAGTATGAGTATAAGATTCCATGTAGATACTTGCCGATACCGTAACCAAACCCTAGATTTCATCAGGTTCGAGAAAGAATCTTGCTCGGAGATCGAAAACTGGACCAATATAGATAAGATTCCTTCGTATGAACAGCGAGTCTAACAAGATGAGTGTAAGATTCCATGTAGATACTCGCCGATACCGTAACCAAACCCTATATTTCATCAGGTTCGAGAAAGAATCTTGCTCGGAGATCGAAAACTGGGACAATATAGATAAGATTCCTTCGTATGAACGACGAGTCCAACAGTATGAGTGTAAGATTCCATGTAGATACTCGCCGATACCGTAACCAAACCCTAGATTTTATCAGGTTCGCATGAACGATGGATCTTCAGCAGTTTACCCGTAAGATTCCATGAGAATATATATTCTCATGAACCACTAAACACACACGAATTCGCAAACTTCGAGGAGTGAACTTGTCCGGAGAACGAAACCTGGCCAGGAGTGGACTACTATGAGACGAGAACTTCGCATGAACGATAGATCTTTAGCAGTTTACGCGTAAGATTCCATGAGAATATTCTCATGAACCCCTAAACACACACGAATTCGCAAACTTCGAGAAGTGAAAAAATTTAGCGGAAGTTAAAAAATTTTAGCAGAAGTTAAAAAGTTTCGAAAGACGAAAAAACCCCTATGACGACTATTTCTAACAGTTGTGAAAGGGCCAAGAAAAAAAATTTCTGCATCACAACTTCCATTTCAATCTCCAACCATCTATTTCAACCTTACATCGATCTCTAACCGTCCATTGTTTTTAATTTTTTTTCTTTTTATCCTTTTGTTTTTTCTTTCATCCACCACTTCTTTTCTTTTTCGTCTTTCGTCTCTTCTTTTATCTTTCTTCGAACCACAAAAAAACAGCTCCTCCATCTGCCGAAACACAATCAATCAAACCATTACAAGTCAAGATCATCAACAAATCGAGCGAACAGATCTTTGAAAAGGAGTTTTTTTCATCAACATATCGTTTTTTTCTCCATCAACAGATCGAGTTTCTTAAGCTCTGTTAACATCATCAACAAATCGAGCTTCTCCATCAACAGATCAATCTTGTAATTAGGTCTGTAACTGATTGATTTAATATATTTTTTTGTAATAGTTTCATCTCAATTTGCATTAAATTTAGGGTTTCATGATTGGGTTGCATTAAATTCGTTTTAAAAAAAAAAATCAATCATTGCATTTAATTTGTTTGATGATTTGGTAGCATTAAATTTTGATGATTGGCCTGATCAAATTTTTAGGGTTGCATTTAATTTCAATCATTTCAAACCGTTACATTAATTTTTTTGGGTGTTGTTCGAATTTAATTCATGTTTAGATGCATTCAATTACGCAAATGGTTGAAATTAAGTTTTGGGGTTGTTTGATTTTTGCGGATTCAGCTAATGTATAGGGGAGCGGTGAAGTACAAATTTTGTTTGAAAATAAGTCTAGCTAATCGATGGTATGTATGCACTAGTTGGCCATTATATGTACTGTTCTGACCAAATGCCACCCCTGCAACTATGCAGGATTATATTTATGTGTGTAATGTGGTATCGTTTTCTCGTCCAGATAATGTCAACTTGGTGCCCATTTTGAATCTTTGATAAAATTATTCGTTATTGGTGGTGATGGCTCCAAAATGAGATTCATGCATAGGTTTTATGACTTATCTTTTTGATAGTGCATCCTGCAAAATTGTGTCATTGTTTGTACCATCGTTTGCGTCCATTTGTTGTCATTCGGATGCCTAATAATTGCGAGATTGCTCAATCCTTCCCGGCAAGAAAATAACAAAGGAAAAAGTTTATATATGTTTTAATATGAGAATGTTTTTCATTGATGGTGGGAAGGAAATAAAGATTCATATTGACCGCAACCGGGATCGACTCTTGACTTGTAAAATGATGAATAAGGATTGGGTTCGTTGGCCAAGGTAAAGCCAAGTCATAACTGTCTCTACGGGGTATATATGTCTCATAATGAGATTAATCGATCTTAGTACGTCTAACCATTGGAGTTTTAATGTAGGGGAAGTTCCATACCAGGATGCGGTAAAAGAAGTTCGTAGAGTTGGCTCATGAGAAACTTGGAAATCCTTCTAAGTTTAGTTGTCCTTGTGTGGATTGTAAGAATCTTGTTGCGCCACTTCCTCCTGGTACAATACATATGCACTTGCTAAAACGGGGTATGGATCCTACTTACACCGAGTGGGTTCTTCACGGGGATAAGATTAGCAATTTTAATAATGTTCATGAAGAGGGAGCAACACGTCAACGTACTTTCTACCAGATGTGGACAGATGCTAATGTTGAAGGTGATGTCGAACCAAGGAAAGGGGTTTGTGAACCTAGGCGGGACGAAGGGTTTCCAAACCACGACGAAGAGTTCTTGATAAACGAGATTGAAGAGGCCGACTTCCCTTTATACCCCGGTTGTACTACACACACAAAGCTAAGCATGACTACGAGTTGTATAGGCACAAGACAAGAAATGGTTTATCTCGAAGGGCTTTTGATGATCTTCTCAAGACAATTGGTTCCGTGTTGCCCCCGGTCATTGTCTTCCTAAATCAACTTATGAAGTGAAGAAGTTCTTTGAAAGCTTTCCAACTCACTTATGAGAAAATACACGCATGTCAGAATGATTGTTGTTTGTTTAGAAATGATTTGAAAGACGAGGATGAATGTCCTAAATGTCACTATTCTAGGTGGAAGGAAGACACACCTAACATGGATGATGCTGACATGGTAGACGAGCCAAAAAAGAAGATACCAGTGAAGGTGCTTAGATACTTCCCCATTGTGCCGAGATTAAGGAGAATGTATAAATCAGCCAGAGCTAGCTCGGCGGCTTGATATGGCACGCGACTCATAAGAGTAAAGATGGTAAGATGCGTCATCCAACGGATTCTTTGGCTTGAAAGCACATAGACACAAAGTTCCCCGAGTTTTCTTCAGAATCGCGTAATTTGCGTCTTGGGCTTGCTTCTGATGGATTTAATCCGTTTGGCGATCTTTCCCCAACCCACAGTTGTTGGCCGATGATGATTGTGGTATATAATCTTCCCCCTCAACAGTGTATGCAAGGCGACAATATTATTTTAAGCTTGCGATTCCGGGAAAGAAACAACCCGAGGTAGAGACATCGATATATACTTGCAACCACTGATTGATGATCTGATTAAGTTATGGGAAAACGGCGTGGAGGTTTATGATGCATTTAGTAAGACAATGTTCAATTTGAAGGCATTATTAATGTGGACGATAAATGATTTTCCTGCTTATGGTAACCTATCTGGATGTACATATAAATGGAAGTAAGCCTGCCTCTTTGTGGTGATAATACTCTTTCAACCTGGTTGCCGTTTAGTCGTAAAACCCATTTACATGAATCATAGGAGATTTCTACCTCATAATCATCCTCTTCGATCGACTAAGAAGAAAGCATGTTTCAATGGAGAGATTGAGACGAAGGAAAAGCCACCTACTATGTCTAGTCTTTGAGGCTTTTGAACGTCGGAGCGATGTGTAAATGACTTTGGAAAAGCGAAGCGAACGAGGTGGAGAAAAGGAAAGAGAAAGAAAGAAAAGAAGAAGAAGAAGAAGAAGAAGCGAAAAAGGGTCGAGTAGTGCGGCAACGGTGCAAATGACGGTAAATCTAATGCGGGAAGCGGAAAAGGCAAGTTTCTACGATGCGGTATGAGTCTTTGGTGCTAGTTCTCGGTGCACGGGATGATGACCATCCGATATTCAACAAACGGTCAATATTTTTCGACTTGCCTTACTGGAAGGTAACTTATAACCTCAGATTATCTTCTTTTCAGTCTTACATTCCTATCTGCATGTTAAATCTCATTTATGAAATGTACAACTCAAGTGACTTGCTCATACTTTTTATGTTATTCCTTCCTTCCTAGGAATTGTTACTACGACACAATATTGATGTTATGCATATGGAAAAAAACGTATGTGAGAGTGTCATTGGTACTCTATTGAATATAAAGAACTAAACAAAAGATGGCTTAAAGTCCCGTAATGATCTGAAAAGTATGGGAATCAAAGAAGAATTGCATTTAATAGTCAAAAATGGCAAAACTTGGCTTCCTCCAAAGACCATGTAACTTAAGCGATAAGGGAAAGGTCAGTATTCTATAATAGGATGAGAAATGCGAAGGTTCCATATGGGTATAGTTCGATCTTAGGAGGCATTTCTCGAAAGATGGTTGCTTGGGTGTCCTTAAGGCTCATGATTACCATGTTATGATGCAACAAATATTACATGTAGCTTTGAAAGGACTTTTACCTGATGGGCCAAGTAATGCCATAAATCGGTTATGTTCTTATTTTAACGAAATATGCCAAAGGGCAGTTGATCTCACTAGATTGTTAGAACTTGATGATGAAATTGCTGAGACTTTGTGTATGTTGGAGATGTACTTCCCTCCATCATTTTTTGATGTGATGGTACACTTGACAATTCACCTAGCTCGAGAAGTGCGGTTAGGTGGACCCATACAATATCGTTGGATGTATCCATTTGAAAGGTAATTGTTTCATTAGTATGAATATCGTTTTAGTTATTTTAAGTACAATGTTATAGTTTTGTTCTGTGTAAATGGGAGTTTGGTCCTAATAATTAGAAGTTTGGTTTGTCGCAGGTATATGAAGACATTCAAAGAATACGTAAATAATTACGCACAACCCGAAGCATGTATAGCGAGTGTTACCCGGGAATAGAGTGCGTCGGTATTTTGATGTTCATGGGGACAAACATTCTCAGGAGGAGTAAATCAAAGCCATAATGAAGACATTCAACATGATTCCACATCGGCAGGCGTCCTCTTTCTAGAGGCGTTCAAGTGTATATTGGTAGTGATATGCTAAAGATTGCTCATAGATATGTGCTTTTTAACACAAAGAAGAATTGAACCATATATAACGTAAGTATCACCTTGTTATATGTTCATTTAAAATTGTTAGCAGTATAAGCACTTGTGATTTACTTAATCTTGTCCACATTAAAAATTTTCTTATTAGAATGCATATGGATGAGTTAAGATCTTCCGATACTTCCAGTGAAGACCAACTCCTTTCCATACACTCGGAAACATTTGCAGATTGGTTAAAGCAAAAGGTACGTGCAACGCCACTTGGTTATTTTTTATATATGTTTTCAATTTATTAGATTCATTTTTCCTGAGTACGTAGTACCTCTTTTTAGCATTACCCACAAAACAATAGTTATATTTCACTACTAGAGATGAATATGTCATTCACTTCTTAATTAGATCTTACCAAGCCAAAACATAGAGCTTGCGCCCATTACTGTGGTCACTTGTGTTCTGCTAACTAAATTTTATTGATAGGTTAAAATGAAAATTGGTCAAGGCATGTCAAGTATCAAATACAAGACGGTGGTTGTCACATGGTCCTTTAGAAAAATGTGTATCATATAAAGGCTTGCAAATAAATGGGTCAAGGTTTGTTACTAAGGATATTCAAAGAGTCACGCAAAACACTGGTGTTTCAATTGAATCAAAATCTTTAGTTGCATCATCACAAATAAGTAGTGGTTTCTATGGCATTTTAGAACAAATTCTCGTGTTGGACTACCAACATATTTTTCAAATTCCCTTATTCAAATGTGACTGGGCTCACACCTATTTTGGTGTCAAGATAGAAAAAGGTTTTACATTGGTCAACTTACGTCAGGATAAGAACCAATATCAAAATGATCCATTCATTTTAGCGTCACAAGACCGACAAGTTTTCTATTCTCGAGAGTCAAATACATCGAATTGGTTTGTGATGTTGAAACCACCACCAAGGGGTTTCCATGAATTAGAGGAATACAATGAACAGGAAGACACAAGTTGCCATCTAGTGGAACCTTCAACTCTTGGCTTACAAATGGATGATGAGACTGAGATTTATGCAAGAACGATCTTTGAACCTATCTTAGTGGTTCCGACAAAGAAGAAAAACAAGAAGAAGAATAAAAAGAAAAAGAAGTGCCGCTGATGGTGGGTTTAATTACTCTTTTCATTTCCACAGATGCTCTGAACCTATTTTGTTTCTTTCATTTTGCTTCAGATTGTATTTTTTCTTTTAAAATGACATGCTATTTATTTGTCTTTAATTATGACTTGAAATACTGTTGGTATGATATGCTATCTGTTTCTCTGAGATGAACTCCCTTTTTAACTCCGCCATCATTTCAATGCTTTGGTCTCAAGCCGGAGTAAAGGAGGAGAGAAAATGGGATTTATTGAGTTCTAAATGCGAGATTTTACAAATTGGTTACATATAATCATGTCTTTGGTATCTCGATGTTGCGGTTGCTTTTCCGGAATGTCTTTACTTATTTTGCAGTCAATGTCTTACTTCTATTCAGTTAATATACTTCACAACATTAAGCATTTGCGGCTTCTTAATGGAATTTGAAATGTGATTGCGAGGCCTTGTACAATTCACTAAAACTTCCATGAATCTCGTACTTTGTGATTGTTGATTGAAATGTGATTGCAGGCATTGGACAGACTTCCTTATTTGCTTCAGGAAAAATGGTGCATTTGCTGGCATTTTTTTTTTAAGGCTAATTTAAAAATTTGGTCTAATATATAAAAGAATGTAAATATAATTACATGTATAAATGTGGCAGGATGGTTGGAATGTCATATTGGGCCAACGGAGACTCATGTTCGACTCTCACCAGGCTCTTTTTTTTTCATAGTTATTTTTCATTTTACAACTCTTCTAAGGGTTGCAGAAGATCTATTTATCTTTTTCTTCTTATCTATTCAATCTCCCCATCAGTTAATCTCCTCCACTTATCTTCTTTTCCGTCGTTTTTCTTTTTCTCCTCCATCTCCCGAAACCTCCTCCTTCATCTCCTTAACCACGAAAATTTAAAACCCATCAATAGATTGAGCTGAAGATTTCTTCACAACCAACACCTTCTCGATATGTGTTAAGGAAAAGAAGGTTTGATTCTATAACCCGTTTTAGGGTTTTATTATTTTTTTTGATTTCCCGTTCTGTTTAACTACTATTGATCTGAGAATGATGATACAGTTAAAATTAGTCCTAGCTTCAATAGATCTATTAATCAACACTAATCAATCATGTGTAAATTAGCCATCACTGAATTAGGCTTTAAAAACACTTAGGGTTCGAAAATTTTCTAAATTAGGCTGTGGAGAAATTTTCTTCAATTAGGCTTTAAAGACACCGAATTAGTCATGGGTGGAGGTGTGAAAGATTCTCCGTAGGAATAGTACCAAAGACAACAAGTAACATGAGAATGAAAAAAAACCTAACGAGTGTGCTATGTGTGAACAAGGGTTTCATGAGACAAAAGTGTGTCCTTGGCTCTATTCTAGGTGTAAGCATGTTCCTTGTAATGGTGTGAGGGCATTTTACGCAATCTAAAACAAGCTGAAACCTATGGAAAATGTTTTTCAAGTGCTCCATACCTACCTGCACCTATTTTGAATGGTTTCATGATGCTTCTAACCCTTGCAAAGCCAAGTTGTTGTTGTTACCATCGGTGAAAAGTCATGATGCTTGTGGAGAAGATGATCACTCATTTAAAAATTGTCCACTACACAAATATCGGTTGTCTTTCTCTTCAACTCCGCAATAACAAACTCAACCTAAAAATATGCAACAATCAACACAATAAGCACATAGCTTACATGGTATGTGAAGAATGTGGAGCTTTACATGGGCCTCGAGATGCTATCTTCATTGCTTTGCAAAGGAAAAAGTTAGAGTTTCGCAAATCAAATAGCCGATCTAATTACAAATCTAGGAAAAAGTCATATGTAATAAGATTTCATTTTATGTGTAGTATGAATTGGTCTGGACTTGTTTTATAATTAAAATTATGCTATGTTGATGACTTATAATATTGTTTGTATGATATATTGAATGTTTCTCTTCAGATGAACCCCCCCCCCCCTTTTTAACTCCGCCATTGAATAATTTCATTGACGGTATCAAGCCCGGATAAAGGAGGAGAGAAAAGGGGATATATTGAGTTGGTCTCTAATTCAGCAGTTGGCGAGAAAAACAGGTAACACATTCCTATAATATCTGAAACTTTGAGCATTTGCAGCTTCTTCATGACTGTTGTGTTTGCTTTACCAAAATTTGCATGAATCCGCTACTTTGAGCATATAAATATACACCTCTACTTGTTTCATTCATTTACATTTTGGGATATACAACCTGGTGCTGTGAGTGTTGATTGAAATGAGATTGCAGTCGTCCTTGTATAATTCAGAGAAAGCCTTGTATGTTTCAGGCAAAATGACGCACTTGCTGGCCATTTTTTTAAGGCTCAGTTGAAATTATTGTTAAATATTAACGTAGATGTCCTTTGATAATCATACATGTAACTGTGGAATGGTGGTTGGAATCCCAGTCCTACACAGAGGAGGCCCGAGTTCGAATCTCACCCCATCCTAATTTTTTTCCTAGTCAATTTTCATTTTACAACCCTTATAAAGGTTGCGAATGTTGATTAAAAGAAAAAGCACAAATCTACCAAGATTGTGAATGCGCGGGATGGTTGACGTCTTGTACTAACACCTAGTACGCTTGGGTTCGATTCTCTACAAGAACATTTTTAAATTTTCTTTTTTTCTTATCTTCAACGACTCTTATTAGTGTTGTTTTAAAATCATTCACTACCTTTAGGATATGAGTCGTAAATTCTAAAGGTGGTCACTTCTCTCTGCAACCCTTATCACACAACAAGTTGTGGTTCGATTCTCGTCACTACTCTTAGGAACTCGTTGGTCCTAAGAGTTGGACATATTTTACTTTGACAACGCTTTTGTTGGAAAAAGTTGTAAAACATACTACATTTTACAACTTTTAATTTACGAGTTGTCAATCTACAGTTGTAGATTACTAATTTTCCCGTAGTGCTGATTGCTTACTGCGTTGTTAGTTGTCGTGTTTTTTTCTCTTTCATTGAAAGATAATGTCGATGCTATGGTATCACTTGGCATTCAAACATGGCATCTTCATGCATAATGGAGATCCCAAATTGTATAAGATAACTGGAGATACCATCTGAATTCCTATTTACATTGTTTTCTCCTTTGTGATACAATCTAGATGTTCGTATGCAGGAACATTTGATTTGAGAACAATAGTATTTCCACGACCAGAAGGATACTTCAAATGAATAAATTTGTACGCACACGATCTTACTTGGCCACTTTTGGTAAAAACATCCGACCCTATAAACAGATTCAAGAATCACGGTCAGACAAAGGTACGTGTTGACCGTTCGATCAAATAATAAAAACAGATCAACGATTATTATTAACCCTAATATAAACGGTAGCTAGGTCTCTGTCTTAAAAGTAGGAAAGTTTTGCCCCAATATCTGTTTAGCCTTGGTCGTCTCTACGGTGAAGTGAAAGATAGAAGCCCTAGAAATCAACAAAACAGCAGATCTGAAATCTCTCTTTTTATGATTATCAAAATCATTTAAACCAAATAATCATTTAAATCAAGACATAAATTATCATTTTTTGTGGTAATGACTTTAGGAAATTGTCTAGTTCGCATAAACGATCTGATGTTGGATTTGATAAATAGAGGTCAGGGATAGTTTGTATACAGTTTTAATACAATTACAACCGCCTATGTTTCTTTCGGATACAGTAAGGAAAATTATAATTCAAAAATGTATGAGAAAGACTGTAAGGCAGAAATTGTATGAGAAACACATGAGTAATTTCTCTCTGTGACTAGCATTATGTATTTTCCTCTCAGAAATTTTCTTTTTTCTGCAACATATCCTCCAATCATGGTTTAAAACTTAGAAGCAAATGTAATTGCATTATTCTAATCGAATCAACTCTTGCTTTTTTTTTTTTTTTTTTCTGTTGCATAATACAGTATAACAATTTGATTCCACTTGTAATCTCTTGAAAGCATATGTCAGTCGGCTAATAATGATCAAATTTAACTTCAGTACTTGAAGTTTTTGTGATCTTGAAGAGATAGTATTTGTGTACTTGGAGCGGTATTATGTTGCTAACGAGCATTATTTATATGCCGTTTTTCTTCTTTTGAAAGACAGTTTTTGCTGCTTCCAAGTATGTTAATATGTTACTGATTATTTCGGGCAATAAGTATCGGATTTTGAGTTTTATTTTACACGAGTTTGTCGATTAGGGACTTGAACTTGTAATGCATATGCGAATTTTTAAAATTGATACGAGTTATATATCAACCCTTTTCTTATGTCATGATCATTACAAGAAATGTAGAGTGATATAGACTAAAGCTCTGGAACCTAGGGCAATCTACACAACCATTTGAATTCTAAGGACTTGAATTTCAATGATGATTTTGCAATGTTATAGATATTTGAGTTCTTTCAGTTAAAAGAGGCAGAGACTTGAGTTTTTTACAATCATACAGTTGGATTATTTTTGATCTTTAGAATAATACCATCGTATTGCAAGAAACACAGATACACATATAATTATCTAAAATCCAATCCCTTTTTGAACCCAATTAACTAAATAATAACCATTGACCTACGATCATGATTTGAATACCCAAACACTACTATTTTTTCCATTTGATAAACATTCCGACATTGGCTAATAACTCAGATAGCTGAAATGAAAACCCTAAAACTTGAGCACTGAATTACATTATCAGCGCAGTTGCAATGAGAATGACAAGTAACGAGAATGCACCAGTACCCTTACGCCGGTTCACCATGATGCTTCCTGCAGTATTTGTAGTAGTGGTGCTGCTGGTACTACTGGTACAATTTGTCCAGCTAATGGTATGGTTGGTTATCGTAGTCCAACCGTCGTTGTTTTTGGTAATGGTACTGTTGCTCTTGCTAGAGGTAGTACACTCGGCTGTTTCACAGAAAATCAAAGGATTTGTTCCTTTTATATACGCCATTAAAAAACACCAAGTAAGACAGATGGAAGAATATATAGACTAGCATACCTGAGATCGTTATGAAAAAACAAGGAAAGATGATCAGGTGTAATAAAAGAAATCCCGCAGCTGCCATTTTCTTCATCTCTCTTCTTCTTTTAATCTTCAAAGTTTATGAATTAGCTAGGAAAAAGTAGAAATCCACACATGAGTCAAGCATTACATTTATTCTTCGTAAGTAAAAATGACGTACAAAGAAACTACAGCATTTTTATAGATGAGTCAGACACACTAAAACAGCTGATTAGGAGACACAAACTTAGAATCACATAAACGTACTTTGAATCTCCAACACCACCATTTCACATGTTCAAAATATACCGATATATCTCTAATTTTGACTAATTTTGAAAGCACAGATGCAGAATTAACAAAAGAAAAAAAGACAGTAAGCACTTTTAGTAATTAGTTTATTATCATTAAGCAACATAATCTTTCCTTCAACCTAAATTTCAAAGAAGCCATATCAATATAAAGAAAAAACCTTTACAAACACATGTAATTAGCAACGTGAAATCCCATTACGTGTTAATACCAAAATTGCCATCAAAATTCCCAAAAGGGCTTCACTTCAACCATGATATTCAGCAAGAAACTTCCAGTCCATATCATAAAAAGGGGTCTTAAATTAACACTTGTATATTAATATCTCAGTAAATTAACACATGTAGTTAGACACTTTATCTGTTTGATAATTAATCATCCCCTTTACGAAGGAAATTAACATGAATATTTAGAGATTAAAAAACAAAAGAAAGCTAATTAGGAGATACAAACATACAATTGATTGCATAATTTGAATCTCAGAAATTATTGTAAAAGCCTACTACTTAGATGTGCAAAACGTTCTCACCAGAAAATGGAAAATGTTGAAACGGCGGAGTTGAGCTCAGAATAAAGCAATGTTTAGATCGTTATCTATTTATACAAGTAGAGAACGTAGTGAACCCTAATTTGACTCCTAAATGGGCCTGAGACCTAACTATCCAGTCCAGACCTACCCAAACGGGCCTGAGACCTAACTATCCAGTCCAGACCTACCCAAACGAAAGTCAGACCCATTAGTAGATTCGCTATCAATATACCATAATGATTTCTCCTCTCAAAAAACTATGCTAAATCTTGAATCTGGTTTGGTTTTGTTTTACGAGACTTAGTCATTTAACTCTTCTTAGGTTCTGGTGGAGATTATTTCTTCAGTATCTTGCTAAAAATACGTTTTGTATTGCGTACAGATCTGGGTTTTCGATTTCTCATTCAAGTGTAGATTTAATTTTTGTATTAGTTAAAGATCAGCTTGGCTAGTCTGGTACTACTCCTTTGCTAAAGATCCTTTTTGTTTGTAATCTAAAAAGTAGATCAGTAATCATAATTTTAAGCATAATCTAATCTGTGATGTTTGCATCTGTGGCTTGTTTCATATGGTTGGGTATGTACACATTATCTTCATGGATGTATGATGGGAGTGGAAAGGGGCACTAGCACCGTAGCCCTCTAGAAGCCAGTAATAGAGGATGTAGTCACAAGCATATTCGAACAAGCAGAACGCTTTTCCAAGCATTTACAATAGAAAATCCAACTGCACAAGCAGTCTGTTGGCGATCATATATGGTTGCACTCTAATTAGGATGATTTATTTGAAGTGAAAAATTGACATCATTTTATTGAAAATTTGGAACCAATGCAACAATACTAAGCTCTAAATTGAGTAAAAGGATTTCAAATTTTTTATTCTAAATTGAGTAAAAGGATTTCAAAATTTGGAATCACTGATGATCCTTCTTTCTCTATTACGGCAAATAAAGAATACAATCATTCATATAACACGGGACCAATTACTTCCATGGGTATTAAAATAAATCGCAGCCGTCTATCATAGGGTACTTCGGTCAGTTATAATAATATACAGATGAGCTGTTAGATCAAACCATGAACAAAAAATCAACGATCACGATTTAGCCCGAAACCTGACGGGCTAGTTCTCTGAGCGTTATAAGAAGAATAGTTGCCCTAAATCTATTTCTTCCTTCTACAACACCAGGCTTAACCCTAAAAATCAACAACAACAGCAGACAGATCCCTGTCATATTCTTCTTCGCGATTCATCCATGGAAACACTAGCATCAAATACAGTGTCTATCAACAGATCACAATGATTTTTCCTCTCAAGCAACTATGATCTTTTCTCGGTTCCCCTTTACCGACTATCTTTACTTAATCAGGAAACTCGGCGTGTCTGGCTCACCTCCCCAACCTGGAAAAGGAGAAGTTGTTTATTAAACTTTTTCTTGTTTAAATCTTCTTTGGTTTAGGTGAAGTATTGGACAGTCTGTTGCTAATAAAATGTTTCCTTGGTACAGATCCGGGTTTAATTTTTCCATTCAACTGAAGATTTAATTTTTGTAGATTTTATGTTTGTTACCTCATTTTATCAAAGTCTGTTGATACTCTTTTGTTTCTGATGTAAAAAGCAGATCTGTAATCAAAATATAAGACCAATTTTTAATTTGTTATAGTATTTGCATATGTGTATGATTGTATCAATATCTTAATTTTATTTCACTTAGTATTTCTGATTTTGCACATACATTTACTGGTACATCACTCTATTAATTAATCTAGGTTCTTCAGCAAGCAAGTGCAATTGAAGCGGTTGCACAAGCACTCCACGGCGAATGGAGGATGTACATGTGAGCTAACCTACATAAATCAACAAGCCTAACGCTTTTAGTGCTGGTATATATGCTGACCTTTAGATTTATGCCCCTCCCTAGTAATTAATCATATAGCTACGCAATGAAAATCAAGCAGACTTTCCTGAAAATAATTTCTGAGCAGTTGGGATACAACTAGATGAATTATTGGGTTAATTTGGCAAAGTAGAAGTTAATTCTTGTACTGCTTTATATTTTGAATTAGAAAAGTAGTGCTAAATTGTTCCTTCCTGGCCTCTTGAAATGAAATCAAATTGCAAACCAGTGATAATTGTTTCCAAAGTTCAAAAGTTTATATAATCGGGTAGTTTAAAAATAAGAGAATAAAAACTTCCCAAATTTGGTTCACAAATAAATCCCAAGACTCCCAAAATCGAGTGTAAACTACTTTTTGTTGCTCCATTTGTATTTCTTTGATACTTGGCATTACAAATACAATTATTGAATCTGCTCGTGCACTTAAAAGAACACCATAAATAATGTTGAAAGCTACTTGCAAAAAAATTCAATAACAACATCAGGTCAAAGTTTGAAAATTGTGACAAAGACTTTTATATATAATTAAAGAATTGTTCAACAATTTATATTAAGGTAACATTCTTAAACAAACAATTAGTATTCTTAAACATAATCAACACCGTTTGTGATAATCACGGTCAGGCTTGAGGTACGTGTTAACCGTTCGGTAAAACAGTAAAAAGAAATATCAACGATTCTAACTAACCCTAATATACACGGGCAGATATGCATGCCTTATAAATTGGAAAGATTTGCCCCAATATCTCCATGGTCTCTTTAAAGATACGAACCCTAAAACTCAAGAAACAGCAGATCTGAGATCTCTCTGTCTATGATAATCAAAATCATTACAACCAAATCATGACCGGTTTATACATGTTCAACAACAATAATATACAGCAAAATGATTTCTCCTCTCAAAAAAGTTTATTATTGTTACTTCCAGCATGCTCTGCCACCTCTAGCCCTCCTGTCAAATACACAAACAATATACACCTAAACCATGACATGTGAGGCAAATCGTGTAAGTGTTTGCGTTTTGATCTTTTGGTATGTCTGTGTATAGTTTTGCCTCCAAGATCTTTGTGTTTTTATTTTATTTCTGTTTAATTAATAAGAAATTTGGTTTCTTAAATTCTCATTTTTAATAAAGAGTTAAGTGTTTGTATCGTGAGAAAGTGTATGCATTTTTAATGGGGGTATACTACCTTTGCACGCTTGTAGTTGTACCGTTTCACTGCTATGTCATTACAATGGGGGTATACTACCTTTGGAAGAAAAAAACTTCGGGATATCACAGATCTATTCCGGCATGCCTCAGCTTCAACTATTGAATTTGTAGATCTGCAGAAAATTTAACATCTTAAATGTTGGTTTATCATTAAGTTAGAGACGTTTCAAGTAAGCAATTCAATTTAGTTGGAGAAATCTCAAGGTGTATTCATATCTGATGTTCTACTTGTAGACCAAATTTCCTCCGTAGACACTTACACTTTGAATTGTAACTCTTATCTACATTACAACTCTAAGCATTGTTGTGTTCTTAATTAGTTTGTATCAGAGTCGGTAATTTCTAGTTTGTATCACAACAATTAACTCTTGTATGTACGACGCATGCCTAAATTGGAGGCTAGACTGCATTATAAGTTGGAAACATTTTGGTTCGTCATTTCAATTAACGGGTCAGAGTTTACGGTCAGCCATCGAGTGAATAGCCGTCGTTAAAACAAAATAGAAGCTAATCTACGGTCTCAATAAAGCCTAATCTGGAGGGGCAGATTCTAGGCATTATAAGTTGGAAAGTTTTGTATCTGCATTTTATTTTGGCAAAAAATAAAACCCTAGCAGCCGCCAGCCGTAGAAGTAATCAGCAACAACAACTCTCTCATCAATGATTATAGTCACACCTAAATCAACTTCAACAATTTATTCGGCACAATGATTTTCCTCTCAAAAATCTAAAACAATTCTTCAATCACTATTTCTTTGATGTGTTTCTCATAAGATTTACTCAAATAGAACTTTGGATATTTGTAGTATGCAATTCAGTAGATTACAAATCTTGATTAGATTTTTTGTTGATCCACCTTATGGAGATCGACTTTAGATTAATAAAACGTTTCTTATCAGCAGCAACAGATCAGTCATCCATGATTATCGCTCGCTAATCTTATTGATTATTTTATTGTTTGATATTTCTCAGAGTTACTACCTTAGTGTTACTTCTTTTTTCCACAATCTTTACCAGTGCTATCTTTGGGTAAGAACTACTGGTGTTCAAAGTTGCGCAGGAATTGTAAATATGACCAGGAAAATCAAACATAACTAGCACGTAGGTTTTGAGAAACTGTGCATCTTTCTGGCTCTCAGTTTTGTTGTAATTGTGGCTGGAATGTCCTTCCTTTTAGGCCAATATCTTGGCTCTCGCATTTGTGTATGAATTATATATACTTCTCCTGAATATCATGCTTTGCGGTGAAATGATGAATATTTGTAGATGCATCATCCATGGGAGACAACAATGGAAATTCTTGTTGCAATTAAAGTCGAGAAAGCTGTTGATGGCAATACACAATGGCTATTAATGATTTGCATATTTAGTTTCAATGTTTTTTAGATCTGCCTTAAATAATTGTCTCAAGTTGTTTGTGCATAATTATCTGCCAGTATTATTATGAAATGATGATGAACTTGTAGAAAGCCACCAATACTGGCAAGTATTTAGCTGTTCCAAACCAATTTGTGACTTTGTACCATCCACCAAATTTAGGATGGAGAAACTTCGCTTGTCTCATAAACATTTACTTCCTCATCACGATGAGGTCCTAAGTTGATGGAGTCGGAACCGGACACGACAAAAAATTAAATACCCGGTCCAGATATTTATCGAGTCCTCAAAAATCAACTAATTTTTTTGATAATCTATTTTTTTATATTTTGGCTTATATTTAATAATTTTTCATATGAAATTATGATAATATATATGTAAATGTTATAATTAAGATTAAACATAAGAAAACAAAGGGTAAATGAAAAAAAAAATTAAGAGCAATTACACGAAATGTTTCTATTTTAAGTAAAATAAAAAAGTAAAACATAAACATTCGGGTACCCGCCGGGTAATACCCGTTAGGACCCGAAAGCTTATTGATTACTAACGGTTCTACCCACCGGGTAGTGATTTTGCTAACGGGTCCAATCTTAGGACCCGGAACCGGACCTGATATACCCGAGTATGGTTCGGTTCCGGGTAATCGGATACCCATTGGCAACCCAAGCCACAACAACATTGATGGACTTGACAAATTTTACCTCAAAAGATTTTGTTGGCGCATCAATATGTACGCAACTCAATTTTGTTCATACTTCTAATATATGAAGACGGATTGGTGTGACATTTAAACTTCTTTGTATAATGGAGACCGCTAATTGTATAAAACAACCGGTGACACCATATATGAATTTCTACTTAGGATGCCCTCTCTAATGCAAGTTTAATCTTTGTATGTATTAACATTTGATTTGAGAACGTACAATACCATTTACAAATCTTGAAAATCATAATTAGCGCCGTCTATGATACATATGACGGTCAACAATCATGGTAAGGCGTAGGGTATGTATTATATAAGGACTAGCCTTATAAATCAGCACACAAGCTACTCTTGATCTCTAAGGATATAGATGGATTGGGAAGAATATAATTTTTAAGAGAGAAAAGATAATTTTACTGATTAATTTTCATAATAAGTTTTATAAACAAAAGGGGAATATAAATGATATGGTTTGGTGTCCACGCGTGCTACTCACACACAAGCACACTACTAATCATGCTTAGCAGCAGCTATTAACTACCTAATCACGGTTAATTAACTACTAGTTATACTAAACAGATTACTAGACCCCATATCCCAGGTGGCCCTTAACTGAACTTTGCAGCCCAAAGCTGGGTCCTGTCACATTAACCATTCAATGAATTAAAGAATGAAATAGACGATTACAGTTAACCCTAATATAAGCGGGCATATAGGTTTAACTCAGGTTATATACAATTGGAAACAGTACTCAGGTTAGGTTACAACTAGCTCAAATATGTTTAACTCGCTCTTGCAAGAAAAAAGAAAAACTAGTTGATCAGATTCAGAAATTACAAAGATGAGATGTCTTCGTTGCTTATGTTCAATACATACTCAACCTGACCAAACCCGAGTTCACTTTACTGATAAATGGGTACCAGAGGAGCCATGTACAACTGCAGTTTGAGTTGTCAAAGATCATGGTCATGCGCTTCACTTTCTTTTGTTTACAAGTGTTGCAAGTAATGTTCAGGAGCATGGACCAAACCTTTAGCTTAGTTCTGGAAATTTCTGCGGTCCATTACATTTGTATTGTAAAATGGTGAATGGCATGGTATCTTTCACTTTCACCGTCTTCGTAGAGAACTTGAGAATACGGGTTAATTTGACCCTTTACACCAAGGATAAGGTCAGAGGCAAAGTAATGATATCTTGAGCAAATGTATGATACACATACACTAGTCTATGTTGTAAAAGGCGCTAGGCAAGGCGAGGCGCCAAGCCCAGCGCCTAGCGCCTTTGGCGTCTAAGGCGCCCTAGGCGAGCGCCTTTTTATTAGAAAAAAGCAGATTTAGTTATAATTTGGCGCTTGGGCGCCTTTTTTTCCCAGGCGCCAACCCTACGCTTAGTGCGCCTTTGGCGCTTAAGTGCCAAAGGCGCTCGCCTTTTACAACATAGACACTAGTTAGATTCACATTTGACCAATACTTATGCACTACTGAAATCACAAAGTTTCAGCTGATGACAATATACTAAGCCGAGAAGACGATAACTTTGGCATTTTAAAGGGCCAAATGTATAAGGTAAGTGCAGAAACTATTAAGCTACTAAGACAAATGCATAAATAACGTTATACGTGTACACGGACATAAATCAGTAAAATCACAAAATTAGTTCTAAAATAAAGGGATTTTATTAGAAAAATTAGCAATTACTTTATGGTACTCATGCTTTCTATTCTTTCTGAGGTACGTCTAGATAATCTAGACTGCTTATGTCAACTTTGAAGCATTTCACTTTCTTTTCCTGTTCAAGTCAAAGTTGTAGAGACGACTAAAGTCTTAAGACATATCCTGGGAAATTATATGTACAGCAATATATGAATACGGGTACCTATATTTGTCTTCGAAACACATACTGCAGCTAGTTTGGCAATGTAGCCTTAGGCGACTAATTAATAAACTTTACGGATGCATACGGTCACGATACATGAACTTCACCATTTCCAGGCCATTTTTATACTTTAAACCAAATATTACAAGTCTCCAAGAGTCCAAGACTCCAAAACAGAACATGTAAAATCTCAAACATCTCCTACCGTTAGATCTCCATCTAGGTCTAGGTTATTTATATATAAACTAAGAACATACTCTAAAACCAAATTATTCAGCCGCCTACAAACCTCTACAATAACTTTGCTCATTTTCTATAGATCTTGTCTAATTTTTCTTCTGAATTATGGATGATTCTTCAAGGGTATGTTTATCTCTCACATATCTTAGCATCGCTATTCTTACTAGTACTACTGATCTCCTCTTTCCTCTGAAATTTCCGGAAGAAGATGAAACCCGTCCGGTTGTTGATGGCATTCACCCACACAATGATTTTTCCTCTCAAAACTCAAGTTTTTTTCTTCATATTGTTATGTTGTATAATTGGGGCGTTTTGAATTCGTTTCAGTAAGCACTTCATTTTTATTTTATTTTTAATTAGGGTTTGAGTTTTTCGTTTCTTGTCTATTGTTTGATTTGAGGCTCATAAATTGTTTTTCTCGTACAGGGGTTTCTGGATTGTTTTTGTCGTACAGGGGTTTATGGATTGCTTTGGTGAGTTGAACTCCCGTTTAATCTAGGAAGAAAATATGAAGCATGATCATCCGTAAAATTTGGAGCTGTCGATAGTGCTCCTCTACAAAATGGTCAAAGTAAGTTATTCTCTAATTTTCTTTTTTCTTTTTTTCTTCACAATTTAGTTTTGAGTTATTAATATTTGCTTTTTCCTTAGTTAATTAGTGTAGTTGAGATGTATGTGTATACTAGATCTATGAATAAAAGATGTTAGTATGGAATTGTGTGCGTGACTGGGAAATCCTTTGTGCGGAAATGTCATCCATCAATAGTATGATGCAGGGACAAAAAACACATCATGTCAGGAATTTGAAATAGTATGATTCATGGTATCAAGAACATTCATAAGAACCATGTTCTGGTCACATTCGATAGATTCTTCTTTGGTCTTTTGGCACTTGGCTCACTATTGCTACTATGTGTATCTCAGGTCTTGCGAATTGTTGGATTTAACGGAGGGAAATCAACTGCTGATGTTAATCATTTCGAGAACCTCATGCGATGATGTTAGTCATTGATGTATTATATTTCAGGTCCTAGCTAGTTATACAACCAAATTTTATTTTTTGAATCTGTTAATTTTGAGTTGGTGAAGCAAACTCACATAACAAGTTCGTCTCGAATTGTGGATGGTATAAAAAAACAGTATATGTTAGCAAAACTTTATCAGCATTTACTAGTATATGCAGCTCATGTGCTTCCGATGATTTATGTCTTTGTATATTCCGTTTTTCGGATGGTAAAAATAGAACTCAAAGATCTAATCCATTTTCAGTTGTACACCAAGAAATAAGAGACCATTAACTTCATTAAGAGCCAAGTAATTCTGGAAATTCCTAATTCTCAATTCAAGGAGTTAAGTATTTTTCAGATTTTATATGTGATGGGAGTTTCAAGTATGAGTTACCAAAATTTACCAACGATGGATATACAACAGAATTCAATGTTACGAAACAATTTTCATCCTTGATGGGCTTTTTTTGCCACCAAATCTCTTGGTCGAAGGTCTTTTCTCTTTATCCATGTAAAAGTGGACGACCAAACCTCTTACACACGGCTGTTGTTTTCATAAGCCTGCATCATTACGTTGGTATGGTAAAATCTTACCATTTTTGTAATGTTTTACAGTCTTAAAGAGTCATGTTTAATGGTTTTATGGACAGCTGACACCGGCTTAGAAAACTTAGAGTTGGTTCTGGTAGCTAACTTTACCCTGTTTGACCTTTCGTCTTAGTCATTACCTCAATTTCAAGCAAAATATCTCGGAACGTACAAGAATTCATGTGACTTCTTTTCTTCTAAAATGATTTAACCGTTGAAATTTAGCAATAACTCGCATTCACCTCAGTATTTATGCATTTGTTGAGTAGCTAAGTAGTTTCTGCATTTTCCTTATACATTTGGCTTAGTACTTTGGCTCCCTAATTAAACGGCCAAAGTTATCGTCTTCCGCTTTGTGTATTTAAAGAAGCAATCTACAATTCAACATTCTTTCTGTATCTTAGGAAGTAATTAGCAATTCAACATTTTTAATCCAATAATATAACATTGAATTGATGCTCCAGAAACTAGATATACACAACATTTTTAATCCAATAAATATAATATAGCATCAGTTCAGTGCGAAATTGAGGTCACAACTGAGATGGAAAGGAGAACTGGGAAAATATGGAAGCAGAAAGTTGCAAAGTTGTACCAGAACTAACTCTAGATCTTCTCAACCTAAAGTGGTCAGTGGCCCATAAAACCATTACAAAATGGGATCAACATTTTCATTACCGCCATTAAGTTATTGACTAGCGCTGCTAACACAAATTTCACCAGTTGATTTCGCGCTGTTAAATCCAGCAATCCGCAAGACCTGAGATACCCATAGCACCATTAGTGAGCCAAGTCCCAAAAGTTCCAAAGATACGGATGTTCTACAACATAACATACACCAAAAAGACCAAAGATGAATCTATCAGATGTGACTAGAACATAGTTATTATCGTTGTTGTTTATTCTATATCCTGTTCCTGAATCCAAAAGTTTCAGGTGTATAACTTCGTTGTCACGAGGTTCTGCAATTAATTGATGACATATCCGGATTTCACAAATTACACAAGAAATTCTTTAAGAACATATTTTATTCGTACACACTAATCTACAAACTAACAAGCCAATACTGATAACTCAAAACCAGAAACTAATAAAATTGAAAAATGAAAAACAGTAAAGAAAATAGGAGAATAACATACTTTAACCATATTATAGAGAAACCCTATAAACAGCTCCAAATACTCCTTTTGATAATACTTCATCTTTTGGTTCCTTGGGTAGAAGAGGCTTTTAACCTAGACAATAATCCAGAATACCCTGTGCAACAAAAAAAAAAAAAAAAAAACATTTTTGAGCCTAAAATCCAACAATAGACAAGAATTGAAATATAAAACCCTTAAAAAAACAAAAATGAAGAGCTTACCGAAAAAAAAAGATAAAGCTCTCCTTCTACACGAGTTCTTGAAATATAAAACACTTAAAAAAACAAAAATGAAGAGCTTACCGAAAAAAAAAGATAAAGCTCTCCTTCTACACGAGTTCCCTTTCGAAAAAAAACTTGAGTTTTGAGAGGAAAAATCATTGTGTAAGTGAATTCCATCAACAAGACAGGGGTTTCATCTTCTTCCGGCAGAGGAATCAGGAGATCAGTAGTGAAAGTAAGAGTAATGATGCTAAGATCAATGAGTGATAGACAACATACTCTTGAAGAATCATACATTATTCAGAAAGAATTTTTAGGAAAATTTTGAGATCTAAAGAAATTGAGAAAGACAAGGTTTTACTTCCTAGGCGGCTGCATATTTTGGGTTTAGGGTGTGTTTTTAGATGTCTAAGGTATATAGTATATAAGATACCTGTATGGAGATCAAACGGTTGAAGAGGTTTGAGATTTTAATCTGTATCTAGGTATGTTTTTAGGTTAGGTTTTTATGTTTTGTTTAATGTAGAAAATGGCCCGGAAATGGTCACATTCATCTATCAAATGAGTAGGCGGCTGCATATTATTAGCCAAACGGGCCGCATCACCTGCTTCTAGTTAAGCCAAATGTAATTACGCGTATTCTTTGTTGTACATAGAAGAAAACCTTGGGTTTGAAATGTATTGGCCATACGGGGCGAAACTGAGTTAAATCGTTTAATTTTTAAAATTTCAATCTTCAATCTCTCTTGATTTTTATGATGATCTGTTTTTTATACGCTATCTTCTAATATATGTTTAAACTCTTTTCTGTATTGGATGTTTATGATTTTCTGTTAGCTTGTAGAAGTAATCTAAGATTTTTGATTGTGTTACTTCATAATTTTATTTAATTAAAATTTTGAAGATACAAATCTAATGGGTTGCTAATTTTGTTGCATATTTCCTGTTGATTTCTGTGCTATTTAGTTTGTGAAAACCAGTCGTTGTTCAAGATACAATTTGGTCTCTTGAGTTATCGCAGTCGTGCTTGTTCTCCGGAAGTCGTGTTGTTTTGAACATTATTGTGATTCAAAGTAGTTAGAGCTTGGTATTCCATATTAACATCTCTCGTCATATCAATATTTTCCTTCGATTATCTTGTTTAGATTCATATGATTTTTAATTTTAATAATATCAATCAAGAACAGTGGATTATCCGAGTCAAATCGCTAGTCCAAAACCAACGTAATCTCAACATTAGTGTAGGAAACTTTCCTCCTAAACAATATTCAAAAATTAGTCAAAACTGTTACCAGCCAAAAGAATCTTTATTTTCTTAAAAAAATATTTCAGTATATCTCCAACCCTTTTATAATCCGATTAGATATCCCCTCATAACCCAAAACCCTAGCACTACTCATCTTTATAGACTGCAAGATAAAGATCAAGTTTGTAGAAGCACTAAAATATCTCTCATGGATAATTTATCTTCGAAGATGCTAACTACAAATATTTGGGTAAAAAGAGAGAAAGGAAAAAAAAATTCCAACTTGTAAGATATGTGAAATACCAAATCATCGAACAAAAGATTGTTGGCATAAGAGCAAGCCGAAATGTGACAATTGCAAGCGTTTTGGTCATATTGCAAAATATTGTCGGGCAAAGAAAAACTTTCATGCCAACTATCATGAAGAAGAGAAGGAGGAGGAAGCACAACCTGTTTTATGCCCGCCAAACATCATCAGAAGAAAAAAATGAAGCATGGTATGTTGATAGTGGTTGCACCAATCATATGAGTGGAGATGGGAGTATTTTCTGTGACATCGACACATCCAAAAAGTCACAAATCAGATTGGGAAGCAGTTAACTGATAGAGACGAAAGGAAAAGAAACAATTGATGTGCAAACTAAAAGAGGTACGAAATTTATCAAAAATGTTTTCTTAGATCCCAGTTTGAAAACCAATCTATTGAGTGTCGGCCATATGGTCGAAAATGGATATTCTTTGTACTTTGTGGATGGTCTATGCTTCATATATGATAGAAAGAAAAAGAATCAAATTATTTCTACTGTGAAAATGCAAATTGAAATTTTCCTATACATTGGAATTATGTAAGCAATACTGCCCTGAAAGTAGAAGTTGAAGATTCATGGTTGTGGCATCGAAGATTTGGTCACTTCAATTTCCATGCCCTCAAGCTACTCTAGCAAAAGAATATGATGAGAGACATGCCCTGTATACAAGAAATTTCTGACGTATGTGAAGGCTGCCAACTTGGGAAGCAACATCGTCTATCATTTCCGCATAGACAAGCTTGGCGAGGAACTGCACTGTTAGTACTCGTGCATACAGATGTTTGTGGACCGATGAGGACACCATCGCTCGACCAATCCAGATACTTCATTCATTTCATTGATGATTTTACAAGAATGACTTGGGTTTAGTTTTTGCACGAGAGGTCTGAGGTATTTGCAGTTTTCCAAAAGCTTAAGAATTTGGTTGAAAAACAAAGTGGTCACTATCTTAAAGTATTAAGAAGTGACAGGGGTACAGAGTATACCTCTAAAAAATTTAACAAGTTTTGTGAAGATGAAGGAGTTGAACACCAGTTAACAGTAGGCTATGCACCGGAACAAAACGGCGTATCGGAGAGGAAAAACAGAACCGTAATGGAGATGGCTAGGTCTATGTTTAGAGGTGTCAAAAAGGCCAGGCCGGCCCAAGCCTGGTCTTGCCTAGCCTGTATAAACAGGCTAAAGCCTAGCCTGGTCGGTCACTAAGTAGGCCAGGCCAGACCAGGGCTTTAAACAGGCCCAAGCTGGGCTCAAGTTTTCGGCCTTCTAGCCTGCTACGGCCAGGCCTGCTTTGGCCTGGGCCTGTGTGAGCCTGCCGGGCTAGGCCTGCCATGACCTGTATAGTAGGAAATATAATAACTATATAGTTTGTTCGTCCAAAAATATCTCTGTTGGTGGGGTGATTCGAACTCATGCGCATAAATCTTTGAATGGGAAACCCACCATTGAATCACAACATGTTATACGCCTATCTATCACATTAGTTTTTTTCTTTTTGAAAAGGAATCTATCACATTAAACTTAGTTATTTGTTAGGGATTTTCATTTATGATACATAAATATAAAAATGGAAACACATAAGATCTTTACAAACTAATTAGGACATGTTTGAGATTTAATATTAAATTTTCCAAAAATATATTCTTGTATAGTTGTTTCAATAATGTCGAATAAAATTATATTTATGTCAGTAATTTATTTAAAGCAATAAATAAAAGAAAATCTTATTATAGTAAGCATGCATTGATTTATTTTCTTTAATTATAGCTAAATGGGTGTTGCTTAATTTTTAGTATTAGATGTTAGTTATGTGTTGGATTTTTTTTTCATTACCTAAAATAGATACTAGTATTAAAATTGGAATATTTTTGTATTAGTTTTATCTCATTAATGATTACTTTACCTAATAATAAACATAGACATTTTGGACATCAAGGCAGTGACGACCAAATGGTTTACACCAGAAGCATTCAGAGATGTTGGTCTCGAGTTCGAGTCCCTTGGATCCCAATTTTTTGAAACTTTAAAAGAAATAACAGGTTAGCCCGGCCTAGCCTGGACTGGCCCAGTTCAAAGCAGGCCTGGCTCAGGCCCAGGCTGGGCTACGATATAGGCTTCTTCGGCCAGGCCAGGCCCGTTTAATTGTCAGGCTAACCCAGACAAGTCCACAGGCCAGGCTGGTCTGTTTGACACCTCTATCTATATTGTATGAAAAAGGTCTGCCAAAGAAATTCTGGGTAGAAGCTATATACAGGGTAGTGTATTTGCTGAACAGATGTCCAATAAAAGCAGTGAGGCAAATCTGTGAAGAACAAGAAATTTGAGGATGACAGATTGATTTGTGAGGCAAATTAAGTGACATGTCAAATGTTTCATTTTGAACTGTTGCAATGTCTTTGTTGATTTTTTTTTTTTTTAAAGAAATTTGTCATCACAAATTCCACTTTTGATAAATAATTAAATATTTGTTTAAAGCTTCCTTGAAATTATTTGCTGTGTTGCATCATAATTTCAATAATTAACCTCTGCATATAAGAAATCATGAGCCTCTATTATGAACATGTTGTTATTTGAAAGGATAAATAGTTGTTCGGAAGTGTATGCATTTTAAATAGCTGAGATTATGAATCCAAATCACAATGGTTTTCAACAACAACAACAATATCAATCCAATCAGTTCAGACTGAATCACTACACCATGAGAATAGACTATGATGCCTCCTTTTTTTTGAAATAACTATAGTTTAGTTTAGTTACTTGTTTGTCCTATCTGATGCCACAGTGACTTTGTAAGTGGCCAAATGCATCGCACGGCAAGATCAGCCCTAGATGCTGGACATGGTAAGACAATTTTTTTTTTTTTTTGCATATATAGAATGATCATTGGATCTGAATCTTCACAAGGTTCATTAATAAGGGACTGTCCGGCTGTTCTTAAAGCTATCTCTAGCTCCTTGTTTGGCTAATTTTGTTACCTGGTATATCCATCCTGTCCTCTACGTTTGTATAAAGCTTATTATATCTACTGTATGGCAAGAAAATGGGGTCTAACTTGTCATGGATGGCTCGTCTTTTTGTAGTTGCAAGCAAGAAAAGAGCACTGAAGCTCCCAAGCAGTTGGTAATAAAGCAAATTAAATCAACAAGGAAAATGTTCCAAAAGCTGTAGACTCAGGAAGGAATCACAAGTGCTAAGTTTAATTCTGGGAACTAGTTTCTTAAATTGTCAAATCTTTGATCTGGCCATTTGATTTGTTAGGAACTGTCCTTAGCCTCTCCATTCAATTGAAATACTCCCTCCGTCCCACAATTAGATGACCAACTTACTTTAGAATTTTGTCCCACTATTAGTTGACCTATTTCATTAAACAAGGGAATATTTCTAAAATTATCCTTTTGATTGATTATCGTTAATATAAGAAACGTATATAATTTGATATCCATGTTTATACTCGTTACGTAGATGTTTTAAAATGCTTTCCAACGGTACAAAGTTTATGAAAATCCATGGTATAGTTTGAGAGATAAATCATTTCTAAATTTTATACATTATTATTCATAAGGGTATAATTGTAAAAAACACTTAAAAATACTCCTTCCCATTCCTTGCCTTAAGAATTGTACAAACTTCAACTAGGTCATCTAATAGTGGGACGGAGGGAGTATACAACTGCCTAATGGTGTACCTTATTAAGATTAGATTTATATGACTAGTGTGGATAACAACGAAGACAAAGTCGGTGCTAGGAAGGGCATCACTTACATTTAAACTAATCATTTCATGTATGGAGATCGCAAATTGTACAAAAAAACCGGAGGCACCATCGGAAATTCTAGTTATGCAAGAACATTTGATATGATATACCATTTGCACAACCAGAAATAAAATTTCAAATGAATAAATTTGTAGGCACAAGTTCACTTGGCCACTTTGCTGTAAAAACATCAACCTTACAGATACCATCCACGTGTATGAAAAACATTAATCAACACTCGTCTTTAATAGATATATTGCAGTCAGCAGTCAAGGTCAGGCAGAAGGTACGTGTTAACGGTTCAATCTAACAATAAAAAGAAGAAATCAACGATCAACATTAAACCCTAATTTAAACGGGCCAAACTCTATGCCCCTACATCTTTAGCCTCTCTATAGCAAAAGATAGGAACCCCTAAAAATCAGATCTGATTTTTTTTTTTATCTATGATTATCTAAATCATCACAACCAAATCATGACAGGTTTATACATTTTCAACAACAACAACAAACAACATAATGATTTTTCCTCTCAAGTAAGTAAAAATTTTCTAACTCATTCATCCATTTCTCAAACTTTTGAAATGTCCAAAAAAGCAGGGGTTCAACTGTGAACATTGAAGACGGAGGTGGAATTACTAGATGCATTTGGACGCAATGAATTAGAAAAAAGAAATTTGAGGAGTTGAGGAAAATCAAAGGACATTGAGGAAGTGTCTCCATTTTGAATTGTTGCTATGTCTGTTTGTAGTGTTGCATCGAAGATCTTTGTGTTTTTAATTATTATGTTTTTTGGTAAGAAATTTGTCACAATTTCACTTTTGATAAAGTGTTGTGTTTTTCATTAAATACAACAAATTTATTTCAAATTAGTTCAATTTTTTGTTTTCCTTTCGGATCTTCCTTACCATTAAAGCCGTTTGTACATGATTTTGCCTTTGGAGATCTATGAACTCGCTAGAAAGACTCTCCATTCATTTTAGGTTCCCTGTAACTAACAAAAAATCAGAAAAACTAGTTGATTTTAAACTCTGCTCATACTAACCAAAAATGAGAAAAACTAGTTAATTAGATTGAGAATTTACAACAATGAAATATCTTAGCTTGCGATATATCATACAAAGTTAATCATGTGGAACAACTAAAATTTTCATTTCCTCCTACTCATAAAGATCAGTAGAAGGCTCTTTAGGTCACTGGCCTTCAAGTGGAAGTTCGTTGAGAGAGGTGGATCCGTAAAAAAAAATGCAGCTCCCATAAAAATCATAATATAGACTCCGTCATGTTTTCGCCCCAACACTTCACTGATTGTCTTAAGAATCATTTGGTTAAACTTAAAAGCAACACAACTACAGAATTTGGTCAACAACTTCATAATCTTTTCATAACATATCAAATCAGAGATATCAATGCCAGAATTTAGTACTATTTTGCTTATAATTCAGCTGCAGGACTAACACCACAGGTTACGTTTAAATTATTTGAGAAACAAAAACTAATGGAAAATTTTAGTTCGATTGATGTGCTTCATATGTTAATTACAGGTGAATAGATTTTATGTTTGGGAACCTAAAATCCAAAAAAGTAACAAAAACATTGGGAGAAAGCTCATTTTTAAATCTCTTAAGAATTTAATTGAAAATAGCATCGAAGTATGAATATAGCTAGTCAACAAAAACCAAAAATGTCAAGTATGTATACTTTTTTGAGCTTATCTAGATATGATTTGACAAGTTTGTATGTAGTTATGAATCTTAAGTGGTTACACTTACATAATGTCCTACATGTCTCATTTTCATACTGAAAAAGAACTCTAATCTAAATACAACCATGAATCTGGGTGATTCCTACGGCTAGAGGTTCATCTGCATCATAGTCCTGTCTCACAATAGCACAGAAGTATATTATATAGGTTATAGAAACGGTCCGCGAGTTATAACCCCAAAGGTGTTGCTATTCATCCACAAAAAACCCGTCAAAACAAAAGTAACATAAAAACCCAAAAAAAAAAAAAAAAAAAAGTAACACAAAAACCCCAAAGAATTTGATGAAACCAAAATTGGTTTCATCATAAAATTTGACGAAACATCATAGAATTTGATGAAACCAATTTTGAAATTTGGGGTTTTGTATCAATTTTGTTTAAGATGGAGTTTTAATGGATCCCAACATTTGAACGGGGTTTTTGTACTACAAGTTTAGTCACCTTGGATTTTTATGACTAGTTCTGCTATCCAAATGATAATAATCTGGCTTGCAATCTAATATCCGCTAGAATAGGTCAAGGGTAATTTAGTAAATCACACAAATTTCCTTTTATAAACCAGGTAAACCCTAGAGTTTTAAAGTAAGTGTTATACAGAGAGTGATAGCTGAGACCAGCAGTGTGAGGGAGTGAGGTGGTGATGAGGTAAAACCCAGTAGTATCCAGAGCTCCGGTAGCCACAACTCCAATCAAAATCATTAAAAATACGATGACGGAGATCAAATTTAGAGAAGAGAGATACAAATCTTCGATAATTGTCATAATGACTTTTTCTCTCAAATCTAACTTGTTTGGAACCCAGAAGCCTCTTGTACCACCTAGTCTAAGTAGTTCTTGTTATGTAAGTTATGTACAATATAATTGTGTTGTATGATGTTTTGTTGTGATTTGATTGAATATATTTGATTGATTTTGGTTGAAATGGAGATGGGGAAGTATTTCCTCTCTATCTCTTCTATTTCATTTTCTCAAAACATATTACCTTCTCTTTCTTAATTTAGTCAATATATGACTAGAGAAGCATGTGTGCCACACACCTACACACTAACTAAATGTGGAGTTGACACTCCTATTACACTACAAACATTACATTACATTTCTCAACAATCTCCTCCTTAATGTGATGTTCTTCTACTCCTAGTAGTTCACGGAAATGTTGAAATTTTCCTTTGGGAAGTGCCTTGGTGAATATGTCCGCCAATTGGTCTTCCGTCTTGCAATACTTGAGTTCTATCTCACCATCTTCAACCGCTTCTCGAATGAAATGGTACTTGAGTTTGATGTGCCTTGCTCTACAATGCTCAACCGAATTTTTGGACATAGCAATTGCCGACTTGTTGTCACAAAAGATTACGGTGCTTTCTTCTTGCTTCTCTTGAATGTCTTCCATGATTCTTCTTAGCCATACAACATGAGATGTAGCTATTGATGCCGAAATGTATTCCGCTTCCGCCGTGGATTGAGCTACGGTTTCTTGCTTCTTCGATGCCCATGTGAATATACCTGAACCAAGAGAAAAAGCATAACCAGATGTACTCTTCATGTCATCAATACACCCTCCCAAGTCGCTATCACAATAGCCAACTAATTTGACATCCAAATTTCTTGAATACATGATTCCAAAGTTCATTGTTCCTTGTATGTACCTTAACAACCTCTTTGCCGCGCCAAGATGTAAATGACTAGGTGAACTCATGAACCTAGAAAGCATACTTGAAGCAAACATGATGTCGGGTCTTGTATGTGTAAGATACAACAAGTTTCCAATAAGACCTCTATAGTAAGTCTCATCAACCTTCCTTCCTCCATCATCTTTCTTGAGTTTCTCATTCACTACAAGTGGTGTAGATGTGGGGTTACAACCAAGCATACCATATTTCTTCAACACCTTTTCGGCATACTTTCTTTGAGAAATGAACACTTCATCTTCACTTTGGTGAACTTCAATACCAAGGAAGTACTTGAGCAAACCCATGTCACTCATCTCATATTTCATCATCATTTCTCTCTTGAATTGCTCAATCATATGAGCATCATTACCCGTAAAGATAAGATCATCAACATACAAGGCAACGATGAGAATAGACGTACCTTTTGTCTTCACATATAATGTAGGCTCACTCTTGCTTTTGTTGAAGTTTTGCCTCTTGAAGTATCCATCTATCTCACTATACCAAGCTCTTGGTGCTTGCTTGAGGCCATACAAAGCTTTCTTCAACTTGTATACTTTGTCTTCTTCTCCTTCCACCACAAAACCTTGTGGTTGTTCTACATAGACTTCTTCATGTAGTTCTCCATTCAAAAATGCCGATTTGACATCAAGTTGATAAAGTAACCAACCTTTTTGAGACGCCATAGCAATCACGGCTCTAATAGTGTCAAGACGAGCAACCGGTGCAAACGTTTCATTGTAGTCGATACCGGGTTGTTATGAGTAGCCCTTTGCCACCAACCTTGCTTTGTATCTTTGAACCGTTCCATCCGCATTGTACTTCACCTTGTAGATCCACTTCACGCCAATAACTTCTTTGTCACTTGGCCTTGCTACCTTCTCCCATGTATCGTTCTCGTCAATGACAAAAACTTCTTCTTCCATAGATTTTATCCAAACCGGTTCTTTTGATGCTTCTTCAAAATTTTCCGGTTCAACCACACAATAGTTGCATCTTTCATACACTTCACTCAACCTTCGCAACTTCCTTGGTGCCGACGGTGGCGATGTTGATGCACTAGTACTTGGAGACATACTTGGAGATGCTCCTTGTCTTGTATTTGGTGGTGTTTGAGGTAGTTCTTCCTCATCTTCTTCACCTTCTTCAACTTCATTTGTTTCTGAATTTTCTTGCTCTTCATCAACAATAATGGTTCTCTTTTCAATTTTACCTTCTTCCCAATTCCATGAAGCTCCTTCATCAAATAACACATCACGACTTGTAATCATTGTGTTGTTCTTCAATCTAAACAACCTATAACCTTTTGATTGGAGGCTATAACCAATGAATATACACTTGTCACTTGCTTCATCAAGCTTTGTTCTCTTCACCTTTGGAATTTGAGAATAACACACACTACCAAAAACTTTGAGATGTCTTACCGATGGCTTTCTCCCACTCCATGCTTCAAAAGGAGTTTTATCCCATACAGCTTTTGTTGGACACCTATTCATCAAGTAGACGGCGGTGTTGACGGCTTCGGCCCAAAACACTTTAGGCATACCCTTGTCATGAAGCATGGACTTCGCCATCTCCATCACGGTTTGGTTCTTTCTCTCGGAAACACCATTTTGTTGAGGAGTATAACCCACGGTTAGTTGCCTTTCCAAGCCTTCATCTTCACAAAATTTATCAAACTCTTTGTTGTTGTACTCTTTTCCTCTATCACTTCTCAAAACTTTGATGTAGTGACCACTTTGCTTTTCAACAAGGCTCTTGAACTTCTTGAAGATGCTAAAAACTTCGGACTTTTGTCTCATGAAATACACCCAAGTCATACGACTTAAATCATCAATGAATAAGATAAAGTATCTATTACCTCCATGATTTGGTGTCTTCATTGGTCCACACACATCGGTATGTACCAAACCAAGAAGTTCTTTTGCTCTCCATGCTACACCTTTTGGGAATGGTTGGCGATGATGTTTACCAACTGCACAACCTTCACATACTCCATCCTTGTGGTTGATATGTTGTGGAAGTCCTTGCACCATGTTCTTGTTGGAAAGTAACTTGAGACTATTGAAATTCAAATGCCCAAGTCTTTTATGCCATAACCATGTTTCATCAATGGTTTCCATCCTCAATGCAACATTCTTCTCCTTTTCAAAGATAATTAGAAAGCTTCTATTTTTCTCCATCTTGATACTCTTCATGACTTGCCTCTTGTTGTTGTGCTTCTTGTCATAAATGGTGTAATATCCATCTTCAAAATGAACCGCATACCCAAGCTCCACAAGTTGCCCAACACTAAGCAAATTTTGTGCCAAATCCGGAACATATAACACATCTCTAATGTATTTTTCTCCATTATTAGTTTGCACGCAAATTGTACCTCTTCCGTTAGCTTGAACCATGTTTCCATCTCCCATATTCACTAGAGAGTTTATGGATGTATCCATGTCAACAAACAATCTCTTCACACCGGACATATGAGTTGTACAACCACTATCTACAAACCAAACTTCACTCTTGGAAGTCACCATGGCACTTTGACAAGCATAAAACAAATTTTGTTTTTCTTCTTTTTCTTCCGCTCTACCGGCTTGTTCTTCATCTTCTTTGTATCTACAATTTTTCTCCAAATGTCCATACTTCTTGCAATTGCAACATTGGGGCTTTCCTTTGTTCCAACAATTCTTCTCCAAATGACCATTCTTCTTGCAAAAATTGCACCTTGGTACTTGAGAAGTATCACTTTTTGTGTAGTTGTTGGAGTTAGCTCCTCCTTTCTTCCATTTCCCCTTTCCTTTGAAGTTTGATGTTGATTCACCCTTGTACTCATTTTTATTTGTTGCTGAATTTTTTGAGTTCAAGTTCAATTTTGATTGAAAAGCACTCTCAATTGACTTTTCGGAGTGTCTTGACAACCTTTGCTCATATACCTTCAAGGAAGCCCATAATTCTTGTGACTTCAATGTAGAAAAATCCTTTGTTTCCTCCAAAACCGCCAAAATGGGTTCAAATTTCTCCGGCAAACATATCAATATCTTCTCACAAATTCTTCTTTCTTCCATCTTCTCACCACACATCAACATATTATTAACAACTTCAACTACTCTTGAAGAAAATTCATTCAAACATTCATTCTCATTTATTTTTAGATTCTCAAAATCTCTTCTATATGAATGCAATTTCAATTCTCTTACCTTCTTATTACCTCCATACTCTTGTTGAAGGATATTCCAAGCTTCCTTAGCTATAGGAAAATGGATTACCCTTGGTAGAATAGTGTCTCCAACTCCTTGTTGAATGTACATGGATGCTTTTGCATTCTTCTTTCTACTCTCCTTAAGTAAATCCTTTTGGGGTTGTGATAGAGTTGATGTATCTTCAATTTCATCATACCCATTTTGTACAATCTCCCACACATCTTGTGACATGAACAAGGTCTTCATTTTGATGGCCCAAAAATCATAATTTTCTCCATGAAAAAGTGGTATTGAAGGTTGTTGAATGTAGAAACTTGAGTTACTACTACTTGCCATTGATTTGGTTGATGATTGATTGAAGAAATTGGGTTTTTCTTTTCTAGATCTAGATTTTGAAAACTTTAAATGTTGCTGATTTTTTTGATTTAATGGGTAGAAATTGATTTTTTCACTCACCAAGATCAAATCTAATAGATTTAAGCTCTAGATACCAATTGTTGTGATTTGATTGAATATATTTGATTGATTTTGGTTGAAATGGAGATGGGGAAGTATTTCCTCTCTATCTCTTCTATTTCATTTTCTCAAAACATATTACCTTCTCTTTCTTAATTTAGTCAATATATGACTAGAGAAGCATGTGTGCCACACACCTACACACTAACTAAATGTGGAGTTGACACTCCTATTACACTACAAACATTACATTACATTTCTCAACAATCTCCTCCTTAATGTGATGTTCTTCTACTCCTAGTAGTTCACGGAAATGTTGAAATTTTCCTTTGGGAAGTGCCTTGGTGAATATGTCCGCCAATTGGTTTTGAGTTGGAAGCCCACACACTTCTAACATGGTATCAGAGCTAGGCCTGTATGAGAGTGGAATGAGAAGTAGACCCAAAGGACGCCCGTCCACCCGTACAGAGGTCCACGTTGTAGTGGCTTCCTCCGCCCTACACGTAGAGGGGAGCATGTTGGAGAAACTATAAGATAGTCCCACATTGCTAACTCCTTAGCCTAGATCTTAATATATAAGGTGGTGAGCCACTCCACTCATTGCCAATTGGTTTTGAGTTGGAAGCCCACACACTTCTAACATGTTTTATGGTCTTAACTAGCCCATCATATCAAAATTCATGTTTTTGTTATTTCTTGCAGGTATTTTCTCGTATCTCTATCTGGGATTCCACCCATCTATCATCTGACCTACATGAATTAGGTATCGTGCGTGGGAAATTTGGTGCTTTGGCATGTCTCAAATTGAATTGTTGAATCGGTACAACTGCAGAAAATCTAAGATCTTTGTTATAATCATTAAATTAGAGATGTTTTAGGTGGTTAGTATCAATTCTTATCTTAGTTAAGCAATAGGATTGTGACAGATTAAGCAATTGATTTTAGTTGAGAAATCTCAGGGTGTTTTGCTTGTACTTGTAATTTTCTCCTATTTGAACATTTGAAAGATCAGATCAGGTCTAGATTTGAATTGCTTGAGAAAATTTTCAATTGGTAGATCTGTTTGCTGATAATAAATCGTTTTATTAATCTAATGTCGATCTCCTCCATAAGGTAGATCGACACAATCTAATCAAGATTTATCATCTATTTAATTGCAAGCTAAAAATATCCTAAATTCTAATAAATATCATGATAATTAATGGATCTAACCAAAATAACACAATATAACATCATATTATCTTTGTATGATTGAATATATAAGCAAATCATTAGGGACATCAAAAGAAGATAATGAATCAAGAAATCATAATATTACCATCCAAACTTGTTAAGTAGCCAGCCTAAGAATTAAGATGAAAGGGTACCAAGAAATAGGTGACTAAAGAACAAGATAATGGATCAAGAAATCATAATATTACCGTCCAGATTTCCCTCACAATCCAAATAATCAAGAATGAAATGCAAGATTGATTGAAGAACAGTTTTACAATATGAGAGGAAAAATCATTGTGCGCATAATTTGGCTCAAACATGGGCCTGAGACCTAACTATCCAGTCAAGACCTACCCAAACGAAAGTCAGACCCATTAACAGCGCCAGACATTTGTTACTCGCTCTTTGATCATAACTTTTAGTGAATTGTTATTTGTAAAAGTTCTGTTAACTTTTACCCATTAACAGAACTTCAAAAGCAAATCAACAGCCTATCGGAATTGTTATTTGTAAAAATGGGAGGAAAAAATGGAAAATTTAAATATAGATGGAACTGGAAACCGAAACCGGCCTGAAATTTATTTGGTACTAAGAGCAACCATAGTCATAGACGGGACTAAATACTAAAAAACATGCCAAATGCTATTTTTTTTGGCATTTTTGGAGGTGAAGCACAGTGGGTGAAGACTAAGTTTTAATCTGGCGAACGTATAGTCTGCGCCTGATAATGAGCGGACTCTATATCAACGTCTAGAGGTCAGGCATAGATTTAAGATCTGTCTCATTTTCTTTGGACATATATTATACTAGCGCCTACATTCAGACGGACATTATACTAGCGCATATAATGATGGGCGTTGATTAAACTCACGCCTAAATCCAAGCGCTAGCTATACTCACGCCTATATTAACACCTTTACAAGGTCTGCAGAAAATTCAAGACCTTAAATATTGGTTAATCATTAAATTCGAGATGTTATAAGTGGTTTGTTTCTTCATTTATGAATTTGAATCTAGTTAAGCAATATGATTGTGACAAATTAAGCAATTGGTTTCAGTTGGAGAAATTTAAGGGTGATGCATATCTGATATAGGTAGTTCTTGTACATGTAATTCTCTTATATGAATATAAAAAGAAAGATTGAACTACTTTTTTCAGATCTACTTTTCTAAATTCTTTCAGAAATTTCCTCGGTAGACCTTACAACTTGAATTGATATTGTCCTGCATTTTTATTGCTGCTTCCCAAGTCACTGATCATATCTACATTAAAACTCAAAACATTGTAATGTTCATAATTTGTTGCGGTGCAACTAGTTTGTATCAGAACCTGTAATCTAGGTTTTTAAGAAAAAAAAAACTGTAAGGCTAGTTTCTAACCATTCATTTCGTGCATGGAAAGCGACATTGACTGCAATCAGCTCTTGTATGTACTATGCATATATATTAATCTGAGTCGTGAACCTTGAATGTTTGCGTTGCCAACTAGTGTTGTCGATTCTCTCGGTGTGATTTTTATCTCTGTACCAGTAACTAGTCACTGGAGTGTATTTCTTATTCTAACCACTTCTAGTTATAGTCATGAGCTGTTGTAAGCCAAGGTACCAATTGATGGCTTTGATAAGCTGGACGATTTGTACAACCAAATAAACATTCAAACTGAAATTGAGCGTTTAGAAGGTAACTTTATTAAAGAGATCTTTGCATGTTTTGAAGGGAATTTTCCATCAGGTAACTTGGGAATCTCTGGCTGGGGTGTTGCCCATTTTTCTTTCTGCTTAGAAGTCCCGTCTATAACAAGTGAAATGATGGTTTTCATTTGACGCGTCATTATCCAATGGGAGGCAACGATGGAAATAAAAATATTTGTTACAATTAAAGCCAAGAAAGATGAGGAGGATTGAGTAGTCCGAAAACATAGGATTAATTAATCATCTTGAGTAGTAGTTTACGTGAGACCATCATCTCCATAAAGTCTACTTTCTTTTTCTTGAGTTGCATCTGTCAGATCCACATGCTTCCTCGTAGAAGAGTTAAATAGGCAGAACTAGCTATACATGTACCAAAACATAGGATCGTAGATGATAACTAACAATCGACGATTCAAATCCATAATACGAATACACAAAATTGGTTAAATAGGCTGAAATCATTTTAGTGGGAGATGATGCCTTGGTGATATTGTCGCATACTCCCACATGAGACCGTTCATCATCAGGAATCTCCCTTTCTAGAAATTAAATGGATGTCTCCCTTTTCAGCTACAGGAACCATTTCCATATGCCACACAAAAAAAGGGAGTATTTCAGCTGAAGGAAACTTGGTTTTGAGAGGAGATATTATAATGCTCAAGGGTACTGTAGTTGTTCTTCCTCCTCCACCAGATTCCCATATGAAACCACTTACTATTCTGCATCTCATTGTAGATCAACAACTACCAGAAGATGATATATGAGGAAGACTTTGATCTTGTCTTCTATAGTGGGATTTGATAATTTTTATGGTCCAGGATCTGTGGCGGCTTCAGAGAGAGAGGAGGAGAGGAGGAGAACGAAGAAGAATGTTTAGGGTTTCTCTTGGTCGGTGTTAAATAATAAGTTCGGTCAAAGAAAGTCATGTGACTCATAGTCTCTACTCTAGGTACGATTCAATAAGTTGTCCAGGGCCTTATGTAAATTATTTTAGACCTCAAATGCGTGCTTCTCTATAATTTTGTGGGTTCTCAATATCCGGCCAGATACAGTTTTCCCGGCTACTCTATTGTTGTCTCTAGAACAGTCTATACATGTTTGTTGCACGTGTATAACACGTAATCTAAACGGTCTGTTATAAATAGTCCGGTCAGAATTCACGGTCAGTCATCAAATTCAGAGCAGCCGATGTATTAAAAATTAATCGACGGTCAGGAGAAACCCTAACACAAACCGGCATATGGCTCGCCTTATAAGTAGGAAGTTTTGTAAGTGGATATCATTTTTCTCTTTCACCTATGTAGGGAAGAAAATATACAACTAAAAGCAAACCCTAACCTCCATAGAAATGAAAAGCAACAGATCTCTTTATATGATTATCACCACAACTAAATCAGCCACAACACAACAATGTATTCGCACAATGATTTTTCCTCTCGACAATATAAAATTGTCCTTCAATCACCGAATTTTTATAGGAAGTTTTGTAAGGGTACTACTCACCAATTTGGGTTTAGAGGAAACTTCCTAGATATTTCTTCTTGTCATCTTATACACTCTCCATTACAAGAGTAGTAGCTAAGTAGGTTACAGAAAACTAGATTAAATATGTCTTTAACCCGGCTCGTACCAACTAAAAATAAGGCCAACTAGTTGATCAGCTTGACAACTTACAACAATGCGATATCTTAGCTTGGGATATCATACGAAGTTAATCGTATGGAACAACTAAAATTTTCATTTCCTTCTCGCGCGCATCGTGTAGGAGATAAGTTCGGTTGTGAAGACCCAAATACACAAGTGTATTAAATTTACACAAAATTGGTCAAAAAGACCAAAATTAACAATTTTTGGGTGAAAAAGACACTTAGGTTTTGATACTGTTTAAATAGCCAAAAATTAAAAAGATACTGTTTAAATGGACAAAAATTTTAAAATAGGCAGGATGTAACCGGTTTCATCCTGTCCATTTTCAAATATTTTTTTCTTATTTTTATTTTACACAGGATGCATCCAGTTTCATCCTTGCTATTTTTAAAGTATAAGCCAGGATGAATCCAGTTTCATCCTTGTTATTTTTTTTTTGGCTATTTCACCCGTACTTTTTTTACTTGTCCATTTGAACCGTGTTTTAAATTTTTTTGGACAAATGACCCATTTTCTCTTAAATTTATAATCTCAATATGGATCTACTAAATTTTTTATTTTTACGGAAAACGGGTCATATGACCAAATCTCATAAAGTATGGGAGTAATGGACTTGTAAAATATAGGTCTGGGTGAAAAAGACATAGGAAATATTAGCCATATATACCCTTTGCTTTAAACTTTATTCTTTTTTATATCCTTTTCTCTCTCATATTTATTTTCTTTCTCTACAATTAAAATTAATCGCGAGAAATGTCTTAACTTCAAAAATATAAGTCGGATTTTAATTAAATTTATATTTTTGGAAAGGGCTCGAAAATCTCTACAAAACAAGATCCATTGTTGATATGAAATTCGAAAAAAAAAAAAAAAAATTTCAGCCCAGCCGAGAATACATTATGCACCCAGGTGCAACCTGACAAAAAATAATTTCCTATGAAAATATGCATTATGCACCCAAGTGCAACTTGGCCAAATTTTATTTCATATAAAATATATAGTATGCGCCCAGGTGCACCCTGACCAAAATTTATTTTCTATAAGAATATGCATTATGTACCCATGCGCAACCTGGCCAAAAGATTTTTTCAATATAAATCAAAAAAAAAAATATACATTATGCAACCAGGCCAAAACATATTTCCTTTAAGAATACGCATTATGCACTCGGATGCAACCAGGCCAAAACATATTTCTTATAATAATACACATTATGCACCCAGGTGCAACAGGCCAAAACCTATTTCATATTCAAAGAAGAAAAAAAGAACATTATGGACTCGGGTGCAACCTGACCAAAATATATTTTCTATCAAAATATACATTATGCACTCAGGTGCATTTTATGTACTTCGTGCATAAATCTAGGTTTATCCTAGTAATCACCCGCAATTTATTATACACAACTAAAGTCAATAATCCATGATCTCAAGCAATAAAATTCATCGCTATTACCATCACATTCACCATTAAAGCATCCACCGGAAACAATTACTAAAGAGGAACAACAACAAAATAAAAAATATATTCATCATGCACCCGGGTGCGACTTTATAAAATTTTCATTTTTGCCAAAATATGTATTATGCACTCAGGTGCAGCCTGTGTATTTCATAAATAAATCTAGGTTTATCCTAATAATTACCTCCAAGAACCGATGGTAGTAGCAATTTCATTACCTCCACGCCTTTCAAGTTCTCGGTCCATCTCTCGAGCATTTCTCCAAACACTTCGTGGGCATTATGTACATACAGATGACCAAAACAAACACTTTGTGGGCATTAAATCAATGATGTGTGTGAACAAAACAAACACTTAAGAACAGGTGCTACAGCATACTGTTGAATTAGTGACATGCACCAAGCTCCAAAACATAACCAGCTCACAACACCAGTATCACTCAACAAATGACACAACACAAGTGATGTTAATAAGGTTCAATCTTATTACAGATGTTGTTACTTTGTTAAATCATTATAAAGGTGGGTTAAAAAAATAAATACTTTTTGATAAACAATCAAAAATCAAATGTAAAACAGAATTCAAAAGGATTCTAAAAAATTGCTTTACCCAGTCTTATATAAGTCCCTATATGACTCCGCTTCCGTATCCTTTGAATCTAGAAGAAAAAAATCCTTGATTGCTCTTCCTGCAAAGTTAAGTTTGATAAACACCCAAAAGATCATAATCATACATAAATTCTAAAACACCTATTGATCTATGTACCATAGACAAATCCCTCCAGTACATTAACTTGGCTTATTCCAACAACTACTCCTCCGAACACCTCAAGTTAGCTTGTTCCAACTACTCTCCTGCAAACAATATTGCTGATGGTATATGTGTACCATAAACAAATCTCATTCTTGTCAAATAAAGTCTAGTGCGTGCAACTAGTAATGCAAATGAAAAACATCCAATTACCCACTTTTAAAACAAGATATGCAGCTCAATAAATCAAGTACCGAAATGAGAAAAATAAAGAATACCTGTTACTCGATTACTTACTCCCCGATCACAGTAGCCACCTCCGATTTCATTTCCTCACAAACACCATTAACGATTTCTTTTTATTAATTGGTATTAATTAAAATTGGAATCGGAAAAATTGTTGTTGAAATCAATTCATACCAATTTTCAATTTCTTTTTCAATATATACCAATTTTGTTTCTGTATTCGATTCCAATAGCAGAAACACCATTGCCTAGAAAAAACCCTAACTTTACCTAATTAACATCATAACTTAAAAGAGAAAACTTAAAGAAAAAAAAAACAAATCAAACCCATAAATCACCTTTTGGGGTTTGTTCTTGAGAGCGAGAGATGATACTGGTTCTGTTCAATCACGAAGACCAGAGAGGAGTAAACAACGATGTGTCATTCGCATTATAGGAGAAGAAAGGGTATTTTTGCCAACTCCCCGGAAGATAGAAGATATAATATTGGGTGAAATATCCATATGGGATATTAAAACAGTATCTTGGGATACTTGGATATTTGAACGGATGCTATATTTTACTCGTCTTTTTGGCCCAGGAATTCAAATCCGAGGCCTATTCAACCAAAAAACTGTTTATTTTTACTTTACCGATCAAAAAAAAAAAAAAAAAATTTATTTTTACACTTGATAAGTGAGTTGGCAACTGCAAGGCAGGAATCTGGCCCTAAAGTACCTCTTGAGTGTAGAAATACTGATGACTATCTTTTGCTGCATCTACTTAAAGCTCCTACTTACCCAATTCCTCCTTTCTTGCTTCAGAACTAGCACTTCTTTGCACCTCAAAGATAACACCATCACAAGTAACAGAGAAGCTGAACATTTCTCCAAGTCTGTGTCTTTAGCGTAGTCCAATGGATTTGCATATTTAGTACATATTATTTCCCTTAAAGTGCCTTAAAATATATAGTTGTGCAGGGTTAGAATTTGTATGAAGTAATTGCCAGAATTTTGCTATGCTGAACGATTTTGTCATCGTCATTGGATCTCCTCGTAGGATGAATTTCGGAAGGATCAAGGTAGAAATGTTATTTTAGGATTTTCAACTCTTTAACCAAACATTAAAAGTCTACAAGGCTTCAATAGAGACCTAGGTGAAATCTCCTCAAACATTTCTAACCGTTGGATCATTATCTAGCTCACATTTCCACTATATATAAACCCATAAAATCATAAGGTTGCCCTATCAAAATTATATCAGCCGTCTACAAATTAGAACTTCCTTCGTTCATTTCTTTAGGTCTAAAAATTTCATTTTCTTCGGATCTGAAAATTGTCTAAAAATTCTTTGTGAAAAATGGATGATTATTCAAGAATATGTTTATCCCTCATTGTTCTTAGCATCATTATTCTTACTGCTAGATCTCCTCATTCTTCCTGTTGTCAATGGAATTCGCTCACACAATGATTTTTCCTCTCAAAACTCAAATTTTCCTCTCAAAACTCAAATTTTTGTCATATTGTTGCGTTCGGTGGTCAAGGAGAATTATTCATTTAAGTGAGGTATTCATTTTTATTTTATTTTGCTAATGGATTGTTCTTGAGTAGAACCCTCTTCTTGAGTATTATCGAACCCAGAAAGTTTCGAGATGGACAGAGGGGAGGATGTCGATAAAATAAATGGGGATGCCTTCAGCACGGCATACGTCAGTTCTTTTACGCCATTGCCTATATGCTCGGATTACACACGATGTGGATATAATTTGTTCTTCTGGCTAGTTTTGATTTCCATTGTCTTTTTCTTCTGTGTTACAATAATAATAACAACCAATTCCAGTATCAGTATCAACAGCTCCTAGCTGTTTTTTGTTTTTCAATTTTATAATTATTTTAGGGTTTTGAGTACTCACTATTTGCTGTATAGATATGTCTGTTGTATACTAGATCTGTGAACTAAAGATTTTAGTAAAGAATTGCTTCTGAAATTCGTAAATGTCATCAATCAATTGCAGAACTTTATGGCGATGAAGTTATAAGCTAGAAACTTTTGGAATGTCAATCAAAGATTTAGTGATAATCATATTCGATAAATAATTTCACAGCATTGTAAATAAAACTAGACCTATGAATAGAATAACCATGCATAATTGAGTAATCCGTAGTTTGGAACTGCTATTGATCAATTTCAAAACCTCATGCGGCGATATTACACCTTAGAAGCATTTGAATGGACATAGTATAAGGAAGAGTGGTAATAACTATTATCCGGTCACATTCATAACATTGGATTCTAATGCCTAAAATAATTGTGATCAAGATTGTCTGCCCTTACCATTTTGATTAAGAAACAGTGTCTCTCATTTCTTTGTTTCAGAATCCTCATTTTGCGATCAGGTATGGAGCGTGAGAACAAATTACAGAACGTGCTTATAGGAAGCACACAAAACCTCTGCAATAACTTTTCAACCTCAGAGGGTTGTGCGTGCAAGAATTTAAAGGAGAAAAGACTAGGGAAGTTAATCTTACTCTGGAGTTGTAGAGTGAGAATGGTGAAATGGGCAATCCAACAACCACTACGCATTATATTTTGTCAAATTCTTACCTTATATTTTGAATTATTATTTCCAACAGGTTTGCCTCGAGGAACTTTGAGTGCAAGAGAAACTCGCATATATGCAATTTGAAAGATTAGTAGGTTACAAGTTCAATGCAACAAGAAAAGAAAACTAGCTGAAATATGTTTTGAACTCAGCCCATACTAGTTGATCGGATTTCCATTTCTTTTGCGCATCGCGTAGGTGGTAATTAGTCAAGTATATGAATGCAAAGGGCTGTAGTATACGTACGACCACAACTATATAACAACATTTGATTCGACAAGAAATTTCAAATGAATAAATTTTTCGGTCAACACCGTCAGTGATAGATATCTCGGTCAGAAATCATGTTAGGAAAAGGGGAATGTTGACCATTGAATCAAATAATGTTAGCAAATAAACGGTTAAGATTAACCCTAATATAACCGGGCTGATATAGATGCCTTATAAGTTGGAAAGTATTGCCCCAAAATCTTTAGCCTCAGCCGTCTTCGTCATGAAAGATAGTAACCCCAAAAATCAAATTTGCAGTCATCTCAGCCAAACCATGACGGGTTTACACATCGTTAGACACAGTAGTATACAACATAAAGATTTCTCCTCTCAACAAAGTATAATATGTTTAGTCGAAGCATTCCTCCATCATCTCTATTCATCCAGTCGGAGTATGAAGTACTCATTACTGGGAAGGGCAGTGAAGGTGGAGGCTAAGGTGGAAATGCTAGATGATTTTTCCAAGAGCTCAACCTAAGCGATAAAGGCGGCAGCAAAGGTAGACATGTACAAGATGCATTTAGAGGAAAACAAAATTTGATGGTGATGGAAGTTACTTGAAGAAGTGTTTGCATTTTTGATCTGTGTATTATTTTGCATCGAAGATCTGTGTGTTTCAATTTATTTATTTTTACGGAAAATGGGTCATTTGTCCAAATATTTTTAAAACATGGTTCTAATGGACGAGTAAAATTTTTTATAGGTGAAATGGACACAAAAATAAAATAAAAAACAAGGATGAAACTGGATTCATCTTGGTTTAAACTTACAAAATATCGAGGATGAAACTGGATGCATATCTTCAACACCAATAGTAGGCATATCTTAAAAAGTAGGCATATCTTCGGCACTGGATTGTCTAATGATAACATAAACATATTTATCTCAAATTAGCTGAACTTTTTTTTTCCACTTATATATAATATTTGATTCAATTGAATTGATCAGAAATTAATGCTTCCACGGTTGTTGAAAGCCCATATGCTAAAGCTTGATTCTGAAATCAAAAATGAAAATCAGAGGAGGAACTGATAAACAATTAAACACCAATCATAGGTACTAAAGTAAGCTAGTTTGAACCTTAAAAATTGTACATTTATTATTCTTCAATTTTGATAACAAAAAAAAAAAATACAAAATTATCCGAACAGAACCCCCATCTAAAAGGAAGAGATACAGTAAAGAATGAAACCTAAAAGAAATCAGATAATGAAACCACCAGAAGAATCACAGTAAAAAGCTTCCACCATTTTCTTCACCAAATCGTAAATGCAATCAGCTGAGATTAGGAGAGTACTACCTCAAACTCTATTTACCACCAAAACTTCTTTTTCTACAAAATGTGATACCCAGAATAAACCAACAGTAAATACAGTTTTCAAACACCTTGACATGTATCTCAAGTCGAGTGAAAAAATAAAGGCCAAAAATAAATAGGGGGAGAAACCTTATAGAAGTTAAAATAATGAGAGGAGAAATCATTATGCTGATATAAATTGCAATCATAGATAGCTGACAGATAGATCAATGATCTGCTGTTATGTTGATTAACAGCTGCTGCTTAGATCTGTGATGGTTGTTTTAGGTTCCACTGCTGCTTGCAAGTTTGCAACAATAAGATCTTTAAGGCAGAGAGCTCCAGCCCTAAAATCTTTATCAAAAGCTAGGGTTTTAATAGACGGTTGAGATTCTTTGTTCGGTACACGTGGTGGGGTTTGTAGATCATGACCTATTAATCAAATTTGTAGCGTTGACCTAAGTCAAAATGAAAATGCTTTTGGTTCTTACAACTTAAGATTGGATTGATTTGGGGTTTGGTTGAAGTTATACATCAAAATCACCTTATTCAATCGGATCACAAACACAATTTATAATCCAAAATGTTATCGAAACCATAGATATGGTTAATTAGATAAAACCTAGTCTTTTCGCTTTAATATTCATATTAGGAAGTAGTAACCCCCCCTATGCCTTGAGACCAACACACACTCGATCACAGGTGTGATCTCACCTCAATAAACCTCTTCCTCAGTGAAAAATTCCTTTGAGTTGGCATAAGTGCAATTTCATGAGGTTTAGTGGTTAGCAAGATGACACCATGTATTCCCTAGATAATAAAACACAAAGACATGTTGGTCAGAAATCACGGTCAGCCATAGGGCGCGTGTTAGCAGTTCAGTTAAATGATAGAAAACGAATCAACGATTAGAATAGATCTGAAAATATTTGTCTCTGATTGACATTACCATCGCGACCTAATCATGATCGAGTTAAGCATCTTCAACAACAAAGATATACAGCATTATGATATCTCCTCTCAAAAAAGTAATATATGGTTATTTCATGCTCCGATCTACCATCTCTGTAACGCTTGTCCAATGCCCATGAGCTCTGTTTTGCCTTCATTAGAAGTCTACTGTGAACAACAATGAAGGTGAAGGAAAAGGTGGAAATACTGATGCAGTTAGACGCAAACGAATTTTGAAAACTTATAGTTGTTGAAAACTTATATCCGCCATAAGTTTGTGCCTTATAATATTTTTCAAGGCCAGGAGCTCATCTGTGAACACACTGAAGGTGGAGGCAATGATAGAAATATATAGAAGCTATGTGAGGCAAATCAAGTGACATATGAAGAAGTTTTTTTTGGATTTGTAATATAGCAATGTCTATGTATAGGTTTGCTTTAGCTTTGTGTTTTAATAAAAAAATTTGATGAGAAATTTGGTATCACTAATTCCCTTTTTATAAAGAGTTAATTGGTTTCGGGTTCTAAATCCTAAAATGGTTTGTGGTCTGTATGAGTAGTTCTACTAGTACAACCGCTGTCACGGTGGGGTATGTCTACGACAATTTTCGTCCCGTTTAAGAAAAAGTGATAATTTCGCCTTGTTTCAGGAAAAAATGATACTTTAGCTTAGTTTCAGAAAAAATGATACTTTCGCCCCGTTCAAGAAAAAGTGATACTTCCGCCTTGTTTCAGAAAAAGTGATCTTTTTGTCTCGTTTCAGAAGCGGAGAGAAAGTATCACTTTTAGTGAAACAGAGCGAAAGTATCACTTTTCCTGAGACAGAATGTGAAAGTATCGTTTTTCCAGAAACGGAAAATTAGTCGATCCATAAACCAAAATATGGTTGCATGATGTGTTGTGCATCCTTTGTGGTGGAAAATTAAATACATAGTCAATTTTTGTACTATTTATGGACTAACTATTTCCCCTGTGATTTTCTTTCCTGCAGCAGGCCCTGTCCCAGTGGAAAGTGCTTTGAAATAGTTCAGCTGATGCATCAGAATCGTATGAAATATGAAGCATTCCCACGGATTTTTCTATTCCAAACCATTTTGTGATTTTGTAGTAGCCACCAAAGTTAGGATTGGAGAAACTTTGCCACCGATCACCCAAATTTTCATGTATCTTTGTTTCAAGTAAATAGTGAATTCAATCTCTCTGTTTAATTGTTCTGCTTTGGTTCCAATTAGGTTTTTTATGTTTTCTTCTTTTTTGGTTCCATCAATGTTTTCTTCTTTTTTGGTTTTGTTTTTTTTCTTTTATGTTAGACGGTGATGTTTTTTTTTTTTTTTAACCTGGCGAGATTGGGGTATACCAAAACTAATTGGGGTATACCCAATTTTAAGTGGACATGTGACCTTACTAAGGGGAGGCCAAAACGTGGTAAAGTTACTTTAATACCCCTATACTAATCAACCTAAAACTATACTCTAAACTTAAAAACCAAAAACTGATTAACCAAAAACCTCTCCTCTTCTCTTTCATTCTTCTTCTCTAAACCCTCTCCTCTTCTCTTTCATTCCAAAAACTTAAAATCAACCAAAATTTTGAATTTTGATTTTCTACCCAAAAAAAAAATGATTGATTCTAAACGATCCAGCAGCAAGAGAGATTCAACTGGTAACATGAAAACCTCCAAATCAGAGGGAAAAGGTAAGGGAAAGGTTGGAACGAGTAAACCCAAGAATGCAATCCTTGAAGATGCTGAAAAGAAACCTCTAAAGGCGAAAAGAAGATTGTAAGTGATTTATAATCTCAAACCCATTATTGTTTTGTTGTATATGATTGTTAGATTAGGTTAGAAATCGAAAATTATGATTTTCGATTTGTTGGCCGGCAAGGTCGATACTTGAACAACATGCCGGCCGTTGGTATTTTGAAAGAGCCGGCATGGTCTCAGGATGAATAACATGCCGACTTTTCATCAGAGCCATGGCGCCTGTTGGACAATAACCAGGGCCGGCAGGGTATAATAACCAACATGCCGGTTTATATTTGGTCGGCTTGATTTTAGACTTGTACCATGCCGACGTTAGGCATCAGAAACCTTAATTTCCCAAGTTATTAGTCGGCATCTTTCATAGATAGTACCATTCCGGCGTTTTATTAGTCGGCATGGTAGTTGGTTAACAACTTTCCTAACTCTGTAGTCGGCAGTGTTTTATTTATCGGGCTTGCCGGCCAGGGGAAGAAGGTCAACAGTGTTGTGTTGTTTGTTTTCATAAGAACTACCTTGTCTTGTTAACAATGCAGAAGAGCTATTTGAATATTTGGACACAATTTATCCCAATTTAGAAGAACCTAAAGATGAAACTGAAGAGAATTGCCCGTTTAGAAAGTTATGTTTGATGGGTAAGGAAAATCCGAAAGAATTTCTAAGGTTTATGAACAGTCCTAGCAATCCCCTCAACTATGAAGAATGCACATCATCGAGGAGGAAGAAGAGGAGGTTGATCCAAGAACTTTTTTTCAGGGCATGTGACTTTTCCGGGAGTGAACCTCTATTACAATGAGGATGGTGACTACATAGGCCCGGTGAAGGGGAAGGGAAAAGCAAAAGGCGATGCCGGTGAAAAAGCTAGTGATGGGGAGGAAGATAACAACAACAAGAAGGATCCATGAAATTCTTAAACTTTATTATGTTTCACTTGGTTTAGAAACTTAGATTGTGGTTTGAACTCTTTCATTATGTTTTGAACTCTTAGATTGTGGTTTGAGACTTGTTAAACTTATTTGAATTTTCAGTTTTAGTTGCTTTAGAAGTTATTATTTTGTTTATGAACTTTTAGACAAAGTAATTGAGGCCGGCATGGTATGAAGTCTATACCTTGCCGACCTGAATGTTAGTTGCACCTTTTAGGTACAAAGTACAACCCATTGAATGCTCAACGGGTAGAAATTTCAAAATCAAGATATTAGGTATGTTTTTATTATAAAAGCATTCCCAACTTCATCTTCAACCTTGCATAAAGAATGGAAGTTTCACCACCAAATATTTGTAGTCTTTGTACACTAAGTGGTCATTTTGCAAGGGATTGTCCCTTTGAAGGAAGCAAATGCACTATTGAAGGTTGTAAGGGATTCTTATTTCTCATGAAAGCTGGAATAGGAGGTGTATATCAGCCGTATGCTTCAAAATGCACTTGTTGTGGGTTTTTCTATTGGATAGATGAGCGTGTAGCTCCGTATGAAGATGAAGTTGCTAAAATCAACCTTCTACCATGCACAGATCCATGTTGCGACGGTAAGATGAAGCTAATTACCTCTCCTAAGAAATTGTGTACCGGAAAAGATACTATATATGTCCCAAATGTGTTAGGGTAAAGTTTTTAACGTTTGTATGCTTTAATTAAGGTTTGTATCCGATGTATAGTCGGCATTGTCTTAAATTAGAAGCTTGCCGGCTCCCACATAGTCGGCATTATACTATATTAAAAGCTTTCCGACGGTTGTCCTGTCGGCATGGATATTATAATACGCCTTACCGGCTTAATAGAAAATAACATTCATGAACAATTTGTGAGGGATTTCTTAGCCGGCATGGTTCTAATTTAAAAACAATACCGGCGCAATTAAAGCCGGCAACCTCTCAAAACCAGGACCGTGCCGGCTTAATAGTAAAAAACATCCAGGAACAATTTTTTAAGGGAGTTCTTAGGCGGCATGGTAAATTTCATAAACATCGCCGGCGTATAAAGCGCCAGACTTGTCAAAAGCCGGACCTTGCCGGCCATATCAGGCAGCTTTTTCCTGTATCGTCATGCATTGCGGCCGGCAGTATGAAGAAATAATACCGTGCCGACCCTGGGATAGCCGGCAGCTTGTCAAAAGCCGTACCTTGCCGGCCATATCAGTGCTTTTTTCTGTCTTGATCATGCATTGCGGCCTACAAATCTAAGAAATAATACCATGACGACTGGGATAGCCGGCATGTTTTGGTAATGAATATGATGCCGACCAAATGAGAATACACCCAAAAAAACACATCCATTTCATTCATTCGTACCACTCCAAAGTACATTACACAAAACACGCATGCGATTACAAAAGTACTCCAAAAAGTACGAATGTTTTGTCTAGTACTCCATTGTACACTACACAAAAAGCTGCTTTATTCCCTAATCATAATCACTCCTCACTCAAATCTATTGGAGGGAGTTCATTCAAACCTATTGAACCTCCTTTAGTCAAATCTATGGGACATTCCCGAGACTCATCTATAACATTCCAAAGGGCCATGTTGTCCTCATAAATTTTCATCCATTCCTTGCTCTTGTTGTTTGCGAACTTCTCCCACAAACTAAACCTACATAGAGGAGGTAATGGACATTCCTTATTGAGTTGTAGACCAATAAAATGATTTTTATCCACCAAAGCCATGACAATTCTTCTATGCTTGAGTTGCTCCACGCAAACCGCATGTTTCGGTGCAAATGCTATAGATAGTCCCTCACTAAAAAAATGTACCACGCAATTCCAAGTATCTTCCAATAGATGGCCACACTCCGGCATTCTCAACCAATGCTCCCATTTGATCGGTGCGTTTCCCTCCGGGCCTTTAACACTAGTTAGCAAACCTTTGAAAGTTGCTTCTTTTTCCTCCATGGAACCTTCTAGAATCATTGAGATATGGAACTCCTTGTCGTGTTCTAGTCGAGCGGCCATCTTCTTTCTAATATATTGGCATTGGGTGAGATTCTCTTCAACCGCTCCACTTAGGTGTCCCAATTGTTGCGAGATAACGTGAAACCCACAATTTCCATCTTTCGAACATCGTCGGTACCAATCACGAAATATTGAATAATTGGAGGGAGTTGAGTACGATACTTTTGCAACACCGGTTGTACTACCTTTTTTGGACGACTTTTTTTCTTCGCCACATCTCCTTGGCTTGCTTGGCTCTCAAGAAGTAGAGTTCCATTTGTATTCAAGTTAGAGACGGTTGGTGTAGTTAAATCCTTCTTTGGCCGACCCTTTTCTTTCCAACAAATTCCACGCTTGCTTGACTCTCAAGAGGTAGAGTGCCATTTGTATTCAAGTTAGAGACCGTTGGCGTAGTTGAATCCTTCCTTGACGACCTCTTTTCTTTTTAGCGGGCTCCTCCTTGTATTGCGCCTCGGTATAAACATGTCCGGATGGATCGCACTTTGTACTCAAATGCTCTTTAATGTTTTCCCTTTTGGATTGATCACTATTTCTACTTAAAAACTCTTTGATTTGTTCTCCTTCGGATTGATCTTGATCGCAATTTGTACTCAAAAACTCTTTGATTTGTTCTCTTTCTTCCGCGCTCGTCTTTTTGGTAGTTGGTCTACCATTAGGATCTTGTTTCTCCGGTTCTTCAAGTTCTTCCATAAAAGGGTAAACTATCGGCATCAACTTGTGCTTTATAGTTTGTTTGTCCAACCTATTCAACTTGGGGTATTTTTCGAGGATTATTCTCCCAAGTTCCATGTCGCCAAACTCTTCACCGGGATCTTCTCTTGGAGCCGGTTTGAAAGATAATTGCTTCCAATAGGGATCGATATCATCAAGAGGAATGGGAGTTTTATACCTACCAAGCATATGACGACATGGAAGTCCGATAGCCTTCATTATCCTACACTTACAAGGAGTGCTCGGGTCGTCATACTTTTTATACTTTTTAAACAAAGCGAGATGTTTCATCATAAAACGTATTGCCCAATGCGATACGTTGCAATGTATACCAACAAGCATCCAATTATCCTCCTTAAACTCCCTCAACTTCCTAAGTTACTTTCTTGGAATTGCTTTTTTATCTTGTTGATATCATTATTAGTGTACTCATGGATAGCATGTTGCACCGTCACAATCCCATTTTGACTCGTGAAAAGTAGACCTTTTAGTCTCCCATGCGCTTGCTCTACCATACTTGTGGATTCAAGTTTGAGATGTTTATAGTCGTAAGTATAAGCATACACAAACCTCTCTTTGTGTGGCCTCAACCATTGTTTCTTGCAATATTCCACTACTTTGGGGTAATTAGTCCCCCAATCATCCTCGAAATCCTTCAAGTTTAACTCATATCTTCCCACACTCATCGACCAAACCACCTTATCCCACGCTTTCATGAATAACCCAAACTTAATCTCACCTTCTTTCCATTCTTCGTCTTCTTTCTCTTTCTCCTTCTCTCGCTCCTCTTTAGTTAGTTTGCTAAGACGTTCGTCTTCCTCTTTTTCACGTTTAGTTCCGTTCTTTGCTTTCGGTTTTTGGATATGACTTCTACAATTCTTTATAAGATTGCATTGTATATGCCAAGTGCAAAGGAAATTTTGTGCATTGGGAAAGACTATCCTCACGGCGTTCATTATTGCTTGCTCATTGTCGGTGACTATAACCCCGGAGTTTCGTCTTCGTGGTAGAGAAGCTTCAAAGTTTCCAATGCCCAAATATAACTATCATCCTTCTCACGATCCATAAAACACCATGCCACCGTGAACGATTGCTTATCCGAGGTTTGTCCTACAATGTTCAACAAAGGCATGTTATACTTATTCGTCTTATAAGTACAATCCATGAACAAAACTTGGTAAAAGCAACGCGCCAATTGAATCATATCGGGATGCGCAAGAAAATACGATCCACCTTCCCTCCGATGACTCATGGTGTCTCACCGTGTAGTTGTATTTGTGTATTAACCATTGTGATTCTTCCATCACCTTTCTTCCATCCCATTCAATTCTTTTAATAGTTGCCTTGGCCGCATAAATTGTAGACAATGAAGAGAGGTTATGCGGGTCGTCCTTCTTGAACTTACTTAGGAGCTTACTTGGTTTAATTCCCCAACTTGTTCTTACTTGTTCGAACTTGTGCGGTTTCAGCTTGGCAACTTGACAATGCCCAACAAGAGTGTCCGGATCTTCATGGTTATGCCAACCAACATCAACTCTACTCATTCTCCACACGTTGTCGGTATCTTTGTTCCTCCCAAAAATAATCTTGAATGGGCATCCACACTTCTTTGACTTCGTCTTGTACACCCTAGTCGTCTTCTTATCATACACATAACCCTTTCTCTTGTGACTTTCCTCCAGCGATCCATAACACTCGCATACCATTTCAAACCGCGTATCTTTTTGTTGGGTGTTTTTCACTAGAACGCACATCTTCTCTTTGGCTTTCTCAACAATCCAATTGACCGCGTCGTCTTTTCCTTCCATTCCAAATCATTAGCATAATGTGAGGAAGTATCGAGACCCCTAATTTTCCCGAGCTTGAGGCTGATCCTCCATAGGTACCAATGCCACAATCTACAAAACATCAAAAGTTTAGTTGATGTGTATTACCACGGTCGGCATGGTCGACATATAAAACAATGTCGGCTATAAAAGACCGGAACGTAATAGAATATAAACATTGCCGACATGGAAACAGCCGGCAAGTTATGAAAACATGAAAATGCCGGCGAAAGCATTTTCAAGTAAAGGCTCCTGTGTTTCAAAAAATGAAAGTCGGCAAGGTTCAAATTTTCTACATTGCCGGCGTGGTACTGCTCATGAAAAGTCGGCACGTTGTTCAAAGTAGAACCACGCCGGCTTTTATGGCCGGCATGATCGACAAGCGTCGACCTTGCCGACCCTGTACAGCAGAACTGAAAAATAAAAACCAAAATCGATCATTTGCATGGAAAAATCACAATCTTCACCACGTAGGTTGTCTACCTGATTACTTTAAGCTCCATTATGTTCTTCTTGCTCATTGGATTCTTCGTTTGGCTCAATACATTCATCACTTCCATACCCATCATGAGTTTGAGGAAAGTAAAAGTGAGGGTCATGCATGTAATCCATTCGATCATGGTCTGGTAGATCATCATACAAGTACTCATATGTAGGAGGAAAGTTAGAAGACTCCCCCACTTCAAAATCAGGATTAAAATCACTCATTTCACTCATATCACAAATTTCACAAAAACCCTAACTTTTCCTCCCCAAAATCTCCTCTACTCCTTCATACTAATTCTCTCTCTAAATGATTTCTAAAACTCAACTTATAACTAAATCAACTAACTAATCTAACTAATTTAACTAATCTAATCATTTTAGTTAAATTAGAGTTAATCATTGTGGGGGCATTTTAGCCATTTACAAAAATATGGGTTAAGGGGTAGCTTCACTTTACTTCATAATGACCTTATTTTGTCTTATTGGGTATACCCCAATTAGTTTTGGTATACCCCAATCTCGCCAGGTTTTTTAAGGGCATCACTCAATAGTCACATTTAAACTAAGATTTTTTTTTTTTTTTTTAAGGGCATCATTTTGCGCAATATGGAGATAAAACAACCCGAGACACCATCTAACATTCCATCTGAGAACTATACCGTTTACACAATCACAAAGAAATCATACCGCAGTTTTGATCACTTGAGTTGGCCACTTTTCAAAAAACATCCATGTGTATGAAAACATAATCCACAGTCTGTGATAGATGTCTCAGTCGGGAATCACGGGCAGGCATATGACCATTCAATCAAATAATAAAAATAAATCTACGGTTAGAATTAAACCTAATTTTGACGGGCAGGTCTCCATCCCTTACAAGTAGGAAAGTTTTTCCCCATTATCTTTTTAGCCTCCGCCGTGTCTCCGTAGTTAAAATACGAACTCTAAGAAAAAACAGATCTGAAATCTATCTTTATGATTATCGACATCATCAGAACCAAATCATGATCGGTTTAAACATCTTCAACAAGAACAATATCCAGCATAATGATTTCTCCTCTCCACAAAGTAAAATATTTCTAAATCATGCTTTCGTATCCCACCAGTTTGGCTCTTGTGAAACTCCAAAGCCACACTATTATGCAAAGAGTTGAACCGGAAACAACTGCAGACGCAAACGAAATTTGAGGGGATAATTGAATAGTAAGTGTTTGGATTTTGAAACTGTTGCAATTTGTGTGAATGCTTTTGCATCGAAATTACTGTTCTTGGTATTACTAAGAATGCATCTTTAATAGTTCCTCAGCACTTCCTTAAATTAGTTTCATATTTGTTTTCCCTTCAAATCTTCCTTAAATTACGCCGTTATTTCATAGCTTCATTTTTATGAGAAATTTGGTATCACAAATTGGTTATTTTTATGCCAACAGCTCTTCTATCATGAACATGGTACTTTTTGCAAGGACTTTATGAGTAAAGTGTTGATGAAGCTATATGAGGCCAGTGATATAGCTCTTCGTGGTGCGTAAGGCAATGTATAAATTTTGATTTTGATTAGTCCTTCAGCGCGGGACAACAATATCTCTCTCTGTCTCTAAGGCACTATGATTTCTCATCTCAACAAACTAAAATATGGTTAATCTATGCATTCCTCTGCCATGTCTCTTCTTGTAATTTGGTAAAAGCCCAATAAAAATTTAGATTTGAAGGAGAATTTGGTAATTCACATTCTTGTGCTATTGATCAATTTCAGAACTTCATGCGGCGATATTACACCTTAGAAGCATTTGAATGCTAGGAACAGGACATAGTATAAAGAAGAGTGGTACGTAATAACTATTATCCGGTCACATTCATAACATTGGATTCTAATGCCTAAAATAATTGTGATCAAGATTGTCTGCCCTTACCATTTTGATTAAGAAACAGTGTCTCTCGTTTCTTTGTTTCAGCATCCTCATTTTGCGATCAGGTATGGAGCGTGAGAACAAATTACAGAACCTGCTTATAGGAAGCACACAAAACCTCTGCAATAAGTTTTCAACCTCAGAGGGTTGTGCGTGCAAGAATTTAAAGGAGAAAAGACTAGGGAAGTTAATCTTACTCTGGAGTTGTAGAGGGAGAATGGTGGAATGGGCAATCCAACAACCACTACTCCCCATTAGCCTATGCCTGTAAAAAGGCTTTCATTCATAAAAGACCTTAATTTCCAACGTACCCTTTTACTTCCCTAAGCTGGTCTTAGAGCACGAGATGTCGCTATTGGAACTGGTTGCTTGCATTTGTTGGAACTCAGGGATCAAGAGAGGAGTGAGAGAGAGATTTGCACAAAACTCACATAAAAGATTACATTGTTAAAACTTCTGCTGCATTTTCATTAAATTACTAATGCCATTTATAGGCTTACAAAAGAGATGACTCCACTTACCCATTACAAATAAAACTCCTACATTTTTGCCACTAATTACCCAACTTACTTAATCAGCTTCCCATACTAAAATCACGTCAATTACTTCCAAAATATTAGGTCACATATCCCACACGTTAAAGACCAATGCAATAACAAATTTAACAAAATACATTTTACTTAATTGTCAAATTCTTACCTTATATTTTGAATTATTATTTCCAACAGGTTTGCCTCGAGGAACTTCTGAGTGCAAGGGAAACTCGCATATATGCAATTGGAAAGATTAGTAGGTTACAAGTTCAAAGCAACAAGAAAAGAAAACTAGCTGAAATATGTTTTGAACTCAGCCCATACTAGTTGATCGGATTTCCATTTCTTTTGCGCATCGCGTAGGTGGTAACCCTAAAAATCAAATCTTTAGCCTCAGCCGTCTTCGCCATGAAAGATAGTAACCCTAAAAGTCAAATCTGCAGTCATCTCAGCCAAACCATGACGGGTTTAAACATCTTTAGGAACAACAGTATACAACATAATGATTTCTCCTCTCAACAAAGTATAATATGTTTAGTCGAAGCATTCCTCCATCATCTCTATTCACCCCGTCGGATATCCAAATAACAATATATGAAGTACTCATTACTGGGAAGGGCAGTGAAAATGCTAGATGATTTTTCCAAGAGCTCAACCTAAACGATAAAGGCGGCAGCAAAGGTAGACATGTACAAGATGCATTTAGAGGAAAATAAAATTTGATGGTGATGGAAGTTACTTGAAGAAGTGTTTGCATTTTTGATCTGTGTATTATTTTGCATCGAAGATCTGTGTGTTTCAATTTATTTATTTTTACGGAAAATGGGTCATTTGTCCAAATATTTTTAAAACATGGTTCTAATGGACGAGTAAAATTTTTTATGGGCGAAATGGACACAAAAAAAATAACAAGAATGAAACTAGATTCATCTTGGTTTAAACTTACAAAATACCGAGGATGAAACTAGATGCATATCTTCAGCACCAACAGTAGGCATATCTTATTGTCTAATGATAACATAAACATATTTATCTCAAATTAGCTGAACTTTTTTTTTTCCACTGATATATAATATTTGATTCAATTGAATTGATCAGAAATTAATGCTTCCACGGTTGTTGAAAGCCCATATGCTAAAGCTTGATTCTGAAATCAAAAATGAAAACCAGAGGAGGAACTGATAAACAATTAAACACCAATCATAGGTACTAAAGTAAGCTAGTTTGAACAGTAAAAATTGTTCAATTTTGATAACAAAAAAAAAAATACAAAATTATCCGAACAGAACCCACATCTAAAAGGAAGAGATACAGTAAAGAATGAAACCTAAAGAATGAAACCTAAAAGAAATCAGATAATGACACCACCAGAAGAATCACTAAACAGCTTCCACCATTTTCTTCACCAAATCGTAAATGCAATCAGCTGAGATTAGGAGAGTACTACCTCAAACTCTATTTACCACCAAAACTTCCTTTTCCACAGATTTGTGATACGCAGAGTAAACCAACAGTAAATACAGTTTTCAAACACCTTGACATGTATCTCAAGTCGAGTGAAAAAATAAAGGCCAAAAATAAATAGGGGGAGAAACCTTATAGAAGTTAAAATGATGAGAGGAGAAATCATTATGCTGATATAAATTGCAATCGCCGATGGTTTGGTTCGGATAATCATAGATAGCTGACAGATAGATCAATGATCTGCTGTTATGTTGATTAACAGCTGCTGCTTAGATCTGTGATGGTTGTTTTAGGTTCCACTACTGCTTGCAAGTTTGCAACAATAAGAGCTTCAAGGCAGAGAGCTCCAGCCATAAAACCTTTATCAACAGATAGGTTTTTAATAGACGGTTGAGATTCTTTGTTCGGTACACGTGGTGGGGTTTGTAGATCATGACTTCCGCTCTAGTTTTATTAATCAAATTTGTAGCGTTGACCTAAGTCAAAATGAAAATGCTTTTGGTTCTTAAAACTTAAGATTGGATTGAATTGGGGTTTGGTTGAAGTTATACATCAAAATCACCTTATTCAATCGGATCACAAACACAATTTATAATCCAAACTGTTATCGAAACCATAAATATGGTTAATTAGATAAAATCTAGTCTTTTCGCTTTAATATTCATATCCACCCAAATGCCTCGAGACCAAACACACACTCGATCACAGGTTTTAGTAGGATACTGAACTGATGGAGAAATGCTTTGGATATTCTCTAGCCGACCCGGTACTTGCTACTGATGGAGAAAAGGCTTTGCTTGCCGTAGTGCAAGTTGTGCAATCATATAACAAAAACAAATCAATGGTTGGAATTTAACCCTAATTTAAACGGGAAGCTATCTCTGCCTTATAAGTTAGAATGTTGTGCCCCCAATCTCTTCCCTCTCCCTAGTGAAAAACAGTATAAGAAGGCAATGAATTGTGAAGAACAAAGTGAACGTGAAAGAAAAGGAGGAAATTCTAGATGCATAGAAGCTACGTGAAGCAAATCAAGTGACATCTAGGAAGTGTTTGCATTTTCAACAATTGCTATGTCTATGTACAGTTTTGTCTTAGAAGATCTATGTTGTTTTTTTTTTTTGAAATGAGAAATTTGATATTAAAATTCCCATTTTGTTTTTATGATTATGAATTTTGAAAAGTTCTTATTGCTATGTGCAATGACAACAAAATTATTTTAATTTTTTTTTTTTGTTTTCCCTTCAGATCTGCGTTAGATTAATGTTCTAGTCGTTAGTGCTTATCCAAAGCCGTGGGAGCCAGATAACCAATGGGTGCCTTATCCAAATGTTGGGTGCCTTTAGCAATTTTGATGGGTGACTTTAGTAGTTTTTCTAGCTGATTTTTCCAAAAATGTTTATTGCCCAAAAATACCTACAAACACACAAAACACCATAATAAGTAAAAAATCGAGTACCAACAAAGAGAAAATTGAGGACAACTTAGACACAAAAATGTGTCTATCAATGCGATGGAAGCGTTGAATGTAATTAAAATCTAAAACTCATGTTTCCGAGATACCACTCTCAAGGAAAAACACTACTATTCAATTAATCCAAATCTTCTTCTCTAATATGAAAATATGGAGCTCTTTATATAGATAACTCATTTCCAAATAATCAACTATTTCCTAAATAAATTATCAAAATACTTATTACCAAAACTAAGAGATATTTCTAACTAATATAAAATCCCTAACTAAATTATTATATTTTATTATATTTATAGAATATACTTAATAAATGAAAATAACTTAATTAATTATAATATATTCTGCTACGTTTAACAAAATTAATTAAAGAATAGTAGAAATATGCAAGCATATTTTGTTTCCATGAATACTCCACCACCAACTAAAACCGATACTTTGAGAAACTTAAAATAGCTCTGATACTTCAGTAATTACCAATATATCAGATCTTAAATGTTTTTGCAGATCTACATTTCAGCAATCGGGAAAACTACCAACAAGGCGACAGCTAATACTCAATTCTGGTTGTAAAGTCAGTACTCGCTTCTCCAACTGATCTATTTCTCCATTGTTTTCCTCGATTCACATAGAGGCGGTAGATGAAGAACAAAATGGAGATATGTCATGTATAGATACGAGGCCATCCCTGCTTTGAGTAACAAACATGAATGTCGGTGTCGTAGGCCAAGGCAATAAAATTATCAAACAACATTTATTTTAGTTTTTACATATCTAACATGAAAAATTAATCTAGACTCGGTGGTACATATCAGGATTCGAATCCAACGCACAACTCATATTTGAGAGGAAAAGTCATTATGAAATTTAGAATGATATTCCGAAATAATTTCACTCATGGTTTTAAGCCTAAGATTTCCGGACAAGCTTAAACCGGATATTCTGAAAGAATGTCTATTTCTGAAAAGTGAATGTTTTTCAATAATTCGATTGAATTAGAGATGCTCAGAATCAATGACATGATATAGAAAGCCATATACTAAAAAAAGTACACAAAAAAAACAAAAAATAGCTACCAAATTTCATTGGCATTTTAAGTAGTTCAACCAACAGTCACTAACATTGACCCACACATTAATCTAATGCATGATTGTGTTTGTAACCTAGTGTTCATGGGTAAAAATCGTTTTCGCCGATTTTGGTAACTTCGGTAGGTGAGTGAGAAACTGGTTTAAACCCTAAACAAATGTGCTACACGTGAGCACTTTCTAGATTCGAGAGATCAATCTGTAAAAGTCCGGCCTAAACCAAGAAATAGCCGTTCCAGACTTGCTTCGGTCAGAAAGTGGAGGAGAAGGGTTGATTTGGGGAGGGAAGCAAAGAAAGGTGTTGATACCGAATAATTTTGGGAGAGTAGTGTCTCGACTTGTATCAGAAAGTGAAAGTTTCGGAAGCTTGCAACAGATGCAAGCTTTTTTGGAGAGCTTACAAAGTTGCCTTTTCTGAGAGTGTTATGTTTTTCTCATGACCGAGACTTGTTGTCTGGTGGAAATAAGTAAGACCTATTTATACAAGTCGAGATTGAAACGTACCTGGCCTCATGAAGGAAGAGAGTAAAGGGTGAAATAATGGGAGGAGGTGGTAACCGCATGGTGTTTATGAGTGAAAACGTTTTCACCATTATTTCCTCATTTATTTGACCGTTTTATTCCTATTCACGCTTTCTTAATGTGAGCGTAGTGTACGCTACATGCTGTGACCGCCAAACTAAGACCCTGGGAAGCATCCCCCAGTTTGTGTTCATGTCTCGAGTGTTGGTTGCACCTTGAGTGCAAGTGGTGCTGCTAGTGGCGCGTGTGGCATGTGCGGAATGCCTTTGTTGCGGGTTGCACCTTCAGTGCAAGTGGCAATGCCGGAGCTGCTAGTGGCGTGTGTGGCATGTGCCAATGGCATGTGCGGAATGCCTTGGTGGTAGGTTGCACGTTGAGTGTAAGTGGCAATGCCAGAGCTGCTAGTGGCGTGTGTGGCATGTGCCAATGGCATGTGCGGAATGCCTTGGTGGTAGGTTGCACGGTTTGCAAGTTAGGCTACCAGCGTGGGTTTTGGCATGTGCCAATGACACGTACGGTCAAGTTGGCCTAGGTTGCACGGCTTGCAAGTTAGGCTACCAGCGTGCGTGTTTGGCATGTGTCAATGGCACGCATGGCCATTAGGGCCATGGCTAGGTTATGAAAGCTACCACCGAGCGTGTTGGCATGTGCCAATGGCATGCTCGGCCATTAGGGCCACGGCCTGGTAAGAAAATCTACCAGCGATGCGTGTTGGCATGTGCCAATGGCATGCGTGGCCATTAGGGCCACGGCTTGGTAAGGAAAGATACCAGCGATGCGTGTTGGCATGTGCCAATGGCATGCTCGGCCATTAGGGCCACGGCTTGGTAAGAAAAGCTACCAGCGAGCGTGTTGGCATGTGCCAATGGCACGCTCGGCCATTAGGGCCACGGCCTGGTAAGAAAAGCTACCAGCGATGCGTGTTGGCATGTGCCAATGGCATGCGTTTCCAATTTGGCCTAGGTTACACGGTTTTCAAGCCTAGGCGCGGGCGCTATTTTGGCATTGCACGACTAGGGCCAAGGTAAGGGTGTGTGGCTTGGCATGGTGTGGCCAGCGTAGCTAGGGCCATGCGTTTGGCATGGCGCGGCTAGCTTGGGATAGGTGTGGCTGGCATGATTTGCCATTGGCACAGAGCTGCGGTTGGCATGCTTTGGCGCGTTTGGTGTGACTAGCATAGCTAGGACCAAGGTAAAGTGTGTTTGGGATGGCGCGGCTAGCTTGGGCTAGGTGTGGCTGGCATGATTTGCCATTGGCACGGAGGTGCGGCTAGCATGGTTGGAATGCTTTGGCGTGTTTGGTGTGACTAGCATAGCTAGGCCAAGGCAGAGTGCGTTTGGCATGGCGCGGCTAGCTTGGGCTAGGTGTGGCTAGCATGATTTGCCATTGGCACGGAGGTGCGGCTAGCATGGTTGGCATGCTTTGGCGCGTTTGGTGTGACTAGCATAGCTAGGGCCAAGGCAGAGTGCGTTTGGGATGGCGCGGCTAGCTTGGGCTAGGTGTGGCTGGAATGATTTGCCATTGGCACGGAGGTGCGGCTAGCATGGTTGGCATGCTTTGGCGCGTTTGGTGTGACTAGCATAGCTAGAGCCAAGGCAGAGTGCATTTGTCATGGCGCGGCTAGCTTGGGCTAGGTGTGGCTGGCATGATTTGCCATTGGCACGGAGGTGAATTAGGGTTTTGCTCGTTGTAACCCTAATTTGAAAAAATACCCCATATTAATTACTGACTACAAGTATTAAATGTTCTAATAAATGTGTCACCGGTGACATTAGGTTATTTGGGGTTTTACGATTTTACCGTTTGTTTAAAAACCACCATCAACACCCAGTTAAAAACACTAATATCTCCCTACTGTCATGCAAATAGGAATGACTGGAAACAAATCAGATATGCACACCGTGAAATTTCTCCAACTAAAATCAAGTACATATTTTTTACCAAATTCTATTGCTCAACTAGATAGGAATTGATATTTGAACAAATAAACGATATCGAAGCTGCAAAGTTTTAACACACATAAGTCATAACTAAAAGCAACAAAATTTAGAACGTTAAAAAGATTAGTACTACTACCGGAATTTTTCTTGGCATCCGTGAGATGGATGGAATGAGAATAAGAAATTACAATGAAAATTAAAATGAATAATGTAATAGGCAAACATATAATCACCAAGTGGTCTGGTGGTTGGCATGCTCCCTCCCACTGCGGAGGTAGGGGTTCTAACCCTGCAATTGTCAAAATCCACTCCAATTTAGGGAGTTTGGATGTAGTCTAGGGACCACTAGTCTAATGTATCAAAAAAAAAAAAAAAAAAAAACATCAAAAGTTATGAGTCTAAAAAGAAATTCCACATGGATTGCCCGCCGTATTCTGTGGCACTTTGTAATACGGTGATCGGAGTGGATCCTAAACTAAGCTAAATTTACCAGCACAAGAAAACCCACTTCTGCTCATTATCGATTTCGGTAAGAGGCCGTATTGCCTAGCAAACAGATTGCAAATGTCCATAAAAAAAAAAAGAAAAAAAGATTGCAAATGTAGTAAATATATTTCTTACTACCACGTTGGCAATTTCTTTGTCAAAAAAAAGTATGACATTGCTAACTTCTAGAAAGGAAGGGTTTCCACAATCTTGAACGAAATATGTTGGAATTTTGAATAGAAATATGAGTTAGTTATTTAGTGTGAATGGATGTGTCTACTCACTTAAACCTTTTCAATATGTTGTGTCTTATCCCAAGGGATGTGACTCTCCACTAAGGGTTGTGACTCTTCATGAAAGGATTTCTCCAAGAGTCACTTCTAAACCTATATAAACCCCACACATTCTCCATTGCAAAAAATGTGTGTTTTTAGAGTAATAAACTAGTACTATAGATTTTTGAGTTTGCATGTTGTCTTCAAGAGTTAAAGAAGAGTTTGTGCTACATCTATTCGCGTTCGTTGTTCGGTGTTATCGAAGTGCTGCGAAAAACATTGAGATTGTGTTTATTTTTAGAGATATATGCCGCTAAACCTGTAACAGCATTATATACATGGAATCAAATGTCTTAAGCAAAGAGATTACTCGCCTCAATACACCCAAGTAAGTTCGTTTAAGTTTTGTGATTGATCATCTTTTTCTATCTTTTTTTTTTTTTTGTTTTTTTTTTTGTTTTTGGTATTACGAAACGTAATACATGTTACAAAGAGTTGTAACGTATCGGTGGATAATACACGAGTTGTATTATTGGAGAACCGGTAACGAAGATAATTATCCAACAATCTTAAGATATTTGGTGTTTTTATCTTTGTTACTGATTTGTGGTTTACAAGTAAACCCATTTTGGCTATTCCGTTCAATACTTTGGAACAGCCATGTTGGTAAATGGTTAGTTCTTGTGACGTTTTGAAAATCGTTCAAAGACTATGTGGAAGGAAAATCGTGTCACACTAGATCTTATCGGCATTGTGTGTAAGAAAAATCGTTTGGAAGATGCCACAAAGCTAGCTCTTGGTCAAGTTGGTCTTTCCGAGTAGGGATCATTGTTGCGATGTATGCACATTTAACTCACTTATAGATTGTCTCTGCACGTGGTTTGCGATGGAATTTTTCAGTGATGCGAAGCAAAAGGGATGCTTGCAGATATATGTTCAGGTGATGAATTGTAGGTGTGAACAAGACGCAGATACATGTATGGAACGCTTATTAATGGTTTATGTAACGGAAAATGGGTCATTTTTCCAAAAAAATTTAAAACATGGTTCAAATGGACGAGTAAAAATTATTATGGGTGAAATGGACACAAAAAAAATAACAAAGATGAAACTGGATTCATCCTAGCTTAAACTTAAAATATAGCGAGGATGAAACTGGATGCATCCTGATGTAAATTAAAAATAAGAAAAAGAATTTGAAAATGGGTAGGATGAAACTGGTTACATCCTGGCTATTTTTATATTTTTGTCCATTTAAACAGTATCAAAATCTAAATGTCTTTTTCACCCAGGAATTATTGATTTTGGTCTTTTTAACCAATTTTGTGTTTACGTAAGGTGGTCAGAGTTGAAATCACTAGTAGGCTTCTTAGGATAATCCAGTCAAAAGGGTTTGTGCCAGCGCCACAAGCCTAGCCCAATAATCCGAGCACTGTATAGAAAGTACAGGCTGAAAGAAGGCATGCGGATTTTTTAGAGAGGTGGAGAGTTGTAGTCCTATCTAGACGCAATCACCAATAAGATTGTTTTTCGTGGGTGGTCTTTGCAGAATCAGTTGCTACGTATTCTCTAATTTTTGTATTGAGAAAAATTATTTGGCTGGTGCAAAATTGGAAGGAATAAGATAGGGAACTTCAGGTGAAGGAGTTGATTTGGTAGAGACAAAATTTTCAAGAGGAACTCGGTTCGAAAACGTCCGAGAAAATGGCACAACATGAATCATTTGAATTTCTACTTAAGGATGTCCTCTCCTCTGTTATACAATTCAATATTTCAAATGACTCAATTTGTATGCTCAAATTCACTTGGGCATTTTTATCTTATTTTTTGTAAAAACATCCAACCCTATATACACCATCCGTGGGTATATGAAAACATAATCAAAACATAATCTACACCCCCTGTGTGATAAATATGGCGGTCAGAAATCTCGGTCAGCCATTGGATACGTGTTAACCGTTCAATCAAATAACAAAAACAAATCAATGGTTGGAATTTAACCCTAATTTAAACGGGAAGCTATCTCTGCCTTATAAGTTAGAATGTTGTGCCCCCAATCTCTTCCATCTCCCTAGTGAAAAATAGGAACCCTAAAAATCAGATTTGAAATCCTCTCTGTCTATGATTATCAAAATCATGACCGGTTTAATCATCTTCAACAACAAAACGATATGCAACATAATGATTTCTCCTCTCAACAAAGTAAAATATTGTGAAATCAATTTTTTATCGGATTTCTATCTTATCGTGTGGAAACCTTAGATGCATTTTGAACTGTGCAAACGAAATTTGAGGCTCAAATTTATGTGGAATCTATGTGAGCCACATCAACTGACATTTCAATGTTTGTGCATAGTCAATTCATGTGAAAGGGGAATCTGAATTTGAGTGAGATGGAAGAATTAGTACCAACAGCAGCAAGAAAGTTACAAACTTCTGCACACTAACTAAGATTTATGTATAAATCGTTTATACGGTCGATGTCAGGCTCATCAATATGAAATGCTGCTACGCGTGAAGATGCTGGGCCTAAAGGCGTAAATGAGTCATTGGAATACAGAATGTTTCATTGATACACTTGATTAGTTAATGTAAATTTCTTAAACTCGGTTTACTAGTAAATCAACTGACACTTCAAGAAGTGTTTGGATTTAATGTCTGTGTATAGTTCTGCCTCAGATTTGTGTTTTTATAAAAAAAAAAAATTGATGAGAAATTCGGTATCACAATTCCCCTTTTGATAAAGAGCTAAATGATTCTTGTTTAAATTTTCATTGATATAAATAAAAGTATGAACTTAAATTGGTTTTGGGTTCGAAATACAATAGCTTCAAATTGGTTGTTCTGCAATGCATTTTGAAAACTCCTTTACCACTGCATGTCAACAAATTTATTTCAAATTAGTTTAATTTCCCTTTACATATACTCCCTCGTTCCAATTTACTTGTTATTTTACGGTTTCTTTTGTGTTCCAAATTAGATGATAGTTTTAATATTTCCCCCCTATTCTGACTAATCAACACAAAAAATTACTCTAATTTTTAAATATACCCCATGGAGGATATAAACTCAATCTTGGAATATTTGGTAGTACATCCCACGTAAATTGTTACGGGATTGATAACTTTCCTAGAATATAGAAACACAAAATTAGCCTGGCACTTTTAGGGGCGACCCCGAAAGAATTAGGGGCGACTTTTTTATTCCCAACCCATATACACCGTTAAGGGATGTCCAAAAACGCGGAGAATACGTTAATGCCCTTACATAATCGGAAGCTATTTTGTGCCCGATTATTATAACTAAATCAGAAGCTTAGTAACTATGTTATACTACCGATTATTATCGATTTTGTGGCAAACACGCATCTGGCTTCTACAACAATCGGAAGGAACATAACCTCACGAGACTACCGATTATAGTAGATCCTAAATTCCCAAAATTGGTGATTTCGCCAAGAAAGAAATTTGGGGCAACTGTATAATCGGAAGTCTTATTAACTACCGATTATTCTAGTTCCCAAATTCGAAAAAATGACATTTCGCAAAAACAAAATTTGGGGCAACCTGTATAATCGGTAGGTTATTAGCTACCGATTATTCTAGTTCCCAAATTCGAAAAAAATGACATTTCTGCAAAAACAAAATTTGGGGCAACTGTATAATCGGAAGTTAAAGTACTTCATTTGACTACCGATTATACAGTTGCCCCAACAAAATACAGCCGTTGGAACTCTAAACTGTATATAAGGATTGTATCCTTTTACTCTCTATGGAACACAAATGCCTTTAAACTCTCTCCAACATCATCTTCAACATAATGGCCCAACCATTCATTAATCCTACGGAGTTCACGATCGAAGAAGATTTATCTTTATGTAGGCGCTATGTTCAATTCTATCCGAGACGAGGAGAAGAACGCAGGCAAGGAGGCATAATGAGTATGAGTTATTTGGGAAAAATTCACGAAAAATTCTGCGACGACACCGGTAACCCAAACAACCGTCACTCCGCTGATCTTTTCTGCCGAGTTGGTTCAATAAATGGACACGTCCAAGAATTCGTCCATTTAACTTATCTTGTGAATCAATATCAATTGAGGGGTGAAACCAATGATGAGGTTATAGAACGATCTCTCGGGGAATGGCGGAGATGGAAAAGATCAAGCTTCCGTTATGAAGCTCATTTTAGAATCCTTAGGGCGATGGAAAGATTTAATCCGTTTAAGACTCTTCCAACACGTCCACGACGCTAATCACAATACCTTGTAATAGAATTGAGGGAGTTCAATGTAAAATTATGATGATGTGTAGGTGATATTGTTATGAATTTCAAAATATTTATGAAAATCGGAAGTTTTAATTGTTGATCTAACTACCGATTATACGCCAACGGCTAGTTCGTTCAAAAGAAACTAGCCGTGCCTCGAAAACTACATACAATCGGTAGATAAGACATATTGAGAAACCTCCGATTATACTACTCTAATGAAACTGAGAAATCTGTTGACAAAACAACCTATAATCGGAAGTATATAACAATACATGTTTACCGATTACGAATAATCGAGTGGTTTGTTCAAACATTTACTACCAATTATGGGTAATAATTGTACGCAATTTCAGTACAGTCTTGTAAAAGTACGCATCAACGGCCATATTTTCAAAAAAAAAAAACGTTGGGACTCTCATCTATATAAGGAGGGTAAACTCTTCTTATTTATGCACCAAACAACACATATATAGCATCGTGTATTCTACAAATAGATTTTCCATTGTCTACTCTTGTGAATTCATTGTATATCTCAACTTACAAGCATGGCAACGTTTGACGCAGATGAAGATTTGGTCATTGTGAAAACATGGTATCGTGAAACAAGACGTGAAGATGTCATAGCAGGAAGGTTAACACCCGAAGTCTTTTGGGCGAGGGTATATAGCCAATTTGTGCGAGAGTATGGAAATCCAAAGCAAAGATCACTCCAACAAGTTCATGATCGTTTCTGACTTGTCCAAAAAGGGGTAAATGCCAAACCAAGCCGCACACTGCGCACCATGGCAACAATACAAAACCAAACCGCACACTGCGCACCATGACAACAACGCCAAAACCAAGCCGCACACTGCGCACCATGGAAGCGACACCAAAACCAAACTACGTATCGCACTCATTGGCAACCATGCCAAACTAAGCCGCTATGCCATTGGCACATGCCAAATATAGCGCCCTAGGCTTGCAAAACGTGCAACTAGGTCAACATGGCCGTACGTGCCATTGGCACATGCCAACACGCACCACAAGCCATATTTCCAAGCCGCTATCCCATTGGCACATGCCAAATATAGCGCCCTAGGCTTGCAAACCATGCAACCTAGGCCAAGACGACAACGCATGCCATTGGCACATGCCAACATGCTCGCTGGTAGCTTTTCCTACCAAAGCCACGGCCCTAATGGCCACGCATGCCATTGGCACATGCCAACATGCTCGCTGGTAGCTTTTCCTACAAAAGCCACGGCCCTAATGGCCACGCATGCCATTGGCACATGCCAACATGCTCGCTGGTAGCTTTTCCTACAAAAGCCACGGCCCTAATGGCCACGCATGCCATTGGCACATGCCAACATGCTCGCTGGTAGCTTTTCCTACAAAAGCCACGGCCCTAATGGCCACGCATGCCATTGGCACATGCCAACATGCTCGCTGGTAGCTTTTCCTACAAATGCCACGGCCCTAATGGCCATGCATGCCATTGGCACATGCCAACATGCTCATTTGGTAGCTTTTCCTACCAAAGCCACGGCCCTAATGGCCACGCATGCCATTGGCACATGCCAACATGCTCATTGGTAGCTTTTCCTACAAAAGCCACGGCCCTAATGGCCATGCATGCCATTGGCACCGCCAACATGCTCATTGGTAGCTTTTCTTACCAAAGCCACGGCCCTAATGGCCACGCATGCCATTGGCACATGCCAACATGCTCATTGGTAGCTTTCCTACAAAAGCCACGGCCCTAATGGCCACGCATGCCATTGGCACATGCCAACATGCTCATTGGTAGCTTTTCCTACAAAAGCCACAGCCTAATGGCCACGCATGCCATTGGCACATGCCAACATGCTCATTGGTAGCTTTTCCTACAAAAGCCACGGCCCTAATGGCCACGCATGCCATTGGCACATGCCAACATGCTCATTGGTAGCTTTTCCTACAAAAGCCACGACCCTAATGGCCACGCATGCCATTGGCACATGCAAACATGCTCGCTGGTAGCTTTAACTACAAAAGCCACGGCCCTAATGGCCACGCATGCCATTGGCACATGCCAACATGCTCGCTGGTAGCTTTTCCTACCAAAGCCACGGCCCTAATGGCCACGCATGCCATTGGCACATGCCAACAGCCACGCATGCCATTGGCACCTGCCAACATGCTCGCTGGTAGCTTTTCCTACCAAAGCCACGGCTTTAATGGCCACGCATGCCATTGGCACATGCCAACATGCTCGCTGGTAGCTTTTCCTACCAAAGCCACGGCCCTAATGGCCACGCATGCCATTGGCACATGCCAACAGCTCATTGGTAGCTTTTCCTACCAAAGCCACGGCCCTAATGGCCACGCATGCCATTGGCACATGCCAACATGCTCATTTGGGTAGCTTTTCCTACAAAAGCCACGGCCCTAATGGCCACGCATGCCATTGGCACATGCCAACATGCTCGCTGGTAGCTTTTCCTACAAAAGCCACGGCCCTAATGGCCACGCATGCCATTGGCACATGCCAACATGCTCATTTGGTAGCTTTTCCTACAAAAGCCACGGCCCTAATGGCCACGCATGCCATTGGCACATGCCAACATGCTCATTGGTAGCTTTTCCTACAAAGCCACGGCCCTAATGGCCACGCATGCCATTGGCACATGCCAACATGCTCATTGGTAGCTTTTCCTACAAAAGCCACGGCCCTAATGGCCATGCATGCCATTGGCACATGCCAACATGCTCGCTGGTAGATTTTCCTACCAAAGCCACGGCCCTAATGGCCACGCATGCCATTGGCACATGCCAACATGTTCGCTGGTAGCTTTTCCTACAAAAGCCACGGCCCTAATGGCCATGCATGCCATTGGCACCTGCCAAAATGCTACCTGGTAGCTTTTCTTACCAAAGCCACGGCCCTAATGGCCACGCATGCCATTGGCACATGCCAACATGCTCGCTGGTAGCTTTTCCTACAAAATCCACGGCCCTAATGGCCACGCATGCCATTGGCACATGCCAACATGCTCGCTGGTAGCTTTTCCTACAAAACCCACGGCCCTAATGGCCACGCATGCCATTGGCACATGCCAACATGCTCGCTGGTAGCTTTTCCTACAAAAGCCACGGCCCTAATGGCCACGCATGCCATTGGCACATGCCAACATGCTCATTGGTAGCTTTTCCTACAAAAGCCACGGCCCTAATGGCCACGCATGACATTGGCACATGCCAACATGCTCACATTGTAGCTTTAACTACAAAAGCCACGGCCCTAATGGCCACGCATGCCATTGGCACATGCCAACATGCTCATTGGGTAGCTTTTCCTACCAAAGCCACGGCCCTAATGGCCACGCATGCCATTGGCACTTGCCAAAATGCTCATTTGGTAGCTTTTCCTACAAAAGCCACGGCCCTAATGGCCACGCATGCCATTGGCACCTGCCAACATGCTCGCTGGTAGCTTTTCTTACCAAAGCCACGGCCCTAATGGCCACGCATGCCATTGGCACATGCCAACATGCTCATTTGGTAGCTTTTCCTACCAAAGCCACGGCCCTAATGGCCACGCATGCCATTGGCACATGCCAACATGCTCGCTGGTAGCTTTTCCTACAAAAGCCACGGCCCTAATGGCCACGCATGCCATTGGCACCTGCCAACATGCTCGCTGGTAGCTTTTCCTACCAAAGCCAAGGCCCTAATGGCCACGCATGCCATTGGCACATGCCAACATGCTCATTTGGTAGCTTTTCCTACAAAAGCCACGGCCCTAATGGCCACGCATGCCATTGGCACATGCCAACATGCTCGCTGGTAGCTTTTCCTACAAAAGCCACGGCCCTAATGGCCACGCATGCCATTGGCACATGCCAACATGCTCGCTGGTAGCTTTTCCTACAAAAGCCACGGCCCTAATGGCCACGCATGCCATTGGCACATGCCAACATGCTCGCTGGTAGCTTTTCCTACCAAAGCCACGGCCCTAATGGCCATGCATGCCATTGGCACATGCCAACATGCTCGCTGGTAGCTTTTCCTACCAAAGCCACGGCCCTAATGGCCACGCATGCCATTGGCACATGCCAACATGCTCGCTGGTAGCTTTTCCTACAAAAGCCACGGCCCTAATGGCCATGCATGCCATTGGCACCTGCCAAAATGCTACCTGGTAGCTTTTCTTACCAAAGCCACGGCCCTAATGGCCACGCATGCCATTGGCACATGCCAACATGCTCGCTGGTAGCTTTTCCTACAAAATCCACGTCCCTAATGGCCACGCATGCCATTGGCACATGCCAACATGCTCGCTGGTAGCTTTTCCTACAAAAGCCACGGCCCTAATGGCCACGCATGCCATTGGCACATGCCAACATGCTCGCTGGTAGATTTTCTTACCAAAGCCACGGCCCTAATGGCCACGCATGCCATTGGCACATGCCAACATGCTCGCTGGTAGCTTTTCCTACCAAAGCCACGGCCCTAATGGCCACGCATGCCATTGGCACTTGCCAAAATGCTCGCTGGTAGCTTTTCCTACAAAAGCCACGGCCCTAATGGCCACGCATGCCATTGGCACCTGCCAACATGCTCATTTGGTAGCTTTTCTTACCAAAGCCACGGCCCTAATGGCCACGCATGCCATTGGCACATGCCAACATGCTCTCTGGTAGCTTTTCCTACCAAAGCCACGGCCCTAATGGCCACGCATGCCATTGGCACATGCCAACATGCTCGCCGGTAGCTTTTCCTACAAAAGCCACGGCCCTAATGGCCACGCATGCCATTGACACCTGCCAACATGCTCGCTGGTAGCTTTTCCTACCAAAGCCAAGGCCCTAATGGCCACGCATGCCATTGGCACATGCCAACATGCTCGCTGGTAGCTTTTCCTACAAAAGCCACGGCCCTAATGGCCACGCATGCCATTGGCACATGCCAACATGCTCGCTGGTAGCTTTTCCTACAAAAGCCACGGCCCTAATGGCCACGCATGCCATTGGCACATGCCAACATGCTCATTGGTAGCTTTTCCTACAAAAGCCACGGCCCTAATGGCCACGCATGCCATTGGCACATGCCAACATGCTCATTGGTAGCTTTTCCTACAAAAGCCACGGCCCTAATGGCCATGCATGCCATTGGCACATGCCAACATGCTCATTTGGTAGCTTTTCCTACCAAAGCCACGGCCCTAATGGCCACGCATGCCATTGGCACATGCCAACATGCTCATTGGTAGCTTTTCCTACAAAAGCCACGGCCCTAATGGCCATGCATGCCATTGGCACCGCCAAAATGCTACTGGTAGCTTTTCTTACCAAAGCCACGGCCTAATGGCCACGCATGCCATTGGCACATGCCAACATGCTCATTGGTAGCTTTTCCTACAAAATCCACGTCCCTAATGGCCACGCATGCCATTGGCACATGCCAACATGCTCATTTGGTAGCTTTTCCTACAAAACCCACGGCCCTAATGGCCACGCATGCCATTGGCACATGCCAACATGCTCATTGGGTAGCTTTTCCTACAAAAGCCACGGCCCTAATGGCCACGCATGCCATTGGCACATGCCAACATGCTCATTGGGTAGCTTTTCCTACAAAAGCCACGGCCCTAATGGCCACGCATGACATTGGCACATGCCAACATGCTCGCTGGTAGCTTTAACTACAAAAGCCACGGCCCTAATGGCCACGCATGCCATTGGCACATGCCAACATGCTCGCTGGTAGCTTTTCCTACCAAAGCCACGGCCCTAATGGCCACGCATGCCATTGGCACTTGCCAAAATGCTCATTGGTAGCTTTTCCTACAAAAGCCACGGCCCTAATGGCCACGCATGCCATTGGCACCCGCCAACATGCTCACCGGTAGCTTTTCTTACCAAAGCCACGGCCCTAATGGCCACGCATGACATTGGCACATGCCAACATGCTCACTGGTAGCTTTAACTACAAAAGCCACGCCCTAATGGCCACGCATGCCATTGGCACATGCCAACATGCTCATTGGTAGCTTTTCCTACCAAAGCCACGGCCCTAATGGCGACGCATGCCATTGGCACATGCCAACATGCTCATTGGTAGCTTTTCCTACAAAAGCCACGGCCCTAATGGCCACGCATGCCATTGGCACATGCCAACATGCTCATCATTGGTAGCTTTTCCTACCAAAGCCACGGCCCTAATGGCCACGCATGCCATTGGCACATGCCAACATGCTCATTGGTAGCTTTTCCTACAAAAAGCCACGGCCTAATGGCGACGCATGTCATTGGCACATGCCAACATGCTCATTGGGTAGCTTTTCCTACAAAAGCCACGGCCTAATGGCCACGCATGCCATTGGCACATGCCAACATGCTCATTTGGTAGCTTTTCCTACAAAAGCCACTGACCTAATGGCCACGCATGCCATTGGCACATGCCAACATGCTCATTGGTAGCTTTTCCTACCAAAGCCACGGCCCTAATGGCCACGCATGCCATTGGCACATGCCAACATGCTCATTGGTAGCTTTTCCAACAAAGCCACGCCCTAATGGCCACGCATGCCATTGGCACCACCAACATGCTCATTGGTAGCTTTTCTTACCAAAGCCACTCGCCCTAATGGCCACGCATGCCATTGGCACATGCCAACATGCTCGCTGGTAGCTTTTCCTACGAAGGCCACGGCCCTAATGGCCACGCATGCCATTGGCACATGCCATTGGCACATGCCAACATGCTCGCTGGTAGCTTTTCTTACAAAAGCCACGGCCCTAATGGCCACGCATGCCATTGGCACATGCCAACATGCTCGCGGGTAGCTTTTCCTACCAAAGCCACGACCCTAATGGCCACGCATGCCATTGGCACATGCCAACATGCTCATTGGTAGCTTTTCCTACAAAAGCCACGGCCCTAATGGCCACGCATGCCATTGGCACATGCCAACATGCTCGCTGGTAGCTTTTCCTACAAAAGCCAGGGCCCTAATGGCCACGCATGTCATTGGCACATGCCAACATGCTCGCTGGTAGCTTTCCCTACAAAAGCCACGGCCCTAATGGCCACGCATGCCATTGGCACATGCCAACATGCTCGCTGGTAGCTTTAACTACAAAAGCCACGGCCCTAATGGCCACGCATGCCATTGGCACATGCCAACATGCTCGCTGGTAGCTTTTCCTACCAAAGCCACGGCCCTAATGGCCACGCATGCCATTGGCACATGCCAACATGCTCGCTGGTAGCTTTTCCTACAAAAGCCACGGCCCTAATGGCCACGCATGCCATTGGCACCTGCCAACATGCTCGCTGGTAGCTTTTCTTACCAAAGCCACGGCTCTAATGGCCACGCATGCCATTGGCACATGCCAACATGCTCGCTGGTAGATTTTCCTACCAAAGCCACGGCCCTAATGGCCACGCATGCCATTGGCACATGCCAACATGCTCGCTGGTAGCTTTTCCTACAAAAGCCACGGCCCTAATGGCCACGCATGCCATTGGCACCTGCCAACATGCTCGCTGGTAGCTTTTCCTACCAAAGCCAAGGACCTAATGGCCACGCATGCCATTGGCACATGCCAACATGCTCGCTGGTAGCTTTTCCTACCAAAGCCACGGACCTAATGGCCACGCATGCCATTGGCACATGCCAACATGCTCGCTGGTATCTTTTCCTACAAAAGCCACGGCCCTAATGGCCACGCATGCCATTGGCACATGCCAACATGCTCGCTGGTAGCTTTTCCTACCAAAGCCACGGCCCTAATGGCCACGCATGCCATTGGCACATGCCAACATGCTCGCTGGTAGCTTTTCCTACAAAAGCCACGGCCCTAATGGCGACGCATGTCATTGGCACATGCCAACATGCTCGCTGGTAGCTTTTCCTACAAAAGCCACGGCCTTAATGGCCACGCATGCCATTGGCACATGCCAACATGCTCGCTGGTAGCTTTTCCTACAAAAGCCACGGCCTAATGGCCACGCATGCCATTGGCACATGCCAACATGCTCATTGGTATCTTTTCCTACCAAAGCCACGGCCCTAATGGCCACGCATGCCATTGGCACATGCCAACATGCTCATTGGTAGCTTTTCCTACAAAAGCCACGGCCTAATGGCCACGCATGCCATTGCACCCGCCAACATGCTCGGGCCGGTAGCTTTTCTTACCAAAGCCACGGCCCTAATGGCCACGCATGCCATTGGCACATGCCAACATGCTCGCTGGTAGCTTTTCCTACCAAAGCCACGGCCCTAATGGCCACGCATGCCATTGGCACATGCCAACATGCTCGTTGTAGCTTTTCCTACAAAAGCCACGTCCCTAATGGCCACGCATGCCATTGGCACCTGCCAACATGCTCGCTGGTAGCTTTTCCTACCAAAGCCACGGCACTAATGGCCACGCATGCCATTGGCACATGCCAACATGCTCATTGGTAGCTTTTCCTACCAAAGCCACGGCCCTAATGGCCACGCATGCCATTGGCACATGCCAACATGCTCATTTGGTAGCTTTTCCTACAAAAGCCACGGCCCTAATGGCCACGCATGCCATTGACACCTGCCAACATGCTCGCTGGTAGCTTTTCCTACCAAAGCCAAGGCCCTAATGGCCACGCATGCCATTGGCACATGCCAACATGCTCGCTGGTAGCTTTTCCTACCAAAGCCACGGCCCTAATGGCCACGCATGCCATTGGCACATGCCAACATGCTCGCTGGTAGCTTTTCCTACCAAAGCCACGGCCCTAACGGCCACGCATGCCATTGGCACATGCCAAACACACACGCCGGGTAGCTTAACTTGCAAACCGTGCAACCTACCACCAAGGCATTCGCACATGCCATTGGCACATGCCAAACACACACGCTGGTAGCCTAACTTGCAAACCGTGCAACCTACCACCAAGGCATTCCGCACATGCCATTGGCACATGACAAACACACACGCTGGTAGCCTAACTTGAAAACCGTGCAACCTACCACCAAGGCATTCCGAACATGCCATTGGCACATGCCAAACACACACGCTGGTAGCCTAACTTGCAAACCGTGCAACCTACCACCAAGGCATTCCGCACATGCCATTAGCACATGCCAAACACACACGCTGGTAGCCTAACTTGCAAACCGTGCAACCTACCACCAAGGCATTCCACACACGTCATTGGCACAGGCCACATGCGCCCCTAGCAGCACCACTTGCACTCAAGATGCAACCACCACTCGAGACATCAACACAAATCGTGGGATGCTTTCCGGGGTTTTGGTTTGGCGGTCACTGACTTGCGGCGTACACTACGCTCACATTAAGAAAGCGTGAAAAGGAATAAAGCGGTCAAATAAATGAGGAAATAATGGTGAAAACGTTTTCACCCATTAACACCATGCGGTTACCACCTCCTCTCATTATTTCACCCTTTACTCTCTTCCTTCATGAGACCAGGGGAAAAATACTACACTCTCAGACAGGAGAAAAATACTACACTCTCAGAAAGGCAACTTTGCAAGCTCTCCCAAAAATCTTTCATCTCTTGCAAGCTTCCCAAGCTTTTATTTTCTAATACAAGTCGAGATACTACTCTCCCAGAATTATTCTGGTCTCAACACCTTTCTTGGCTTCCCTCCCCAAATCAACCCTTCTCTTCCACTTTGTGACCGAAACAAGTCTGGAACGGCCATTTCTTGGTTTAGGACGGACTTGTACAGATTGATCTCTCGAATCTATAAAGTGCTCACGTGCAACATATTTGTTTAGGGTTTGAACCAATTTCTCACTCACCTACCGAACTTACCAAAATCGGCAGAAACGATTTTCACCCATAAACAATTGGCGACCACAAATGGAGGATTGATCTATCGGCTACAATGTCGACTGTCGATCTCGTTCTTCGACCCGAGATGTCAAGATGGTAGGGGAAGGCGACTCGATCCGACTCAACTACCGGATTTACTCGGTTACCGGGCCCAAAACTACACGAGAAAACTGGAGACTCGTTGAAGATGCTTTACCAGCGATTGGGGACTTGCGACTTAGTCCGACTCAATCGCGGTTTTCCCTAAGTTATCGGTTAAAACTACACCGTAAAACCTGGGACTCGTTGAAGACGCTACCAAAGAATTGGGGACTAACTGTCGATGCTACCAAAGAAAGCGCCTTGATACCAAAGAAAGCCGCCTTTTACTTGGAGAGAGGCATGTTTGCAAGATTTCCTGTTTGAGCTACGTATGGGAAAAGGCAACTGGGACCGCAGGAACAAGTCCAAGCCACGCCAAGCCAGCACCGTGCCAAGCCAATGGTCCACACCATACCGAAATCCAAGCCGCCGTCCACACCAAGTCGGCGCCCATTCCAAGACGATCCAAAGTGCCTACAGTTACGTTTTCTCGGATGCGCTTACCGACGCGCTTGCCGGACGCGCATGCCAGCCGCTTGCCGGAGCGCTTTCAAGCGCTTGCCGACGCGCTTACCAGGCACACATGCCGCACGCGCATGCCCGGTATGATACCACACTTTGTGCTAACAGCTTTTGCATCCTTCCAAATGCTAACATCTTGCGCCCTTCCAAAGACCATCCTCGCCCTTGAAACAGCGCCATGGCTCCGGACTTCATGATCAAAACCATGTCATCTCCGCACGATACACTTACGATCACCGCTCTTCCGCCACCCCAACGGTTCTTCAAGCATGAAAGCTCCAACCGTCACCGGAGACGCTACTCCACCATCAAGGCAAGATACTTGGAAGATCCTAAGAAGCCGACCTCCTTTTAGCACCGTTGATTCGACAAAAAGACGAAAGATACTTCAAAGAGGACGCGCGTTATAGATGAAGAGGCCCGCGTTGCTCTTGAACGCCAGGTAGAAGGGGATAAGCAATCCAATTTCGTCACACGTGAAGATCGTGAAGGACTTCTCCAAAATCGAAAGCAATGGAAATCAACAACTCTCCCGAGTTCACGGAGACTCTTTTTCTGTCACCCTCATAATTGGAACTTCGCCCACAAAGTCGCATGTCTATGATGAAACAGATTATGTGAGATTCTATATTTCTCCACGGCATAGCATCAAGACATGTTTGCATCTCTCAACCGCACTGCATCAGGAAAGCAGGCGTTTCCAGCCAGGGAAGCCGTTCCCAAACCCCAACCTCTCCTAGAAAGCACGATCGACAGATGTAACTGGGGACTCCTAACTTCTTCTCTCTTGAGGGATGTCGAGTTTGACAGAGCGTGACACGGCCTCCGACTTCAAAATGGTAGCCGTCAAGGCTCTGAGAGTTTCAAGATGTTGTTTCAACGTTCTCTCCAGAAGTAGCTCCGCATCAACGTTCTCTCCAGTAGCTACGCATCAACGTTCTCCGGCCAGCGGCTTCGCTTCAACGTTCGCTTCAATGCCACTCCTTCTCGCAAAGGGTCGTGCGCCACACTCCCCATATCAAGGAACATAGTCACAGCCAGCCAATCTTCGTATTCATGGACACCTTTTAATCCATCTCGCCAAAATTCGTGATCATGGACAGTTGGCTCGCCTACGCATCCAGCCAATCCTTTTCCGTCCACGGAAGCTCATAGAATATCAACCAACCTACTTTGTTACCACGACAATGTAGTTACTCCTGATTACATCTCCTACCAAGAACTGTTGCCCCACATTCGTTGATGCCAGCCAGAGCTTCACCGCAGCAACAATTACTACAAAGATGGAAACACATAAACCATACTTGAGAACGGAAGATATACACGGGATCCCTTCACTGTCAAAGCTACGAAGAACACTCCACCAAAAATCCGTACCCACAACAAGGTCCTCTACTCTTCAAGGGTGCAGCGCAAGAACATCATCACCTCTCTGTCTAGAAGACGCCTTCAACACTTTACGAGGCCGCGGAGGATCCCGAGCCTGCACTATCCAGAATATGTCATCATGTAATTTCTGAGCATCCCAGTGTCACATCCAGAAGAGTACGGAAGGTTACATTCACGTATTTATCCATTCCATCATATCAAACCGAAGTATGACCGGGGTCTTCTCGCTGCATCCCATATTCGTAAGATAGAGCCCTAAATCAGCGTCCTCCAAGTCTGCAGCAGTCAACAAGGACGGATTCGAAGGAAGGGGAACGACTAGGTCATCCTCGTCGATAATGGTGATGCATGCTCCAACAGATATCTCTCGCACAAAAGGGAAGTTTCCATTTATACAACAAGCGCGGTAAAGTGTACGACAAAATCCGCCAAAGAAGGAGGAAACATACCGAGAGAAATTCAACAAGAAGAACCTTTTCTCAAACGAGGGAGATGATGCGATTGCGTTGGGTTTGAATACGGAACCTTTAAAAGGAAAGGAAGCAATGAGGGGACATAACGCTTCCAGATTTTTTTGGCATGAACGATGCCCTAATCGAAGCCGCGCGTGAAGGAAAGGCAAAATAAGGAAACTTTGCTATCTGTAGAAACACCTACTCCCTCCTTGATTACATCGGTCACGCCAGCAAGCACGCACAGCTTCCACACCTTGCGCCGGTCCCACCAGCTAGCACAATCAGCTTCCCAACTCACGCCAACTTCCCAACGTCGCCCAAGTTGCACCAATTGCGCCGACTTCCCAATGGCCGCCCAAGTCACGCCTGCAAGCACGCACAGCTTCCACACCTTGCGCCGGTCCAACCAGCTAGCACAATCAGCTTCCCAACTCATGCCAACTTCCCAACGTCGCCCAAGTTGCACCAATTGCGCCGACTTCCCAATGGCCTCCCAAGTCACGCCTGTAAGCACGCACAACTTCCACACCTTGCGCCGGTCCCACCAGCTAGCACACTCAGTTTCCAACTCACGCCAATTTCCCAACGTCGCCCAAGATGCACCAGCACCACCAATTGTGCCAGCCTCCCGATTTGTGCAAAACTACCGGAGGCAAGGATTCCAAATCCTATTTATAAAAGGTCGGACAAGCCTCCTCAATTCTCTTTACTTGGGCTTGTCGTTGATAGTTTGTCACCATCTTATGCTTACCTCGCAACAAAGCCCCCGTTAGAGCTAAGGGGGACTTAATGTTGATGGTGGTTTTTAAACAAGGGGTAAAATCGTAAAACCCCATGACCTAGTGTTACCCATAACATATTAACTAAGAGCATTTAACTCGTGTGTAAATAATTAATAGGGTATTTTTTCAAAATACCGACATTAGGGTTTCGACACGTAACCCTAATTCCAAAACCAAGCCGCACACCGCGCACCATGGAAACAATGCCAAACAAGCCGCACATCGCGCACCATGGCAACAATGCCAAACCAAGCCGCACATCACGCACCATGGCAACAATGCCAAACTAAGCCGCACACCATGCACCATGGCAACAATGCCAAACCAAGCCGCGACATCACGCACCATGGCAACAATGCCAAACCAAGCCGCACACACACGCACCATGGCAACAATGCCAAACTAAGCCGCACACATCGGCGCACCATGGCAACAATGCCAAACCAAGCCGCACACTGCGCACCATGGCAACAATGCCAAACCAAGCCACACATCATGCACCATGGCAACAATGCCAAACCAAAGCCGTGCACATCTGCGCACCATGGCAACAATGCCAAACCAAGCGCACATCATGCGCACCATGGCAACAATGCCAAACCAAACCGCACACTGCGCACCATGACAACAATGCCAAAACCAAGCCGCATATTGCGCACCATGGAAGCGACACCAAAACCAAACTACGTATCGCACTCATTTGCAACCATGCCAAACTAAGCCGCTATGCCATTGGCACATGCCAAATATAGCGCCCTAGGCTTGCAAAACGTGCAACTAGGTCAACATGGCCGTACGTGCCATTGGCACATGCCAACACGCACCACAAGCCATATTTCCAAGCCGCTATGCCATTGGCACATGCCAAATATAGCGCCCTAGGCTTGCAAACCATGCAACCTAGGCCAAGTCGGCCACGCATGCCATTGGCACATGCCAACATGCTCGCTAGTAGCTTTTCCTACTAAAGCCACGGCCCTAATGGCCACGCATGCCATTGGCACATGCCAACATGCTCATTTGGTAGCTTTTCCTACAAAAGCCACGGCCCTAATGGCCACGCATGCCATTGGCACATGCCAACATGCTCATTGGTAGCTTTTCCTACAAAAGCCACGACCCTAATGGCCACGCATGCCATTGGCACATGCCAACATGCTCGCCGGGTAGCTTTTCCTACCAAAGCCACGGCCCTAATGGCCACGCATGCCATTGGCACATGCCAACATGCTCATTGGTAGCTTTTCCTACAAAATGCACGGCCCTAATGGCCACGCATGCCATTGGCACATGCCAACATGCTCATTGGTAGCTTTTCCTACAAAAGCCACGACCTAATGGCCACGCATGCCATTGGCACATGCCAACATGCTCGGCCGGAAGCTTTTCCTACCAAAGCCACGGCCCTAATGGCCACGCATGCCATTAGCACATGCCAACATGCTCGCTGGTAGCTTTTCCTACCAAAGCCACGGCCCTAATGGCCACGCATGCCATTGGCACATGCCAACATGCTCGCTGGTAGCTTTTCCTACAAAATGCACGACCCTAATGGCCACGCATGCCATTGGCACATGCTAACATGCTCGCTGGTAGCTTTTCCTACAAAAGCCACGGCCCTAATGGCCACGCATGCCATTGGCACATGCCAACATGCTCATTCGGTAGCTTTTCCTACAAAAGCCACGGCCCTAATGACCACGCATGCCATTGGCACATGCCAACATGCTCGCTTTGAAGCTTTTCCTACCAAAGCCACGGCCCTAATGGCCACGCATGCCATTAGCACATGCCAACATGCTCGCCGGTAGCTTTTCCTACAAAAGCCACGCCCTAATGGCCACGCATGCCATTGGCACATGCCAACATGCTCGTTGGTAGCTTTTCCTACAAAAGCCACGGCCCTTATGGCCACGCATGCCATTGGCACATGCCAACATGCTCATTTGGTAGCTTTCCTACAAAAGCCACGACCCTAATGGCCACGCATGCCATTGGCACATGCCAACATGCTCATTTGTAGCTTTTCCTACAAAAGCCACGGCCCTAATGGCCACGCATGCCATTGGCACATGCCAACATGCTCACTGGTAGCTTTTCCTACAAAATCCACGGCCCTAATGGCCACGCATGCCATTGGCACCGCCAACATGCTCGGCCGGTAGCTTTTCCTACCAAAGCCACGGCCCTAATGGCCACGCATGCCATTGGCACATGCCAACATACTGTCGGTAGCTTTTCCTACCAAAGCCACGGCCCTAATGGCCACGCATGCCATTGGCACATGCCAACATGCTCATTTGTAGCTTTTCCTACAAAAGCCACGGCCCTAATGGCCACGCATGCCATTGGCACCGCCAACATGCTCGTTGGTAGCTTTTCCTACCAAAGCCACGGCCCTAATGGCCACGCATGCCATTGGCACATGCCAACATGCTCACGGTAGCTTTTCCTACCAAAGCCACGGCCCCTAATGGCCACGCATGCCATTGGCACATGCCAACATGCTCGCTGGTAGGTTTTCCTACCAAAGCCACGGCCCTAACGGCCACGCATGCCATTGGCACATGCCAAACACACACGCTGGTAGCTTAACTTGCAAACCGTGCAACCTACCACCAAGGCATTCCGCACATGCCAAACACACACGCTGGTAGCCAAACTTGCAAACCGTGCAACCTACCACCAAGGCATTCGCACATGCCATTGGCACATGCCAAACACACACGCCGGTAGCCTAACTTGCAAACCGTGCAACCTACCACCAAGGCATTCCGCACATGCCAAACACACACGCTCGGGTAGCCTAACTTGCAAACCGTGCAACCTACCACCAAGGCATTCGCACATGCCATTGGCACATGCCAAACACACACGCTTGGTAGCCTAACTTGCAAACCGTGCAACCTACCACCAAGGCATTCCACACACGTCATTGGCACATGCCACATGCGCCCCTAGCAGACCACTTGCACTCAAGATGCAACCAACACTCGAGACATCAACACAAACCGGGGGATGCTTTCCGGGGTTTTGGTTTGGCGGTCACACGACTTGCGCGTACACTATACTCACATTAAGAAAGCGTGAAAAGGAATAAAGCGGTCAAATAAGTGAGGAAATAATGGTGAAAACGTTTTCACCCATTAACACCATGCGGTTACCACCTCCTCTCATTATTTCACCCTTTACTCTCTTCCTTCATGAGACCAGTAGTGCGTTTCAATCTCGACTTGTATAAATAGGTCTTACCTATTTCCACCGGACAACAAGTCTCGGTCAGGAGAAAAATACTACACTCTCGAAAAAGGCAACTTTGCAAGCTCTCCCAAAAAGCTTTCATCTCTTGCAAGCTTCCCAAGCTTTTATTTTTCGATACAAGTCGAGATACTACTCTCCCCTGCAATTATTCTGGTCTCAACACCTTTCTTGGCTTCCTCCCCAAATCAACCATTCTCTTCCACTTTGTGACCGAAGCAAGTCCGGAACTACCATTTCTTGGTTTAGGCCTGGACTTGTACAAAGATTGATCTCTCGAATCTATAAAGTGCTCACGTGCAGCATATTTGTTTGGGGTTTGAACCAATTTCTCACTCACCTACCGAACTTACCAAAATCGGCAGAAATGATTTTCACCCATAAACAACTGTTTAAATGGAAAAAAATATAAATATACCAGGATGTAAACAGTTTCATCCAGCCCATTTTTAAATATTTTTTCTAATTTTTAATTTACATCAGGATGCATCCAGTTTCATCCTCGATATTTTTTAAGTTTAAGCGAGGATGAATCCAGTTTCATCCTTGCCATTTTTTTGGTGTCCATTTCACCCATAATAATTTCAGGAAAATTATTATAGAAGATGACGCTACTCAACCAAATGATGCAACATCTTCTTAAATTCTCAAAGTTGGAGACAATAACGTTGGCTTTTTAAGGAGCTTAAGAGCATCTCCAATGGGAGGATGTTAACTTCCTATATTCTTGGTCACCTAAGATTTATCGAGAATTTAATAAAAATTAGTCTCCAACGGGAATGTGTACAAAAAACGTGAGGATTAGGTGTCAAACGGTTAGCTTCGCATCCTCAAGTAGATCCTTATGTTTTAGAGGTTCTCCAATGGTTGTTGTATGTATTTCCTATGTGGCAACACAAACAAGACATCTTTATTCCAAATTTTCCTTAAGTTTAGGTGAAAAAAATTATTAATCTCCAATGGTATTGTTTGTGATCATTTTTTTATTAAATGCAAATTTTATGTTTAGTAATTTTAAGATTTTATTAGATCTAAAAATGATTAGTTATTGTATCAGAATTAATTTTAATAAATAAAATATATTTTTAATTAAAAAAAGCTGACTAGGATGGTAGACAATGTCAAGGGGAATATGAGAAACTAGACATTCGCCTTGATATTTTCTACCTAAAGTCATGCATACATTGATTTATGACATCCAGGTTGGAGAATGATTTTAGAGAAAATATTGGATGTAATACCTAGGTGGATTTTGACATTTATCTCCACATACATGCCATTGGAGAAGCTCTTAGAAGATCTCTTAGAAGATGTGAAGTTCCTAGTCATGCTTTATCCAAAAAAAAAAATTCGAAGAGACTTTATCCAAAATTAATTAGGTAGTTTTACGTTTAGTTTTTACAAATTTTAAAGTTCAAAAACTGCCTAACCAATTATATTCTTACACATTGCAAACAATCTACTAAACCATATCTCCAGTTGGAGATGGTTTTCTTGAATTAAGGAAAATTTCATCGAAGATCAACAAAAGAATGTCTACCCAAACGTCCACATAGGAAACACATCGATCCATTGGAGATGCTCTAAGTATTAAGCCGAATGCATAAGGTAAGTGCAGAAACTATATAGCTACTCAACCAAATGTATAGACACGTTATATATATATTCGGACAAAAATCAGCGACATTGCAAAACAACTTCCATTGTTTTTGAAACAAAGTTTTTATGAGGGCTAGCAATTACTAGCTAGTAGTGATGTTTTTGGTTTTTTTGAGGCACATCTTGTTAATTTAGACTGCTTATGTCAACTTTGAAGCCTTTCACTTCCCTTTTCTGCTGCCCAAGTTTGTAGAGACTAGAAATTTTGAAGCATACGCGTAATTAAATTTGGCAACGTAGCCTTAATTTGATGGGTGGCTAATTTGATATGTGTATGTGACCATTCCCGGGCCATTTTCTACTTTAAACAAAACATTACAAGTCCGAAGCCCTCCATACAGTACAGGCCTTCAACCGTTAGGTCTCTTAAAATCATAAGCCTTTCTCTCCATCTAGGTCTCATATATATACCCGAAAAACATACCCTAAACCTTAAATATGGAACCGCCTACTAAGTAAAATTTTCTCTTTGCTACATTTTTTTACATCTCAAAATTTTGTGTCCAAAAATTCTTAGAGAATTTGTTTATCACTCACCGATCTTAACATCATATGCAGCCGCCTACTACTACTGATCTACTTATTCCTTTCAAACTCCAAGAAGAAGATGAAACCCTTGTCCTTTAAAGTCCAGAAATCAAAAAGAAACTTCTCGACTGCAGTTCCATTTCCAAATCCCACAATGTGCAGCATCAAGTTATTGCATTCCTTCTTCTCAGTCAAACTCTTTCACACAAAGCCCTAGTGTTATAGAAGTAAGTAGTCTTTGAGTAAGGATCATAGCCTCAGCAAGAGTTGATACATTTCTGTAGAGGTTCCGCATCAAATGCTCATCATTTGTTCTCACGCTCCTCTTGGGTGTGACTTCGTTACATAAGGTTCTGCAATTCAAATGATGATTCCTAATAATGTTAATTAGGCTTGTTTTGTAAACGAGAAACGTCCAGCGTCTTTTCTAAAACAGGCATCATAACAAATTGGAATTCAAAATCATATGAGTACCTTTGAAATACTAGTTCTGATCCAAGTGCCAAAGACACTATCTACAACTTGATCAAAAAGACGAAAGAAGAATCGATCAATGTGACCTGAACATAGTTGTTATCACTGTTCTTATTAGTACTATGCCATGTTCCTGACATCCGAAACTAAGAATGTTTCAATTACACGTGCAATTTTTAACTAACATCATATTTTTTTAAAATATCTACTAGCTTAAGTAAAGAGTAGAACCACAAACTAATAAAATTGAAAAACAATAAAGAAAATAAGAGATTATGACGAATTAGATACCTAATTAGAGATCTTAGTCGTTCTTTCCTGAATTTGTCTTCTTATTTTACCATCACTGTATATGAACTCATCAAAGGGAAACTATGTTGTTTAGTCATCCCAGAACTGAGCAATGTCTTTAAATGGTGGTAGCTCTCTCTAGATGTGCTTCCCGATTGATAATGCTTCCTTAAGATCATAGTGACTTCAAATATATCAAGACACTTATAAAAAAATCCCTGCGCACCAACAAAAAAACAACATTTATAAGCCTAAAATCAAACAATAGACAACGAATGAAAACTAAAAAGCAAAACCAAAAATAAAAATTGGTGTACCAAAAACAACAGAAAATTTGACAATAGCACAGAGTTGTATCATGAGAGGAAAAATCATGGTGTAGTGAAATGGATCATCAACAAGATAAAGGATTTTTTGTTTATCTTCTCGATCTTGTAGAGGTTTCAATGGAATGATGAGCAGATTCATAGTAGTAAGTATGGTGTTCGTATTAGTAAAACATAATGCTGATGTTGAAGAATGAATCATCCAGAAAGAATATCGAGATCTAAAAATTGTGAACAAAGAAAGTTTTACTTTCAAGGAGGTTGAAGATTTCTTTTTAGGGTTCCTCAAATGTTTCCGAGGTAAATATGTATGAAAGATGTAGAAAAATAATCCAACAGCTGACAGAAGTTTGAGATATCCATTAGGGTATTATTGTATTTTTAAGCTTTGCACTCTTGTAAATGTTTGGTTCAAGTTGAAGGCTTAAAAATGGCGTGGAACTGTGGTCGTGGTCCTAGTGAGTTTATTGCGAATTAAAGTGACGATTAAATTTAAACTTTATCAATACTGTTACTAGTAGTTAGGTCATTGATACCTTAATTGCACTTGGGCAATCTACTAATTAGTTAGAACCTGACCGAGTAAAAAAAGAAAAAATCTAGCTAGGATATGTCCATATTGTATTTAGCTTCAGTACTTTATGACTCCAGCCTTGGGTTTGTAGCATATTTGGTGAATGTTCATTTGTTATCATGTGCTTTCATGGTTATATAAATTTGATATAGTCTAAAGGATTCATCATTTTATATATTTTTGTTTTTAATTTCGAACTCCAAGGGATTGGAAATAAATAGCATGTGGCTACTGGGATGATCAGTAAGTCTTCAAAATAAAGGCATGCATATATGAATCAGTGACGCCATGGTTCATTAGTAGTCAAAACTGCAGCAACAATCAGGAAGTTGCTGCATACGACACCACCTTCGAAAAAATAAATAAATTGCTGCTCAATTTAATCCACACTGAGGTTGCTGCATACGACAATCATCACCAATCTATATAATAAAATTGATAAGATCGACATACTGAGAGTTCAAATTGATGAGTTCACCAGAGTTCTGCTCTACATGATGAAGAAGAGTCGGTCTAATTAACCAGAGTTTTGTTTGTATACCAAAGCGAAGGAGTCGGTCTATATTAACTAGAGTTTGGCTCTACATGACGAACCCTGATTTTTATGTGCACTCACTAAATATCACTCAATTATTAAAGGGTAAAGTAAGTAAGGTCTTTCACCACTATTAAATATGACTTAAGTTGGGTCGCATTAGGTGCCACTGTCGCAATAAATTTGCTTAAAATGAGATTTGATTCTTCTTTATAGCTAGTCAAAAGAGTTGCTTAGCTTGAAAGATTTACCAATGCAAGAATTATCCAGCTGCCTGCCTGAGACTACTAAATACGAAGTATATGTCAAGTTATCAACCACATGGTCTTTCAATGTTTGTTTGATAAAAATAGTGAAATTGGAAAATAAACTCGTTGACAGTTTAAGTCCTTGTTGCAGCAATTATATGCCACAAATAGTGGTTCACAGGAAACTTCCTAGACATTACTTACTGATCACAAAGCAAAGATTAGAAATTTAAAAGGGGGTTTTCCTTGCACATTCCGGATTCACGACATGGCACTTAAAAGAGTTACTCATCAACCATTTCTAAGGTGAAGTATTGGCAGACTCAGATATGAATACCCGGCAATGTATTAGAATGTCTTCAATAATGTAGGTTCAAATTAGATTGGATTAGTAGATAGTCGAATAAAACCACGGCCTATTCAGGTCAGTTGTGAGATTGAGTTGTGGCTTTCTCCACCAGGTATGTGATTCAAATCAGATAAATTGGTCTGTGACCAACTAGTTTCTCTACATTTTGCGAGACTTTTCTTAACACTAAACAAATGCCATGAGACAAACCCAATGCACGCAACAATTTGAATAGCAATATATACCCTGTTCTATGACGAGCATATTAATATTAATAATTTATGGGATCAATTACATGCATTATAAAAAATAGTTTAACATTCATTCCCCTTTAAAGTTTTAAGAGTACCACGCACAAAATTCCACTTGAGATATGGCCGAGTAATTAACAACCTTAGCTTGCTTAGTTTAGTAATTAACAAAAAAAATACTAACTAATTTCTTCCAATCCAAAAGGTACATTTTCTATTAGTTCTTGCTATGCTTGGCTCATGCATGATCAGGGACAAGTTATACCTCCAAATTTTCTTTCTGATTATACTTGGAATAAGACAATTCCTCCTAAAATTAGCTTCTTGGTATGGGATGCTGCAAATAAGATTGTCCCTACTCTTTCCATGTTGTCAAGAAGGGGTATGACAGTAGTGAATGTGTGTGCGTTTTGTAATATTAGTGAGGAGTCAGTAGAGCATTTGTTTCTTCATTGCTCTTTTGTTGGGCAGATTTGGGAACACTTTTTACATCAGCTGGGTATTGGTTGGGTTCATCCTATGACAGTAGTTTAAGCAGATCAAATTTGATGATTTTGTTTTTGATTGGGTGAATTTGTTTAGAGAGTAGTCAAATGTAACCTCTCTAGTCGCCTATCTTCGTGTATCTTTGGAGGGTGCTATCTTGGCACTCTTTCTTTCTTTTTTAATATATCCTTCGCCTTTTTAAAAAAAAAAAAAAAAAAATACTAACTAGGAAGCAAGGTTCCTTGAGCGAAGACATACTAGTTGTTTCTTCTCCTATATGCAGCTGCTTTTTTCTTGAACCTCCTCCTCCCCATAAGCAAATTCTTCTTGCTACAACATCATACAAACAACTTCCTCCTTCTTGCCCCCTATTCTCAGATCCTTCATCAGGTACGGGCAGTAGTGGATGATCGGCCGGAACATAATAAATAACTCTCAATTTGAATTCCTTTCTTTGTTAAACATTTCACGAGTGACCCCTTCTTTCCCTGTTGTCGTTGTTGGTGCTGTAACAACGCTCTGTATAAGGAACTTGTCTTTGCATTTCATATCCTCCTGTGCCTTTGGTGCTTTTTTTTTTTACTGTGACTTGGCATGTTGTCTTTGCATTACTTTGACTTTGCATTTCATATCCTCCTACTTACCCAATTCCTCCTTTCTTGCTTCAGAACTAGCACTTCTTTGCACCTCAAAGATAACACCATCACAAGTAACAGAGAAGCTGAACATTTCTCCAAGTGTGTGTCTTTAGCGTAGTCCAATGGATTTGCATATTTAGTACATATTATTTCCCTTAAAGTGCCTTAAAATATATAGTTGTGCAGGGTTAGAATTTGTATGAAGTAATTGCTAGAATTTTGCTATGCTGAACGATTTTGTCATCGTCATTGGATCTCCTTGTAGACTTCAAACATTAAAAGTCTACAAGGATTCAATAGAGACCTAGGTGAAATCTCCTCAAACATTTCTAACCGTTGGATCATTATCTAGCTCTCATTTCCACTATATATAAACCCTTAAAATCATAAGGTTCCCCTATCAAAATTATATCAGCCGTCTACAAATTAGAACTTCCTTCGTTCATTTCTTTAGGTCTAAAAATTTCACTTTCTTCGGATCTCAAAATTGTCTAAAATTTCTTTGTGAAAAATGGATGATTATTCAAGAATATGTTTATCCCTCATTGTTCTTAGCATCATTATTCTTACTGCTAGATCTCCTCATTCTTTCCGTTGTCAATGGAATTCGCGCACACAATGATTTTTCCTCTCAAAACTCAAAATTTTGTCATATTGTTGCGTTCGGTGGTCAAGGAGAATTATTCATTTAAGTGAGGTATTCATTTTTATTTTATTTTGCTAATGGATTGTTCTTGAGTAGAACCCTCTTCTTGAGTATTATCGAACCCAGAAAGCTTCGAGATGGACAGAGGGGAGGATGTCGATAAAATAAATGGGGATGCCTTGAGCACGGCATACATCAGTTCTTTTACGCCATTGCCTATATGCTCGGATTACACACGATGTGGATATTTAAGAATATCAACGAGACTCGTTTTCTGATGATCAAGACATTAAAGAGTTGCTGTTTTCCATTCCTGTACACTACACCAAATTTGGGTTTTTGTAACAATAGGATTCCTAACTAAATTTTTTATGGTAACTCAAATGATCCATTATAAATCTAGTAACTCATATAAAGGGTTAGCAAATTAAGAAATAGTTACCATAATTTGGAATTAATTCATAAAAACTAAATAACTATTTGAAGTGTGAGATCATTAGTTATACATCCCTAACACATTTTACACTAAATCACTATTACTAATATTCCTACCCAAAATCCATGTATACCAAGATCCACCCCATCTTTATAACTCTTTGTCGTTTTTAGTAGTAACACAATTTTACATAGCTAACACAATAAAAAAAAATTGAAATTTAGAAAAATGTAAAATAAAATTATAGGATTTTATAAATCTTTTGTTTGGAACCAATTTCGGTTCTAGAACCCGAGAACAACTTATATCCTCGGAACCAAAAGGATATGGGAACCGCAACAACTTGACTACTTCCCAACTCGATATCTTCAGGACCAAATCTTATCTTTGAGTTTTCCGGCGAACTCCATTATCTTCACCAACAAAGCGTTTAATTTTGATCTCCCAAATCGTCTAACAACGATAGTTGAAGGAATTAGAGGATTGAATCTCGGTCAATCAAGGAATTAGTCGTTTAATTTGGATCTCCCAAATCGTCTAATTTTGCTAAACTTGATCAATTACAAAGTTGGTTTTCTTTTCTTTCTTTTTTTTTTTTTTTGCTTTAAGATTGTCTAATAATGAGTCTCTCGTATTTCATGCTATATGAATTGGTTGTTGTCCTGATTATTATAACATTGTGTTTAGAAATTGGATTTACATTGACTAACCTAAATGCATGATATTGCCCAAAATATGTTTGCTTTCTTTAACCGATTGATTGAACGTATGGTAAATTTGTGGAATGCTCAACGCTCGCAAAGGTAGAGTTAACTTTAGTGAGAATCCCTAGACTTAGAGTGTTTAGCTTAAGCTACGGGACGAGTTCGGTTGTGATTTCTTCCGAGGTTTTGGTAGGCTTTTGATGTGAAACCTGAAAACAAAGATGAGATAAATTAAGAGTGACCAATTAGTGTTTAAATTGAAGTACTAGCTTATTGGTCTTTCATTGAGGAAATACTTGTCTCATGTAATTATGTGTTGAAGCTCAATTTCGATATACATCCACACCCCATTCATCTTTCATTGTGCCCTGCACTAATCATTTTGGTGTTTTTCAAATTTTAAAATCTCGCGACGCTAAACGTTTTTGGCCAAGTTTTTTTATATTTCACGCTATTTTGACTTTGAAGCTCATTTTAGGTTCAATTATTTCACATCAAAGTTTTGTGTTTGCACATGCATCCGCTTCTTGTCGGTGAACATGTGTACATACTTAGTTTAAGGACTTGCATTTTTTTTTTGTATACTTTGCAATTCTTACTTTATGCGTGTCATCACTTCAAGTGTAGTGTTGACATGAGTTATTGCTTGTGTTAGTGTTCGTCCAACGTATGTGTCCAATCTTTTTCGGAACATTTGCGGTTCATTTTCTCATATATTTTTATCGAGATATGATAAGCACGCAAATCAAACCAATGCGGTATGCAACCAGACTTTGCGATTATAAACTCCACCATTTCCTACAATCAAACCCTCATTTCAATCGACTTCAAAACAGCCACTGTGCGATACCAATCAACCCATTACCGCCCGCAACTTCGCCTCGATGTCATCCGTATTTCTTAAACCAAATCACCGTTGAGAAATCGGTATTGGCAACTGTTCGTAAGAGATCTAATACAAGCCACCACCTTGCTATGAAGAATTGGAGAATTTATTTCTGTTTTGGCAAAGAAAAGAATACTCCCTTGGTTGAAAACTACCACAAAGAAATGTGGTGAATAAGTAGCCACGTCCCACTTTATTCTTTAACCCAAAATGAAGCTTCACATGCTTGACATTTGCAAATGCCACTAACGAGAAATTTAATGGAAATTTAGTGAACAACTTCCGTATTCAAGATGGCGTGAGTGGTGCTACCAAAGGAATATGGCTGGCCTTCTCATTCCTTGCAAATTGAACTGAATTCTTTGGTGGTTTTAGTCGCACTTGCTCGGATTCGCTCGTAATTTCTACAAAAGCACTAAAATGATATTATTAGCCTATTAATGTGTCCTAGCTAGTGTAAATATGGGTACAATTATGTCGCATTTGCGTGCTTATCAAGATAGCTATAAATTTCTGATCAGTTTAGCATTCTCGAGTTCCATTGACTAAATTTACGTGTAGGTTGTATTGTACATTAGTTCAATAATGCAACAAATGTTAGCTTGTTGCCACTATTTTATCAGTTTGACTTGGCTACGTTGTTCGGTGAATTTTTGATTTGCGCACTAGCTAGGATGATAAAATTGTGCATTTCATTATCAATCGAGGCTCCATTATGTGGTTGATGCGGGCATAATCATTTTGGTGTCCAATCTGTTTATTTGCATTATTCTATCACTTTACTTCTAAGAAACGATCGGTTGTGTTATTCATTTTTCATTGTATACCCCTTTTTTCTAAGTATGGATAGGTCGTTATGTGTTTGGTTATGGTTTTCTTAGTCTTCTTGTACTAGGTCAGCTTCACCGCATTTACTTGTATCATTGGAAACCATTAGAACTGATCGGATGTGCTTAAACATAATAGTTATAGGGAAGTAATTGATTTATTTGTTTGTCGTTAGCTTGCTTTTTTTAAGTCATCTTCTTTTCGATCTTTTGGCTATCCATTAATAAAATTTGTGAATTAGGAAAAAAAAGGGACATGCATTTCATAAACAGCGAATGAGGCTTTTGTCAAAATTGTCCACAAAGAGGGGCTGGATTTGTATGTTCAAACTTTTAAAACCAAAGATTAAAAATTCAATACTCGTTAACATCTTATACTTAATTATTTATATAGAAACATTCTCTGCATAAATCTATATCTAAAGATGCCATTAGCTATCGTAGACTTTTATCGCTTTCTTTCACACCAGGATGAGATGCTAATGTGGTTAATTTTGATTTTTCGAAAAAAGAGAGGTTGGATGGAAACAGATAACTTTGTATATTGTAGAAAAAACAGAGGAGCTCTCTATTCTATCGCCAAAGGAATTTTAGAAACATCAAAAAACAGTCCTTCACTTAACTACAAACGTGGGTGTATAAAACACATGTTGTCAATAATTCGTTTTGGTTTTCTATTTTAGTGAATCTGCCAAATTATAAGTGACGGTAATGGGTGAAATGTTATTTTGTACAAACTAAAGTTTGGTTGACTTGTCACATTTGCATAGAGGACCATGATACTCAAGATAGTGGTTTTATGTTTTGACTTGTCACATTCGCGTAAATGGTTTTATGTTTTCTCCTAGATCTTATGAAGAAGACCATGATAGTCAAGATAGTGGTGTCTGCGTAGAGGCATACACCACGTTTAAATCTCCTGAAACTCACCTATCAAAGTGGTATGGAGTGATTAACCAAACCCTAGAATTGGATTATACTACTTTTCATGAGACCGTGTTCTACTGTGACTGGGTGAAGGTAGGAAGTGGAATCAAAATTTGTCCAGATTCCAACTTGGTTTTGGTAAAGTTGAACAATATGAGAAGTTCCAGTAAAATGTATGACGAAATATTTTTATAAGAGTAACACCTTGCTTCTCATTTGCATTTTCTGTTGAAGATACTTATCAGAATTCTCCTACAGGATCTTGTTGACATTGATGTCTTCTCACGATGCGAAGGAGGTTATTGATGCTCTTCAAAGCAAGGACGTAGCTCGGATATAGCTTGGTGTGCAGAGAACAAATACAGGTTGAAGAAATCAAAGGTGCGTCATTATTTCTCTAGTTTCTGTTTGTGTTGTGATACTAGCTAGGTGAAAAGCCCTTCATCTTTATATTATGCTCGTTTTACTTTAACATTCTCTAGTGATTTTTCGAAACTTTAATTATCCAAATAGATTGGATATTCTCGTATCCGAGGATTTTGACGATATTCTTTAGCAATAGTGCTAAGTGATTTGTTGTTTGTCTAGGTCGGGATTAATCTTAAGAATCGGTTTTTCTTGTTTTGTATATCCCTTACGACCTATGTGTTAAATGGTCGTTCTACACTTAAAAGTGGGGATACTTGGATACAAATGATACAAAGATGTTAGTTTGGTTAAACTTAGCAACGTGGCTATAGTTTGATGGTGTGGATACCGGATACAAATGATAAAGCATGTTAGTTTGGTCAAGGTTGGTGAAGGGGCTAGTTTGATGGTAAGATTTCTTGAGGTTAGTATGGGTTCTGCATTTTTACTTGTTGCATTGGAAAACGTGGCAATCTGAAACATGTCAAGTTGCAGATTGTCTTCTTTACTGATTCTGGACTTGCAACTCTATTTTTCTTTTTTAAGCGACTTGATTTGATGTCCGTCATTTATTTTTATCACTTGGGTAGCGGGCATTAGCATATGTACCACAGTAGTTGTGTATGTGTACAAGTATTGCTCCCTTTATCTACTTTCCTTAACCTCTATCTATATAACTTTATCTAAAATCCTTAGAAATATTGAAACTCACATACAGAACATAACCCGAACTTGTGGTGCAATGGTAGCACGTCTGACCCAACGTCAGAAGTTGCGTGTTCGAATCACGCCTGGTTCACTCTATCTTGTCTATTTATCAGTGCTAATCTCTTTCATCACGCATGATCTAGGTCGAACTGAGCTAGTTTTGAGTTTTGTTAATTGAACCAACTGTAACAAAAAATGTAACCAGTTTATACATTCAAACAGAGTTTAGTAAATACATTTTTGTCACAAACCTTCAATGAATTTGTAATTCGTATCTAAGAAATTGATCGGTGACTCGAAATCTTCCAATTTTGTGCGATTACTTCCATTTCCTCAACCTCGTTTTAAAAATGGATTCCTGGATAGAAATCAGATTGGCCTTGTTATCCGAAACCTACTATTTGGTTTAGACAAGTGCATCTCATTCTAATAATATCTTGAAGACACAAGTTTGTGTTGTTATCCAACAAAACATCTGGTGTTTATAACAAAATCAGATTTGTGTCTCAAAAATTGATTAGTAACTCGAAATCTTTCTATTTTGTTTGCAGTGTGGACCAAAACATGCCTTGACCGATCTCGATTAACAAAATTTGATTCTTGTCTCGAAATTGATTAATGATTCAAATTACTTGATTTTGTTTGCTAGTGTCTATTTCCTCAATCTTGTTTTTATTATAGACTTCCTATAAGAAATTAGATCGACCTTGGTATCCAAAACCTAATATGTAGTCTAGAAATGTGCAACTCAATTTGATATGTCCTCATGACGACTCAAGTTAGCTGTTATCAAATTGAATATTCCATAGTATGCAACCCAATTAGATTTGCGCCTCAAAAATGGATTAGTGACCCAAAATCTACCGATTTTACGTATTTACGTCTGTCAAAATCGAGTTTTCATTATTTAGACTTCAGATTAGAATTATAATTGACCACGGTGATCCAAAAATTACTTCTTGATCCAGGTACGCATACCTTAATTCAATAATATCCTTTCGATATTTGTACAATCCAAAATACATTCATGGATGAGTGTTCGACCTTTCTCAAAATCTTGTTCTTAAACAATTCATTATCTGAAACTCATGCTTTATATATTTTTGACCATGATAATTATCAAAGTTATCGAATGTTCAATTCCTAAAGTCGGAGTCATTTGTATAAATTAATTTTCGGAACTCAATTTTTTCTATTTACCAGGATATTCCACATTATTTCACAAATCCATTTCGTTAATTCATATTCATCCTCGTATACGTTATTTGGATTTTATGCCTGGGACGAAGGTTGATACTCGTTTATTACTTTTGTCGTTATACCGAATTTGAAGTTCGAATCGACACTGAGCTTCATATTTATTGATTTCGAGGATGTATCATGCTAAGTTTGAAGTTCGAACCCTCCCGGAGCTTCGGGATTCATATTTTGTGTGTCGTTGTACCTCCTTTGAAGTTCGAATCGACATCGAGCTTCATATTTATCGATTTTCGATAATGTATCATGCTAAGTTTGAAGTTGGAACCCTCCTGTAGCTTATTAGTTCATAGTTTGTTTGTCGTTATACTACATTTGAAGTTTGAATCAATACCGAGCTTCATATTTATCGATTTCAATGATGTATCCTACTAAGTTTGAAGTCGGAACCCTCCCGAGCTTTGTGGTTCATATTTTGTTTGCCATTATACCACATTCGAAGTTTGAATCGACACCGAGCTTGATTTATCGATTTCGATGATGTATCATGCTAAGTTTGAAGTCGGAACCCTCCTGGAGTTTCTTGGTTCATAGTTTGTTTGTCATTATACCACAATTGAAGTTCGAATCAACACCAAGCTTCATATTTATCGATTTCGATGACGTATCCTGCTAAGTTTGAAGTCGAACCTTCTCGAGCTACGTGGTTCATAGTTTGTTTGTCGTTATCTTTTGAATTTGAAGTTCGAACCAACACTTTAGCTTCATATTTATCGATTTCGATGATGTAACATGCTAAGTTTGAAGATAACCCTCCTAGAGCTTCATATTTATCGATTTCGATGATGTATCATACACTAAAGCTACTTCATGAAATGTATGACTAGTCGAAATTACTTCATGACCTATGTGACTCGTCCTAAATTCCAACCTAAGCACAAACGAAAGCACAAAAGCACAAAGAAAACACACTTCCCCTAATGCAACTACAAATCATGATTTCATTTTTCTTTCTTTTGATTCATTCTTATATATTCTTCGGATTTATGTATAATCGAAGCTCGATAACAATATCCAAATTTATTCGATTTATATGTAGTCTATCGATTTTTGCCTTGACGAAGGTTGAGAAGAAACACACTTTGTCTTGAAAAGAAACACACTTTCTCAATCTGTATGAGTATCCGAACCGAGTTGTCCACCGTTAGATATCACCACAATCCGTATGAAAATTCATCTCAACCGTCCAAAATATTTTATACAAAAACCTCAAGGTGATTTCTCATCTCACTTCCCTCTTTCTCTTCTTTCTTTTCTCTTTCTCCGTCTCTGTTCTCCTCTCTAACTCCGCCTCTACTCCAAAACCCTCTTTTCCTAACAAAATTTCCAAATCGAAGTCTAATTAACATGAACTACAAGTATGTAAAGCGGTGATGACATACATGGCATTGGATATGAACTTTGGGAGTTATTAAGAACTTAAACTCACCGATTGAAGCAAAATCTAGGGTTTTTGTGATCTTCTAAATCTGTATAGGTTAACTGTTCTTTCGTAGTTTATTTTGTTTTTTCCCCGGTTGATAACGATTGTTTCATGATTCTGAACTGTTTGAGCGTGTATTATGCGGATTTCACGCCTAAAGATGGGTTTCCATTTTAGGTTATTTCCAATTCCTCAACAACTCAAAGCATCGACATCAATGAATTGGTATTTTAAGGTAACTTTTTTACCATTAGCATCATGGTCTTGATTTGTTTTCGTAGCTAATTAGAATTATAGGGTTTTTGGTGTTAACTTCGTTTGTTGAATGATGCGAGATGTTATCTTGTGGGAAATTTGGGGGAAAATTTCTTGTGGGTGAGGAAGATGATTCTTAAGGTTATTACAAATTTTTTTCGGTTTCTCTAGATTTTGAGTAAAGTCTTTAAATCTTATCATCTTTAAGAAAGTTGGCATTTGTGGAATGAATGCTATCTCTGTGGACCTATGGTTAATATGTGTGTTTGAATTGTGAAGTAGAATAAGTACTCCGATCTCGTTACTTAACTGTCTAACCCCTCTCTGAAACCGATATAAATTCAACTTGAAACACAAGAAGGTGGTGAGCGGGAAGATTTTGGATGAACTAACTTATGTAGATGAAGCCATTAATCATTGGCCTCCAAGATTTAAGCAAATACAGGTCTGCTATATCTATTTTAAATTAATAGGATTTGTGTTTGTTAAGCTTGTGTTTGTGGTTTAATAGCGGTTTTGATGTTTTTTCTTGTTGATATTTCGATGAATGATTAAACGCATACAACTGGAAGACCTAACCAATCTTGACAGGTGAGGCCTTGTATTTGTATTGTCTTCGATATTTTTGTATATTATTCATTTATAGAGATCTATTTTTATGGATTTGACTTTTACCTTTTCTTCCTTGTCATTGTCCTAATGTAAACTTCTCATTCGATTAATGAAATACATGTTATTTTTTTCGAGAAAAATCCCGGTTAAGCTTTGTCCATGGAATCCATGTGATACAACTGCAATTTATGCGTCGAAGCTTGCTTGTTAGTGGATCTACTTGGGTCTTTGTTAAGAAGTCTGTACAAATATCGCTCCTCGCTATTTGGTAAAATTCTCCCTCTTTTGGCTTGCCTTTTATTGTTTTGCAATGGATATAAGGCTAATAATTTCATTATGAGTTTGTAGTTCCTTTCCCAAGTAGTTATTCGTTTAAGCTCATCTAAGGATATTGCTACTGGTGTGGTTAATTTGATTGCCCAAAGCATATCTTACATCTGCAATCATGACTTGTCGTGATTAGATTATGTATAGATGGCTTCTAAAGTTTGGTCCGCAAAGCAATTCTCCTGAGGATTATTATGTTGCGATGTTTCAGATTAGTATGTGAACAGATTGTTGTGGGTGACAGATACTTGGGTTAGCTTCCATGCAATCTTTTATTTGTAATCACTTAAGAATCCGAGCATAATTTTTTTTTGAAAGATTGAGATGTGATATCCGATGACCCCTCCTAACTATCTCCCTAAATGTGTCTATTTTCCGTTATCAAGTGCTTCAGTTGAATACGCTAGTCATTCTAAAAGCAATATCTCGTGTGTGCTGCAGATTCTTGTCGGTGTCATTGTTGTGATAGCATTGGAATTTTTTGGGTAGCGGCAACAAGTGGATTGTGGCAATTCCTCTCTGTAATGACGCAGTTAGGCTACTTATTTTTCTCGGTTGTGACAACGGCAGCGACTTGGACAATCTATCGCTTTCATCTCTGTGGTTTTTCAATTGAACCAGCCTTAACCACTTCCGTAAGATTCCCGATGATTCAAATCCAGTTTGTGTTTCTCTCGTCTTTTAGTTTTAGATATGGTGTTCAATTCCTTGTCTCCATATCTCATGCGATCTCATTTTGTGTAAATGACTAACAGGTTAGTAAATTGTATACCTATCTACAACCCAACCACACAAGGAAATAAAGAAGGTATACGAAAAGTAGCAGCAGTAATATCACAATCAATATAGTGAAACATCATTTCTAGTTCTTTATTTCTATTCCATTATTCAAATTGCGGAGTCTCGGTGCTCGTTTTTCGTTAGTCGAGAATATGATCTGATTATGTTTCTTGTTGATTTTGCGGTTGATTAATAAGGAACCATTACTCACGGTTCCTTCTATTACTTCTATCATGCAAGTTTACTTGCTAAGGTTTGAGTTCTTCTTTTCATCTTCAATTATGAAAGAGATATCTCGTGTGCTTCGATTGAACAAGCTAGTAATTCGAGAGCAATATCTCTTGTTTTCTCGGACGAGGAAATCGATTTATAGTTCCCAAATGTTGTGTTATTGAATTGTTTTCCAGAATGAGCTTATTTGGCTCAAAGCCATATTCAACTTATAAGGTTTTGCTCAATGTTTCATGTGTGAATTAACCAACTGTTTTTTGCTCCTTGCTACGGGTTGTGTTGCGAGATATGGGGAAGTATCAAAGGAAACCGACATCCCGCCAACAACAATCCAGCACCCTTCTTTCATTTCGAGCAGCCACTTTCCTGTAAAATACTTTTTGCATTAATTTGTAATTTTTTCATTAATTTGTAATTTTTGCATCCGTTCTTCGATGTAAACTTAAGGACGTGTTCTGTGCTCCTTGATTATGATTACGTAATACATGTGTTTTTCCCCGTGTTCAACCCTTTTTTCTTAATTACTTAAGTGTTCATGGATGGATGCTAGAAGGTTCAAAAGTAATATTTATAATCGGTGACCAGGACCTTTACAGTCCCGTCACTGAAAATTTCTCTCGTGACCGGTAAATTACAGTCCTAGCCACTGAAATCGCCATCTTTCCGACACTCTCGACGGAAATATTGTATTGCAAAATTATGAAACATAAAGACACATGTCATTTGCTTAGTGGCCATGTTAATAGTTATAGAAAGGGTTAGGAAAAATTATAACACAATCTCTACATTAGAAAGTAAATATCAAGGGTAAGATGTTAGTAGTTAGGATAAATATTGTAATGAAAATCAAGTGTTAGGCTATTTGATTTCCCTAATGGATTAAAAGAGTTAGGCAAAATTCTAACACATTATATAACACCCAATTGATAACCATTTTTCTTAGTTAGGGAAATTAGCTTGTATTTTTCAGTAACACTTTATTTCCATTAGGAAATCCTGGATTTGGTGTAGTGGTATGAAATTAATTGTATAATTTGTTCTTCTGGCTAGTTTTGATTTCCATTGTCTTTTTCTTCTGTGTTACAATAATAATAACAACCAATTCCAGTATCAACAATTACTAATTTGTTTTTTGTTTTGAATTTTATAATTATTTTAGGGTTTTGAGTACTCACTATTTCTTTGTATAGATGTGTCTGTTGTATACTAGATCTGTGAACTAAAGATTTTAGTAAAGAATTTTTTTTATTTTTTTTTTGTTTTTTAATCGGCAAAAGTAAGAATTTTCATTGAGAAAGCTTTAAAAAACCAAAACAAACAGGAAGGGACAAAAAAACCAATGCTAGGCCAAACAAAAGACCTGGCAAACCCTAAGACTGAAGGCTCCTAGGCTAAGAAAGCCAATGAAAACAAAAACTTAAATTACAAAGAAGCTATCCCAATTAGCCTTAGCTTTATCTAGATGAACTCGCAGCATTGAGTCAGAATTTTTACACCAAAAATAAACTTGAGCTTTGATTTGTTCTATAATGCGATCGAAGTCCGCTATTCCATCATTAAAGATTATATCATTCCTCTGGCCCAAATTTCCCAACAAATAGTCTCTTGGTAGAAGTTGCCATAAAGTTTGACCAGTTTGGAGAAGGAAACTTCGCTGAATCGGCACCACCCTTTGATAATCACGTCAATCAATGCCGCATAACCCAAGTTTTATTAGTATAAGATAAGAAATGATACCAAATACTCGTAGCAAATGGGCAGTGAAGCAAAAGATGTGTCGTAGAGTCTCCCCGTTGAAGACACATAAGACAACCATTTACTAGCAATTTTCCTTTCTTGTATAATATGTCCATTGTTGGAAGTTTTTTGTGAAAGACCTGCCAAAGGAAAAAGCCAATCTTGTGTGGCCAAGATCTGTACCAAACACTAAGATTTTTGGAAACAATTTGATGTTCCTTTTGCAGCCATGAGTAAGCTGATTTCACTAAGAAAATCCCTTTTTTGTCCACTTTCCAATAAACCAAATCTTGACCCTCACCAATTGAACATTGCTCGATGATAACAGAGAGGGCTATGGCTTCTTCGACCTGTCTTTTGTTGAGCCGTCTGTCCAAGCCAAGATTCCAAGAGCCACCGTTGGCGGCGTTTGAAGACATTTACGGATCGTCCAATTTTTCGCTGAGGAGATACGATAAATATTTGGATAAGCTATGTTGAGAGGATGCTCGCCCACCCAATGATCTTCCAAGAATCTAATTGTATTCCCGTCTCCTACTTTTAGGATGGTACATTGCTTGAAAGATTCCAGCTCCAGAGCTATTTCTCTGAATTGGCCTTTTAGTCTCCCTGTCTTGTTGCGCTGATTGATGCTTGGATACAATAGCAGTACTCCATAACGCTGTTTTTTCATAATTGAACCTCCACCACCATTTTGCTAGAAGAGCCCTATTCATACTCTTAACTGATTTGATGCCAAGACCTCCTGCTTTAAGTGGCGTACAACATTTCTTCCAAGAAACATAGTTGTAACCTTTCTTTGTGTCCGATGAGTCCCACAAAAAATTCCGCAAAACATCTTCTATGGCTTTAACGACTTTGTGTGGAGATATAAAGAGAGAAAGCATAAATATCGGTATACTTGAGAGTACACTTTTAATTAAAGTTAACTTACCCGCTTTGTTGAGGCATGATCGTTTCCAAGAGCATAGCCTGTTCTTGCATCTCTCTATAATGCTTTCCCACTTTTGAGAGCCCAAGAAGAAGTCCCCCAATGGCAGACCAAGGTAAGAAGAGGGAAGACTCTCTGATTTGCAACCTAGCATCATCGCCATTCGAGACAAGTAACTTGCACCTGCTACTCCAAAAATATTGCATTTCGCAAAATCTATGTGCAGGCTTGAAATCAATTCAAAGGCAAGGAGATAGAATCTTAAATAACTCATTTGTTCTATGGAGTCATCTGGGAACACCAACGTATCATCCGCAAACTGGAGATGGCTTATGTTGACTCCGTTTTGGCTCATCGAGAAACCTCCTAGGTAGCCTTGTTCATTACCTGTCTGAAACAAAACATTCAAAGCCTCGTAGACTATCAAAAAAGAAACGGGGAGAGAGGATCACCTTGGGTCAGCCCTTTCCCAAAGTGGTAAATTTAGCATTGGCGGAGCCATTAACCAACACTGGAACGGGTGTGTCTGTGATGCATCCCTGTATCCACTTTCTCCAAAGAATTCCAAAGACCATTCTCTCAAGCATCTCGTCCACAAAATCCCAAGAAACATGGTCAAAGGCTTTCTCAAAGTCAATTTTGCATATGACCCCAGGAATTCCACTCTTGATTCTTGAATCGATGTATTCATTCGCTAGCAGAGCGCAGTCTAGTATCTGTCTTTCCTTGATGAATGCCATTTGTTGGTGTGAGATAACCGTGGGAAGCACTAGCTTGAGACGCTCAGCTAACACCATTGAAATCATTTTATAAATGATGTTCATTGGACCAATAGGCCTGAAATCTTTGATTTCTTACACTACATCTTTCTTAGGAATCAGAGAGAGGAACGTAGATTTTAACCTCCAATTCATCGATCCCCATTTGTTGAAATCCCTAACAACTCTCATGATATCATCTTTCATAAAGTGCCAGCACTTTCTAATGATTGAGACTTGAAATCCGTCAGGACCAGGAGCCTTGTTCTGTCCTAAACCTTTTAGAGCATTAAGACATTCCATTTCCGTGATTCCAGCTGAGTAGCCGTGTCTGCACTTATGCGCTTGAAATTCATTGAACCCAGAGAGGGTCTTGGGGCCTGATTTTTCTGAAACAAATTAGAAAAAAAGTCAGTTACAGAAGATTTTATAAGAGTTTTATCTTCTGTGAATTGGCTGTTGATCCGGAGACAGCGAAACTTTTGGAATGTCAATCAATTGCAGAACTTTTGTGAATTGGCCGTTGATCCGGAGACATCGAAACTTTTGTGAATTGGCCGTTGATCCTAGAGATTTTAGTAAAGAATTGCTTTTCAAATTCGTAAATGTCATCAATCAATTGCGGAACTTTACTGATGAAGTTATAAGCTAGAAACTTTTGGAATGTCAATCAAAGATTTAGTGATAATCATATTCGATAAATAATTTCACATCATTGTAAATAAAAATAGATTTATGAATAGAAGATGTTAATAACCATGCATTTTGAGTAATCTGTAGTTTGGAACTGCTATTGATCAATTTCAGAACCTCATGCGGCGATCTTACACCTTATAAGCATTTGAATGCTAGGAACAGGACATAGTATAAAGAAGAGTGGTAATAACTATTATCCGGTCACATTCATAACATTGGATTCTAATGCCTAAAATAATTGTGATCAAGATTGTCTGCCCTTACCATTTTGATTAAGAAACAATGTCTCTCATTTACGTGTTTCAAAGATCCTCATTTTGCGATCGGGTATGGAGCGTGAGAACGAATTACAGAACGTGCTTATAGGAAGCACACAAAACCTCTCGCAATAACTTTTCAACCTCGTAGAGTTGTGCGTGCAAGAATTTAAAGGAGAAAAGACTAGGGAAGTTAATCTTACTCTGGAGTTGTAGAGGGAGAATGGTGAAATGGGAAATCCAACAACCACTACTCCCCATTAGCCTATGCCTGTAAAAAGGCTTTCATTCATAAAAGACCTTAATTTCCAACGTACCCTTTTACTTCCCTAAGCTGGTCTTAGAACACGAGATGTTGCTATTGGAACTGGTTGCTTGCATTTGTTGGAATTCATGGATCAAGAGAGGAGTGAGAGAGAGATTTGCACAAAACTCACATAAAAGATTAAATTGTTAAAACTTCTGCTGCATTTTCATTAAAATTACTAATGCCTTTTATAGGCTTACAAAAGAGATGACTCCACTTACCCATTACAAATAAAACTCCAACATTTTTGCCACTAATTACCCAACTTACTTAATCAGCTTCCCATACTAATATCACGTCAATTACTTCCAAAATATTAGGTCACATATCCCACACGTTAAAGACCAATGCAATAACAAATTTAACAAAATACATTTTACTTAATTGTCAAATTCTTACCTTATATTTTGAATTATTATTTCCAACAGGTTTGCCTCGAGGAACTTCGAGTGCAAGGGAAACTCGCATATATGCAATTGGAAAGATTAGTAGGTTACAAGTTCAAAGCAACAAGAAAAGAAAACTAGTTGAAATATGTTTTGAACTCAGCCCATACTAGTTGATCGGATTTCCATTTCTTTTGCGCATCGCGTAGGTGGTAACCCTAAAAATCAAATCTTTAGCCTCAGTAGTCTTCGCCATGAAAGATAGTAACCCTAAAAGTCAAATCTGCAGTCATCTCAAACAAACCATGACGGGTTTAAACATCTTTAGCAACAACAAGATATACAACATAATGATTTCTCCTCTCAACAAAGTATAATATGTTTAGTCGAAGCATTCCTCCATCATCTCTATTCACCCCGTCTTGGATATCCAAATAACAATATATGAAGTACTCATTATCGGGAAGGGCAAAGAAAATGCTAGATGATTTTTCCAAGAGCTCAACCTAAACGATAAAGGCGGCAGCAAAGGTAGACATGTACAAGATGCATTTAGAGGAAAATAAAATTTGATGGTGATGGAAGTTACTTGAAGAAGTGTTTGCATTTTTGATCTCGTATTATTTTGCATCAAGATCTGTGTGTTTCAATTTATTTATTTTTACGGAAAATGGGTCATTTGTCCAAATATTTTTAAAACATGGTTCTAATGGACGAGTAAAATTTTTTATGGGCGAAATGGACACAAAAAAAATAACAAGAATGAAACAAGATTCATCTTGGTTTAAACTTACAAAATACCGAGGATGAAACTAGATGCATATCTTCAAGACCAACAAAGAGGCATATCTTATTGTCTAATGATAACATAAACATATTTATCTCAAATTAGCTGAACTTTTTTTTTCCACTTTGATATATAATATTTGATTCAATTGAATTGATCGTAAATTAATGCTTCCACTGGTTGTTGAAAGCCCATATGCTAAAGCTTGATTCTCAAATCAAAATGAAAACCAGAGGAGGAACTGATAAACAATTAAACACCAATCATAGGTACTAAAGTAAGCTAGTTTGAACAAAAAAATTGTTCAATTTTGATAACAAAAAAAAAAAATACAAAATTATCCGAACAGAACCCACATCTAAAAGGAAGAGATACAAGAAAGAATGAAACCTAAAGAATGAAACCTAAAAGAAATCGGATAATGACACCACCGGAAGAATCACTAAACAAATTTTCCACCATTTTCTTCACCAAATCGTAAATGCAATCACCGAGATTAGGAGAGTACTACCTCAAACTCTATTTACCACCAAAACTTCCTTTTCCACAACATTTGTGATACGCAGAGTAAACCAACAAGAATACGGTTTTCAAACACCTTGACATGTATCTCAAGTCGAGTGAAAAATAAAGGCCAAAAATAAATAGGGAGAAACCTTATAGAAGTTAAAATGATGAGAGGAGAAATCATTATCTTTGATATAAATTGCAATCGCCGATGGTTTGGTTCGGATAATCATAGATAGTGGTGAGATAGATCAATGATCCGATGTTATGTTGATTAACAATTCTTTGCTAGATCTCGTGATGGTTGTTTTAGGTTCCACTCTTCGCTTGCAAGTTTGCAACAATAAGAGCTTCAAGGAAGAGAGCTCCAGCCATAAAACCTTTATCAACGATAGGTTTTTAATGATTTTGAGATTCTTTGTTCGGTACACGTGGTGGGGTTTGTAGATCATGACTTCCGCTCTAGTTTTATTAATCAAATTTGTAGCGTTGACCTAAGTCAAAATGAAAATGCTTTTGGTTCTTAAAACTTAAGATTGGATTGAATTGGCGTTTGGTTGAAGTTATACATCAAAATCACCTTATTCAATCGGATCACAAACACAATTTATAATCCAAACTGTTATCGAAACCATAAATATGGTTAATTAGATAAAATCTAGTCTTTTCGCTTTAATATTCATATTAGGAAGTATGAACACCCCCCCCCCCCACCACCCACCCAAATGCCTCGAGACCAAACACACACTCGATCACAAGGTTTTAGTAGGATACGGAATCGATGGAGAAATGCTTTGGATATTCTCTAGCCGAATTCAGGTACTTACTACCGATGGAGAAAAGGCTTTGCTTGCCGTAGTGCAAGTTGTGCAATCATATAACAAAAACAAATCAATGGTTGGAATTTAACCCTAATTTAAACGGGAAGCTATCTCTGCCTTATAAGTTAGAATGTTGTGCCCCCAATCTCTTCCCTCTCCCTAGTGAAAAACCGTATAAGAAGGCAATGAATTGTGAAGAACAAAGTGAACGTGAAAGAAAAGGAGGAAATTCTAGATGCATAGAAGCTACGTGAAGCAAATCAAGTGACATCTAGGAAGTGTTTGCATTTTCAACAATTGCTATGTCTATGTACAGTTTTGTCTTAGAAGATCTACTAGATCTTAACCCGTGCCGTAACGGCACGGGATGTTTTGTCTTTAATACAATATTGTTCACATTCCTCTTGCTTCATTTTTTTCGTGAGTAATTATTTTGATATTCGAATATGTTTTAGGTAGAAAAATAATGGGTTACCTGATCTTTTTATTTTTTACTTAAGCATGTTATTTCAATTTATTATCTGGACGGAGTAATAATGTTGTGCCAACATGAAAAAAAAATAAAAAATACAGTAAATAGATATTTTCCCATTTATTGTTCCATCACACCATAATTTTAAATTTCAAAAAGAATATTTCATCTAATGAAGACTTTGTACCTAAACTGGCAATCCAACTCCATGATGTTTATGACTTCATTGGTTCTGAAATTATTGATAACTAAGGCTCTAAGGAGTGAAGCAAAAACCCATAATATTTTCCCTACTATAGATAAAAACTATTTATTTATTTTTTTGTAAATGTGAGAGTTATAAAAATGAAGAACCCTTGGCTATTTGAAGGCTGAGATATACACATGTGACCTGAAAAAACAAACTTAAAAAAGTAAATCAAAACATGTGTAAGATTCTTTCTCAATCATATTGATAACATAAAATTGAAGAAATTCGTGGATAAAAAGGTTTCACACCAACTATGCTAAGTTGTGCATGAATGGCGTTCTCACATCTAGTGTTACTCAAGTAATTTGGGGCAATAAAGAGCATAGTCATATTGATATTTGTATCTACATAAATTTAACTAACCTTCTGAAGAAAAATTATTAGTTTCAAGGTAGAGCCAACACAAACTTATATCGCCTTCAATGTGTAGAACACATACTGGGTTTAATCGGCCGTGAGATTAAACAAATACCCCAACATTAGTCAAATGATGTCTACAAATATGGGATCGAAACAAAGTGCTAATGGGAAAAATGAGAGACGAACATCAGTGTTACAAAGAAAACACCCTATACGTATCAAATTTTGTTAACCAAACATGTATTCAAATTAAAAAGTCATCAACTTAACACAAAAATATAAAATAACCGAAGTTAAATCAATACTTGCATAAACAAAACTTATAAGAGAATTTCGTAATTATTAAATACCTTTATAATCACTATTAGATATTTAATTGCATGCCTCGTTAAAAATTACTGTAGGATTTAAATCACCGTTAATCAGAAATTTCACCGGATATGTAGCAATTCGTAGATGTTTACACTTGTGGTGATGCGCTCCATCTAAGTATTGTTCGATTGATTATTTTTTTAGAAGGTTTTGGTTTTCATTGGAGAAACCAAGAGGGAGCGTTTCATTATATTCATTATCATTTAGAAATCCAAGACAAACTCGCACTTTGCTTATGTGATCTCAATACAACCTTAGATTTATCTATTGGAGGGAGAAACCTTGATACTAAATATGTATTTTTAGTATTATTTATTATATAACGTGACGCCCAAATGTTTTTTTTCTTCTTCTTAATTTTCATGTATTTTAACCGAGTTTATATTAGCATTAAGACGATCAACCACATTTCTACTTTATAGTGTTACCCTTTTGTAGCGGCACATAATTAACATAGTCAATTACTCTCATCAATACCCGCCAGCACCACAAAACCACCATATATCACTTCTTTCTCCAACACCACCATTGCCCATACCTCGTAGAATATTGGGCATACTTATAACTTTTAATCTCATACGTCATGTATAAATTTTAGGTTTAACAAACTTAGGTCGTCAATTAATTTATTCAACTATTTGTTTTTTTGTTAATACCGAAAATCATGCGTATCTGAACTGTTACCAAAGATAGCAAAGCAAGTACCAAAAATAGCCATTTTGTCTTATATGATTTGACATCATCCCAAAAATATTTGTCACACCCTTATTGATTGTGTTAACAACAACCAACTATATTTTTCACAACACAATGTTACCCGTCATGTAAAAAAAAAAAATATATTTTTGATGCAAAAAGAAAAACCAATACCACCACCGTGAAAACCATCCAAATCATTATTTCTTCCACCAAAACTAATATTACCACCTCCACCACTTAGTAACACCCTCCGCCGCTTCCACCACCTACTTCTTCTTCTACAACCACCGCCACCACTAATATCTATTGATTTTTGTCAAAATTATTTATTGATGGAGATATGTATTAATATTAATTAAGGGACATTTATGATGTAGAATTAATAAATCATTTATCATGAGAAATTAATGAGACACCAATTAATAAAACACTTACACTAATTAATATTTAAGTTGAACAAACCATGACCATAGATCTTTTTTTATGTTGATTGATCTAATCGTTATTGTGTTGTATGCATATACTATACTAATAAGGAATTAGTTTTGATTGATTATTATTTAATGGCGCGGTCATGGTTAGTACAATCTTAGAACTAAATATTATAATTAATTAAGAAAACATTTATAATTAAAAAATGATTAGTCATTTATTATGAGCAATTAGTGAAACACTAATTAATAAAACACTTTATAATTAATAGATTATTTATTATGTGCAATTAGTGAAACACTAATTAATAAAGAAATTATGATATTTAAGTTGAACAAACCACCACTGTTGATTTATCTTTTCTATCAATTCCAACCAAGGTGGAACACTGGTTAGAGGCCACTCTTATGACACAATAGGTCATGAGTTCGAACCTCCCCGTTATAATTTTTGAAATTCCACATCTTGACTTGAGTATTCATTTTTCATTCATATTATTGGAATTAATGCCACGTGTGCGAGTTGTAGGGGGTGGTCAGGAGAACCACAACCTTTGATTTATCTTTCCCACGGACAAATCCTGACCACCACTCAGACAGGCAAACTTAGCCTAGCTTTGTTTTGTATTCTTGATGTTGTTTTTTTTTTTTTGAAATGAGAAATTTGATATTAAAATTCCCATTTTGTTTTTATGATTATGAATTTTGAAAAGTTCTTATTGCTATGTGCAATGACAACAAAATTTTTTTAATTTTTTTTTTGTTTTCCCTTCAGATCTGCGTTAGATTAATGTTCTAGTCGTTAGTGCTTATCCAAAGCCGTGGGAGCCAGATAACCAATGGGTGCCCTTATCCAAATGTTGGGTGCCTTTAGCAATTTTGATGGGTGACTTTAGTAGTTTTTCTAGCTGATTTTTCCAAAAATGTTGATTGCCCAAAAATACCTACAAACACACAAAACACCATAATAAGTAAAAAATCGAGTACCAACAAAGAGAAAATTGAGGACAACTTAGACACAAAAATGTGTCTATCAATGCAGGGCGGAAGCGTTGAACAGAATTAAAATCTAAAACTCATGTTTCCGAGATACCACTCTCAAGGAAAAACACTACTATTCAATTAATCCAAATCTTCTTCTCTAATATGAAAATATGAAGCTCTTTATATAGATAACTCATTTCCAAATAATCAACTATTTCCTAAATAAATTATCAAAATACTTATTACCAAAACTAAGAGATATTTCTAACTAATATAAAATCCCTAACTAAATTATTATATTTTATTATATTTATAGAATATACTTAATAAATGAAAATAACTTAATTAATTATAAGTTAAGGCATAACGGCTTAGAAATATGGCACGTGCGGCCATGTTGAACTAGTTGCAAGTATTGCAAACCTAGGGCGCTATGTTGGGCGTGGGCCAAAGGCATAACGGCTTAGAAATATGGCTTGCGGCACGTGTTGGCATGTGCCATCGGCACGTGCGGCCATGCTGACCTAGTTGCAAGTCTTGCAAACCTAGGGCGCTATGTTGGGCGTGGGCCAAAGGCATAGCGGCTTAGAAATATGGCTTGCGGCACGTGTTGGCATGTGCCAATGGCACGTGCGGCCATGTTGACCTAGTTGCAAGTCTTGCAAACCTAGGGCGCTATGTTGGGCGTGGGCCAAAGGCATAGCGGCTACAAATATGGCTTGCGGCACGTGTTGGCATGTGCCAATGGCACGTCGCGCCATCTTGACCAAGTTGCAAGTCTTGCAAATCTAGGCGCTATGTTGGGGCGTGGGCCAAAGGCATAGCGGCTTGGAAATATGGCTTGTGGCACGTGTTGGCATGTTCCAATGGCACGTGCGGCCATGTTGACCTAGTTGCAAGTCTTGCAAACCTAGGGCGCTATGTTGGGCGTGGGCCAAAGGCATAGCGGTTTAGAAATATGGCTTGCGGCACGTGTTGGCATGTGCCAATGGCACGTGCGGACCATGTTGACCTAGTTGCAAGTCTTGCAAACCTAGGGCGCTATGTTGGGCGTGGGCCAAAGGCATAGTGGCTTAGAAATATGGCTTGCGGCACGTGTTGGCATGTGCCAATGGCACGTGCGGCCATGCTGACCTAGTTATAAGTCTTGCAAACCTAGGGCGCTATGTTGGGCGTGGGCCAAAGGCATAGCGGCTTGGAAATATGGCTTGTGGCACGTGTTGGCATGTGCCAATGGCACGTGCGGCCATGTTGACCTAGTTGCAAGTCTTGCAAACCTAGGGCGCTATGTTGGGCGTGGGCCAAAGGCATAGCATCTTAGAAATATGGCTTGCGGCACGTGTTGGCATGTGCCAATGGCACGTGCGGCCATGTTGACCTAGTTGCAAGTCTTGCAAACCTAGGGCGCTATGTTTGGCGTGGGCCAAAGGCATAGCGCTTAGAAATATGGCTTGTCGCACGTGTTGGCATGTGCCAATGGCACGTGCGGCCATGTTTGACCTAGTTGCAAGTCTTGCAAACCTAGGGCGCTATGTTGGGCGTGGGCCAAAGGCATAACGGCTTGGAAATATGGCTTGCGAACGTGTTGGCATGTGCCAATGGCACGTGCGGCCATGATGACTTAGTTGCAAGTCTTGCAAACCTAGGGCGCTATGTTGGGCGTGGGCCAAAGGCATAGCGGCTTGGAAATATGGCTCGTGGCACGTGTTGGCATGTGCCAATGGCACGTGCGGCCATGTTGACCTAGTTGCAAGTCTTGCAAACCTAGGGCGCTATGTTGGGCGTGGGCCAAAGGCATAGCGGCTTGGAGATTTGGCATTGTTGCCATGGTGCGGAGCGTGCAGCTTGGTTTGGCATTGTTGCCGCGGTGCGCATTGTGCAGCTTGGTTTGGCATTGTTGCCATGGTGCGCAGTATGCGGCTTGGTTTGGCATTGTTGCCGTGGTGCATAGTATACGGCTTGGTTTGGCATTATTCTTGGGTGTGATATCTTTGCTTGGTTTGGCATTGTTGCTTGGTGCGCAGATATGCGCTTGGTTTGGCATTGTTGCCGTGGTGCGCAATATGCGCTTGGTTTGGCATTGTTGCCGTGGTGCGCATATGCGCTTGGTTTGGCATTGTTGCCGTGGTGCGTCAGATGCGGCTTGGTTTGGCATTGTTGCCATCTCACAAGTAGATGCTGCGGCTTGGTTTTGGAATTAGGGTTACGTGTTGAAAACCCTAATCTGTATTTTGAAAAAATACCCCTATTAATTATTTACACCGAGTTAAATGCTCTTAGTTAATGTGTTGTCATGGGTAACACTAGGTCATGGGGTTTTACGATTTTACCCCTTGTTTAAAAAACCACCATCAACACCGCAAGTCAGGATCGCCAAACCAAAACCCCGGAAAGCATCCCCGCTTTGTGTTTGATATCTCGTTGGTTGCACCTTGAATGCAAGTGGCGCCGCAAGTGGTGCGTGTGGCATGTGCCATTGGCATGTGCGAATGCCTTGGTGGTAGGTTGTACGTTGAGTGTAAGTGGCAATGCCGAGAGTCATGTAGTGGCGTGTGTGGCATGTGCGGAATGCCTTGGTGGTAGGTTGTACGTTGAGTGTAAGTGGCAATGCCAGGCGCTAGTGGCGTGTGTGGCATGTGCGGAATGCCTTGGTGGTAGGTTGCACGGTTTGCAAGTTAGGCTACCAAATGTGTGTTTGGCATGTGCCAATGGCATGTACGGAATGCCTTGGTGGTAGGTTACACGGTTCGCAAGTTAGGCTACCAGCGTGTGTGTTTGGCATGTGCCAATGGCATGTGTGGAATGCCTTGGTGGTAGGTTGCACGGTTTGCAAGTCAGGCTACCAGAGTGTGTTTGGCATGTGCCAATGGCATGTGCGGAATACCTTGGTGGTAGGTTGCACGGTTTGCAAGTTAGGCTACCAGCGAGCGTGTTTGGCATGTGCCAATGGCATGCGTGGCCGTTAGGGCCGTAGCAATGGTAAGAAAAGCTACCAGCGAGCATGTTGGCATGTGCCAATGGCATGCGTGGCCGTTAGGGCCGTGTCCTTGGTAGGAAAAGCTACCAGCGAGCATGTTGGCATGTGCCAATGGCATGCATGGCCGTTAGGGCCGTGGCCTTGGTAGGAAAAGCTACCAGCGAGCATGTTGGCATGTGCCAATGGCATGCGTGGCCGTTAGGGCCGTGGCCTTGGTAGGAAAGCTACCAACGAGCATGTTGGCATGTGCCAATAGCATGCGTGGACGACTTGGCCTAGGTTGTATGGTTCGTAAGCCTAGGGCGCTATATTTGGCATGTGCCAATGGCATAGCGGCTTGGAAATATGGCTTGTGGTGCGTGTTGGCATGTGTCAATGGCACGTACGGCCTTGTTTACCTAGTTGCGCATTTTGCAAGCCTTGGGCGCTATATTTGGCATGCGCCAATGGCATAGCGGCTTGGAAATATGGCTTGTGGCACGCGTTGGCATGTGCCAATGGCACGTACGGCCATGTTGACCTAGTTGCACGTTTTGCAACCCTAGGGCGCTATACTTGGCATGCGCCAATGGCATAGCGGCTTGGAAATATGGCTTGTGGTACGCGTTGGCATGTGCCAATGGCACGTACGGCCATGTTGACCTAGTTGCACGTTTTGCAAGCCTAGGGCGCTATATTTGGCATGCGCCAATGGCATAGCGGCTTGGAAATATGGCTTGTGGCACGCGTTGGCATGTGCCAATGGCACGTACGGCCATGTTGACCTAGCTGCACGTTTTGCAAGCCTAGGGCGCTATATTTGGCATGCGCCAATGGCATAGCGGCTTGGAAATATAGCTGTGGTACGCGTTGGCATGTGCCAATGGCACGTACGGCCATGTTGACCTAGTTGCACGTTTTGCAAGCCTAGGGCGCTATATTTGGCATGCGCCAATGGCATAGCGGCTTGGAAATATGGCTTGTGGTACGCGTTGGCATGTGCCAATGGCACGTACGGCCATGTTGACCTAGTTGCACGTTTTGCAAGCCTAGGGCGCTATCTTTGGCATGTGCCAATGGCATAGTGGCTTAGTTTGGCATGGTTGCCAATGAGTGTGATATGTAGTTTGGTTTTGGCGTTGCTGCCATGGCGCGCAGTGTGCGGCTTGGTTTTGGAGTTGTTGCAATGGTGCGCAGTGTGCGGCTTGGTTTTGGCGTTGTTGTAATGGTGCGCAGTGTGCGGCTTGGTTTGGCATGGTTGCCGTGGTGCGCAGTGTGCGGCTTGGTTTGGCATTGTTGCCATGGTGCGCAGCAGCGGCTTGGCTTGGCATGGTTGCCATGGTGCGCAGATGTGCGACTTGGTTTGGCATTGTTGCCATGGTGCGCTGTGCGGCTTGGTTTGGCATGGTTGCCGTGGTGCGCAAAGTGCGGCTTGGTTTGGCATTGTTGCCATGGTGCGCGAGCAGCGGCTTGGTTTGGCATGGTTGCCGTGGTGCAAAGATGTGCGCTTGGTTTGGCATTGTTGCCATGGTGCGCAGTGTGCGACTTAGTTTGGCATTGTTGCCGTGGTGCGCAATGTGCGGCTTGGTTTGGCATTGTTGCCATGGTGCGCAGTGTGCGACTTAGTTTGGCATTGTTGCCATGGTGCGCAGTGTGCGGCTTAGTTTTGGAATTAGGGTTCTGTGTCGAAAACCCTAATTTGGTATTTTGAAAAAATACCCCTATTAATTATTTACACCTGAGTTAAATGCTCTTAGTTAATGTGTTGCGGGTAACACTAGGTCATGAGGTTTTACGATTTTACCCCTTGTTTAAAAACCACCATCAACATTAAGTCCCCTGCTTAGCTCAAAACAGGGGCTTTGTTGCGAGGTAAGCATAAGATGGTGACAGACTATCAACAGCAAACCGTAAAGAGAATTGAGGGGCTTGTCTGACCTTTTATAAATAGGATTTGGGATCCTTGCCTCTGGGAGTTTTGCACAAATAGGGAGGCTGGCACAATCGGTGGGGCCAAAGTCTGACTTGGGCGACGTTGGGAAGTTGCGTGAAACTGGGAAACTGAGTGTGCTAGCTGGTGGGACCGGCGCAAGGTGTGGAAGCTGTGCGTGCTTGCAGGCGTGACTTGGGCGGCCATTGAGAAGTTGGCGCAATTGGTGGGGCCGGTGGAACTTGGGCGACATTGGGAAGTTGGCGCAATTGGTGGGGCCGGTGGAACTTGGGCGACATTGGGAAGTTGGCGCAATTGGTGGGGCCGGTGGAACTTGGGCGACATTGGGAAGTTGCGTGAAATTGGGAAACTGAGTGTGCTAGATGGTGGGACCGGCGCAAGGTGTGAAGTCGTGCGTGCTTGCAGCAGCGTGACTTGGGCGGCCATTGAGAAGTTGGCGCAATTAGTGGGGCCGTTTCTTACGCACGATTTTGGAAAGGAAATCCTTCCCTATTTCAGAATCCTCACGCCTATGTATATAAAGTCCCTTTCTCCCATCTTGTACTTTCATCTTTTCATCCTTTCCTACCAAATGACAGAGTCATAAAGAAGAACTAATTTCGGTATGTCTTCCAAGTATTTCTCATTTTTTTGTAGGTGTAAACCCTAGGCGTTTTCTTTGCGCATATAATTTCTGGCGTGTCTCTTGTAGAAAATATTGTATGTATGAGACCAAGGGAAATACCGCATATATTATTCGAACCCGTAGGAGAGTGCTCCATATATTATTTTGAACCCGAAGAAGGTCAGTCTTGTAGACGCACTTGAACCCGTATAAAATACCGCGTATATAATTTTGAACCTCAAGAAAATACTACGTGTGCGGTCTTGAACCCGTAAAAATACATGCACATGAATCTCGAAGAAGAATACCGTATATATGCTCCATACGACTTGAACCCGCAGGAAATATTGTATATATGATTTTTTCTACACAGAAAGAAATATCTGCGCGTGCGCTTTTGAACTCGTAGAAAAATGCCATATATAGTCTTGAACCCGAAGAAGGATACTGTAGGCACACTTGAACCCATATAAAATACCGCGTATATAGTCTTGAACCCGAAGAAAAATTCTGCGTATATAGTCTTGAACCCGAAGAAAATTCTGCATATATAGTCTTGAACCCGAAGAAAATTCTCGCATATATAGTCTTGAACCCGAAGAAAATTTCGCATATATAGTCTTGAAACCGAAGAAAATACGCCTTCCTCTTTTTTTTATTATTTCGGGTTTTCTTTTGTTGGGCGCGGTTATGTGTCAGGGAGATAATCTTTTTTTTTTTTTTTTTTTGTGCAGGTATCTTGTTACTAGGTTGCTATTAAAAGATGTTACCTGGACAAAATTTCGCTTCCTCAAAGGATATCCATAATTCCAAACCAAACACGGATGATGAGTTCTTCGCCAAAAACTCGTCTCTGCTCGGAAAAAATCACCCGTGCTTCGTGCCAATTTTGTTAACCCCGGTGGTGAAGATAACAGAAGACACGTTCGATTCGCCCTGCAGAATACTATACGGTTCTGTCTTCAAAAAGGGGTATACTCCTCTTCTAACATTGATTTCGTGGATGTGTCAAAGCCCATTGCGTTCTTTTGGTAGATGGGTTGAGTTCATGGTGAGTAAGGAGCGCATAAGCACCAACCCGACTCGAGCGCAGATTATTGATGTCACGAGCTTCGGAAACCTCCGGATTAGGAAGGATATCCCGGGCTTGGTTGCTTTCATCTCCAGATGGTGTTCGGACACCCATACAATCATATGTAGATGGGGTGAGATAACTTTCTCCTTGGAGAGTGTGGCTCTCTTGTTGAATCTTCCTAGAATCGGGAATCTTAAAATCCAATTATCCGAAAGTGAGGTGAAGATGCGGAATGACCTTGCCGCTAAGTTGGGAGATTACGCTCGAAAAGACTCCGCTGCGAAGTCGAAGGATTCTCGTCCGAAAGAGGATGAAAGGTGCTTTTATAGCCGGTGGATGTCTCGGTGGTTTCCGGACGAGTTGGAACTCGAATGGAAAAAGAAGTGATCTTCATGTTGCAGCATTTTTGGCTCTCTCGGTTGTCTAAAGACATTTTTGATGACTCGTTCGGCAAGAAGGAAATAAGACCGAGTTGCTAGCGGTTCTCGTGAAGTTAGCAAAAGGTGAGGTTCTTCCCATTGGCAAGCTATTCCTCGGTTCCCGTATGTGCATCCGGATCACCTAGTTGCGAACACGCGAGTTTCGAATGGTTTCATGAAAGTGAATTCATATGTGCACGTTTTTTTCCTGCAAGTCTGGCTATGGGAGCACTTTGAGAAGTATGCTCCGAAACTGATGCCTTCGATTCCCGCGAGTTGGGGGGGTTCCCAAATTCTTCGATGGGTGAACAGGCGTCCAAAGGTTGGCGTGAGCTTGGTTAGTCTTCTTGATAAGTCGTACGAAATCAATTTTCGCCCATGGGAGCCGGTCCATAGGTCGCTGACTCAAATTGACACCTTTGCTTCTCGCTCCACTCACGTCTTTGTCTTCCGATGGCAATTTGAGCGTTGGTGAAAACTTGTCTGCTCAAAGTCGCTTGTCCGGTTATATGCCATCTTTCTTCATGGGGTCTTTCCAGGATAGCCGCTTATAATATTGACCGTGCTGCTCGTCACATGGGTTTCGATCAAGGGGTACCACTTGCTTACCAGCCGGTGCTTCCTAAGGATTCATTACGTGCCGCCCTCAATGCCAGTTCCCTCGAGCCGGGTATCCGACTTCCCTTCTTACAAATGGGAAGAGTAACTTCGACGACCTTTGGCTATAATGAGTTCTGGTGCGATGAGTTTATTATGATCCAGGCTTTTGTGAATAACGTGGTGGAGAACGTTCGTTGTAAACCTTCCCCAGCAGTTTTGAAGAAGTATCCGATGTTGAAAGACCTCAAACGAAAGTTGCCTAGTGTTTATGGGTAAAAATCGTTTCTGCCGATTTCGGTAAATTCGGTAGGTGAGTGAGAAACTGATTCAAACCCTAAACAAATGTGCTGCACGTGAGCACTTTATAGATTCGAGAGATCAATCTTTACAAGTCCGGCCTAAACCAAGAAATGGCCGTTCCAGACTTGCTTCGGTCACAAAGTGGAGGAGAAGGGTTGATTTGGGGAGAGAAGCAAAGAAAGGTTTTGAGACCAGAGTAGTTCTGGGAGAGTAGTATCTCGATTTGTATCAGAAAGTAAAAGCTTGGGAAGCTTGCAAGAGATGGAAGCTTTTGGGAGAGCTTGCAAAGTTGCTTTTCTGAGAGTGTGGTATTTTTCTCCGACCGAGACTTGTTTTCGGGTGGAAATAGGTAAGACCTATTTATACAAGTCGAGATTGAAACGTACTCTCGGCCTCATGAAAGAAGAGAGTAAAGGGTGAAATAATGGGAGGAGGTGGTAACCGCATGGTTTAATGGGCGAAAACGTTTTTCACAATTATTTCCTCTTTTATTTGACCGCTTTATTCCTTTTCACGCTTTCTTAATGTGAGCGTAGTGTACACTTCATGCTGTGACCGCCAAACCAAAACCCTAAAGAAGCATCCCCCAGTTTGTGTCGATGTCTCGAGTGTTGGTTGCATCTTGAGTGCAAGTGGCGCTGCTAGTGGCACGTGTGGCATGTGCCAATGGCATGTGCGGAATGCCTTGGTGGTAGGTTGCATGGTTTGCAAGTTAGGTTACCAGCGTGTGTGTTTGGCATGTGCCAATGGCATGTGCGGAATGCCTTGGTGGTAGGTTGCACGGTTTGCAAGTTAGGCTATCAGCGTGTATGTTTGGCATGTGCCAATGGCATGTGAGGAATGCCTTGGTGATAGGTTGCACGGTTTGCAAGTTAGGCTACCAGCGTGTGTGTTTGGCATGTGCCAATGGCTCGTGCGGCCATGTTGACCTAGTTGCAAGTCTTGCAAGCCTAAGGCGCTATGTTTGGCGTGGGCCAAAGACATAGCGTCTTGGAAGTATGGCTTGCGACACGTGTTGGCATGTGCCAATGGCACGTGCGGCCATGTTGACCTAGTTGCAAGTCTTGCAAGCCTAAGGCGCTATATTTGGCGTGGGCCAAAGGCATAGCGGCTAAGAAATATAGCTTGCGGCACGTGTTGGCATGTGCCAATGGCACGTGCGGCCATGTTGACCTAGTTGCAAGTCTTGCAAACCTAGGGCGCTATATTTGCGTGGGCCAAAGGCATAGCGGCTTGGAAATATGGCTTGCGCACGTGTTGGCATGTGCCAATGGCACGTGCGGCCATGTTGACCCAGTTGCAAGTCTTCCAAACCTAGGGCGCTATGTTGGGCGTGGGCCAAAGGCATAGCGGCTTAGAAATATGGCTTGCGGCATGTGTTGGCATGTGCCAATGGCACGTGCGGCCATTTTGACCTAGTTAGAAGTCTTGCAAACCTAGGGCGCTATGTTGGGCGTGGGCCAAAGGCATAGCGGCTTGGAAATATGGCTTACGACACGTGTTGGCATGTGCCAATGGCACGTGCGGCCATGTTGACCTAGTTGCAAGTCTTGCAAACCTAGTGCGCTATGTTGGGCGTGGGCCAAAGGCATAGCGGCTTAGAAATATGGCTTGCGGCACGTGTTGGCATGTGCCAATGGCACGTGACGGCCATGTTGACCTAGTTGCAAGTCTTGCAAAACCTAGGGCGCTATGTTGGGTGTGGGCCAAAGGCATAGCGGCTTAGAAATATGGCTTGCGGCACGTGTTGGCATGTGTCAATGGCACGTCGGCCATGTTGACCTAGTTGCAAGTCTTGCAAACCTAGGGCGCTATATTTGGCGTTGGCCAAAGGTATAGCGGCTTGGAAATTTGGCATTGTTGCCATGGTGCGCAGTGGTGCTGCTTGGTTTGGCATTGTTGCCGTGGTGCGCAGGGTGCGCTTGGTTTGGCATTGTTGCCATGTTGCGTAGTATGCGGCTTGGTTTGGCATTGCTGTCATGGTGCGCAGGGTGCGGCTTGGTTTGGCATTGTTGCCGCGGTGCGCTGTATGAGGCTTGGTTTGGCATTGTTGCCTCGGTGCGCAGTATGCGGCTTGGTTTATGCGGCTTGGTTTGGCATTGTTGCCATGGTGCGCAGTATGCGGCTTGGTTTGGCATTGTTGCCGTGGGCGCGATATGCGGCTTGGTTTGGCATCATTGCCCTGGTGCGCAGATGCGGCTTGGTTTGGCATTGTTGCCATGGTGCGCAGATGATGCGCTTGGTTTGGCATTGTTGCCATGGTGCGCAGATATGCGGCTTGGTTTGGCATTGTTGCCATGGTGCGCAGATGCGGCTTGGTTTGGCATTGTTGCCATGGTGCGCAGATGCGGCTTGGTTTGGCATTGTTGCCATGGTGCGCCAGGTGCGGCTTGGTTTGGCATTGTTGCCGTGGTGCGCAGATGCGCTTGGTTTGGAATTGTTGCCATGGTGCGCAAGATGCAGCTTGGTTTGGCATTGTTGCCATGGTGTGCAGGGTGCGGCTTGGTTTGGCATTGTTGCCGTGGTGCGCAGTATGCGGCTTGGTTTGGCATTGTTGCCATGGTGCGCAGTATGCGGCTTGGTTTGGTATTGTTTCCATGGTGCGCAGTATGCGGCTTGGTTTGGCATTGTTGCCATGGTGCGCAATATGCGGCTTGGTTTTGGAATTAGGGTTCTGCGTTGAAAACCCTAATCTGGTATTTTGAAAAAATACCCCCATAATTGTTTACACCTGAGTTAAATGCTCTTAGTTAATGTGTTGCGGGTAACACTAGGTCATGGTTTTTTACGATTTTATCATTTGTCTAAAAACCACCATCAACATTAAGTCCCATGCTTAGCTCGGAACAGGGGCTTTGTTGCGAGGTAACCATAAGATGGTGACAAACTATTAACAGCAAACCGTAAAGAGAATTGAGGGGCTTGTCTGACCTTTTATAAATAGGATTTGGAATCCTTGCCTCCGGGGAGTTTTGCACAAATCGGGAGGTTGGCACAATTGGTGGGGCCAGTGCAGCTTGGGCGACGTTGGGAAGTTGGCTTGAGTTGGGAAACTGAGTGTGCTAGCTGGTGGGACCGGCGCAAAGTGTAGAAGCTTGGAAGCCGTGCTTGCAGGCGTGACTTATGTAAATAAAGAGGGAACAGACGTTTCTTCAGCCAGCAAAGTTTCCTTATTTTGCTTTCCTTCACGTGCGGCTTCCATTAAGGCATTATTCATGCTAAAATCTGGAAGCTTTATGTCTCTCATTGCTTCTTTTCCCTTTTTAAGATTCTGTATTCATATCCAAAAAAAATAATTGCATCGTCTCCTCGTTTGAGAAAGGGGTTCTTCTTGTTGGATTTATCTCTTTGTCATGTCGCGCAGATTCGAATCATCTTCTAACCAGTCAGGTTCCCCGGAAGAAGATGCGAGGTCTGACTCTCGTATGGGCACCCTAACAAAGGTTATTCTAGTTAAGAAAATCATACCGTATGTTTTCTTCTTCTTTGTGACCGACGTACACTTTAACGCTTGCCGTATAAATGGAAAATTTCCCTTTGTGCGAGATATCCCGTTGGAGCATGCGTTCGTTATCGACGAGGATGACCTAGTCGTTCCCCTTCCTTCAAGCCCGACCTTGTTGACTGATGCGTACTTGGAGGATCCGATTTAGGGCTCTCTTGTCATGAATACCCTTCCGCAAGTTTGTCGTTTGGGACTCGTATGAGGTGTCTCTCCTCCAATTATCGGAATGTTGGTGGTATCCTCAAAAGGAAAGAATTCGTGGCCCTTTATACGAAGATATGGAAAACATACTACCATATTGCTACCAGGAGCGTGGTGAAGTACTGTTTCGTCCGCTTTGGTTTCCGTAGTGAACTTGTCTTTTGCCGATGATTGCCGAGATGGAGAATGTGTCCATTCATGCCGTCGGAGTCAGCCATTCAAAACTCGGGAGAATATAGTGTCCACCGAGAATCCTTGGAGTTTAACGTTAGTTGGTTGCGATCGCCTCAATATTGTGAAGGTCGACAGGCTGGTATTCTTGCTTTGGTGTGATTCCCGCCACAAAAGCCATCTTTGGAAGAGGAGGAAATTTTGGCCCCGGAGTCTCTGAGGATTGAAGAGTTAACTCAAGATTTAAAGTGTAGGACTGAAAGATATCATGGTCGATTGAAGATGATATTTTGTAGGGATTATAATTTGCTAGATGGGCTTTTCTGATTTGTATTATGAGATTTAAAGGCTCCTCTTTCTTTTTTTTGAAGAAATAAAGAGATTCTCGTTAATCTGCTGGATTGTATTGAAATGCAATAACCGGTAAGAAAGTAAAAGCAGAGAGAGTGCCTGGTCGTTCGGACTTTGATGTAGCATGTTGCGTGGAAATGATTAGGCGTAGTACGCCTTAAGCCACTTTCCGTTGATGACCGCCTCTAGCTTTCCCCCATCTTCTTTGATAATCTTGTAGTAACCACTGTTATATGCTTTAGTGATTATGTACGGCCCTTCCCATTTGGGAGAAAACTTCGTGTCGATGCATCTTGCTGGATGTGTTTGGCGGTTTTTAGCACCCGATCTCCTTCCTTGAAAACCCCGGGTTTTACATGGCTTGTTGTACGCCCGGAAATCCTATTTCGTATACTTGTGCATGTTCCTCTGCCCGGATCTTCCGGGAGTCCAGAGTGTCTAGTTCCGCGATTCTGGCATTGAGTGATTCGGCTTCATTCCACTGGGGTTCGCTTGCTGCGGCAATTCTGGCCGACGGGATCTTGATTTCTCGCGGGAGGATCGCGTCTGACTCGTAGACGAGGGAATAAGGAGACATGCCGATGGAGCTTCTAGGAGATATTCTTTACGCCAGTGCCATTGGCAATTGCTCGTGCCGATTCTAGGATTGTCGTGTACTTGTCCTACCGAGGATTCGGATCAAAGTCTTGTTGGTACTTTCCGCTGCCCATTTCCCCGGGGATAATAGGCGGAGAGAAGACTTGTTTGATTCCGTACCTTCAAGCAGTTCCCGTACTTGCTTGTTAGCAAAAGGCGTGCCGTTGTCAGTGATGATATGTTTAGGTACGCCAAAACGGCAGATGATGTGTTCCTTGATGAATGCCGCGATTGTGGCTCCAGTGGTTCCTTTCAGCGGGACAGCCTTCAACCCACTTGGTAAAGTACTCGGTCCGCGGTTATTATGTACTCATGTCGTTTTGAGGACGGTGGGTTGATCTTCCCAATGATGTCGAGTCCCCGCTTATAAAAGGGCCACGGCTACTTATCGCGTGCAAGGGTGTTGGAGGCACGTGGATGAGGTTTCCGTGACTCTGGCATTCTCGGCATTTCTGAACGAAGGTAGCCGCGTCGTCTTCCATGGTCGGCCAGTAGTACCTCTCGTGTATCTGTAGGAATAGTTTATGTTTCCCTTGGTGTTCGCCTTCATGCATTTCTCTTAACATAACTGGGGACTTCATCGCTCAAACACCTTAGTAGACTTCCCCAAACTCTTGCGATATAAAACCCCATCATGGAAAACGAATCTTTTGGACTTCGCCTTAGCTTGGACGCATCCTCTTTGTTAGTAGGAAGAATGCCATCGCGAAGGAAAACCATGTACGGCTCCCGCCATTCCCGCATGACCGATGTTGAGGACTTCCGTCTCGACATGGGGGCGCCCGGCAATTTGGACACGCTTTGGAGTAATCGTGACTGGTTTCCATCTCCGGCCAATAGTATCCAAGTCGTTGTAAACGACGGTAGAGGGTTACTATTGATGTTATTCCACGTACTTCTCGTATGAACATGTTCAAGTTGTTGTTGTGCTTCCTCTTTCCCGAGACACCTTGACAGATCTGTCTGGATTTCGATGATACAGACACCTTGAAGCATAAAGAAATTCCGCAAAGTCTTGAGGTCGACCTTCCCTTGGAAAAGTGAGTTGTTGAGTTATTGAATGATAGGAGTTCTCCAAATATCGTCTTCGGCTTTCTCGGGTTGTGAAAGCCATGTTGAATCTATGGTTCGACGTTTTATCGTCAGTGGTTTCCTCAATTCCTTCGAACCGTAGCTTTGAGGCTAGTGTAGCTAAGCGAATAAGATGCTTGTTGTCTGCTACGGCCGACATGTGTGATGGTTGCTTCTAAATAATTTAGTAGTTTTTGCGCTTCACCGTATGGCGCCAAGTGTTAGTTCTTTCAATGCATAGATCCCATTTACCTGGTTGATGAGTAATTTGGAATCTCCTCTTATCTCCAAACGTGTGGCCCCGGCTTGTTTAGCTAGTGATAGTCCAATGAGGAAGGCTTCGTATTCAACTGAGTTATTGGTGCACGGAAAGTCTAGTTTGAAAGAGTGCGAGAAGACTTCTCCAGCAGGAGATACTAATACAACACCCGCTCCTCCGGTATTAGTGTTGGGGGGTGGAAGAGCCATCAAAGAGTAGCAGCCATGTTTCTTCTTTGACTAAAAAGATATCTGGAAGGTCTCCCGGGAGATCTTCTCGTAATTCCGCGTGTTTTCTCCGGGAATGCCGCTAACAGTCCGCAACGGCCTGTCCTTTTATGGCCCTTGGGGAGACGCACGTTATGTCGAACTCGATAGTCGGCAGAGCCACTTAGCCGGCCCTCCCTATCAAGGCAGGAGTTTCGAGAGGAGAAACTTTACAGGGTCTGATTTGGACACTAGCACCACCTTATTGGAGAGGAGGTAGTGTCTGAACTTCTAGATGGAATGAATCAGTGCTAAACACGCCTTTTCCGCCTTGGGGTATCTTAGTTCAGCGTCTCTCAACGTTCGACTGAAATAGTATATGGGGTATTCCATTCCTTTGTCGTCCTCTTGCGCGAGGAGAGCTCCGATGGCGTATCGCTAAAGGTCGTGGTAGAGACATAGTGGTCTCCCTTGCATAGAGGCTTCATGACGGTTGGGAGGACAAGACTTGCCGGATCTTCCGGGTACGCTTTTTGCCGAGACGTAGTCCATGTGAAATTCGCTCCTTTTTTAGCAGAGAGTTAACGTAGTGGTGAGTCATGTGCCCTCCCGGTATGAAGCGACGAATGTAGTTTACTTTGCCCATGAAACTCGGAGCTCCCTCACGGTTCGTGGTGGCGATCGTGAGGATAGCTTGCTTTGACTTGATCAACTTTTATTCCTTCGGCTGTTACTTGGAATCCCAAGAATTTCCCCGAAGAGACACCAAAGGCGCATTTCAAAGGATTCATCTTCAACTTGTATTCGCGGCATCTTTCGAATACTTGTCGTAGCGTTTCTGGATGATCCGCTCGAGTCTTCGATTTAACCACCACATCATCTACGTAATCTTCGACTTGCTTGTGCATCATATCGTGGAAGATGGTAGTCATGGCGCGTTGGTAAGTGGCGCCAGCGTTCTTCGACCGAAAGGCATTACGGTGTAATAGAAGTTTCCAAGAGGGGTTCTAAAGCGCCTTACTTGCGTCGTGCTCATACATCTTTATCTCTGGTTGTAACCGCTATATCCATCCATGAAAGAGAACATACCATGTCCACCGGTAGCGTCTACCAAAGATGTCGATGTTAGGTAGCGGGAGATCGTCTTTAGGGCAGCACTTGTTCAGATCTCTGAAATCGACACAGCATCTGATCTGACCATTCTTCTTTTTAACGAGAACGATATTGGCTAACCAAGTAGGATGGTGAATAGGTTTGACAAAACCAGCGGCTAGTAATTTCTGGACCTCCGCCTTGATTTGTTCTTCTACGTCGTGTCTGAATTGTCTTGGAGGTTGCTTGACCGGTTTGGATTCGGTATCACATGCAGATGGTGGGTTACCAGCTTTTCCATCCAAGCCAGGCATTTCTTCATAAGTCCATGCGAAGACGTCCCGGTATTCTTTGAGTAGGTCGACTAGCTTTGAGCGCCCGCAGATGTAGAGTCGAACCGATCGGAATGGGTCGCGAAATTCCTCATTCCCTATGTTGACAGCTTGAGTTCGTCGGTGGTTAAGTCGGTCCCATCTTGTAGCTTCGAGGGGCGTCCGGAACTTCCTCCCGGTTATTGTGAAGACATTCCTTTAGGCGGAGAGACCGGTCATGGTCTCCCCCGCTAATTGCTAACAATGTGATAATGTGTGAGCTTTCCTTTTGTTTCGTCTTGCGTAAGGGTGTACTCGCTTGGTGCGGCACGGGTTACGCCCGGTGGCAAGAGACTCGGCGGGTCTTCCTTCCGAGGAGGTGGTGGAAGGATGGTCTCCTCTCGCGGGGTATCTCCAGCTTGTCGCTATCCCCGAGCGATGTCCATTTTGGTAGCGTAAAACCGTGAATCTTGGTCGCCACGCCTTTGAACCCTCCTTCGGCCCATGTGCTTCTACGTAGTAGACCGGTGCATAGGGGGACAAGACGCGGAATGCGAACGACTTCTCCGTTCAATACTGCTTTTCGTGCATTGGTGGTATGTTGAAGGGACGATTTTGAGATTGTGCAGCCACGGCCTTCCCAATATCATGTGGTAGTCCGGTTCTTTTTCAATTACTTCAAACTTCACGCTTGATTGGATTGGCCCTACCGCGCCTCCAAGTTGATGTAGCCGTATGTGCTAGTTTGGTTGCCTTCAAATCCGTCCATCGTAGTGGGTTGTCGTACGATCTCATTAGGCCGCACCTTGGCAGCCTTTAAGTGTCTTGAGAGTGATGACATTGGAAGATGCACCCGTGTCAATGAGCGCTCTTCAAACTCTATGTTCTTGACGAGAGCCGTAACATGCAAGGCCCTAAGTGACCGTCTTCTACCATCATGTCGTCGTTTGGTGAAAACAATATTGTTGGCGGATCTTTCTGGGATCCTTGGAGTCCCCTGGGTGCAGGAACTAGTGATGCGTTTAGTGCTATTCGGTTGATAAGCAGAGAATGTTTTTATCCGCTGGTCCTTGGAGAGGTGCAAAGACCACATAAGTTTTCTACCAACATGGTCGCCTCCTCGGTCCGCCGGCTTCCAAATAAAGTGACGAAACCGTTGATTTGAGAATGCTCATTTGGGATGTTAGTCCCCCGCTTCTTGATCTCCTGGGGAAAATAAATCACTTAGCCCCGATGTTAGATTGATGAGGAAGTCGAGTATGCCGTTAATCGAATCCTTCATTAGGTCCATGTTTTTGGCGTGGATCTCCCGAGCACGCATCAGTCAACCAGCCTTGGGACCTCTTCATTGGTGGTATTGCTTCCGTAAATTGAGGAGTTATCATGACCTTGAGCGGGATCAATGTTTGTGGAGATCGCCTGATAGCCGACCATGCTTGCGTGAAAATTTGAGGATGGAAGCTAGAATTTGATATTGTAACCGAAAGATCAATCCTCCCGCTATGGTCGCCAATTGTTTATGGGTAAAAATCGTTTCTGCCGATTTCGGTAAATTAGGTAGGTGAGTGAGAAACTGATTCAAACCCTAAACAAATGTGCCGCACGTGAGCACTTTATAGATTCGAGAGATCAATTGCATAAGTCCTACCTAAACCAAGAAATGGCCGTTCCGTGACTTGCTTCGGTCACAAAGTGGAGGAGAAGGGTTGATTTGGGGAGGGAAGCAAAGAAAGGTGTTGAGACCCTTCCTGGGAGAGTAGTATCTCACTTGTATCGTAGTAAAAGCTTGGGAAGCTTGCAAGAGATGAAAGCTTTTGGGAGAGCTTGCAAAGTTGCCTTTCGAGAGTGTGGTATTTTTCTCCGACCGAGACTTGTTTTTCTGGTGGAAATAGGTAAGACCTATTTATACAAGTCGAGATTGAAACGCACTCTGGCCTCATGAAGGAAGAGAGTAAAGGGTGAAATAATGGGAGGAGGTGGTAACCGCATGGTTTAATGGGCGAAAACGTTTTCACCATTATTTCCTCTTTTATTTGACCGCTTTATTCCTTTTCACGCTTTCTTAATGTGAGCGTAGTGTACGCTGCATGTCAGACCGCCAAACCAAAACCCTAAAGAAGCATCCCCGTTTGTGTCGATGTCTCGAGTGTTGGTTGCATCTTGAGTGCAAGTGGCGCCGCTAGTGGCGCGTGTGGCATGTGCCAATGGCATGTGCGGAATGCCTTGGTGGTAGGTTGCACGGTTTGCAAGTTAGGCTACCAGCGTGTGTGTTTGGCATGTGCCAATGGCATGTGCGAATGCCTTGGTGGTAGGTTGCACGGTTTGCAAGTTAGGCTATCAAACGTGTGTGTTTGGCATGGGCCAATGGCATGTGCGGAATGCCTTGGTGGTAGGTTGCACGGTTTGCAAGTTAGGCTACCAGCGTGTGTGTTTGGTATGTGCCAATGGCTCGTGCGGCCATGTTGACCTAGTTGCAAGTCTTGCAAGCCTAGGGCGCTATGTTTGGCGTGGGCTAAAGGCATACGGCTTGAAGTATGGCTTGCGACACGTGTTGGCATGTGCCAATGGCACGTGCGGCCATGTTGACCTAGTTGCAAGTCTTGCAAGCCTAGGGCGCTATATTTGGCGTGGGCCAAAGGCATAGCGGCTTAGATATGGCTTGCGGCACGTGTTGGCATGTGCCAATGGCACGTGCGGCCATGTTGACCTAGTTGCAAGTCTTGCAAACCTAGGTGATGCGATTTTGAAAGTTGTAGTAAAGTGGTAAGAAAAATGTCGTTCCTCTCAGACTTGTGAAGGATTTTTAGACTCAAATAAAACTAGAAAACTCACGAAGTTTGTTATCAAGATTATAAAAAGCACTGAGACTCAGGTTTCCACTATTTTCCAATTTTTATGTGATTCAGTATTAATAATTATCATGCAATTCATACGTTCAATTGATTCTTAAATTTTGCCAATAGTAGATTTTCGAAATACTAGTTGTTAATCTCAAGCATGGAACATCAAGAGCTCTAAGCTAAGCATGCACCATCAAGTGAAAACACAAAGAGTTAGCAAAAATTTTTTTTTTTTAATTTCGATTCAATGCAAATAATCATAAAAAGAATTGCAGAAATTAATTAAATAAATATTACCACATATTTGTTGGAAAATAGTTTCCTCCGTCGCCTCAAAGAAAGGGGTTTAGCTCCTCATATTAATCACTTGCTCAAAATACATGTCTATAGCCCAAAAGTTGATTAAAAGGATGAAAAATAATAACACAAACCGATTTGTAATCTGTGTATCTGCAACATAAGAGCAATTACATGTAAACCTGTCGCAACCACTGTTGAATTGTCGTTGTATTTAAGACTCCTTAAACGACTGTCTTGAAGGGCCTTTGTTCTTCGTGTTCTTCCTCCTACACCAGCCAGTAACTCCAATTCCGCAACTTCGATTTCTCCGCTCGTGATGTTCTAAACTTCCTTAACTTCTTCTAAACTTCAATACCCCCTCTCTGGGACTCGAGCACACCTTTTATACACCTCCAAACCCTTTAAAACCCGATTTAATTTCTTCTTTTCTTTCCGTGGAAGTCACGGCAATAATCTCTCTGCCGAATCGTTTTACGAGTTTCCAAGCTTTCCAAATCCTCCCAAACTCTTCCTTAGATATATACGTATCTTTGGGAAGAATATCTTGCCTTTAATCTCCCCGAATTCCAAAAATAAACCATACAGGGGACCGTGTAAGCTTATTCCTCTGCTTTTCTTCCAACTCGAGTTCCAGCCAATTTGATCGACCCAAACACCCATACGAACCCTCGCTTTGATCTAACATGCCTAGCCCATGAAAATCAAATTGAATCTCGCTAAAACCGGTCTAAATCATCAACCCTAATTCGCCTGTAAAGAATGTTTTCCCGCCAATTTTCTGAATTTGAATGTAGAAGATGGGTGGCCCCCTAACCAGAGTAGGGGTGCATTTAGCAGATACCTTTGGGGATGCCCTGGGGTGCAAATAACGCTGGTTTACCCTTAGTAATTTGGTTACCCCTTATCCAATCCGAGGGTCCGAATAGTAGGTGTCCTCCGGCGAACTTTTCGAGCCGATTTTTCCAAAATGTTTATTGGCCAAAAATACCTACACACACATAAAATACCATAATAAGTACAAAAATGAGCACTATTAATATATAGAATCGAGACAAATTAGACACAAAAATGTGTCTATCAAATACCCCCAAACTTATTATTTGCTCGCCCCGAGAAAATCAAATCTAGAAAATAAAATCCTAACTCACCGTCGCAGCATCGTCGATTTCATTTAGCGTATGCAATAAGCCTTTAAACCCCTAGGGTGGCCCTAGTGGCCGAGTTATAGTCTCGGGAGGGTTTACCGAGGTGTACCCACAAAACCTTTATACCTGCACCCTAACTAATTACACGTAACTTTGGAAGGCACTAAAGAATCTCCTTGGTTGGCATACTTATTGGATTACAGGAGGAAGTACCTGATGCGAAATTCCAATTGATGTACACGAGTTTGCACTCAAGCATACTAAAATTCATATATAAGTCACGATCTCTACTCGTATAGTCGCACTATGGACATCAATACCCTGAGTCAAAACTAATCACATGGATAGATCAAGAAGATGGATATAGAAAAAGATAGATGGTTTTGATGTTTACTAAGTGAATGGTGTTTCCTATATCCTGCCAAGGCCTCCGCCAAAATGAACCTATCCTAATGGACTCGAGATACTAGTCTCGACTAATATCAACACACCGGCATATACAAGGGAACCAAAGGGTCAATAAACCTAACTCTAGGTCAACACAACCGGCATATACAAGGGTTCCAAAGTGGTCGACTTTATTTAATTTATTCCTATTGGTCGATGGTCCGGTCTCACTTTTTTTTTTTTTTTTTTTTTTTTTTTTTGTTTCGTGGTATCTCAATCACTCTAATTCACCCTAGCATCGGAACAACTTGATTCGTGGCCCCACCTAATCACTTAGAGAAACATAGTTTAAAAACAAAACAAAATAAAAACAAGTGAAAAGGACTCAACGAGATTGGTGAAACTATCATGTTATTTCTAACACCCGAGCCGTGCTTTTATGAATAGACTCTTTAGATGCCGCCATCTAATCGATTGGTTCCTCAACTCCTACAACCAAAATGCTTCCATCCACTTAGATTGGTTAGTGCCATCCTTAATACGCACAAATTTCTAGGCTCGAGTTTATCAATGCAACTAAAAGTTTCTCCCATACCCCCAAACTTAAATCTAACATTGTCCTCAATGTTCTAAAGATAAATTAAAAGCATGAACAAGGAGAAACTGTTACTATTTGAAGTAAAAGAGTTAAGGAAAGATATTACCGTGTCGCATGAATATTGGGTTACCTCCCAAGAAGTTCTATGTTTAACGCCTTCAAATGACATTACGTACCCATAAAATGGCTAATTACCCTTTCAAATCGTATATCAATAGTCGAAAACAACTCGGGATCATCAAAATCAATTAAAATTGCCACAATTATGAGACAACCGCACCAAATCGAAAAAATGAACAGACGAGCACATCCTCATCTAAGGTTTCCCGCAAGACAACTTGATTTTTCTGTGGTTCCCACTTGGGCTTCATATGAGTGTCTTGATAAACGGATTTACCCAAATAACGAGTCTCAAATAGCCGGATTTCCTCCCGGATAGTATCGTGAGGATCGGGTTGTGGAGTCGAAGAGACTCGTGTAATACCTCGTACACACTAGGCTCGAGTCCCAAGTTAGGGACTTCAAATAGGGATACTTGACGATTACTACCCCCAAACTTAGAATTTTCTGTGTCTCTAGATAGACTAGTTACAATATTCCTAATTTCTAGACCATTAGGTTCCCCGAAAAGGTCAATTGCTTTCTCTAATTTATAATCAGGTGGTTCATCCTCTAAATGCATCTGAGGCACACAAACTGTAGGACTTATATGTTTCATATCCTCTATGGGCAACCCTAAAGTTTCCTTATTGTCTTGAAGTACGATCATTGGCCTACTCTCATGATCACTATCCAAATCTAAGCTATAGGCAAAATCTCGATGGGCCTAAAAATGCATAATTAGGGTCCAACTTAGGAGGATCTCTAGGCTCTTCAAACAAGGGCTTAAGGTAGATTCAGTAGCTAGTAATGGTTCGAACCTAGCTTCCCATTTATCGGTATCTAACATAGGAATAGAATCCAACAGAGCATTTATTTGTTCAATGTTGCTATCATCGTCAAAATCCATGCTAAAATGGGCTAGACAACTCTCTAATGGATCTTCCAATATGATGTTTGGTAATGACTCCCTAACTAAGGTTCCTATCATGTTCACCTCTTCAATGCATGTGTCATCTAGCTCGAATGCAACTTATTGATATTAAAAATATTCAACTCAATAGTCATATTACCAAAAGATAGATTCATAATACCAGCTTCACAGCTTATGATCGCATTAGACGTAGCTAAAAATGGGCGACCTAAAATCACAGGTATCCGGTTCTCTCGGGTCGTGACAAAGTTGGGTATCTAAGACCACGAAATCTACAGGATAAATAAACTTGTCGACCTCAATAAGAACATCTTCTATCACACCACGAGGAATTTTAATGCACCTATCGCCTAACTCGCTGTGTTATCTTGGTAGGTTTCAATTCACCAAGTCCTAGTCAAGTACACATGGTACGCAGCAAGTTCACACTAGCTCCTAAGTCAAGTAAAGCTTTATCTACCCGATGTTTTCCTATCGTGCAAGCAATGGTAGGGGCACCGGTCTTTATATTTAGGAGTTGTGTTGTTCTCAATGATCGAACTTACATGACTAGCTAAAAAGGCTTTTTAGGTACACTAAGCTTGCGCTTTCGCGTACACATATCTTTAAGGAATTTGGCATGTTTAAGTTGCCTAATTGCTTCTAGTAACGGAAGGTTTATGGTAACTTTCTTAAAAACCTCCATTATGTCATTAAAGTTGGATTGATTCTTTGTTGGTACTAATAGCTGGGGAAATGGGGCTCTAGGCATAAAATAGGGCCTTTCAGAACCGAATCCCATCATCGAGATTTTATCACCCCCTCGCCTATGGATGGTCTTGAGGGGTGAACTACGGTATGCTCACTATCTAGCATGGTTACCTCGATTGTCTACTACTCGCCACTCCTAAGGGTTCTAACCGAATTGAACCGGTGTGATGGTTTTTCGCCTACTTCATGAACTCCTCTAGGGTTTGTTTGTGTTTGACTAGAAACCTACCTTTTTCTCTCAAAAATTCATTTATCGTACCAACCTGGGTTTTTAACTCCTGAAATAGCCCGACTATTTTCTTGTCCTATCCTCGTTACTAGCTTGTAGACTTTGTTCTACTGGATAGTCGAAATTTTGTAGTTTGTCGAGTCAACAAAGTTGAGAGACTCCTCTAAGCTTAGGATTTTCTTATCCGACCGATTCTCAAACCGAGTTGGTCCCGAAGGATTCTTAGTATAGCCAAGACCCTGGGGAGCATTCGAATTACTAAACCGACTTTGATTCTCGGTCCTTAGACCATGAGAGGTTCGGATGGTTTCTCCAACCAGATTATAGGTTTCTCGAATATGGGTCAAATTTCGACGTTTATCAAATCTAGTGTTATTATTATAAAGAGCATTGGCTTGCTCTTCAATAGTCCTGGCCTTCCCAAAAGGCTCTACTCTACCACTAGTGTGACCCAATTCTAAAGCTTCTAACCTTTTAGCTATTGCCGCACTCGCATCCGATTCAAAGCCTCCTTTTACCCTATTAACGTTTCCTCTGCCTAAAAGAATTGTTTTCTTGGGTTCCCTACTGTTTTCCCATTGCTGGGTCTTTTCGGCGATTTCATGCAAATATGTCATCGCCTCATCAACTCGCTTGGTTTTCAAACCCACCCGTACACATAGATTCTACCGTGGTCATAGTGGAATAATCTAAACCCTCATAAAGGATCCGAACTAACCTAACCTTTTCGAGACCATGATGAGGACATTGGGCTAATAGATCATTGAACCTTTCCAAATACCTATACAAAGATTCTCCCTCCCGTTGAGAAAACGTGCGTATTTGCGTCCTAATAGACGATGTTTTATGCCTAGGGAAAACTTGTTCAAAAAGGCAGATGTAAGTTGTTCATATGTTTCGATTGAACCAGAAGCCAAACTATATAGCCACGATTTGGCCTTATCTTTCAAGGAAAAAGGGAATAACCTGAGTTTCAAAGCATCATCATCAAGGTTTCTAATCTCTAGGGTACTACAAATTTTCTCAAAGTCCCTAACATGAAAATAAGGGTTTTCATTTTCTTTCCCTAAAAATATTAGGAGCAACTGTAAAGTTCCAGGTTTAAGTTCAAAATTTACTTCTGTTTCAGCTAACCTGATACACGAGGGACGAGTAGTCCTAGTCGGGTTCAACAAAGCTTTCAAAGTTGCCATTTCTGGCACTATCGGAATATTAGGGATTGTCTCCTTAAACTGAGGTTCAAAAACGGACTCTTCAAAAATCAGACTTTCTAAATTGAGGTAATCGAGACGCTTAGAACTACTAGGTTTATCTTTAACAAATCTACCTAGGGCGTCTCTTTTACGTTCAGGCATGCAAAAGAATAAGGAAGGGGATTCTATGCAAACACAAATCAAGGCCGACTCAACCAAAGCAACCTAGAGATTTCTAGCAAACAAAAAGCATGATGGCTCCACTTAGATTGTTTCTAGACCAGCTTCTAATCCTTCGAAAGGGAACTCGTTACAATTTAAGCAAACCCTTCTGGAATCAATCCGAGTCAAAGTAAGTTGAATAGAGGCGAGGGAAGCTCAAATGGAGCTTTGATACCCAAGGCCTCACCGGATTACAATGCGGCGCACCACGCATTCAACTCACAAAAACCTTTATGAACTTCGAAGTGTGCTTAAAAGAGTAACCAATATTTTTCGAATAACTTTCCTATTAAGCTCGTTACCCTATCGGTCTTGTTCTAGTCAAAATTTTAAGGCTTAGGTTCGCGTAGGTTACGTGTTCCTAAGGCGGGCAAGAAGAGAACGGTGATGAAATCCAAACCTTATCTTGTATGGCCAGGCCTTGCCCTTTACTAGAAAATTAAAGCAACCGTATTCAATTCCTCAAAGATATATGCAAACGAAGGAGTCCAAGAACTCGCTGACAGGGGATTCGCGAGTGTTCGTAATCTTACCTCCCGTCCGTACGGGGATGAATCGGTTGAAGTCGACTCGCCACCGACTCCTATGTCGTTGTACGAACCCAAGGTGCAGAGACAATATCGTAATTGTCCTCCTTCTCTGCAAACAGTTTATATTTAAAGTACCCTTCCGTAGGGTAAAAATAATAAAAAAATAATGTCCAAAGTCCCAAAAATGTCCAAAAAGTCCAAAAATAAAAAGAAAAATTACAAAAATAATTATAAACCCTAATATAGTTTTCGAAAAAAAAAACCTAAAAAAATAAATAAAAATAAAAATAAAATTCTTTCTCTTTTCTTCGTTTCTTTTCGCTTTGTCTTTGACTCCAAATCTTTAATTATTCACCAAATCTTTGGCTCAGCCTTTCTTTCGATCCGAGATCCAAAACCCGTAACCACAAGACAAATACCCAAGAAAACGTAAAATAGAACAAAAGAATAAAAACCTAAAAAAAAAAAAAATAACTCTAAAACCTAACCTAAACACAAGTCCGTCATTGCGCGCCAAAAATTGATGCGATTTTGAAAGTTGTAGTAAAGTGGTAAGAAAAATGTCGTTCCTCTCAGACTTGTGAAGGATTTTTAGACTCAAATAAAACTAGAAAACTCACGAAGTTTGTTATCAAGATTATAAAAAGCACTGAGACTCAGGTTTCCACTATTTTCCAATTTTTATGTGATTCAGTATTAATAATTATCATGCAATTCATACGTTCAATTGATTCTTAAATTTTGCCAATAGTAGATTTTCGAAATACTAGTTGTTAATCTCAAGCATGGAACATCAAGAGCTCTAAGCTAAGCATGCACCATCAAGTGAAAACACAAAGAGTTAGCAAAAATATTTTTTTTTAATTTCGATTCAATGTAAATAATCATAAAAAGAATTGCGTAAATTAATTAAATAAATATTACCACATATTTGTTGGAAAAATAGTTTCCTCCGTCGCCTCAAAGAAAGGGGTTTAGCTCCTCATATTAATCACTTGCTCAAAATACATGTCTATAGCCCAAAAGTTGATTAAAAGGATGAAAATAATAACACAAAATTGATTTGTAACGGTGCAGTATCGGCATACATGAAAGCAGTCATTACAAAGAAAACTCGTTCGTAACTCACACAACCACCGTTGAATTGTCGTTGTATTTAAGACTCCTTAAACGACCTTGAAGGGCCTTTGTTCTTCGTGTTCTTCCTCCTACACCAGCAGTAACTCCAATTCCCGCAACTTCAATTTCTCACACCGTGATGTTCTAAACTTCCCTTAACTTCTTCTAAACTTCAATACCCTCTCTCGGGACTCGATCACACCTTTATACACCTCCAAACCCTTTAAAACCCGATTTAATTTCTTCTTTTCTTTCCGTGGAAGTCACGGCAATAATCTCTCTCGCCGAATCGTTTTACGCGTTTCCAAGCTTTCCAAATCCTCCCAAACTCTTCCTTAGATATATACGTATCTTTGGGAAGAATATCTTGCCTTTAATCTCCCCGAATTCCAAAATAAACCATACAGGGACCGTGTAAGCTTATTCCCCGTTTTTCTTCCAACTCGAGTTCCAAATTCCAATTTGATCGACCCAAACACCCATACGAACCCTGTTTTGATCTAACAGCCTAGCCCATGAAAATCAGCAATTGAATCTCGCTAAAATCGGTCTAAATCATCAACCCTAATTCGCCCGTGTAAAGAATGTTTTCCCGCCAATTTTCTCGAATTTGAATGTAGAAGATGGGTGGCCCCCAACCGTAGTAGGGGTGTATTTAGCAGATGCCTTTGGGATGCCCTAGTTTACCCTTAGTAATTTGGTTACCCCTTATCCAATCCGAGGGTCCGAATAGTAGGTGTCCTCCAAGCGAACTTTTCGAGCCGATTTTTCCAAAAATGTTTATTGGCCAAAAATACCTACACACACATAAAATACCATAATAAGTACAAAAATGAGCACTATTAATATATAGAATCGAGACAAATTAGACACAAAAATGTGTCTATCACTAGGGCGCTATATTTGGCGTGGGCCAAAGGCATAACGGCTTGGAAATATGGCTTGCGGCACGTGTTGGCATGTGCCAATGGCACGTGCGGCCATGTTGACCCGGCTTGCAAGTCTTGCAAACCTAGGGCGCTATGTTGGGCGTGGGACAAAGGCATAGCGGCTTAGAAATATGGCTTGCGGCATGTGTTGGCATTTGACAATGGCACGTGCGGCCATGTTGACCTAGTTGCAAGTCTTGCAAACCTAGGGAGCTATGTTGGGCATGGGCCAAAGGCATAGCGGCTTGGAAATATGGCTTGCGACACGTGTTGGCATGTGCCAATGGCACGTGCGGCCATGTTGACCTAGTTGCAAGTTTTGCAAACCTAGGGCGCTATGTTGGGCGTGGGTCAAAGGCATAGCGGCTTAGAAATATGGCTTGCGGCACGTGTTGGCATGTGCAAATGGCACGTACGGCCATGTTGACCTAGTTGCAAGTCTTGCAAACCTAGGGCGCTATGTTGGGCGTGGGCCAAAGGCATAGCGGCTTAGAAATATGGCTTGCGGACGTGTTGGCATGTGCCAATGGCACGTACGGCCATGTTGACCTAGTTGCAAGTCTTGCAACCTAGGGCGCTATATTTGGCGTGGGCCAAAGGTATAGCGGCTTGGAAATTTGGCATTGTTGCCATGGTGCGCGAGGGTGCGGCTTGGTTTGGTATTGTTGCTTTGTGGTGCGCAGCAGTGCGCTTGGTTTGGCATTGTTGCCGTGGTGCGCAAGATGCGGCTTGGTTTGGCATTGTTGCCATGGTGCGCAGGGTGCGGCTTGGTTTGGCATTGTTGCCGTGGTGCGCAGTATGCGGCTTGGTTTGGCATTGTTGCCATGGTGCGCAGGGTGCGGCTTTGTTTGGCATTGTTGCCGTGGTGCGTAGTATGCGGCTTGGTTTGGCATTGTTGCCATGGTGCGTAGTATGCGGCTTGGTTTGGCATTGTTGCCATGGTGCGCAGTATGCGGCTTGGTTTGGCATTGTTGCCATGGTGCGCAGTATGCGGCTTGGTTTGGCATTGTTGCCATGGTGCGCAAGATGCGGCTTGGTTTGGCATTGTTGCCATGGTGCGCGGGTGCGCTTGGTTTGGCATTGTTGCCGTGGTGCGCAAAGATGCGGCTTGGTTTGGCATTGTTGCCATGGTGCGCAAAGATGCGGCTTGGTTTGGCATTGTTGCCATGGTGCGCAGATGCGGCTCGTTTGGCATTGTTGCCATGGTGCGCGAGTGCGGCTTGGTTTGGCATTGTTGCCGTGGTGCGCAAAGATGCGGCTTGGTTTGGCATTGTTGCCATGGTACGCAGATGCGGCTTGGTTTGGCATTGTTGCCATGGTGCGCAGGGCGGCTTGGTTTGGCATTGTTGCCGTGGTGCGCAGATATGCGGCTTGGTTTGGCATTGTTGCCATGGTGCGCAAAGATGCGGCTTGGTTTGGCATTGTTGCCATGGTGCGCAAAGATGCGGCTTGGTTTGGCATTGTTGCCATGGTGCGCAAGATGCGGCTTGGTTTGGCATTGTTGCCATGGTGCGCAAAAGATGCGCTTGGTTTTGGAATTAGGGTTCCGCGTTGAAAACCCTAATCTGGTATTTTGAAAAAATACCCCTATTAATTGTTTATACCGAGTTAAATGCTCTTAGTTAATGTGTTGCGGGTAACACTAGGTCATGGTTTTTTACGATTTTATCCTTTGTCTAAAAACCACCATCAACACCTAGAACTCCTGAAAGTCCCCAGTGCCAAGGAACTGGAGAACGAAGAATCGTGGCCGCGGGTTCCGGACGGTTTCAAAAGACCCTTCCTCGGCTCGTGTCTTCAGGTTCTTCCAATAACCAGGTATATGTCGCTTCTTCTTTGGTTTTTCTCAAAACACATGAATTTCCTCACTAAAACATGCGTCTTGTTTCCTCCAGGCTTCGGTAGTGTTAATGCTTTCGCCCTTGCACGTTGCCAGGAGACAATGATTTCTTCAAAGAATTCCAGAAGACCGAGCCTTCTCATAGCGATGATGAGTCGAGAAAGAAGAAAGTTCGACAAGTGAGAGTGGCTCCTCCGGGCAAGACTGGGTTCTTTTCTGGAAGTGGTTCGGTGAGTTTCGCGTTTCTTTTCTCTCTTCTTCTCGTTTCTTCTCTTTGGAAAATGTCTAAACTCGAGTTCGCAGGAGGAATCCGATTCGGAGGATGATTCTGGGGTAGAGGCACACGAAAACTTGCCTTTGGTGACCACCAGCGGTGACTTGGAGATGGGCGTTAGCCAATTGCCGGCACGAGATGTGGCTCAAACGGCGGATGATTCTCTCGATGGTTGTTGCCGTAGACATGGAGGAAAACCCTCTCATGAGTCGTGAGGCCAGGTGCAGCGCCATTTTGATCCTCCGTACTTGGTTCCTTATCCGGTCATGTGTTTGGTTGGCGGCTTCAAAGGCGTGCGGCTAAGCACGAGGCGTTGTACACCGTAATCTGGGAGAAATACGGACATATGGCCACAACCAAGAAAGTCACTAGTCGATTTGCACCGATTAAGCGTGTAGAAGAGGCTTTATCTTCCATCGAGGATATGCGTGAGGTGACCGGGTCACACTGCTTCAAGACGTTATTGCCAACCGGGAGCACCATCGCGACGTGTGCGTATATAAGGAGTTCAACACTTCGTGGTTTTTTCGAAGGCCCCGCCGAGATCCAAAAGTTGAAAGATGCAGCCGAAAGCCTTTCCGCCGAGGAGATTGCACGACAGAGGTAGAACTCAAAACTTTCCAAGATGTTGACTATGAAGAGAGCGGCTCTTGAAGATGCAAAGTTGACTTTCTCCAAGAAGAACAGACTGTTGGATGATTTTCCTTGAATGTTTCTCCGTTAAACTTTCATTTAGGTTCTTTTTCTCTCTTTTTTTTTGAAAGACATATTGATGTCCGGTTCAAAGTTTGACTTGGTTTTGGTAGACAAATGGTAGCTTTTGAGGATATTGGATTATTTCGGGATAAATGGTTTTGATAATATGACTCGATTATGTTTTGGGAAAGGAATATTTCCTTTATGAAAGTGCGTGCTAGCAATAGGCACAATACTCGGTAGTATAATAGTTTTACTAAGAACCTAAAAACAAATCGTATATCTTGCTTGTAGCCCGAATTTACTCACTTCATAGGTTTTGCGAACATGCCTCTCTTCTAGTAAAAGGCGGTTTTCACTGGTAGCATCGCCAAAGAAGTCCCCAATCACCGGTTGCATCTTCGCCGAGTCCCCGCTTTCTTGTGTAGTTTTTACAACCGGAAACCGGTCGTCTGGTAGTTATGTCCGGATTGAGTCGTCATCCCCTACCGTATTGACATCTCGGGTCAAGAACGAGATCGACACCGACATTGTAGCCGATAGATCAATCCTCCCGCCGTGGTCGCCAATTGTTTATGGGTGAAAATCGTTTCGCCGATTTCCCCAAATTCGGTGGGTGAGTGAGAAACTCGGTTTAAACCCTAAACAAATGTGCTGCACGTGAGCACTTTGTAGATTCGAGAGATCAATCTGCAAGTCCTACTAAACCAAGAAATGACCGTTCCGACTTGCTTCGGTCACAAAGTGAAGGAGAAGGGTTGATTTGGGGAGGGAAGCAAAGAAAGGTGTTGAGACCGAATAGTTCCTGGGAGAGTAGTGTCTCGACTTGTATCAGAAAGTGAAAGCTTAGGAAGCTTGCAAGAGATGAAAGCTTTTTGGAGATCTTGCAAAGTTGCTTTTTCTGAGAGTGTAGTATTTTTTTCCCCGACCGAGACTTGTTGTCTGGTGGAAATAGTAAGACCTATTTATACAAGTCGAGATTGAAACGTACCCTGGCCTCATGAAGGAAGAGAGTAAAGGGTGAAATAATGGGAGGAGGTGGTAACCCCATGGTGTTAATGGGTGAAAACGTTTTCACCATTATTTCCTCATTTATTTGACCGCTTTATTCCTTTTCACGCTTTATTAATGTGAGCGTAGTGTACGCCGTAAGTCGTGACCGCCAAACCAAAACCCCGGAAAGCATCCCCGCCTTTGTGTTGATATATCGTTGGTTGCACCTTGAGTGCAAGTGGCGCCGCTAGTGGTGCGTGTGGCATGTGCCATTGGCATGTGCGTAATGCCTTGGTGGTAGGTTGTACGTTGAGTGTAAGTGGCAATGCCGTAGAGCCGCTAGTGGCGTGTGTGGCATGTGCCAATGGCGTGTGCGAATGCCTTGGTGGTAGGTTGTACGTTGAGTGTAAGTGGCAATGCCGAGCCATGCTAGTGGCGTGTGTGGCATGTGCCAATGGCATGTGCGGAATGCCTTGGTGGTAGGTTGCACGGTTTGCAAGTTAGGCTACCAACGTGTGTGTTTGGCATGTGCCAATGGCATGTGCGAATGCCCCGGTGGTAGGTTGCACGGTTTGCAAGTTAGGCTACCAAAATGTGTGTTTGGCATGTGCCAATGGCATGTGCGGAATGCCTTGGTGGTAGGTTGCACGGTTTGCAAGTTAGGCTACCAAATGTGGTGTGTTTGGCATGTGCCAATGGCATGTGCGGAATGCCTTGGTGGTAGGTTGCACGGTTTGCAAGTTAGGCTACCAGCGAGCGTGTTTGGCATATGCCAATGGCATGCGTGGCCGTTAGGGCCGTGGCCATGGTAAGAAAAGCTACCAAATGAGCATGTTGGCATGTGCCAATGGCATGCGTGGGTCATAGGGCCGTGGCCTTGGTAGGAAAAGCTACCAAATGAGCATGTTGGCATGTGCCAATGGCATGCGTGGCCGTTAGGGCCGTGGCCTTGGTAGGAAAAGCTACCAGCGAGCATGTTGGCATGTGCCAATGGCATGCGTGGCCGTTAAGGCCGTGGCCTTGGTAGGGAAAGCTACCAGCGAGCATTGGCTTGCTCTTCAATAGTCTGGCCTTCCCAAAAAGGCTCTACTCTACCACTAGTGTGACCCAATTCTAAAGCTTCTAACCTTTTAGCTATTGTCTGCACTCGCATCCGATTCAAAGCCTCCTTCTACCCTATTAACGTTTCCTCTGCCTAAAAGAATTGTTTTCTTGGGTTCCCTAATCAAGTTTTCCCATTGTTTGGGTCTTTTCGGCGATTTCATGCAAATATGTCATCGCCTCATCAATCGTTTGGTTTTCAAACCCACCTGTACACATAGATTCTACCGTGGTCATAGTGGAATAATCTAAACCCTCATAAAGGATCCGAACTAACCTAACCTTTTCGAGACCATGATGAGGACATTGGGCTAATAGATCATTGAACCTTTCCAAATACCTATACAAAGATTCTCCTCCCGTTGAGAAAACGTGCATTTGATTTGCGTCCTAATAGACGATGTTTTATGCCTAGGGAAAAACTTGTTCAAAAAGGCGTATGTAAGTTGTTCATATGTTTCGATTGAACTGAAGCCAAACTATATAGCCACGATTTGGCCTTATCTTTCAAGGAAAAAGGGAATAACCTGAGTTTCAAAGCATCATCATCAAGGTTTCTAATCTCTAGGGTACTACAAATTTTCAAAGTCCCTAACATGAAAATAAGGGTTTTCATTTTCTTTCCCTAAAAATATTAGGAGCAACCGTAAAGTTCCAGGTTTAAGTTCAAAATTTACTGCTTTCACTAACCCGATACACGAGGGACGAGTAGTCCTAGTCGGTTCAACAAAGCTTTCAAAGTTGCCATTTCTCGGCACTATCGGAATATTAGGGATTGTCTCCTTAAACTGAGGTTCAAAAACAGACTCTTCAAAAATCGACTTTCTAAATTGAGGTAATCGAGACGCTTAGAACTACTAGGTTTATCTTTAACAAATCTACCTAGGGCGTCTCTTTTACGTTCAGGCATGCAAAAGAATAAGGAAGGGGATTCTATGCAAACACAAATCAAGGCGACTCAACCAAAGCAACCTAGAGATTTCTAGCAAACAAAAAGCATGATGGCTCCACTTAGATTGTTTCTAGACCAGCTTCTAATCCTTCGAAAGGGAATTCGTTACAATTTAAGCAAACCCTTCTGGAATCAATCCGAGTCAAAGTAAGTTGAATAGAGGCGAGGGAAACTCAAAGGAGCTTTGATACCCAAGGCCTCACCGAATTACAATGCGGCGCAGTCACGCATTCAACTCACAAAAACCTTTATGAACTTCAAGTGTGCTTAAAAGAGTAACCAATATTTTTCGAATAACTTTCCTATTAAGCTCGTTACCCTATCGGTCTTGTTCTAGTCAAAATTTTAAGGCTTAGGTTCGCGTAGGTTACGTGTTCCTAAGGCGGGCAAGAAGAGAACGGTGATGAAATCCAAACCTTATCTTGTATGGCCAGGCCTTGCCCTTTACTAGAAAATTAAAGCAACCGTATTCAATTCCTCAAAGATATATGCAAACGAAGGAGTCCAAGAACTCGCCGACGGGGATTCGCGAGTGTTCGTAATCTTACCTCCCGTCCGCACGGGGATGAATCGTCAGAAGTCGACTCGGGCCACCGACTCCTATGTCGGTGTACGAACCCAAGGTGCGAGACAATATCGTAATTGTCCTCTTTCTCTCGCAAAACAGTTTATATTTAAAGTACCCTTCCGTAGGGTAAAAATAAAAAAAAATAATGTCCAAAGTCCCAAAAATGTCCAAAAAGTCCAAAAATAAAAAGAAAAATTACAAAAATAATTATAAACCCTAATATAGTTTTCGGAAAAAAAAAACCTAAAAAATAAATAAAAATAAAAATAAAATTCTTTCTCTTTTCTTCGTTTCTTTTCGCTTTGTCTTTGACTCCAAGTCTTTAATTATTCACCAAATCTTTGGCTCAGCCTTTCTTTCGATCCGAGATCCAAACCCGTAACCACAAGACAAATACCCAAGAAAACGTAAAATAGAACAAAAGAATAAAAACCTAAAAAAAATAATAACTCTAAAACCTAACCTAAACACAAGTCCGCGTCGGCGGCGCCAAAAATTGATGCGATTTTGAAAGTTGTAGTAAAGTGGTAAGAAAAATGTCGTTCCTCTCAGACTTGTGAAGGATTTTTAGACTCAAATAAAACTAGAAAACTCACGAAGTTTGTTATCAAGATTATAAAAAGCACTGAGACTCAGGTTTCCACTATTTTCCAATTTTTATGTGATTCAGTATTAATAATTATCATGCAATTCATACGTTCAATTGATTCTTAAATTTTGCCAATAGTAGATTTTCGAAATACTAGTTGTTAATCTCAAGCATGGAACATCAAGAGCTCTAAGCTAAGCATGCACCATCAAGTGAAAACACAAAGAGTTAGCAAAAATCTTTTTTTTTTTTTAATTTCGATTCAATGCAAATAATCATAAAAAGAATTGCAGAAATTAATTAAATAAATATTACCACATATTTGTTGGAAAAATAGTTTCCTCCGTCGCCTCAGCAAAGGGGTTTAGCTCCTCATATTAATCACTTGCTCAAAATACATGTCTATATCCCAAAAGTTGATTAAAAGGATGAAAAATAATAACACAGCCGATTTGTAACGGTGTATCGGCTTTACAGAGCAGCTGTTACAAAGAAAACTGTTACAGAACTGTCACAACCACTGTTGAATTGTCGTTGTATTTAAGACTCCTTAAACGACTGTCTTGAAGGGCCTTTTTTCTTCGTGTTCTTCCTCCTACACCAGCAGAACTCCAAAACCTGCAACTTCAATTTCTCGGCGCTGTGATGTTCTAAACTTCCCTTAACTTCTTCTAAACTTCAATACCCCTCTCTGGGACTCGAGCACACCTTTTATACACCTCCAAACCCTTTAAAACCCGATTTAATTTCTTCTTTTCTTTCCGTGGAAGTCACGGCAATAATCTCTCTGTCGAATCGTTTTACGCGTTTCCAAGCTTTCCAAATCCTCCCAAACTCTTCCTTAGATATATACGTATCTTTGGGAAGAATATCTTGCCTTTAATCTCCCTGGAATTCCAAAAATAAACCATACAGGGACCGTGTAAGCTTATTCCCCTGTTTTTCTTCCAACTCGAGTTCCAGCCCAATTTGATCGACCCAAACACCCATACGAACCCTGTTTTGATCTAACAGGCCTAGCCCATGAAAATCAGCAATTGAATCTCGCTAAAACTGGTCCAAATCATCAACCCTAATTCTGCCTGTGTAAAGAATGTTTTCCCGCCAATTTTCTGAATTTGAATGTAGAAGATGGGTGGCCCCCTAACCAGAGTAGGGGTGTATTTAGCAGATGCCTTTGGGGATGCCCTGGGGTGCAAATAACGCTGGTTTACCCTTAGTAATTTGGTTACCCCTTATCCAATCCGAGGGTCCGAATAGTAGGTGTCCTCCGGGCGGAACTTTTCGAGCCGATTTTTCCAAAAATGTTTATTGGCCAAAAATACCTACACACACATAAAATACCATAATAAGTACAAAAATGAGCACTATTAATATATAGAATCGAGACAAATTAGACACAAAAATGTGTCTATCACTAGGGCGCTATATTTGGCGTGGGCCAAAGGCATAACGGCTTGGAAATATGGCTTGCGGCACGTGTTGGCATGTGCCAATGGCACGTGCGGCCATGTTGACCCAGTTGCAAGTCTTGCAAACCTAGGGCGCTATGTTGGGCGTGGGACAAAGGCATAGCGGCTTAGAAATATGGCTTGCGGCACGTGTTGGCATGTGACAATGGCACGTGCGGCCATGTTGACCTAGTTGCAAGTCTTGCAAACCTAGGGAGCTATGTTGGGCATGGGCCAAAGGCATAGCGGCTTGGAAATATGGCTTGCGACACGTGTTGGCATGTGCCAATGGCACGTGCGGCCATGTTGACCTAGTTGCAAGTTTTGCAAACCTAGGGCGCTATGTTGGGCGTGGGTCAAAGGCATAGCGGCTTAGAAATATGGCTTGCGGCACGTGTTGGCATGTGCAAATGGCACGTACGGCCATGTTGACCTAGTTGCAAGTCTTGCAAACCTAGGGCGCTATGTTGGGCGTGGGCCAAAGGCATAGCGGCTTAGAAATATGGCTTGCGGCACGTGTTGGCATGTGCCAATGGCACGTACGGCCATGTTGACCTAGTTGCAAGTCTTGCAAACCTAGGGCGCTATATTTGGCGTGGGCCAAAGGTATAGCGGCTTGGAAATTTGGCATCACTACACCAAATCCAAGTTTTTGTCATGGAAAGAAAGTGTTAGGGAAAAATAAAAGCTAATTTCCCTAACTAAGAAAAATGGTTATGGATAGGCTGTTATATAATGTGTTAGTATTTTATCTAACTCTTTGAATCCATTAGGAAAATTAAATAGGCTAACACATTGTTTCCATTACAATATTTATCCTAACTATTTACATTTTACACTTCATATTTACTTTGTAATGTAAATTTTGTGTTATACCCATTGCTAACTCTTTCTATTACTATTGAAATGACCACTAAAGAGATGACAAGTGTCTAGTTTACCAAAATTCAGTAACACCATTACTCCATTAGGAAATTGTTATATTTTAATAAAAAAAAGGCCCTTTCAGTGATTCCTACCGGGATTTCACCAGAATGCCCAGCCTCGGCACACCGAGAAAGCCAGTTCTTGGCCACACCAAATTGTCAGCAAGATATTCTCAAATTCGAACTACGAAACTGCAAATTTATAATCATTCTTGTTTGTGAAATTACAATACATTCATATATTCATGTTCATGTCCAATGAATTTATTCACTAAAATAGAGGGTTGATACACTAGGAAAAAATAATGAACAACCTACTTTTATCAGTGTAATCCTATCTAAAGGTTACATCATGCATTAATAAATCAAAGTACACTACATGACCGATCGGATGGTGGGTGTGCAACATTTGAGTCTCCATGTGATCCCTGCGTTCAAACATTAAGTAGACATACAAATGCAATCAATGTTAACAAGATGGACCTGGTAGACAGTGATGGTGCAAATAATGTAAAAGATGGACACATCCGGTACACAACACTGATGTAAGACAGAATAAGGCTAAGGAAAAGATGAATAGGGTCTTACCGTATACTGGAAGCTGAAATGCCGTATCCGTGGTAAATCATGCACTGAAGTTTTTCCCGAAATAGCAAAGAAGAAACAAACTTGGTAACTACAAATGTCCCAAACATGCAGCTAAGACTAATTTGCAAAGGGCATAAGTACCCAAATTAATATACAAAGCAAAAGCTGGTACCTCAGATATCTGATAGAACCAGGAATTAGCATAGCAATTTGCAAGCCGTGGGATGATGTATTTCTGCATCAAAGACAACAAGGTTTGCGATATCAAGAATCCCTGACTTGTCAACATAAACATGATAAATCTTTTAAATATGATATTATGCATAGACTGAGTAGTTGATTCGAATTAAAATAATGAATCTTACCTTCTGCCTTGACAGACTCCCTTAGAGGATCAAAATATTTAGCAGAGTGCTGCAATCATTCATTCGCCAGCTTTTTAAGTACACCTTGTCCTGCAGTCACACATGTTTTAGAGAGCCCAATATCTCGGATAAACTAAAACCAACTTACTATTAAAAGTAGAATGATCAGTTAGCAAATTGATACAAACTGTAGGAGCAGCAAGAATTCCTTACCAGTATTTGTAAATATCTTAGGACAGGGTGTACTGCCTCAAACCTCTCAGTTTCCAACAAAAATAGATAAATTATCATCAACACGTCTAGAGTAGCATCACAGAACACATAACCATGAAGCATGATTGATGCTTCTAAGTGCTAGAGGTGCTAACCCTAACCCGAGCTACGGACGCAGGAAATGTAAGTCACATTAAAAGCTGAAGGTGGAACCATAAGATCACCGTTTCTATCCGTGCCATTTAATTTAACAAGATAGGGCGAGCTTCCAGAGATAACAAGATTCTGAAACCAAAAAAGGACATAAAAAAAATTTCAGGTACATAACATAAAAACCAATAACAAGTAGTCAAAAACAAACAATTCAAGTCAAAACCAACCTATCCGCTAATTGCAATATGCCAATATCAAATCCATCGACTGGGGATTAAATGATTTTGCATTGATGATGAGTAAAAAACCATATCCCATGAAATTGCAAAAATGAAATTGCAATTTAACCAAATACCTAATGCCAATAAACATCTAAAGAAAACTAGTAATTAGCCTAAAACAGAATGAAACAAAGCAAAAACAAAACAAAGTTGCAACAACTATGTAAATTAACGAACGAGAAGCAATAATAATGTTCACTTACTCTAACGAACAATAAGTAACTTCACTAGGTACAATCCATAAATTACTTGCTGCAAGTCCAAATAATTTATTCACTAATTCCCAATTGATGATGCACTTCCAATATTCGTCTTCTCCGACCTACAAAAATCCCTAGTCCAAAACCCAAGAAATCAAATTACAAAAGCGAAGACAAAAATTGAAATTGAAACTAAAATTGTATCTTTTTGTTTCCGTGATACAACCCAAATCACCCCATTAGAAAATCGATGTTCCTAGACCTTCCCTTCTCTTTCTCCTTTGCTTTCTCCTCTTCATACAAATTTGATGCGTAGATATTAGCAAGATATATGTACTAATCAGATCAAGAAGAAAGTCCGTATGACGTTATCAACTTCAACATAATTTCACTTACACAAAACAACCTTCAGCATATGAAACCCCTATAAGAAATCGAAAATAAAATCATTGGAGTTGTCTGAAATTAAAATCAAAATCAAAAAAGTTTTTTAGATTCTAGGTTTAGAGTTCTTAAAACAAATCGAAGCAGCTAATGATTTCAGTTGAAGACATGGCCGATCCGTAAGTGGAAGAAGAAAAAGAAACGAGAAATTTTTCCGACTTAGGGTTTCTTCTGAGACGGAAGATTCGAGAGATTAGAAGAGGAAAGGGAAGTTCGGTGATGAAATTTCTTTTGGTATTTTATGTAAAAAACATTGAACGGTAGAGATTTAGTTAGGGCATGTCATACGGATTAGGGATATCTTTGGACGGTAAAGATTTGACTAGGGATTGTCATACGGATCAAGGCAAGTGTGTTTTCTTTGTGCTTTTGTGCTTTCTCTTTGTGCTTCCGGTTTGAATTTCGACTAGCCACATAGGTCATAAAGTAATTTTTACTAGTCATATTGGTCATGAAATAGCTTTAGTTCACACTAGTAGACTCAAGAAGCATAAAAACTATGAATCAAGAAGCTCCGGCAGGGTTCTGACTTCAAATTGATACATTATCGAAATCGATAAATATGAAGCTCAGTGTCGATTAGAACTTCAAATGTGGTATAACGACATACAAACTATGAACCAAGAAGATCCGGGGATGGTTCTGAATTCAAACTTAGCATGATACATCATCGAAATCGATAAATATGAAGCTCAGTGTCGATTCGAACTTCAAATGTGGAATAACGACATACAAACTATGAACCAAGAAGCTCAGGGAGGGTTCTGACTTAAAACTTAGCATGATACATCATCGAAATCGATAAATATGAAGCTCAGTGTTGATTCGAACTTCAAATATGGTATAATGGCATACAAACTATGAAGCAAGAAGCTCCGGGAGGGTTCTGACTTCAAACTTAGCATGATACATCATCGAAATCGATAAATATGAAGCTCACTGTTGATTCGAACTTCAACTATGGTATAACAACATACAAAATATGAACCACAAAGCTCCGGGAGGGTTCTGACTTCAAACTTAGCATGATACATCATCGAAATCGATAAATATGAAGCTCAGTGTCGATTCGAACTTCAAATGTGGTATAACGGCATACAAACTATGAACCAAGAAGTTCCGGGAGGGTTCTGACTTCAAACTTAGCATGATACATTATCGAAATCGATAAATATGAAGCTCAGTGTCGATTCGAACTTCAATATGCGAGAACGAACAATTAAGCTACTATAAGTCGACATATTGTATGCATAACCTAGCTCCGAGATCGAAACCTGGTCGTGAGTGGACTACAATAAGTCAGAAACTTGGTAAGAACGATTTATCCATCCATTTATAGGTAAGATTCCTTCTGAATATTCCCCGAAACTTTAAATAAACCCTATTCTGCAATTCAGTTTTATTAGCAACTTTGGATAAGAAATAATTCTAAATAATATATATAAATTGGAAAAAATTCAGATATTGTTATCAAAATCGAACTGAGGATTATCCAAGTGAATATTAAAGATAAGTTTCCATAATCGAACTTACAACAAACAAGATTCGACATAAGTTGCACATATATAAATTGATAAGTAAATTGCGGATCAACAAGATCGACTTTTTAATTCTAACAGGAAGTTTAGATTGAATGAGATTAATGAAATAGATGTAAGTGCACGATTGATGAGAAGTTTGAAGATATTGGTAGATATAGTCACATATCAATTGTTGAGGTACGAGATCAACTAAATTCTTGCAGACACTTACAAATAATTTGAAGAAATTGGTAAATTACTAAATTTTGAACGATATTTGACAAAATAGATGTCAATTCACTATACACAATTCAAAATTCTTAGAAATTAGTTAAAAACCAAATTTTTTTATCTAAATAGCAGATTGCCATGCTATCGGATGACAAAGTTGTCTTAAATTAGGCAAGTGCGTACTAAACAAGAAAATGCGCAACTAATCGGCAATAAATCATTTGGTGTAGTTATCGATAATTTGCATTACTGAAACACGTTACCGTTCCATATAAACTGCACAAACAATTTCACACATTTATATAATTTGCACTACAAAGAAAACATTGATGAAAGATGCAAATGAGTGAACCTGGCGTGAATCGAACACGCATTTTCTGCATCGAAGTCAGACGTGCTACCATTGCACCACAGATTCATTAGTATTCAAACACGTATAGATTAAAGAATTATATAATTATCTTCCGAATTTGATTTTTAGTCTCTATGTGAACTAAAATTAAAATCACCATGTTAGCTTCTCATGTGGTGTGAAAGAAAGCAATAAAGTCTACAAACACATTTAATCACTCAAACAGACACAAGCAAGCACAAAAAAGTCAATCGAACACCTAGTTTTGTGAAAACCCTACGAAAATTGTGTGGGAGAAAGAACTGAAACATAACAGTCAGCAACAAGTTTTAAAAATTGTTATCTTTGGACAATATTTTCTAGATCAAATGCATCTTTAACTCCGTGGCTTACAAATTCTCACGTATCACACAGGTAAAGATATATTGGTGCTGACCCAATAGTATCTAATTACTAAAGAAATCCATCAGAGTTCATAACTGCACCTTGGAAAGCATTTTTAGAAGTCACTCTACTGTCCACTTCGATCCTTGGGTTCACCCCTGCATATGCACATCTAAGAAATGTCATAAACCAATAATTGACTTTCGGCATACAGTTAGAAATGTCATAAACCAACAGCAGTAGCACCAAACAACAAAATGTCAACATTCAACTTGATCTAGAATTAGGACCAGGACTGACGTCAAATGGGAAATCATCAGTATAAATTAAATAGTAGTGTGCAAGTTTTCCTTCCGTAATCCACTATCCTCAGTTGATTAAACATAACAATACTATGTGGATTCAGCATACACTAAATATTGCTCATGTACTAGTCAAGAAATCACTGTTGTTTGGCGTTACAGAAACTTAATGTATCAAACTGTACAGGCATGCAAGATTTTCTATAAAGTGGACAGACTCCTGAAAGGCAAAAAAAAAAAAAAAAAAAAAAAAAAAAAAAAAAAAAAAAAAAAAAAAAAAAAAAAAAAAAAGGGCCGATGTAACACTAGGGTTTGGGTGTCTATGGCAGTTCGGCAGCATTTTCTTTACGATTGCCAATGGGACAATAGGTACATTAAAAGGATAGGACTAAAGAATCTTTGCGAAGAGTGTACTGGGAAAAATAAATTTGAAGATAAATCTTTTAAACCAAAACATACCTTGTTCGAGAAATCGAAGGAAACCTCTTCGGTGTCGCTTCAAATTTTAGGAAGTATGCTGCAAAGACCAATCTTCTGGGTGATGGCATAAAAGCATCCTTACCACTCTCAGCAGATCTGTTATAGATTACACATTCACCCAGGTGAATAACAACTAACCCCTTAATGAACAATTTCTTATGAGCTTGAGATCAGTTCGAGTATATAAGTGAGATGGCTTCATGTGCCTAGAAAGGATTCAACTGCATTTGGTGAACAACATTGTAGGATACATGTATAGTAGTCACAGATAGTGAGTACCTTAATTTCTTTATAGAGCTTCTCCTCCTCACCATTGATCTTTTCAAGTGTGATGAAGTTGGCGCCAGGTTTGCACGGCTCGTTTCGGGTCTTGTGATTCAATAGCATCTCTGCTCGACTGAAGTGATATTGAAGACCAACTTGAAGCCAATGCACAAAAGACATTTTGCCGAGTTGAAGCTTTTTCCTATAAAAGAAATAACACTTAAAATGAAATTTCTTGTCTTATATCAATTAAGAACAGGAACAATAAACGGAAATCAAGATCTGGTAAAAATTACTCATACATTTACTACATATCTATTAAACACATACGCCAAATGATAGTCCTGTTTACAGGGTCTTTAGAGGGTCAAAACCCATTTCCACATTCTGTTCGTCAGATGAAAGAAATTTACCACAATGTAGCTACCTTCAAAGGACGCTCTGCTTATCAGAGTAGGTTAGTCTTTTGGGCATGAAATATCAAAAGTGGAAATCATGGATCATGCAAGCAACGTTGTGGGCATACATACACAAACAAATAAGCTCATGAATTTACATCCCATTGCACTGCATCATTTTAGAAAACAATAAGCATTGAACTCAAAGCTCCACACTTATAAGACAACAACACAAATCCTGCTCAAAATCCCAAATCGTGATAACGAGTTCTTAAAACAAGTAATAAGGTTACCAACGAAAAAAATTGCTCTATGACCAGATAATTAAATCAGCACAAGATCATGTATCAAAAGATTCAGATCAAAAAGTAAAGTTGACCCAAACACCAAAATAGGCATATATAATCTACTGACTTCCTACAATGATTGAGGTTGCAGTGAGGCTTTTGCCCTTCAACTTACAAACTATTTTCAACAATACACATTCACCCTAGAAGCTTAACATAAGCTTCAAATTTAAAAATTATGATAATCCAATGGCAGAAATAGCACACCAGTACACTACTATGCATCGGCAACACTGATCAGAATATATAAACAATCCAAAATCTACAGACTATCGCAAAATGACATCAATCCCATAACTTAACAGAGAACTTATAGACCATAACCACCACAAACAGAAAAAACCAAAAATAAATAAATTCAACAATCATAAACCCCCAATTAAAACCTAATTGAAAAATCCCTCATTGTTCAAACCCTAGGTTCATAATTGAAAAATTGTAATCATAGTAATTGATGAAGTACAAGAAGACGAACCATACCAGCAACGATAACCAATGGATTTCACCGGATTTCACCGGAAATAAATCAACTTCTTCGTTCTTATTTCTCTTCAAATTCACTGAAACTGATGAGTTGAAGAAAACACAGCGAAATCATAAGAATGAAGATGGGATTTTCTTTGATTGGATCACAAGACTGATGACGGATTTTCCTTTATTGGAGTTCGATTTGAAATTGATTGGGTTTTTTATTTTCAATCTAAGGTGCAGAAGGAGATAGAAAATTCGTCCAAGTCTTTGGTTTGGTGACTTTGGTCCTGTCGACAGTGGCTGGGAAGTATATGAACTGAATCTTTTTTATCCCACAATATTTGTTCCGGGTTTGGATTATTCCAAGGTTCTAGCCCCAATAGTCGGTTCCAAGCAGAAGATTTATAAAATCTTAAAATTTTATTTTACATTTTCAAAATTTGAAAATAAACCATTGTGTTAGCAATGCCTAGGTGTGTTACCAATGAAAATGATAAAAAGTTATAAAGATGGGGTTTATTTTGATGTGCATCCAATTTTGGGTAGAAATAGTTGTAATAGTTATTTAGTTAAAAATGTGTTAGATATGTATAACTAATTGTCTCACACTTTGAATAGTTATTTAGTTTTTATGAGATAATTTCTAATTATGGTAACTATTTCTTAACTTGCTAACTCTTTATAAGGGTTACTAGAACTATAATGGATTAGTTGAGTTACCAAATCAAAATTAGTTAGGAATCTTATTGTTAGAAAAACCTAGATTTGGTGTAGTGCATTGTTGCCATGGTGCACAGGGTGCGGCTTGGTTTGGTATTGTTGCCGTGGTGCGCAGTGTGCGGCTTGGTTTGGCATTGTTGCCGTGGGTGCAAAGATGCGCTTGGTTTGGCATTGTTGCCATGGTGCGCAGGGTGCGGCTTGGTTTGGCATTGTTGCCGTGGTGCGCAGTATGCGGCTTGGTTTGGCATTGTTGCCATGGTGCGCAGGGTGCGGCTTTGTTTGGCATTGTTGCCGTGGTGCGTAGTATGCGGCTTGGTTTGGCATTGTTGCCATGGTGCGCAGATATCGCTTGGTTTGGCATTGTTGCCATGGTGCGCAGTATGCGGCTTGGTTTGGCATTGTTGCCATGGTGCGCAGTATGCGGCTTAGTTTGGCATTGTTGCCATGGTGCGCAGGGTGCGGCTTGGTTTGGCATTGTTGCCGTGGTGCGCAAAGATGCGGCTTGGTTTGGCATTGTTGCCGTGGTGCGCGCAGATGCGGCTTGGTTTGGCATTGTTGCCATGGTGCGCAGGGTGCGGCTTGGTTTGGCATTGTTGCCGTGGTGCGCAAGATGCGCTTGGTTTGGCATTGTTGCCATGGTGCGCAAGATGCGGCTTGGTTTGGCATTGTTGCCATGGTGCGCAGATGCGGCTTGGTTTGGCATTGTTGCCATGGTGCGATAAGATGCGGCTTGGTTTGGCATTGTTGCCATGGTGCGCAATATGCGGCTTGGTTTTGAATTAGGGTTCTCGTGTAAAACCTAATCCGGTATTTTGAAAAATACCCCTATTAATTGTTTACACCTGAGTTAAATGCTCTTAGTTAATGTGTTGCGGGTAACACTAGGTCATGGTTTTTTACGATTTTATCCTTTGTCTAAAAACCACCATCAACACCTAGCAACTCGGAAAGTCCCCAGGCCAAGGAACGGAGAACGAAGAATCGTGCTGGCGGGTTCCGGACGGTTTCAAAAGACCCTTCCTCACCTCTCGTGTCTTTCGGTTCTTCCAATAACTGTATGTGTCGCTTCTTCTTTGGTTTTTCTCAAAACACATGAATTTCTCCGAAAACATGCGTCTTGTTTCCTCCAGGGCTTCGGTAGTGTTAATGCTTTACTGCCTTGCACGCTGCCAGAGACGATTTTCTTCAAAGAATTCCAGAAAGATCGAGCCTTCTCATAGCGATGATGAGTCGAGAAAGAAGAAAGTTCGACAAGTGAGAGTGGCTCCTCCGCAAAGACTCTGGTTCTTTTTTGGGAAGTGGTTCGGTGAGTTTCGCTTCTTTCTTTCTTCTTCTGTTTCTTCTCTTTGAAAAATGTCTAAACTCGAGTTCGCAGGAGGAATCCGATTCGGAGGATGATTCTGGGGTAGAGGCACACGAAAACTTGCCTTTGGTGACCACCGCTGGTGACTTGGAGATGGGCGTTAGCCAATTGCAGGGCACGATGTGGCTCAAACGGCGGATGATTCTCTGATGGTTATTGCCGTAGACATGGAGGAAAACCCTCTCATGAGTCGTGAGGCCAGTGCAGCGCCATTTTGATCCTCCGTACTTGGTTCCTTATCCGGTCATGTGTTTGGTTGGCGGCTTCAGCGTGCCGGCTAAGCACGAGGCGTTGTACACCGTAACTGGGAGAAATACTTTTGACATATGGCCACAACCAAGAAAGTCACTAGTCGATTTGCACGATTAAAGCGTGTAGAAGAGGCTTTATCTTCCATCGTGGATATGCGTGAGGTGACTGGTCACACCGTTTCAAGACGTTATTTCCAACTGGGAGCACCATCGCGACGTGTGCGTATAGAAGGAGTTCAACACTTCGTGGTTTTTTCGAAGGCCTTGCTGAGATCCAAAAGTTGAAAGATGCAAAGAATCAAAGCCTTTCCGCCGAGGAGATTGCACGACAGAGGTAGAACTCGAAAAACTTTCCAAGATGTTGACTATGAAGAGAGCGGCTCTTGAAGATGCAAAGTTGACTTTTTCCAAGAAGAACAGCACCTCTGTTGGATGATTTTCCTTGAATGTTTCTCCGTTAAACTTTCATTTAGGTTCATTTTTTTTTGAAAGACATATTGGATGTCTGGTTCAAAGTTTGACCGGTTTTGGTAGACAGCTGGTAGCTTTTGAGGATATTGGATTATTTCTGGATAAATGGTTTTGATAATATGACTCGATTATGTTTTGGGAAAGGAATATTGCCTTTATGAAAGTGCGTGCTAGCAATAGGCACAATACTTCTAGTATAATAGTTTTACTAAGAACCTAAAAACAAATCGTATATCTTGCGCATCCCGAATTTACTCACTTCATAGGTTTTGCGAACATGCCTCTCTTCTAGTAAAAGGCGGTTTTATTGGTAGCATCGCCATGACAAGTCCCCAATCACTCGGTTGCATCTTCAACCGAGTCCCCGCTTTCTTGTGTAGTTTTTACAACTGGAAACCGGGTCGTCTGGTAGTTGCGTCGGATTGAGTCGTCATCCCCTACCGTATTGACATCTGGTCGAAGAACGAGATCGACAGTCTGACATTGTAGCCGATAGATCAATCCTCCGGCTGTGGTCGCCAATTGTTTATGGGTGAAAATCGTTTCTGCCGATTTCAGTAAATTCGGTGGGTGAGTGAGAAACTGGTTTAAACCCTAAACAAATGTGCCGCACGTGAGCACTTTGTAGATTCGAGAGATCAATCCGTACAAGTCCGGCCTAAACCAAGAAATGGCCGCCCGGACTTGCTTCGGTCACAAAGTGAAGGAGAAGGGTTGATTTGGGGAGGGAAGCAAAGAAAGGTGTTGAGACCAGAATAGTTCTGGGAGAGTAGTGTCTCGACTTGTATCGTAAAGTGAAAGCTTAGGAAGCTTGCAAGAGATGAAAGCTTTTGGAGATCTTGCAAAGTTGCCTTTTCCGAGAGTGTAGTATTTTTTTCCCGACCGAGACTTGTTGTCCGGGTGGAAATAGGTAAGACCTATTTATACAAGTCGAGATTGAAACGTACTCGGCCTCATGAAGGAAGAGAGTAAAGGGTGAAATAATGGGAGGAGGTGGTAACCGCATGGTGTTAATGGGTGAAAACGTTTTCACCATTATTTCCTCATTTATTTGACCGCTTTATTCCTTTTCACGCTTTCTTAATGTGAGCGTAGTGTACGCCGTAAGTCGTGGACCGCCAAACCAAAACCCTGGAAAGCATCCCCCAGTTTTGCGTTGATATATCGTTGGTTGCACCTTGAGTGCAAGTGGCGCTGCTAATGGTGCGTGTGGCATGTGCAGAATGCCTTGGTGGTAGGTTGTACGTTGAGTGTAAGTGGCAATGCCAGAGCTGCTAGTGGCGTGTGTGGCATGTGCCAATGGCGTGTGCGGAATGCCTTGGTGGTAGGTTGTACGTTGAGTGTAAGTGGCAATGCCAGAGTCGCTAGTGGCGTGTGTGGCATGTGCCAATGGCATGTGCGAATGCCTTGGTGGTAGGTTCCACGGTTTGCAAGTTAGGCTACCAGCGTGTGTGTTTGGCATGTGCCAATGGCATGTGCGGAATGCCTTGGTGGTAGGTTGCACGGTTTGCAAGTTAGGCTACCACTCGTGTGTTTGGCATGTGCCAATGGCATGTGCGGAATGCCTTGGTGGTAGGTTACACGGTTTGCAAGTTAGGCTACCAAAGTGTGTTTTTGGCATGTGCCAATGGCATGTGCGAATGCCTTGGTGGTAGGTTGCACGGTTTGCAAGTTAGGCTACCAAATGAGCGTGTTTGGCATGTGCCAATGGCATGCGTGGCCGTTAGGGCCGTGGCCATGGTAAGAAAAAGCTACCAATGAGCATGTTGGCATGTGCCAATGGCATGCGTGGACGTTAGGGCCGTGGCCTTGGTAGGAAAAGCTACCAGCGAGCATGTTGGCATGTGCCAATGGCATGCGTGGTCATAGGGCCGTGGCCTTGGTAGGAAAAGCTACCAACAGCATGTTGGCATGTGCCAATGGCATGCGTGGCCGTTAAGGCCGTGGCCTTGGTAGGGAAAGCTACCGGCGAGCATGTTGGCATGTGCCAATGGCATGCGTGGAAGACTTGGCCTAGGTTGTATGGTTCGTAAGCCTAGGGCGCTATATTTGGCATGTGCCAATGGCATAGCGGCTTGGAAATATGGCTTGTGGTGCGTGTTGGCATGTGTCAATGGCACGTACGGCCATGTTGACCTAGTTGCACGTTTTGCAAGCCTAGGGCGCTATATTTGGCATGCGCCAATGGCATAGCGGCTTGGAAATATGGCTTGTGGCACGTGTTGGCATGTGCCAATGGCACGTACGGCCATGTTGACCTAGTTGCACGTTTTGCAAGCCTAGGGCGCTATATTTGGCATGCGCCAATGGCATAGCGGCTTGGAAATATGGCTTGTGGCACGCGTTGGCATGTGCCAATGGCACGTACGGCCATGTTGACCTAGTTGCACGTTTTGCAAGCCTAGGGCGCTATATTTGGCATGCGCCAATGTCATAGCGGCTTGGAAATATGGCTTGTGGTACGCGTTGGCATGTGCCAATGGCACGTACGGCCATGTTGACCTAGTTGCACATTTTGCAAGCCTAGGGCGCTATATTTGGCATGCGCCAATGGCATAGAGGCTTGGAAATATGGCTTGTGGTACGCGTTGGCATGTGCCAATGGCACGTACGGCCATGTTGACTTAGTTGCACGTTTTGCAAGCCTAGGGAGCTATCTTTGGCATGTGCCAATGGCATAGCGGCTTAGTTTGGCATGGTTGCCAATGAGTGTGATATGTAGTTTGGTTTTGGCGTTGCTGCCATGGCGCGCAGTGTGCGGCTTGGTTTTGGCATTGTTGCAATGGTGCGCAGTGTGCGGCTTGGTTTTGGCGTTGTTGCAATGGTGCGCAGTGTGCGGCTTGGTTTGGCATGGTTGCCGTGGTGCGCAGTGTGCGGCTTGGTTTGGCATTGTTGCCATGGTGCGCAGCAGCGCTTGGTTTGGCATGGTTGCCGTGGTGCGCAGTGTGTGGCTTGGTTTGGCATTGTTGCCATGGTGCGCAGTGTGCGGCTTGGTTTGGCATGGTTGCCGTGGTGCGCAGTGTGCGACTTGGTTTGGCATTGTTGCCATGGTGCGCAGTGTGCGGCTTGGTTTGGCATGGTTGCCGTTGCGCAGATGCAGCGCTTGGTTTGGCATTGTTGCCATGGTGCGCAGATGTGCGGCTTGGTTTGGCATTGTTGCCGTAGTGCTTAGCAGCGGCTTGGTTTGGCATTGTTGCCATGGTGCGATGTGCGACTTAGTTTGGCATTGTTGCCGTGGTGCGTAGCAGCGCGCTTGGTTTGGCATTGTTGCCATGGTGCGCAGCATGCGACTTAGTTTGGCATTGTTGCCATGGTGCGCGATGTGCGGCTTAGTTTTGGAATTAGGGTTCCGTGTCGAAAACCCTAATCTGCATTTTGAAAAAATACCCCTATTAATTATTTACACCTGGAGTTAAATGCTCTTAGTTAATGTGTTGCGGGTAACACTAGGTCATGAGGTTTTACGATTTTACCCCTTGTTTAAAAACCACCATCAACAGTCGCAAAAAAAAATTCCTAACTGAAAACGTCGCAACAAATATTTCCTAACTGTTCGATTACGTCGCAAAAAATATTACCCAACCGAACTTTAGTTCGGTTAAGTCGCAAAAAATGTTTCTTAACCGAACTTTAAGTTCGGTTTGATCCTAAAAAGTTTTAAATATTTATGTAACCGAACTATTTAATGGTCACACTAAATATATAGTTCGGTTTGATCGCAAGGAAAAATTTCAATCTTTTGTAACCGAACTTCTTACTGGTAACTAATCATTACTAATCATTATTAATCATACAAATCATGGATCATTAAGTTTGTTTTTGGTCATAAATTTGGGTAATCGAATTTAATCGGAAAAAAAATTAAAATTTCTCGCAAAGAAAATTTTCAATTTTTTGTAATAGAACTTCTTAATGGTAACTAATCATTACTAATCATACTAATCATTAATTAATGACTAATTAATCGTTAAACTAACATATTTAATTAAGGATGGTAAGTTTGATATTAAGAAAAATATTTAGATAAGGGGTGATTTAGGATTAATTATAATGTCTTGTGTAAAATAGAATCATGGTCCCCACAAAAAAACCATGGTCCCAAAAAATGGTTCAATATTATAGGCTATAGCCTATAGAAACCCAAATTGTGATAACTGGGCTTGCAATCAAATACCCATCGGAGTAGCTTAAGGGCATTACAATTTTTTCTTCTATAAAGCAATGAAACCCTAGAATTTCTTTATTTTACGCACAAAGTGAGAGTAGAGACTATCATTGTAAGGGAGTGAGGCGGAGTTAAGCTAGAAGTTAGCGTAATCGGATGAGTTCTTTTGATTGGAGTTCCGGTTTTACAAATACACAGATCTTTGAATATATCACAATGATTTCTCCTCTCAAAACCGAATTGTTAAATGTTCTAAAACGCCCGATACATGCGTAAGTACCCGATCTCTGAGATGATCGTTGGTAAGATCTGTGAAATAATGGTGTTCTTTGATGTTTTCATGGTGTTAATTAGCCCACAAAATTAACATTCATGTTTTGTGTTTTATTTTCTATGCAGGGATTTTGTCGTATTTATATATGAGATACCATCCTTCAACGGACCTTACCACTAGAATTGATATCGTGTGGGATAAATTTGCCGCTTTAGCATCATCCACAATGTAGACTATTGAATTGGTAGATCTGCAGAAAATTTAAGATCTTATTAGATATTGGTGATCATCAAATGAGAGATGTTTGAAGTGAAGTATCAATTCGTGTCTAGTTAAGCAATTGACCGTGACACAAATCAAGTAATTTTTTTAGTTGGAAAAATCTCGTGGTGAATTCATACCTCGATTTAGGCAAATCCTTGTACTTGTAAGAAAGATCACATCCACATTTCAATTGTTTGAGAAAATTTACTTTGTAGACCTTACAACTTGAATTGATCTTTACCCGCATTTTTTATTGTTGAATCGGTTCGCTTTTCCAAACATAGTTATCTTCATAATTTATCATGAGCAAGTAGTTTGTATCGTATCAATTTACTCTTGTTTGTACAAGACACGGGTCATTCCTTTTTCTCAAACCAATTTATTCTTGTTAGGTGAGGGTTGAGAAGTTCAGGTGAGGGTTTAATGACATTCTTATTTGAGTACTTCATAGTAGGTTATCGAAATGGCTTCGACTCTTTCTGCGTATTGTGCACTCTAGCCACAACTCTTTGCATAAATGCATAAAAATGTTTGGTTGCAGAATTTTGGCATGCTGAATTACTTGAATTTGATATTTTTACTCTGCATATAAGTTTTACACCATGTTATGTTATTGACTTGATAATTAGCTAAGTTGAGCAGAGATTGACACCCAAAAGGGATACATTAAACTATAGGATATGGGTTAGTAAATCAGTTGGTATAATTAAGTTACGTGTTGCGTATATTCAGTAATGTAACAGGATGCGAACTAAACCTATGTGCAAAGTTCTCAATGTTAGCAGTTAACTACAGGAACTATAACCTCTGTCATTTGTTGCTTACTTACAAATGCAACCATGAGTATATCAGTGATCGGTCTATGTTTTAGTTTGCAGGGAAAAATGATAGCAAAGATGTTTTTGACTAATCGGGCACAAATAGACTAAATGCTTATCTCAAAGAACCTATGATGGGCCTCACGTGTGGGTGTAGGAAGTTAACTATTACAACAAAATGAGGTGAAGAGAGAGCAACTTTGAGAGTCTAGACTAGATATTTTAGGAGAGAGAAAGATTGTTTGCTCCCCAAGTTAGAGCTTTCTTATTAGTTTATATCAAATTTAAAGATCTTAATGAAAACTCTTGTGATTTCCATGAGTTTAACCTAGATTGTTCTATAGATTTTTACTTAGGGTGTGGTTGTAAGATTTCCTGCAACTACAGATTTGGTTGTGATGATTTTGATTATCATAGAGATAAAGAGATTTCATATATGATGTTTGTTGAGTTTCAGAGTTTCTATCATTCATCTTTCACTACAGAGAAGATGGAGGCTAGAGAAAGATTTTGAGGCAAAACTTTTCTACTTACAAGGCATTGGGATCTGGCCTGTGTATATTAGGATTAACTGTAACCGTTGATTTGCTTGCATTATTTGATTGAGAGGTCAACACGTCCCCTATGTCTGACCGTAATTTCTGAACGATATTTCTATCAGAAACGGTGTTGATTAGGTTTTCTATACTCAAAGCCTTGATATATCATTATATTGAATGTCCAAAATTTTCTTTCCCTAAATTAAGTAGATCTACAACATCATTAATATAATTCAAATTCATATGACTACGTAACTTGACTAATCTCACGCCCAAAACTCTTCATATCACAAGCAGTTCAAGTGTCTCTTCATATCTAACAGAGGTATCATCAAAATTTCGTTAGTTTGATCGCACTCTAAATATGAAGTACAGAATCCAAGTCCTTCCTTACAATGAAATTTTCTAAGGTAAAATTTCGTAGAAATTACATGGGGTGAAAAAGAAGATAATGTAAAAAGTGGGTAACTAACACCACCCAAGAGATACATACGAGTGTTTTTCAGCATACTATCTCCACCACCACCAAAGCTCATACTATCTTACCACCACTGAAACTCATACTATCTCCACCACAACTTAGCAGTAGCATTTGAAGAAGAAGAACCGGCCATCAAAATTACCCAAGTCTATCTCTCTCCTTTTCAGTTTTCACTTGAGATTTATCATATAAACCCTTGAAATCGAACAAATCTACCACAAAAAGTCTAATAAGATCAAACTGATAAAGACCATAGTCTTGCTTGTATCAAATTATCTTATATCTATGGTTTATATATGGCTCTCAGTTTTCCACAAACCGTGGATCATTGTTTTCCGATTAGTTACAACTTACAGGGAACCCAAAATTAATGGAGAGTCTTTCTGACGACTGCATAGTAGTGCATGGCACACCATCCATAAATTTCGATCCGGAAATCCCTTTCAAGTTCCAAAAAATAAAAATGAAAACATCTCCAAAGGCAAAACTATGCACAAATGGCTTGAACAGTAAGTTCCAAAAAATAAATTAATATATATATATATATATATATATATATTTATATTGAATAGTAAAAAAGATTAATTATTTTGAAGCCAATAAAATCGAATGAAACTATTTACAAAGATATGTATGTTTTTGTCATTTGCTATAACAACAATGGTTGAATTTGATATTTTACCAAACACACTTTAACTGTTTTTTTAACCAGCTTTAACTTTAGTTAATATTTTACTAAACGTCAAACTGTTTTTTTCTCACAGCACGGCACAACAACGCACAGCAGAAAAGTGCTTTTACAAAAGTTGCAGCAATACCAAACTAAGCCTAAGTCAGGATGTATCCAGTTTCATCCTTATTTTTTTTTGTCCATTTCACCCATACTAAGTTTTACTCGTCCATTTGAACCAGATTTTAAAAATATTTGGACAAATGACCCATTTTCCGTAAATGTTATCCATGGGTTCTTCCATAAAACCCAGATTCTTGCTTATCATCATAAACAACCTACTTCACGTCAAGTTTCATCACTCCACTGTCAGAGGGCACAACTGATATAAGACAGGGATGGACGTGAGATTAATCAATGTAATTCTCTTATCTTTGTTGTAAGTTGCATGAAATTGAATTACTTCGATGAGGCTAAGAATTTTTTTTTTTTTTTTGATCGCAAACTGTATAAAACAGCTGGAGACACCATTTCAATTTCCACATCCAATGTACTCTCTGAATACAATTTTATTCGTTGAACATATAAACATTTGATTTGAGAAAAATACCCTTTACATGTTTACACAAACCTAGAGATATTTCAAATAAATAAATCTGTATCCTCGTACCCACATTTTGTAAAAACATCCAACAGCATCCACGTGTAAGAAAAAAACATAATCAACACCTTCTGTGATAGATACCTCGGTCAGAAATCACGCTCAGGCATAGGGGACGTGCTGGCCGTTCAATGAAATTATCCTAGCAAATTGACGGTTACGGTTAACCCTAATACAAAGGGCAGATATCGCTGCCTTATAAATAGGAAAGTTTTTCTTTTAGCCTCAGTCGTCTCTGTTGTGAGAGATAGAAACCTTAAAAATCAATAACACATCAGACATGAAATTTCTATGTCTCTATGGTAATTCTTCATGAGCGGATAAACATCTTCTACAACATTTTACAGCATAATGATTTCTCCTCTCAAAAATGTATAATATTGTTGTTCCATGAATGGATCAACCATCTCCCTAGTACCTGTCAAATGGAACAACAGTACACGGCTAAAAGGTGCTAAGTGACGCGAAATCAAGTGACATCTAGGAAGTGTTTGCGTTATGAACTTTTGCAATATTTCTGTATCGTTTTGCATTGAAGATCTGTGATTTTATTTAATGAGAAATTTGGTATCACGGATTCTATTTTTGATAAGAAGTTAAATGTTTGTATGGTGAACAACTATATGCATTATGAATAGTTCCTGTTCTTCATGACAAAAGATGTATTTCAAATTACAGTTTTAATTTTTTGTTTTCCCTTCGGATCTTAGTTAAGTTACTGTTCAAGCCGTTTTTGCTTTCTTTCTGCTCCTGATATTTGTGGACGAAGTTTATATCGCCTGATAGATTGGTAGTTTTATTTTGGTGGAGATATAATTTTATAATTTCTTTTGAGAGAATGAAAAAAGTATCATCAAATAATGAAATATATAATTATAATTCTTCATCAGTTAGGGTTTATTTTTATTTTTGCTCGGTTATCAGTTAGGGTTTATTAGACTCTCTCTGGTCAGATTTGTTTGATTTCAAGGGTTTATATGATAGATCTCAAGTGAAAACAGAAAAACGGTTCTTCTTCAGATGCTAATGTTAAACTAAATTGTACTACTACCTAGTGGTGGTGATAGAGGTCTGGCCATGAGATTAATCAAGATAATTTCTTATCATTGTTGAAAGTCATGTGAAATTGAATTCATTTTAGACTTAATGAAGATGTTGATATTTTTCTTATCATCGTTGAAAGCTGTTGGCATCTTTGAAGAGAAATTAATTTTAGACTTTGAATATATTGATCAAGGCTTTGTGTAAACTTCATCAAATTATGCCTGCAATTTCTATGACGGAGGAAATGCCAAAGTATGGTCCCAGAAAGGTTTATTGAAGATGGATGCAAGAACAATAGAGATGAGGAAGGGTATTTTACGCATGGATCGGCGGATATTGGAATGACTGAAACCTGACAAATTTACTAACATTTCATTACTCATTCGCTACTGCAGAGATGAAAATATAGAGGGAGTTGCGGATATTGTTCAAGTGATGACTTATGGGCCTAATATGGATGGCCAGATCTCAATGCCTTATAAGTAGGAAAGCTATTCAAATTAGTTTTATTTTTTTTGATTTCCCTTGAGATCTCCTTAAATTACTGTTCAAGCCACTTGTACATAGTTTTGCCTTTGGAGATGTTTTCATTTTTATTTTTACTTTTTGGCCACTTTTTGTAAGAACATCCAACCCTACAAACTCCATTGACGTGTAAGAAAACATATTCAAGACCGTCTGTGATAGATATGACGGTCAGCAATCACGGTCAGGCATAGTGTAAATGTTAACCGTTCAATCAATAATACAAGCAAATCAACGGTTGCCATTTGCCCTAATACAAACGGGCAAATCTCTATTTCTTATAAGAAAGAAAGTTTTTCTCTATTAAGTTTTAGCCTCCGTCGTCTCTGTACTCTTTAGTGAAGTTTTGTTTCTATGAAATCCCTAAAAAATCAGATCTGAAATCTCTGATAATCAAAATCACCACAACCAAATCATCATGAGCGGTTTTATACATCTTCATCAACAACAACAATATACGGCATAATGATATCTCCTCTCAAAAAAGTAAAAATGCTCTTAAGTGAACCAGTCTTACGGTTATAGCAGCTTTCCACCTCGTGTCTAACATTTGCAATAACTAATAAGCATAAGAAGAAGTGTTCAGCTGTGAAAAACGGTGAAGATGGAGGCGAAGTTGGAAATGTTAGATGCATTTGGATGCAAACAAAATTTGAGAAGAAAAAGAAAATTTAGGATGATAGATTGATCTGTGGGGCAAATCAAGTGACATCGAGGAAGTGTTTGCATTATGAAATGTTGCTATGTCAATGTATATTTTTGCCTCGAAGATCATTGTGATTTTTTATTTTTAATGAGAAATTTGATATCACAAATTCTACTTTTGATATAGGAGTTAAATGTTTGTATGTTGAGGAAGTGTATGAATTTCGAATAGTTCCTGTTCTTCGGCACTGCATTGTCTGATGAAAATAATTTTATTTCAAATTAGTTTTAATTTTTTTTGATTTCCCTTGAGATCTCCTAAAATTACTGTTCACGCCGTTTGTGCAGGTTCTAACCTTGATGGTGTTTGTTTCCTAAATACCGTGGCACATAACAGTCGGCCAACATTATGTATAAGGACAATCGTGTCGAAGAAGCCACAAAGCATTTGATTTTGAGAACAATACCATTTACACTGATATTTCAAATGAATAAGTTGATCATTTGGCAACTTTTTATAAAAACATCCACGTGTATCGTAGAACACATAAACAACACCGTTTGTGACAGAAATCTCGGTGAGAAATTACGGTCAGGCATAGGGGACGTGTTGACCGTTCAATCAAATAATGCAAGCAAATCAACGGTTACAGTTAGTCCTAACATACACGGGGCAGATCTCAATGCCTAATAAGCAGAAAAGTTATGCCCCAAAATCTTTCTCTAGCCTCCTCCATCTTCTCTGTGGTGAAAGATGAAAGATAGAAACTCTGAAACTCAACAAACATCAAGACCGGTTTAAACATCCTCAACAAGGCATAATACAAAAATGTGATGTATTATGCCTTGTTATATGGTGTATTTGTACATGTTATGACGTGCCCTCTTAACGTGCTGTGCTGGACTGGGCCACGTGCTTATCTGTGCCGCGTGCTGTGCTGTGCTACTGTGCCAATTAGTCAAACCCAGCACGTCCCATTTAACTAACGTGATGTGCCGTGGCCGGGCTAAGTCACGTGGCCGTGTCTTGGCTTTATGCTCAAATTTTAGGGTGTTTGTCTTTGTCAGGCTCAGTCCGGCACAGCCCAATTTACACCTCTACACTACAACAAAATGTGCAATACATCACACACTATAGATCATAATGTCCGAAAACCTGTTATCTTTTTATGGCTAAAACTTAAAGACCATTGATTATATAGTGTTTGTGATCTTTGATGTTGATAGACCACTTATTTTTTCAAATATGTGATCCTACATCTACCATTAAATCACTAAGTTTACTTACGTAGTGACACAAAATATTCCATTGACTTTTGACTGGGTCCCAGATGACCTCTCAGTCAAACAGCTAAATCAAAAAAATCCGGTTCCTGAAACTTCATTTTCACTTTTATGTCTCTCACCTCTATTTTTTTCTCTGCTTAAATTTCCACGAGAAAAACCAAGCCCTAGGTAGTATTTCGTTTTTTTGATCCAAATCAAGAAGAATTTCACCCGATGCTTTCAAATTCCTTCTTCAATATTGTGATTTATCTGTTTAACGCAATTATGTGTGTTTATAATTTTAGATTTCATGGAGAAATCCGAATTTCGGAGTTCATTTAGAATGTTGAATGTTAGGGTTTCGAAATTGGATTATCATCGAAGAAGAAGTTTCTGAGGTAATATTTAAAAGTATCTCCTAATCCTCTAATTTCATTGTGATTTCCCAATATAATCAATCGAAAGCTAGGGTTTTAATTTTCTCTTTGGTTGTACTATGGATTTTGGATCTGAAGTTTCGTATGTCTCTTGTTGAATGATTCAAAATTACAGTAGTGTCTGCTTCAGATTTGCTTCTTATTTGTATTGATATTTTAGGTTTTCCAGAGTTTCGATTGATCTTTTAGGTTTTCCAGAGTTTCAATCTGAGAATAAGAATAAATTTCTTTTGAAGATGTGGAAATCTACCAAAAAAAAAAAAGTATACAAGTCATATACCCTATTTTGTCTTATGTGAATCTGTGCAATTGATAAATGTTTTATTCTAAGTTTTCTTTGGCTTCTAATGTTTTTGATTTCTGTATCTTTGTAGGTGTATATTTTCTTGTAATGGAAAGCACCAGTATCAACCCAGGGAGGATTTGGAGGCATTTCTCGGTGAAAAGAGTAGTGAATTTGTGTCATGTTATTACGTTGTTCCTAGAGTTATTTTCAATAATAATTAATTTTACAAAACCAGGTGGTTTGATGCATTTTTGTTATTTGTTATTCATTTGGTGTAGTGATTGTCCATGTTATGATGTTTCTGCTAGGTTTCTCACAGTCTCTGCTGATTGTTGACCTTTTCTTCTTATGTTTGACTGATTTGTCCATCTGTTGTCTTTGTGTTAACTTTATATGTCCGCATTCGTTCAGGCTTTGGGATGTTTTCCTGAGAACTGTAGAACAATCAAGTGTGCTAACGGGTGACTTATCGATTTTAAAAGATGTGATAGTTAGAAGAGCTGCTTATAACGATACTGTTGTAGACGAGGAACAGAAGGATTGAAGTTTAATTTCTATGAGCTAAAATTTAAGAGTTTATATAGTGCTTGCTAACATTACTGTGTGGGGTTATTAGCAGGGAGAGCTAGGTACTTCAATGGGTAAATTTGGGGAGAAGAGACAAAAGTACTGCTTCCACGTGTTGGTGAAGTTAATGGAATCAGCTGTGGTTGTATATACATCGTTGGATTCTGATTTGTAGCCTTAGCGGTTATCCTCTTCCTCTGCTCTTCCTGGTATAATATTCTTGGGTCCATATATAATTACATATTTTTCTCATTTATGAAACTATTTTGATAAGCTCTATTTTATCGGAGATTGAGAATTTTATTTTGGTTTGTGGCTCAGTTATGAGGAAGGCGAGATAAAGAAACAAATTTGTCCTCCACTTGTTGGTCCTATCCCACTCTTATTCTTTGGCACCTCTAAAAAGAGTTTGTGCACATCTACTAGAGCGGTCAATGTTGACCACGGAATGTGATTGATGTGCTTCAGTTAGTGACATAGTGCGATTCTCCAGGTTTTTCAGTCATGTGTGTTCGGATGGCTGTCTCAGATTTTAAGACAATTTCTGCAACAGAAGGATGGAAGGTGATGAAAAGTGTTAATATGCGATTGAGCATGAATTGCTGGAGGCAGTTGTGGAAGCAGAATCTATAAGTTCGATCAGATACTATGAAGAATCATGTGTGTTCGTCACTTCTCCATTTGCAAGATCCGTCTCCCTAGTGGATGTGTTCACTGCAAACGCATTTGGCAGCTTCTTGAGTTGCATTCCCGCATTTGTAAAGAACCTGATCCCTGCAAGGTTCCCCTCTGTAGGTATGTAACCAAATTATGCACCATCCCTGTTTTGAATTTCAAAACCGGCTCGAAGATAGGGAAAACCTTGGGCATCTTGATTTTGAATAATGTATATTGTAAATATGGTCCATTGTGGAAATCACTTATTTTTGAAATCTGAATAAATCCTTCCTTCTTCAGGCCCTTTAAGGTTTAAATATAGAATCAGAGCAAGAAAGATGAGGCAAAGTGGAACCTATTGGTGAGCAAGGTGATAGCTGTGAAAGCCAGGTAACAAAATGAGGGATATATGCTATAACTAGACATCATAATGCTGAACTGTAGCACTTACCATAAAATGCTTATTTTTTTTAGACATTTTCGCCAGCAATGGAAGTATATTATCCGCGTTAACAAAAAATCTTAGTCTATATAAACTAACTTAGGGAGGACAATATTCACTTTGACTAAATAATCTTTTATCATTTTTTGCTTAGCAAAAATTAGGGAGGACAACTGTCCTCCTTTGTACAAGAGTGGCTCCGCCACTGGTGGAGAGAAAATTGGGTTCTACGAGTTCACAATCTGAGATGGCAGGTACTGTAGGTCTTTCGAATGAAATCTATAAGAACTAGTGAGCATAATTATGAGGTTATTACGTTTCATGCATGAAATGGTCATTTTTCGGATTGTTCGTAGATATATTCCATTGATCTCTGTGCCTCATCTTTAAAGTGTAAAATATTGATAGCTATGCTTGTAAGGGTTTGCTAATTGTTATCGTTTTAAATTATGAAGCTTATTTCAGCCTTGAGTCGAAGTTCAATTCAGAACTATGAGTATGGTAAGTAAACTCTGGTTTTCTTTCCGTTATTTGGTTATCCTAAATATTCACATTCAAGTCTGAATTAGGTACCTCATAATTTGTGATTTAATTCGTAAACTCTGATAAAATAACATTATTTAACTAGGATTGGGAGAACAGAGTCAATTTTGTTCATGGATGAAGAAGACCAATGAGTGGGTTGCGCAGGTCTAGTTTAGTCTTCTCATTACCTTTGTTTCTATGCCCGAGGGAGCATCTCAAGCGAATACGCTTCAGGTACTCCTCTCTCTAAAATATAAGTATGTATTCATTTCCCTTGTACAGAGGCGTGCGTATCATATATGTCAAACTGGAAAATTCATCTTCCACACTCGGTAGTTCTGAATTTCTGTTTATTTGGTGTCACGTATTTACACTGTTTGGCATGTTGGTTAGATTCATGAAGAGCCTTTATCTCCTCTTGATTCTCTGTTTTGCTCTTAAAGGATACTGTTATATCTGCAGTTACAAAAGACAAGTTTGATGTGTTCAAATCTCAGTGTGTCGAGTGAAGGCATCAACTGAGGAGGTTGTATACTCAAGCCAAAGTTGTTTTTGCTTTTATAAAGGTCCTGGAGTGATTTGTGAGCCTTTTAGATCTGGTGTGTATTTATTTGAGTTGAACAAGCAGCAAAAATGTGTAGTTATTCTGTTGGTTCCTGGTTCAGAATGAATTTGAATATTCAGACATCAATGGAATATATTGTTTATATTAGTCTTTCTATTAGCCTTTTGGATTTGAATTTATTAGTCTTTCTATTAGCCTTTTGGATTTGAATTTAAATTACAGGTGCAGAAATGTAATGGAGTATATTATGCAGAGAGTGTAAATTTTGTATGAAAGATCACTATTTTCTCTATATAGTCTTCTAAAACCCTATCTTGAGATCTCAACTTTTGCAAACCTTGAGATAGATTAATCCCTAAAGATCACAAATTTCACTGCAGAGAAGTTGTGATCTATAGATTACCCATTAGATTATATGGGCAAAGATCACAGACAGCCAATAATTAGATCACAGTTTTTAAGAATGATCCATGGTTGTTTTTGTTGTAGTGCGCTAGTTGGTCCTATCTGATCCCATGGGGACTTCCAAAGGAGGAAAATGCATCGCGCGCAGGATTAGCTTTAGATGCTGGACACGATGAAACCAAAGCTTTTATTGCAGCTATATAATGGGATTTGAATCAGAATCTTCACGAGGTTTACTTTGAAGGGGACCACAAAGTTGTTCTTAAAGTTATCTCTAGCTCTTGTTTTGTTAATTTTATCACCTGGTATGTCCAAATTGTCCTCTTGGATTGTGAAAAATTTATTTCTAGTAATGAGAGCTTTGGTTGTGGGCATATATTAAAGATGTAGAAATCGTTTTGCTGATTCCATTGCTGAGTATGAAAAGAAAACGGGTTCTAATTTGTTTTGGAAGGTTACTCCTCCTCTCTATGTTTTGGGCGGAGGCAAACAATAAGAAAGTACTGAAGCTACCAAGAAGTTGGTTATTAAACAAAAGGTGTAGATGTGGAAAATACTACCTCTACATCCAAAGAACTACAATCATACATATTGAAGTAAAAAATCAAGAGATGAACAAGAACACAATATATACGTGGTTCGGCATGATTACCTACTGTTTGTGGGTGAAAACCATTTCTTCTGATTTTGGTAAATTTGGGTGTGTGGATGAGAAACGAATCTAAACCCTAAACAATGCACTGAACGAGAGTACTTTTGATTCGAGAGATCAATCAGATAACTGGCCTAAACCAAGAAATTCCCTTCCGGGCTTGCTTGGGTCCACAAAGTGAAGGAGAATGGTTGGTCTTAGGGAGGGAAGCGAAGAGAGTGTTGAGACCAGAATGGTTGATTCTGAATATGTGGCTTGTTTTATGACTTGTATCATAAAGTGGAACTGGCTTACAGATCAATAATCATCAAGAAGAGTGTGGAGTTGCACCGTCTGGAAGTTGGTGTGTGCAACGGGATATCTCGAATTTTGGTTGGGTAGTGATGATGAATAAGAAGAGTGTTGCTGATGGAGTTTGAGAAGAAATATTATTGGGATTCTCGTTTAGAAGACGAGATGGCTTAGGAAGATGGGTCTGTGTTGGAATAAGGCTAAGTCTTATGGGCTAGATATCTAGCTACTAGATTAGCCATCCACGTCATCTGTGAGCGCCAAACCATTCAGCCTTTTTCTGAGCGCCGAACCATTCAGCGTTTTGGTTACTTTTTGAGTGCCGAACCATTCAGCGCTTAAATCTCAGCCGTTAGATTTTTGTGAGCGCCGAACCATTCAGTGTTTTGGTCATTTTTTGAGTGTCACACTATTCAGCGTTTCAATCTCGTTGATAGTTGGACTGCGAGCAAATGCGAGGAGAGAGAAGTAGCCAGATTGAGTGTTAACTTTTTCCCACACTTTTTTTCATGATTTGCAACACTTTTTAGCCAATTTAGCAGTCCAATCTAGCCCATAGGGGTTAGCTTAAAAGAAGTGACCGGGAAAGGAGGAAGAAGTGGTACTGGTAAGCATTTGTTGCCGCAACAAAAAAAAAAGTTACGGTAGTATGAGGGGAATGTTCGAGGTAGTGAAACAGAAGTGACTTGATGATTATTGATCGTTGTTGATTAGTTGTGAAGAGAAGGACTTTAGAAGACGAAGAAGCTATGGGTTGTGGTTGTTTGAAGGGTTAGGTCATGGATTCAAAGTCAAAGAAGGATCTAAGTATTTCAAGACTGTTGATAAGAGGGAGCATATTTGTCCATTGCTTTAATAATTTTTTTATCCCACCGTCATTCTGGATTGTACTTCCTCAGTAAAAATCTTATATTTACACTTTTTCAGTTAGAAAAAACATGATATTTAGCATACATCTTGTAGTCTCTAGGAGAGATTTCCTCTTAGAGTGCAAAAGATGGATGGACTGCAGCTTGAGGTTCTCTCATGACATCCAACATTCTGAAATCCAAATATACAGTTTTTGAATTTCCACTGTTTCCAATTGAGAAAAGCCATATGTCAGGTTTCTAGAGTTCTTTTGATGCCTAGTCTTATTACGTGGTTTAAGATGTTTAAAACAAGATTTGTATTTTTAAAACAAGTCCAGTATTATTACGTGGTTTCAGAACCGATATGCTATGATCCATGAAGTTGGATTATGTCAATTTACATGATTTAATCCTCAAATCAGTTGATTAGATCCTCTTCAGTAGATTCACTCCGTTATTGCGATTTGATCAGCATTTGATCCTAATATCCTCCTCTTTACAATGCTTTCTACTATATTGTGTTCCCGAAGTCACAGTAAAATGGCAGACATAGTCACTTTCAAGCTCAATGACATGTCTTGAGGAAAAAGAAAATCCCCAATGGTGGAGTTCCCACTAACATATTCCAGGACCAATTTACAAACTTAACAATATCAGTGAACTTTCATCCAATTGATTTTGTACTAGGGAGCAAGATAACACCAAATTGAACTATTGTTGGAAATTATAAGCTTTGTGTTTACATTTTGTAGAAATTGAGTAAAGATTTTTACAAGAAAAGAAAACAAAAGATCATCGTATTTGTTATAAATCAATTGAGAGGATAAATCATCTTCAACAATATCGTATTTCCTCGTATACAAATATTTCCTCTTGAAGATCTCGATTTATGATATCATCAAATGCCATGATATAAATAGTGAGCTTTCTGTGGCATTTCCAACCCCAATCTTTTGTTCGGTGTTAGGAAAGATTGGCTTGTAGCTTATGGAGACCTGTAAAATTCATCACAGGGGAAATTAATTTAAGCATTCAAAAAGTGTAGATAAAAAAATCCGTATAGTGAAACAACATACCAATGAAACTTCATAGTAAGAAATTCATAGAAAGAAGATACAAGTTATAGAGATGTACTGGTGAGGAAGAAAACAACTCCTAGGATATTAACACCATAAGAGGAGAAATCATTACGCTGCAATATATTTTGTGGTTATCTCTGTGAATCTGTGATCTCCACCAGGATCCCATACAGACCGCAAATTACATTCATACCTAAAACAACCCATTTCTGATCATCAGATCTTTCAGAGAGAACTTTGTTTGATGGTTCAATACCGGCGGCTTCACTCTCTCTCTCTCTCTTCCTATAACTCCAAATGGAATTCTAGGGCTTCTTCTTTTCATAGTCAAACACAGAATTGTGATTTACCGAAATGTCCTTAAATATCTAGCCTTCCCTTTGGTTTTAGCCGGGGCCTTTAGAGAAATTGAAAACGCCACATACATGCAATTGCTCTCGTATCATTTTTGAATAGAAAGACGCCATGGGGAATCTTGTTGGCTCTGGGAAAGGTTTTTCCCCTTAATTTTGCAAGGGATGGATGCACCATACAAATATTATTATATTTGATCCAACTTTGAAAGACACACGCTGCATAAATGAGGCAGTGAGATGCATCCATGTTGCACTTATGTATTCAAGAAAATATTGTGGATCATTTTTTAGTTCACCTAGTTGATCATTTTTTTAGTTCTAAGTCTTTTGTGGTGAATGCGAATTGCCACAGAAAAAGATGCCTGAAAATGCCATACATGCAATGGTTTTATCATTTCATTTTTAAACAGAAATTGGTTATAGGGAGTCTTGTTTCGCCATAGAATAGGTTTTTATTCTTAATTGATGTAGGTGTAAATAATCCACGGACCCAGGTGGAGCGATCTTAAGCAATGTCATACGAACGATATGGAAGGAGCGAAGCACTGAATCATCTTCTTAAAGCCGGGCGCAAAGAAAGAGACACCAGAAGAACCCGTGAGCCAGCACGTATAAAGGCAAAGCTCGGATGTGATAGAAGAAACATCTGCCGGACGCTAGAGTAATAAATGCACTGACAAGGTAGCATCGGTCAAAGTAGCGCCCAAGGCTAATAACATCGGGCCAGGATAAAGGGCGACATCGGATCATACTACACCAAGCGACCCAATGCCCAAGCGACCCACATTGGGTAGAAGAATATCGGGAGCCACATTTACAAAGATCGGGTCAACATCTCGGAAGAAACACTGCTCATCACCCGAGAAGAACATCAAAGAAGATATACTCACACTGTAATTTGGATGTATCATCATGTTGGCCTATAAATAGAGAGCCTTGTAAAGAGTTTAGGACCAAGTAATCCAGTAACAGAGAGAGAACATTAGAGCTTTGTGGAGAGAATAGAGAGTTTGTAACCTTGAATCAAGTAATAAGATCATCCTTTCACCCCCGTGGACGTAGGTAATTATGCCGAACCACATATATATCTTGTGTTCATGTTCATCTCTTGTTTGTTTACCTATAATATGATCATTTGAGATCCATTGGATGTAGTAGTAGGATTATCCACATTAACATTCTGGCGCCAACTAAGGGGACCGTATAACATCTTCGGATACCTTGAAATCAGTCGCCAAAAGAGAGAAATCCAAATCTCCTAAATCTCCTTGTGTGTTAGTTGAAGCTAAAATAAAAACTCTTTTGGTTAGACATGCTAGCTTATGAAACTCATAGATCGTAATTTTTAGTAGAAAAGTGATCTCCTTTCTTTTAAAAACTTCATGGAATAAATATGGTAGAACTTGTTTTGATCTTGGTATTGAATTTTGCTTAATGGTAACATCCTTTTTCATTTTCTTTGCTAATACGAGTTGTTAGAAAGATTCATAAGCTCCCGAAATAACATCTCTGATGTTGGGTTGTAGCAAAAATGAAACTTCATCTCGTTGGAGATTTTTACTTCGAATGATGAGATTATTAAAACTATGAATAAGACGTTAACACCGGTGAGTCGGATCAAAATCATTGAGTTAGGGTTACCGAAACTATGGCTAGAAAGGATCTAATGAGCACTTCGGTGACAATCTCGTTTTGATCTTATGTTACGAGCCTTACAGCTTAGTTAGAACGGAAATCCCGAAAGAATCCTGAGGTAAAACGATCCTTGAGGAATTCCGAGGCAAATTATAGAAAAGAGTAGGGAAGATCTCACTCCGGCAACTCGTATCGGTGATAACATCGACAGAACAATAGAATGAGAGGTCACCATATTAAAACTTGGCTAAAAAGAAACTTTCTGGTCAGCTGTACGGACATTTAATGATTTTTAGTACAAGGAATGTTAGGGTAAATAGTGACTAATGAATGAATAGAGTACCGAAAGCGATGTAACAAGTCACTTTTTAAAAAAAATCTGTACTACTAGTCTAAACCACCTAATTTGCTGAGTTCAGGACAGAAAAGAAGGAAAATTGTACTTGGTTGGACTCTTCCTGGTCGTCAGAGTTTGTCTTTTTGTACTTCGTTCATAAACCTTTTTGAAAACTGTTCAAAGTGAGGTGTAGTATGTTTCGCTGACGTAGGTGGGGACGAATCTCGGAAGAAAAGGTGTACCCGAGTTGATGGCTAGCACTTCCGGGAAAGGCAGAATTTTGTGACCGGCACCAGCATGCAAGAAGGAGTGACTAACTCGCGGCAAGGGAGCGATCATCGACACTTACCCGAGGAAAATCGAACATCTGCTGGAGGGATGTCTACATTCGATGAGGAAGTTAATCTCTGACAGGATGCCGACAACACTTACTTGGGAGATATTGAACCAAGTCAGAGGAGCCCTGCAGACATGATAGATGGACTGACAGCCTCTGACACCAAGGACGATGAGGAAGTACTAATGATGCGGAGTACCGAAGGAGAGCTAGGCAACGACGTTGAATATCGAGAACTCTTTGAACATAGAGGTGGAAAAGCTTAGGCAAATCCGGTTAGGAAAAGGGATGGAACCCGAAACCTCCCACCAACAAAGACCACCAAACCGACACCACTCGTTGCACTTCCAAATGACACCACCAATTGTACCAGGAACCCATCCAAATGGACACTCTAGCCATGAGAGCACGAAACCGACATTGATGGCAATTCTTGCAAACCGAGAGAAGGCAAGAAGAATTGATGAGAGAGTTACAAAGAAGAAATCGGCACTAGAGCACGAGAATTACCGGCTCAAAACCGGATATCTAATCATGAGGGTCCTCGAGTCAAGGTGACTCAAGCAACCAAACCCGATCAGGGCATACCCGAACTCCACCACCTGGACGAGGACGTATACCCGATTCTAACCGAACGAGAAGTGTATATGGTCCTCCCGAGAATTCCTTAATCGATGAAGAAGCGCACGACAAGAGATCCAATGCTTCGACCAAAGCTAAACTCAGACAACTTGAGCAAACGGCTAAGAAACTGGATGGAGACGAAAAGGACGACAAGTTGGCAGAAGTAATTAATGAAGCAAAGAAGACTCCTTTTACCCGAGAGCTAGAACGAGCTCGATTCCCCACGAAATGTACGCTTCCTACATTTCCTTCCAGATTTGACGGCACCGGCGATGCGGAAGAACACATCAAAATGTACTCCATGCCGCTATTACAATGAAATAATAGTGACGTGTTCATGTGTAAGTTTTTTCCATCTAGTTTGGAAGGGGAAGCGAGAAACTGTTCTACACTTTACCCCACGAGTCTATAGGAAGTTATGAGGTCTTGGTGGAAACGTACCTTGACACCTACATGCACAACAACATTGCTAGGCTAAGGATAAATAAATTGTTCTCTTTAGCACGGAGGTTTAGAGAACCCTTAATATCACTGACCGACAGATAGAGAAAGTTATGCACCGATATCGGGAAGGTACCTGTCGACCAGCAGATCTTCGGGTTTGAAAACTCTTTGGGAAAGTCTGACCCGATCCGGATAGCCATGTATACCGAAAAGCCTCAAACACTGAAGGACATGAGAAAGATGCAGGAGCAGTACATCGCATTAGAAGAAATACTAGAAGGGGCGCAAGATTGGGGACTGCAAGAAGCTAATGCAGCGACAGAGATGGTTCCCCAGGATGCTTCTAAGCGATACATCCATATTATTCATAAAGAATTTATTTTTTAGTTAGAAAAATTATGAGATCTAATAATTTTGAAGTTTGCATTATAGACAGGTGAACCAGAAGATATTCGTAGCGTTACCTAAATATTTTAGGGTTTCATAAGGGTGTTGATAGGTGATCCAATTGTAGGGAAATGTTTAAGATATTTGACCTAGATCCAACGGTTAGAGGGTGGTAAAGGTTTGTTGTTGCGGACTTGTAGTGTTTTGGTTCACGGTTTTAAAATTAGCCTAGTAATGATCAGGACCACCATTAGATTATTCATTCACATCTTGAGAATGTTTCAACGAGAATGTTTCAACAATGGGTTTGGTTGGAGAATCGGTGCCGATTTGGCTGGTAATGCTGGGTTTGGGTTCTGACGATGGTTTTAGTGTTCCACTTAGGAAAGTGGATCTGATCAACTTGTTTTCAATCAGTTTTCTTGTTCTCTTACATGGATTTATGCTTTTCTAATGAGCAGGGTGGTGGTTTGATTAGTATGGTGGCCTCACTTGTGTTGTGTGCAATAAAGTTAACGAAGCTAGTGTGGGTGGTGCAGCAGCAGGTGGAGGAGCTGGGAAAGGCGGAAGTGACAACAGGCAGGGAAACTGTGATAGTGAATCACACTTGTCTTCCCTTCGTCTGTAAAGGACATAAGCAGCATTTCTTCCTCTGTCTCTGCATAATGCGCCTTCTCTTCTGGCTTCTTTGGGCATTCGTATTAGAAGTGTCCTCGATCGTGATAGTGAAAGCATTCGATTGTTGACTTGTCGTAATGTCCCCTTCCATTGCCTCTACCTCAACCTCGAAAGCTACCACGTCCCCTGCCTCTTGAAGACTCTCCATATGTAACTTTTAATGCCTGCTCCTCATCAACATGTGCAGTCATACGCTGCTCATGCACCAATAAGTTGCTTTGTAACTCATTAATTGAAAGAGTACTTAGATCTTTGGAATCTTCAATTGAACAAACTACATAAGCAAACTTAGGGGTCATCGACCTCAAAATCTTCTCAACAACATCTTCATCACTTACTTTACCTTTATGCTGCCTCATCTTGTTGACAGTGGTTAGAACACGCCCAAAATAGGAATTCACAGACTCTCCTGTCTTCATCCCCAACACCTCAAATCCCTTTTGAGAGCTCCTCGCCATCATGCACGTTGTACACGATCACTCCCTTGATGCTTTTTCTTCATAGAATCCCGGATACTTTTAGCCGATCTAGTATCTAGAATAGTTTGCAGAACTGATCGATCAATGGCCTGAAATAGATAATTCTTAGCCTTAAGATCTTTTAGTTTTGCATCATTATGCTCCTTGATTTGTGCTTCTGTAGCTTTTGCATCAACAGTTGGAATCCCTGATTCAACTATGCTCCAATATTCCTTTGATCTTAGAAAATTCTCCATTAGCATTGACCAAAGTGTTCAAAAAATCCATCGAATTTTGGTATCGATGGTTGAACAAAGTCGCTTTAGCTTGCCATCTTCACTCAAAACGAAAAACACACTCGCTATTTTCTTCCACACAATTCTTCACACACAACTCTTCACACTCGAAAGAAGAAACTCACACTATTTATGACAAACCGGCTCTAGCCGGCTCAGATACCAAATCTAGAGACAAGAAAGTATTGAAAGCTCAACTTCTTGTTATTGATAGCAAAACAAAGATGGCTATGGCTATATATGGCCTTACAAGAACGGAAAAAACAGGATCATAACTCACCACTACTGACTTCGTGGTTACTGGCTACATGACTCAACGTGTAAACAAAATAAACAACTGAAATCCTATTCTACAGGACATGCTGCTAAGAACTCGTCAATCCCACTAACTTATTTGACTGACTCAACTAACTATTACAACAAAATTAACCATGGGGTAGTAACTTAATGCCATTACATGGGGGACACTCAAGTGACATTGTTGAACAAAGGAAGTCGGTCTTACTTTGGAGTTGTAGATGGAGTCATTTGAAATGGAATTGCAATTTGGTCTTATTATGCAATGGATTACTAGTCCTTAGGTTTCTCAGTTCTCTATTACTTTCAAATTTTATTTATTTTTTTACTTCCTTTTTTATGCTCGTCGTATTTTCCTGTTTCAAATGTTGATCGTTAAACTTTTGTTTAATCAAACAGATATCCATTGTATCCGAGTTTCTATGTTGAAGTCTTCGATTGTTGCATTTTATTACTTGTCATCCATCACCCACTACTATCCATTAGGCTTTGCCTGTAATTTAAAAATATAGCTAAATTTCTGATGTATCCTTTTGGTTAAGCTAGTCGTATAAAGCACGATATATTGCTATTGGAACTTGTTGCTTGCATTGGGTTTGCCTCACCTTAATCGCGACTGCAATTGGAAAGAGTAGTAGTTCACTTGGTTTCTGAAAACTAGCTCAAATATGATTTTAACTCGGCTAATACTAACCAAAAATAAGGAAAACTTGTTGATCGGATTGAGAATTTTCAACAATGAGGTAAAAACTAGGTGATCGGATGGAGAATATAGAACAATGAGCTATCTTAGGTTGCTTTCAAATGGCCTTTGGATCAATCTTCACAAGGTTTATTTTGAAGGGGGATGTCCGGCTGTTAACTTGGCCACTTTTCTGTAAAAATATCCAACCCTAGATACCATCCATGTGTATGAATATGTAATCAACTCCGTATGTGATAGATTTGTCGGTCAGGCGTATGTGCCAGTTTGGAACTCGTACAACCAGTGATTTAAGATCATCAGTTGCGTTCATTTTACCCTCTCGTTGATTTGATTCCATATGAGGATTCGGAAAGGCCCAATGTAATTCAAATGTATATGTCCTTGTTTTCATTCCCATTTCCATATAATCAGAGCTGCTATACTTGAAATTCATCTTGGTTGTCATGCTTAAATTTGGGAACCAACTCGGCGCTTTTCATTTTATGAATTTGCTGCATCCCAGCAGAATCTTGAACGTACCTCAAACCAGCATCATGACACATCATTGCCATATGCAATCGATTTACGAATGATCAGTTGGGTGTTTGCTTGCAAATCCCAAATTATAGGGACCAAGAGTATCTGCTGACAACCTGTATAATGTGTTGCAAACTAGAATAAGAGCTTTAAGCTAGATGGTTAGCTGGAAATGTTGATACTGATGTTATGTGAGTGATAGGTACCCATGGGATAACAAGACCTCCACAATTGACTATTTTGGGCCATTCATCCGGAAGAAAATGCGGGGGTTTGGCCGTTCAAGCAGGAAATGGTCCAGTTTGCACTGGCGTTCATGGAATTTGAATGTAGACGAAATCAAAGATTTGTTTCAAAATGAAAACTAATCTCTTTAATGAGATTACCTAGCCATTCTTGTTTAGATTTGGGTTGGTTCATCTTCCAAAACTTGCTAAGGGGAAGGAACGAAGATTTACCAACAAGTTCCTAGAAATCGAAATGAAAACATGCGCATTTTTCACGTATTTTGATACAGCAACAGAAGAACAACTTCGGAAGTTCATGAATTAGAAAACTTGGTTGATTATTATGGCACCAGTGATTGCAGCTGCTACTCCCATGGAAATTATTGTTCATCATAGATGACTCAAATTATGTGTAAACCCCAGAAATTAAAACTTATCATACTACCTATCGATGGGGTGGAAAGCCCTCGTCATCAAATTTTCAACTTTTTTTAGATATCCGGTGTGTAGATAAATCTTTCGTTTTTGGTTAACCCTGTGACCTCTTTTGCTAGTAATAATTCGCATTCACTTAAGTCATAAGTGGAACCCAAACTGACGAGCCATTTTGGGGGTGTGTAGTCAAGGCCTAGGCTAAAGCACAACCAAAATTTAGATTTAATGGACATTTTAGTAATTCAAATACTTTTGCTGTTTATAAAAACAAAACCCTATTCTCTGGATACAATAGACAAAACGATGATATATCCTCTCACGGTTTTAATTTCAAATGGTTAAACTTTGATTTTATGCTCGCCGGTTCCCCAAATTATAGACTTCCTTCAAAATGGACATTCGAAAAAACATGCTTGCTTGCTTGTGTAAACACCAGAAATTACAACTTATCATACTGCAGATCGAGGGAGTGGAAAGCCCTCGTTATCAAATTTTCAACTTTTTTTAGATGTCCGGTGTGTAGATGAACCTTTCGTTTTTGCTTAACCCTGTGACCTCTTTTGTTAGTAATAAGTCATGAGTGGAACCCAAACTGACGAGCCATTTTGAGGGTGTGTAGTCAAGGCCTAGGCTAAAGCACAGCCAAAATTTAGATTTGATGGACATTTTAGTAATTCAAATACTTTTGCTGTTTATAATAACAAAACCCTATTCCCTGGACATAAAAAATAGAGAATACAACAGGCTGGCGGCGCAGAACAAAAAGATCTGATAACAGATAGGTTTTTGTTATGGATACAATGGACAACACGATGATATAAAGTAATATCCCATGAAAACATAGAAACATATACCCTAAAACCACAATATGCAGCCGCCTTCAAAGTAAAACTTTCTTTTTGCTCATTTTCTTTGGATCTCAATTTTTTTTCTTCAGAATAATGTATGATTCTTCGTGAATCTGTTTATTACTCACTGATCTCCTAATTCCTCTAAAATTGCCGGAAGAAGATGAAGCCATTGTCCTGTATTGTTCATGAAATCCACTCGCATGCACAATGATTTTTCCTCTCAAAACCGGAGTTTATTCATTATATATTTTGATGTACTTGTGAAGAATCGACTGAATTTTAATAAGCCCTTCATTTTTTATTCTATTTTTGATTAGTGTTTTAGTTCTCTTTAGTTGTCTATTGTTTTGATTTAGGCCTCATAATTTTTATTTTTATTTTTATTTTGTAAAACACATGTTTCCTGATTTAGGTTCTCCTTTAATCAGAAACATAATCCGGGGAAATTGACAAACACATTCTGAATTTTTATGAAACAAAGGGCTTTTATACGAGGGGATAGCAATTACTATTGGTGATGCTTTTGATGACAAAACGGGTCACCCATAAGTAATTTCAAAAACCCCTTATCTAAAATATTTTATAATGACAAAACAACCCTCATTTTTGTTAGTATTAATAATTTAATTAGCTGATAATTAAATCAATGAGTCTCTTTTATACTTACTGAAAAAACTAAATTAAATTAAGTGTTAGTTCTTGTGGGATGAAAAAGTAGAGAAAATTTTATTTTTTTTGGGGAATTTTTTCCACAAACTATAGGTTTTGATTCAACTAAAGTGAAGAAATCAATGGATGAGTTAGATATACCTCTAACTTAGCTCCAGTGTTGTTTTTATTGCTCAAAATTGGTGAAAATACGTTAAAAGATTGGACTTTTAAAGATTTCCGTGGTGCTTTACGGTTGGGTTTTTCCTTGGTAGCCAACCATAAGAGCGATTTACGATTAGGTGACAATGAACTCCTAACCGTAACTTGTTTAAATTGGGAAGCCCCTTTATTGGAATGTGACGCCCCAATAATAGCTTTCTTAATCAAAGAAATTTAATTTCATACAACAAAGAAGAATATTACATGGATCAATCTCACACCCATACCTCTTCATATATTAGAAGTATGGAAAAAATTCCACTAAGGTGACGTCTATTGAGTGCAGAATCAGAGTCCCTTTGGAAGAAATTACATGGGTGAAAAGAGAAGATAATGTGAAAAATGGGTTTAAACTCGATACCCTCGAAGATGTTGTGGCGCCAGTAAGGTCATCGCGATGGTGGAGTGATAAAATCGGAAGTAAAATAGAATGTTTATGAGGCTTCTGTGGAAGAACCCATGAAACAATTGAACAAATGGTTTGTGTGTACCATTTACTTGAAACACGGACAAATGAATGTAGATTCTTTCATCAAATTACAGAAAACCCAGAAGTGGATTAACATGTACAGGAAGAACAATCGAGAACAGTAATGCGGAAGCAGCAAATTAGATTTTAAATTATCGTCAGATCTACCAATTCAATAGTCTAAGTAGAGACATGCTGAAGCAGCAAATTTCTCCCACACGATACCCAATTCTTGTAGTAAGGTTTTATGAACGATGGAATGAAATCCCAGATACAAATGCGAGAATATCGTGCATACAAAAAGCGCAAACGTGAATGCTAAAATTGTGGGCTGATAAGACCATGGAAACTTCAAAAAACACCATTATTTCACAGATATTACCTAAGCCGATCTCAGGGATCAAAACTCTTGCACATATCGGTGGTAAAGACATTAAACAATTTAGTTTTGAGAGGAGAAATCATTGTGATAATTTTGAAGATCCGTGCCTCTCATTTTGAGCTCCATGGGTAACTCAGATCATAAGAACCCATCTGATTCGGTTAATTTCAAGCAGGACTTCGCCTCATTTCCTCACAATGCTAGCTAGTTTCCACTCTCACTCTATGCGCAAAACATCCACTATGAAAACTTTAGGGTTTGGTTGGCTTATGTAAGGAAATATTGGATTCCAAGCCCAGTTATTACAATTTTCTCTCTAGATCTGCCCATCTATATTAGGGTTAATTCCATTTTTGTATCATAAGATATTCATTGAGGAAAGAGATCAAATCTGATATTTTTTTAGAGTTCGTAACTTTCACTACCGTGACGACGGAGACAAAGATAAATGGGGAAAAAATTACCTATTTATAAGGGATAGAGACCTGCTCGTAAAAATCAGGTTTCAATGTAATCGTTGATTTTTTTTAATTTTTGATTGAACGGTTAACATGTAGCCTATGGCTTACGGGGAATGTCATATCTATCACAGACAGTTACCATTTTACCTAATGGACAACAGAAATTAGAATAACTAAGCCCAATATAGGTTTGGTCTAGTAGGCTTATGAAAACAACAGTGGCATAAACTTCATATGTGTTTTGAAAACTAGTCTTTTTCTGAAAAAGAGGAGGCATCAAAGTTAATCCTCAGATCCAATCTCAACTGATTTAAAGGGAAGACGAAAAATTAAACTAATTTGAAATATAGTCTTTTTTCTGGAAAAAAAAAAAAAAAAACTAGGCCAGAAAACCCAACAAGGCCTCTCAATTCCCCAGATTGAGGTAGTTGTTTACAGACATCAAAAATAAATCTTCGAATTGGTTTGGTCTAAGCTAAAATTAGGTAAAATTATTGTTCAAAGCAGAAGTCGTCGCTGTTCTACAGGCAAATGTGATGGCTTAAGAGAAAACCATTACAAACTTCTACACTGACTTGGATCCTAAGATGCATGATGTTAAATAATTACTCTTGAAATCAAATCGGTCAACTCCCTTGAATTCAAAAAGGGATTTACACAAAGATGGATTACATAGCTGACTACTGAAATTCTATGGTATCTTCGAATCTGATGAACGGCAAGATGCTTTTCGTCAGTTAGGCTTGTTATATTTTTCGTGTTTAGACCGCAAATAATCAAATAGCGGTGGTGGTCTTGGTATACCTGTCACGTAACAACAGTATCGACATTTCTGGTTAACCATCTAGATAACAGATCTGAAAATTCGGGTCAGTTAAGTTCAAGATGGCCGATATGCAGCCATTAATCAGTTGCAAGCGCATTTTGTATCACAACTAATGCTAAGATGGAAATAAATTAAGATTGGGGAGAATGCAACTGACTTAATGTGTAAAGAAGCAATAAAATCTTAAGCATAAGACAAAAATAAATTCAATTCAATTGGGGAAGTTTGATTGATATGTTAATATGAGAATTAAAACAAGGATATACACATTCAAATTTACCTTGGAGCTGTAACAATCCTTTCAATTACTGTCAAATCACAATCAATTAGCCGTTCTTTAGCTGAGTTCTAGTCACTAAATCATTGATTAAGAAAGAGATCATCCTGAATCAATGGACACAACCAGTTTTGAACCATCTTCATCCGTTCAATCGTCTTGAAATTATAAATTCCATTCACTTCATAGGGTTAATCATCTTAAACTCACATAATGAGTTTTTTCATAGCGACATTTGGCGATGAAATAATCTTCACACTTTCATATCCATCATTTCTATAATCAGACATATATGATCAGGTAGCATGGAATCTAACTTGAGAGGAGATATCATTGCGCTGCTAGATCAATCCAAAGGGGTGTGGGGTGTTCTTGTTTGTTCTTCTTCCACCACATTCCCATACGAAACCGCCGCCTGTCGCCGATTTACATGGCATGGTTGGTTTGTTCACGTTTGGTTTATGACGGCGTTATTGAGGGAAGAAGAGAGTTGTCGGGAGATCTGGAGATGGAGAAGAAGAGGAATATGTTTTAGGGTTTGTATTTGATGGCACTATATAGCAAAATCAGTCAAAAAAAGTCAAGGTCAAAGAGACTCATAGCATCCGTATGTCACGGCCCAACTCATGAGATGATTATTATTTGTTCAAGGTTCATTCTTGGCAACAATCAAATTCAGCACGGAAGCTACATACCATGTCACTAGCAATTGTACAGACCACAAAATGAGGTGGAACTTCTAGCCAAGCCATGTCACTTTCTCATTAAAATTCTTACACAACATTAAGTTGGATTCACTTTCTCAGTAAAATTCTTACACACAACACCATGATCAGATAGGTAGAGTTTAAATCAATATATAGAGTCTCATAAGTCAGGATCATAACCAAGCTCATGAGCTCTGAAAAGTCGTTGGAGAGGGTTCATATCAAGACAACAATCCAAAAAAAAAAACTATGCAACAAAATTAAAATAAAAATTATCAGCCTTAATCAAAACAATAGACACCTATTAAGAAATCAGGAGTTCAGTAGCAGGAGTAAGAATGTTACTAAGATCCGTGAGAGAGAAATAATTTCTTGGAGAATCATTCATTATTTGGAAATTTTTGAGATCTACAAGCAAAGAGTTTACTTCGTAGTCGGCTGGATATTTTAGGGTATCTCTTTAGGGTATATATAAGAGACCTGGATATTGATGGAGATCTTACGGTTGGAGATATTTTAGATTTTACTTCGTAGTCGGTTGGATTTATGGGTTTATGTTATATATAAGAGACTTATATGGAGATCTAACAGTCGGACAAGTTTGAGATTTTTACCAAGGTCTATATTGAAGGATTGGGAATTGTAATGTTTGGCTGAAAGATGGCCCGGAAATGGTCACCATAGCTGTCCTGTCAAATTCTTTCGTTAAGAAAACAAAACGTTTTTTCTTTACCGAAAGCATGGTTTTGAACAATAATGTACTGAAAACAAGTCCGGAAGAATATTACAAGACACATTCATAAAGTTAAATTGTCTCAATTAACCATGATTTAATAAATCACTATATATCATATCTTTGCATTTACACTCCCTCAAGAATTCAAAATATAAATTATCTTCATCAAAATAATTCTGAGTACATTTGTAAATAGGCAATATAGATCTTGGTTCCTTTGGGAAGATCTTGATTTTATAGACACTCTATCAGATTCATTCTCATCAAATGATAAATGATTTCCATGCTAGCATTCAGTGAGGTTTGCATGAATAGGTCTCCAGATTCTTCTTCCTAGTTCATCAATTTAAACATTTACCACTCATCTTTGATCAATTTCCTGCTGTTTTGTCGAATCACATGAAGTTTCAGTAAATGAGAAAAAATTCATCCTGCAACTTAACCATCAAAATTATATTACAATTCAAAAAGCAAAAGGGAAAACAAACTCTGCTCGCTTCACTATTGGAAACTCGTGTGGTTTATGCAATCAAAATTCAGACCATAAATTAAAACCATGAGAGGAAATATCATCGTTCTATATATCTATTCAAGTGGTTTAATCTTCCGAGGTATGCGTAATGTTTCCCATACAAACCAGAAATTACATTGGTAACAAAACCCATCTGTAATCGATCTGCGCGCGCCCTGTCTTCTCTTCTCCACTTCCACTCTCTTTTTCTTTAGTTCCAATACAACAACTTGAGTCTAGGTTTTATTTTTATAGACAAGAGACAAGGATGTGAATTACCAAAATGCCCTTCAAATCTAACTTCTTTCTAGGCTCTAGGCTAGGCCTTGGATTACACACACCCAAAATGCCTTGTCACTTTTGGTTCCACTTTTTAGTGGAAAAAGTTGTTACTTAGGTGAATGTGAATTACTTCTGAATGCAAAAGTTCATCATTTTAGATGAAAAGAAGTCACGTGAATTCTTGTATGTTCATAGATATTTTGCTTGAAGTTGAGGTCAACCACTAAGAAGAAGGGCTCTTCACTTACCTCTAGAAAATACGATAAGATGGGAAAAAAATTATTTCACTTTGGGGATTCAAAGTGACGGAAAATCCTGTCCCGAAGAGTTCGAGGCTTGTCAATCGAGATTCCACATACATTATAGGCTGTACGTAAATTTTGGTGAACTCTTACATGAGCGCGTCTGAGTGTGTCTACGTGAACGCCTTAATCATCTCCTCAAAAATACCATCAAGAAGCAAATATATAGGTCGTTGAGAATTATCAAATGATGGACTTATCCAACTAATACATAACTAACAAGTAGCCACACATTGCTGAAAACTTCAACTAAAGCTAACAAGTCTTTAGTTTCCACACCCTCCCATAGCTAAGTTAACTAAGATGCAGGTTCTGAGAGCTCTTGGGGTATTTCTTCAGATGACTTGAATAAACATATGTTATCCTTCCATTCACTAGCTGGCTGATCCAAAGTGATTTACTTGATTTTACTTGCGAAGACGTACCAGCAGCATCATTCTGCATAACAAAGTCCATGAATACATACTGTTGGCAACCAATACTGAAATCAAAATGCGTCATTAAACAATGTACCAAAACCATGTAAACTCGGTATTCTGTTTTAACATACCGATTCTGCTGTCGACAGGAATCACTATTTTCTGAGAGGAAAAATCATAGTTGCAATAGTGAAGGATTCATAGTGCCTCCGTATATAAAAGAGCTCCTCCACTAAATTCCCACACTAGCAGTAACCAAATGAGCAAAAGACCAGCAAAATTTCAGCATGACAACCAATATAAAAGCTAAGTCTCAATTTAGCAGCTGATCAGTTTAATTTTGTAATGGTAAAACTACAAGCTCAATCTAAGTAACAGTTTTGATTCATATGTTAGGAAGGAAAAAAATGATACACATCCGAATTACCTTGGAGATTTTGAAACTATCCTGAAATCATTTTAGTTGGAGGTGATTCCTTGGTGATATAAAAGTATGAACTTAAAAAAAATTTTGTGTTCTAAATACAATAGCTTAACTGGTTGTTCTGCTGCATCAGAATTTCTATCTATATTTAAAATTAACCTTCACGACAAAAATCATGAGTCAGCAGCTCCTCAATGGCGGAGGGAAAGGGGGGCTAACCCCCCCCTTTTTAGAAATTGAATGGATGTCTCCCTCTTCAGCTACAGGAACCATTTCCATATGCCACACAAAAAAAGGGAGTATTTCAGCTAGAGGAAACTTGGTTTTGAGAGGAGATATCATAATGCTCAAGGGTACTTTAGTTGTTCTTCCTCCTACACCAGATTTCCATATGAAACTACTTACTATTGTGCATCTCATTGTAGATCAACAACTACCAGAAGATGATCTATGAGGAAGACTTCGATTTTGTCTTCTATAGTGGGATTTGATAATTTTTATGGTCCAGCTGTGGCGGCTTCAGAGAGAGATTTGGAGAGGAGGAGAACGAAGAAGAATGTTTAGGGTTTCGCTTGGTTGGTGTTAAATAATAAGTTCGGTCAAACAAAGTCAAAGAAAGGTAAGGTCATGTGACTCATAGTCTCTACTCTAGGTACGATCCAATAAGTTGTCCAGGTCCTGATGTAAATTATTTTAGACCTCAAATGCGTGCTTCTCTACGATTTTGTGGGATCTCAATATCCGGCCGGATACAGTTTCCTGGCTTTTATTTGACTCATGGTTTAGTAAAATGATGCAATTGATCCCATGTCATAGACACAATTAATCATAATATGATGGAATTTATACAATCAAGTCACTAGATATTATACTACGGTGTCACCTTAGCATCGTGGTAAAGTCACTAGATATTATGCTATCACCAAAATCTTTATACAATCACATTAAAAAAAAAAAAAATCACGATCTCATACATGAAGGTTACCCCCCATTCCGGGCGATTTCCAACTTTCAACCACCAATCCCAAGAATTTCACAGTCACGGTACATGAACGTGACCATTTATGGGCCATTTTCAACTTTCAACCAATCATTACAAATCTCCAAGTGCAAGCCTTGGGTAAAATCTAAAACATATCCAATCGTTAGATAAATATCTAGGTCTCTTATATATTACCCTACAACCATACCCTAATCCTAAAATATCCAGCCGCCTACAAAGTAAAAACTTATCTTTGCTCATGTTCTTTAGATCTCAAAATTTTCTCTCTCTCATCCGTGATTATCACCACACCTAAATCAGCTACGAAAATGTATTCGCACAATGATTATACCTCTCAACAATGTAAAATATCGCTTGCTTTGGTTCTTTCTCGGTGGCCTTTCATCCTTGTGAATTGGATATAAAACATATTTTGGCTTTCAATTCATTAGATTTTGTGTTGATTTATCTTACAAGACCAGAAACTAAGTTAATAAAACATTTATTATCAGCAGCAACAAATCTCTTATGCATGACTATCTCTCGACTCTTGCTAATCTTATTTCTTAATTTTGTTTGATTTGTTTATTTTGTGCGCTGCATGAGGTCATCTTGTCATGGAGATCTTGACCAGAGCTTTCTTTCTAGGTAACAACTGATGGTGTCCCAGTTGCGATTTTTTCTTGAGGCTGCAAAAAAAAAAAAAATTGGTTAGCTATAGTTAGACTGAATGCGAGATTGAAGTTGTCTGTTTGATGTATTCTTTTACAGGTGGGATTGGACTTGTAAACATGACCAGGGAAATTAAGCAAGTTGTCATGTTTTGAGGAAACCATCTTTCCGGATCTCAATTTTGTCGCTATCGTGGCAAAAATGTCCTTCCTTTTAGACCAATCTCTCTAGCTCTCACATTTGTGTACGAAAATATTGTCGATGCTATGGTATCACTTGGCATTCAAACATGACATCTTTATGCATAATGGAGATCGCAAATTGTATAAGATAACCGGAGATACCATCTGAATTCCTAATTACAATGTTTTCTCCTATGTGATAGGAGTACAATCTAGATGTTCGTATGCAGGAACATTTGATTTGAGAACAATACCATTTCGACAACCAAAAAGATACTTCAAATGAATAAGTTCGTATGCACACGAGCTTACTTGGTCACTTTTTTGTAAAAGCATCCGACCCTATAAACACTATCCACATGTATGAAAAACACCGTCTGTGACAGATATGACAGTCAGAATCACGGTCAGACATAGGGTACGTGTAGACCGTTCGATCAAATAACAAAAAAAGATCAACGATTATTATTAACCCTAATAAAAAAGGGTAGCTACGTCTCTCCCCCTTCAAGTAGCAAAGTTTTGCCCTAATATTTCTTTAGCCTCCATCGTCTCTATAATCAAGTGAAAGATGGAAGCCCTAAAAGTAAACAAAACAGAAGATCTAAAATCTCTCTTTTTATGATTATCAAAGTCAACAGAACCAAAAGATCATGAACGGTTTAAACATCTTCGGTAACAATAATATACAGCATAATGATTTCTACTCTCAAAAAAATAGAATATTTCGAATAATGGGATTCATCGCGCATCTCGATCCCTCTTGTCAAATGTCAAAAGAACAGTATCAGACGGCACCCTACTTAGAAAAAAAGTTGAGGTTGAGGCAAAGCTGGAAATACTAGATGCATTAGATGCACGTCTGAGAAAGAAACAGATTTATCAGGATGATGGATTGCTATGTGAGGCAAATCTAGTGACATCGAGGAAGTGTTTGCATTTTGAACTGTTGCAATGCCTCTGTATAGTTTTTCCTTAAAGATTTTTTTTTTTTTTTTTAGTTTTTTTTTAATGAGAAATTTGGTATCACAAATTCTCCTTTTGATTAAAGTTAAATGTTTGTACGGTGTGGAAGTGTGCATTTTGAATGTCTGATGAATCTAAGTTTATATCCAATTAGTTTGATTTTTTCTTTTCACTTCAGATCTTCTTTAAATTTCTGTTTACGCCAGTTGGGCATAATTTTTCCATTGTAGATCTTTCCAATTGTTTGTTTATAGAGTTCCATCAAAATGGGATTTTGAAAGAAATGTTTGCTTGCTTGTGTGGTATGAGTGTGAATTAGTATACAAACTCATTGACAACATCACGTTAGTACTACACCTTTGATATAAATTAGTTTGATTTCTTGTATGAGTGTGCATTTAAGATAGCTTTGCTACATCCTCCATTTGATAGCTTACTTCGCTATACGACTAACTGCATTTAATGTCTTTGTTAATTGTTACGTAAATGCACACTTCAATTTGTATATCTAATTTGAAAATTTTGAATAGTGTGTGCATATATAACAATAAATATATGCACACAATGTCCTCCATATTTTTAATCAAAAAAAAAAAAAGAAAAAAAAAAAGGTTGTCTTCCTTAACCTTTTAGATTAAGATACAATGTCTCCATTTTTTTTAAGCATCCTTATTCTGTAATTCAGTTTGCATGCTTTAGAAACGCTAGATGTTGCTCGTTTCTTTGTGTGTTTTTCATATGGTTGAGTTTAAAAACAATTTCCAACGGGTATGTCGTCCTTGGTAAACCAATCCTAACTTTATCCAGAATCATTTGAATTGTAGAACACATAAGTGACGACGTTGCTCCAATAAGCTTTCAGATATTAGTAGGAGGGAGCGTGTGAGCAAATGATGGAGCATGTTTGTGCATTGATGTGGAACCATGAGGATGTTTCCGAATGATGGTAAGAAAACATATTCAACGCCGTATGTGATAGATATGACGGTCTGCAATCAGGGTCAAGCATAGGGTAAGTGTTAACCGTTCAATCAAATAATTCAAGCAAATCCAATGATTCAAGCAAATTGACGATTACCACTAGCCCTAATATAAACGGAAAATATAAACGGGCAGATCGCTATTCCTTAAAAAGTTTTTCCCTACTAAATATCTTTAGCCTCCGTCGTCTCTATAACTAAATGAAAGACAAAAACCCTAACTAAAAAATCAGATCTGAAAACTGTCCATACGGTAATAAAAATCAGATCTGAAAACTGTCCATACGATAACATTAGATTAGAGAACAGTACATTTTAGACAACCAAAAAGAAACTTCTAATGAATAAATTTGTATGTACACAAGTTTACTTTGCCACTTTTTGCAAAACGTACACCCTGTAAAACAATCTCGCGATTCTTATAGAGATAATGAAGTGGCCACACTACAACTGAGGATTTTATGTCTTTTGAAATGCTGAAAATTCTGGCCCAAGAATCTACAACTCCATAATCTTTCAGCACACAAAGATTCAATGTTTCTAAGTAGGATGTACATATAATAAACCAATATTTTGCTACATAAAGTATTATGTATCCTTTGTGATGGTTTGCATAATGGATATACAATTAATTCTCTAAAATTATGCCTAAAATGATATATATCTCTGAATTTTTCGTAAAAACTCCAAATTTGATATTGTTGTTTGTACTTGTTGCGTAGAGTTTTTTTATAACCTTTCTAACGAGATAAAATTTGTAAAATTCCAAGGCACGGATTTTTAGATATGTTATATTAAAGTTTGTTTTCCAGTTATACCCCTGAAAAGATAGGATACACAAGGAATTAAAGTAATTGGACTAAAAGGGAGGGACATTTTTGGTTTTTCGGCCCTAACCATTTCCAATCTTTTTATGGTAATTGATCACTTAGATTTTACAAAAAAGTGGCCATATAAAGGACCTCCCTCGCTTCGCTCGGTCGGCCCAATAATGTATGTTCCCAATGCTATCACATGAATTTGAAGCTAATCTACAAACCCAAACTTTAGAACAAATATCGGAATACGGTTCCTTGCCAGCTATTATGAACAACTTGAAATCATCAATTTTACAAAATTTACTAACGATATACAATGGACTTCAATGTTGCGAAACAATTTTCATCCTTGATGGTCTTTTTTGCCACCAAATCTCGGTTGAAGGTCTTTTTTCTTTTTTCCATGTTTACATGGACCACAAAACCTCTTTTACACGGCTATTGTTTTCATAAGCCTGGACCATTACGTTGGTATGGTAAAATTTTCTCATTTTTGTAGTGTTTTTACTCAATCTTAAAGAGTCATGTTTTACTCATCTTAGTCTTTAAATCAATTTCAAGCAAAATATCTTGGAACATACAAGAACTCATCCGACTTCTTTTCTTGTAAAATGATTTAACAATTGCCCTTTCGTCCTGGTAATAATTCGCATTCACCTCAGTAACAACTGGAACCAAAAGTGACGAGGCATTTTGAGGGGTGTGTAATCCATAGGTCTAGGCTAAAATTCCAAAGAAAAGTAAGATTTGAAGGATATTTTGGTAATTCACATTCTTATGTAGTTTATCTATAAAAATAAAACCCTAGACGAAGCTGTTGTACTGGAACTAAGAAATAGAGAGTGAAAGTGGAGAAGAGAGAACAGCCGGCGGCGCTTCATCTCTCAGAGAAGAAACGAAAGATTAAGAAGATCTGATCACAGATTGATTTTTGTTATGAATGCAATTTTGGGTTTGTGTGCGGAGCATTACGCATCCCTTGGAAGATTAAACCATTCAATAGATAGCAGGATGATATTTCCTCTCATGTGGTTTATTGGGAAATAAACCACATGAAGCTCAAGAGAATTTCTTTTCTCATTTGCACTTATGTCACGAGTTTCCAATAAACCAGTGAAGCAGAAGTGATTTTATTCACCCTGCATAGATTTCTCTTCGTTTTTTACATTGTAATATAATTCTGATGGTTAAGTTGTGATGATGAATTTTACAGTTTCTCATTTAAAAAAATTTCATGTGATTCGACAAAACAGAAGGAAATTGATGAAAGATTGGCAAATGTTTAGATTGATGAAGTAGGAAGAAGAATGTGGAGATCCGCCCATGCAAACCTTACCGAATGCCAGCAGGAAAATAATTTATCATTTGATGATGAGATCTTCCAAAAATTTAACATTGAATCTGATGGAGGGTGTCTATATTGTAAATCAAGATCTATATTGCTATTTGAAAATGTACTCAAAATTATTTTGATGAAGATGGTTTATATTTTGAATTGATTCACAGATAATCTTTTTCTTGTGGAAACATCTTCATTTAAATACTTGAACGAGTGTAAATGCAAAGATATGATAGTTACAATTTGCAGTTGCTTTAATTAACAAATCATGGTAAATTGAGATATATTAACTTTATTGATGTGTTCTGTAATTTTTTGCCGGACTTGTTTTCAGTACATTATTGTTGATAAATTTGCTTTGGGTTACCATCATCAAGAATGATGATGGGAAAAACCAATATCAGCAGTTGGTTTGATTACCTCTTGAGACTCCATAAAACGGTCAGAGTAAGTTATTCTCCTATTTTCTTTATTGTTTTTGTTTTTTTGATTTTTGAATTAGTTTCTTGTTTTGAGTTATGAGCTTGTTCTTAGTAGATTACTGTAGTTAGATGACTCTATGTATACTACCGGATCTATGAATTAAAGATGTTTGTAAAGAATTGCTTGTGTAATTTGAGAAATCCTTAGTTTGGAAATGTCATCCATCAATTGTGCAACCTCATTGGGACAATGTTATAGAGGACAGCAATAATAACATACCTCATTGGGTGTATGTTATACTGTGGAGTATCCATATCTTTTGCACTTTTGGCACTTGGCTCACTAATGCAACGATTGCAATTAACTAGTATGAAGGGCATCGGATGCCTTATGTTATGCTCGTTGAAGAACTAAATGTGGGTTGGATTGAAAAAATCATCTCAACCAAATCACCATGAGACCTTAAAGTCTCCTCTCTTTTCTCTTCCCCTTGTGAACTAGAACTAACAAAAATGAGTTTTAATATGGTTAAGGTAGCACGAAGATCTGTGTGATTTAATTATTTTTATTATGACACAATTGAAACACATATAAGGTACATAAGATGATTAAGGCGTTCACGTAATTTGCTAAATTTTTCTAGTTATTTTAATTCTCAATGATATAAGGTACCACATGGTAACTTCGTTGTTTGCCAAATTTTTCTAGTTATTCAATGCTAAATGTTATGTTATTTTTCAGTTCCTAGGTAGTTATTGGCAAAACTTTCTGGGTATTGACTAGTATTTGCAGCTCATGTGCTTACGATGATTTATGTCTTTGTACTCCCGTTTTCGGATGGTAAATATGAAACTTTAAGACTGAATCCTTTTTCATTTGTACATCAAGAAATAAGAGACTATTAACTCCATTAAGAGCAAATATTACTTGTAAAGGGCACTCATGATTATCGCTCGCTAATCTTATTGATTACTCCCTCGGTTCTTAAATAATAGGCTGGTTTCATGTGTAATTTGTACATGAAACCAGCCTATTATTTAAGAACGGAGTGAGTATTTTATTGTTTGATATTTCGGAGAGTTACTACCTTAATGTTACTTCTTTTTTCCACAATCTTTACCAGTGCTATCTTTGGGTAAGAACTACTGGTGTTCAAAGTTGCGCTCTTGGATTTGTTAATTAGCCATAGATTTTTACTTGGGCTGTATTTCTTTTCGTTGTCTATAGTGAGACTGGATAGAAGATTGAAGTTGTCTGTTTGTTTAGCAAGTGGAACAGGAATTGTAAATATGACCAGGAAAATCAAACATAACTAGCACGTAGGTTTTGAGAAACTGTGCATCTTTCAGGCTCTCAATTTTGTTGTAATTGTGGCTGGAATGTCCTTTCTTCAGAATAATGTATGATTCTTCGTGAATATGTTTATTACTCACTGATCTCCTAATTTCTCTAAAATTGCCGGAAGAAGATGAAGCCCTTGTCCTGTATTGTTCATGAAATTAATTCACTCACACAATGATTTTTCCTCCCAAAACCGGAGTTTTTTCATTATATATTGTGATGTACTTGGGAAGAATCGACTTAATTTTGGTAAGCACTTCATTTTTTATTCTATTTTTAATTAGTGTTTTAGTTCTCTTTATGTAGGTACACGAAATAGGCTCGCCACGTGTCAGACATAAAGGGAAGAAATAGGGCTAGAAAATCTCACTTAAAGATCCCAGTCAGGGACTTGTCAATTCAAATGTTAGAATTACCTCATCACCAATCAATCTTGCGAAGTACAAAGAGGATGCGTACAGAAACGAGGAGGCTCGCACGAAGAATCTAAGATACAAAAGACCGAATTGGAGTATCCAACAAGATATCAAGGACGAAGTCGTAAAGAGCGAAGTTAGATTACTTGGCTGAGAAAACAAGCCACGAAGTAAATAAATTATGAAATAGGTTCTGATGGGTATTGCTTTGAGTTGGTGACTGAGCTGCAGATCCAAAACTATTGGCAGTGGTGGTACAGTTGTTGGCAGTGGTCGGCAGTTCTGTGTGGAAATGTAATTAGTTTTTTTGAGTGATTGATTTGCCTCATTGTTTTTGAATTGACTGAATTGGTTTCGGTTTTTATGGGGTCAACTACGGTTGTTAATCCCATTTTCGGATCAACTCTTGTTGTTGATCCAATTTTTATGGGATCAACTAGGGTTGTTGATCCCATTTATGGGATGAACTCCTGTTGTTGACCCATTTTTTTATGGGATCAACTACTGTTGTTGATTCGATCAACTCCTATTGTTGACAATATTTCCTTGGATTAGTATAATCATTCTTGTAATTTAAATCATGTAAATTTCTCCTATTCCTCTCCTCTGTTATACAATTCAATACACCAACATTTGATTCGGGAACGATATTCAAATGACTCAATTTGTATGCTCAAATTCACTTGGGCATTTTTATCTTATTTTTTTGTAAAAACATCCAACCCTATATATACCATCCGTGGGTGTATGAAAACATGATCAAAACATAATCTACACCCCCCGTGTGATACATATGGCGGTCAGAAATCAGATCTGAAATCCTAATTTAATGGTTGGAATTTAACCCTAATTTAAACGGGAAGCTATCTCTTCCTTATAAGTTAGAATGTTGTGCCCCCAATCTCTTCCGTCTCCCTAGTGAAAAATAGGAACCCTAAAAATCAGATCTGAAATCCTCTCTGTCTATGATTATCAAAATCATGACCGGTTTAATCATCTTCAACAACAAAAACGATATGCATCATAATGATTTCTCCTCTCAAAAAAGTAAAATAGTGTGAAGCCATCACTCCATGTCATATCAAATTTCCATGCAATTGTGTGTTGCCAAGAGCTCGGAAAAGTGGAAATCTTAGATGCATTTTGAAGAAGTGTTTCAAAAATTGAGCCACATCAACTGACATTTCAAGAAGTGTTTGGATTTTCAACTGTTTCAATGTCTGTGTATAGTTCTGCCTCAGATTTGTGTTTTTATAAATATTTTTTTAAGAGAAATTCGGTATCACAATTCCCCTTTTGATAAAGAGTTAAATGACGCTTGTTTAAATTTTCCTTCATTGATATGCAGCACAATGATTTCTCCTCTCAACAAAGTAAAATATTGTGAATCCTTCAATGTGTGAAATCAAATTTTTATCGATTTCTATCTTATTGTGTGGAAACCTTAGATGCATTAGAACTGTGCAAACGAATTTGAGGCTCAAATTTATGTTGAATCTATGTGAGTCATATCAACTGACATTTCAAGAAGTGTTTGGATTTTCAACTGTTTCAATGTCTGTGCATAGTCAAATCATGTGAAAGGGGAATCTGAATTTGAGTGAGATGGAAGAATTAGTACCAACAAAGCAGCAAGAAAGTTACAAACTTCTCAGACACTAACTAAGATTTATGTATAAATCGTTTATACGGTCGTGTCGAGGCTCATCAATATGAAATGCTGCTACGCGTGAAGATGGTGGACCTAAAGGCGTAAATGAGACCTTGGAATACAAAATGTTTCTATAGGAGATTGATACACGTGATTGTTAGAAATCCCCCGGCCTAACTAACCTCGAATACCGGCTTGCAAGGTTAGGATTTCCCAAGGATTATTAAGCACGAGACCTAGGATGCCCTAGGCGATGTGGTACTATTTAACACCCCCCTCAACGACTAGGGCTACACAGACGGAGTGGCACGGAAGCCATGGACGCATACTGGCGGGGATACGGAGTGGTACGGAAACCACGGATGCACACTGGCGGGGATACGGAGTGGTACAAGAACCACGGATGCACGGGTAGCGTTGAGAGGGGTCTGGCTCTGATACCATGTTAGAATCCCCGGGCCTAACTAACCTCGAAAACCGGCTTGCAAGGTTAGGATTGCCCAAGGATTATTAAGCGCGAGACCTAGGATGCCCTAGGCGATGTGGTACTATTTAACAGTGATTAGTTAATGTAAATTTCTTAAACTCGGTTTACTGGTAAATCAACTGACATTTCAAGAAGTGCTTGGATTTTCGACTGTTTCAATGTCTGTGTATAGTTCTGCCTTAGATTTGTGTTTTTATAAAAAAAAAAAATTGATGAGAAATTGGGTATCACAATTCCCCTTTTGATAAAGAGTTAAATGAATCTTGTTTAAATTTTCATTGATATAAAAGTATGAACTTAAATTGGTTTTGGGTTCGAAATACAATAGCTTCAAATTGGTTGTTCTGCAATGCATTTTGAAAACTTCTTTACCACTGCATGTCAACAAATTTATTTCAAATTAGTTTAATTTTTTAATTTCCCTTTACATATACTCCCACGTTCCAATTTACTTGTTGTTTTAGGGTTTCTTTTGTGTTCCAAATTAGATGATAGTTTTAATATTTTTCCCCAATTCTGACTAATCTACCCATGCTTTGGAATCACACCAGAGAATTAATACTCATCGTAATCAACATAAAAAATTACTCTAATTTTTAAATATACCCCATGGAGGATATATATACTCAATCTTGGAATATTTGGTACTACATCCCAAGTAAATTGTTACGGGATTGATAACTTACCTAGAATCTAGAAACACAAAATTAGGCCATTTAACACTTTAAGTAGGAATTAATATGGGTATTATTGGAAAGATTTTAGTCTCTTTGATATTTCTTAATCTTCGTGAAAAACTCTATAACGCCAAGTAAATTCGAACGGAGGGAGTATACAATAGCGTCAAATCTTTGAGATTTCTGACCATTGGATCATTATCTTAGTTCTCACCTGTATATATATACCCTTCAAATCATTATAGGCTATCCTGCCAGGCTAGCCGTCAACAAAATAAAAAACTCTCTTTCCCTATTTTCTTCAGATCTGAATTTTTTTGAATAATGGATGATTCTCATTGATCTTAGCATCAGAAGAAGATGAAAATCCTGTGGTCTTGTTGATGGAATTCACTCACACAATGATTTTCCCTCTCAAAACTCAAGTTTTTCTCATAACGTTATCTTGAAAAGGGGACTAGTCATCTTATCTTTTTGTAAGCTCTTCATTTTTTATTTTATTTTTTCAGTTAGGGTTTTTGTTTTCATTACTCGTCTATTGTTTGATTTTAGGCTCATAATTATTATTTTTTGTTGCACAGGTTTCAACGGATCATTGTCAAGGGTAGAAGCCCCTTCGGCTCTTCTAATTAATCAAGGATTTTGCAACATTAAGATCTAGAGGTGTTTATAGCGATCCATTATAATATCATCAAAGTAAGTTATTCTCCTATTTTCTTTACTTTTCTTTGTTTTTCAATTTTACAAATAAGTTTGTGGTTTTGAGTTATCAGTATTTGCACTACGGTCCAGTCACATTTGATAAATTCATCTTTGGTCTTTTGGATGTATGTTAGGTTGTAGCGTATCCCACTGCTGGGTTCAACTGTAGGCAATCAAATTCTATTATTGGTGTACACAATGGAGCTAGTTGTTTTTCCTTGGCAAAACAAGCCTAAAATTACAGGAATTATCTAAATTACAGACCACGAAGTCACAAAGCGGGAGTGTGAGAACTTTTGAGACCTCATCGAGCTTTTGATCCTGCCTCATGATGAGATCGACTATTTTGCTTTCAACTGCACAAATTAACCATGGGCAAGAATTTAATGCCATTACATGGGGGACACTCATAAGCTGACATTGTTAAACAAAGGAAGTCAGTCTTACTTTGGAGTTGTAGATGGAGCTGTTGAAATGGTATTGCAATTTGGTCTTATTATGCAATGGCTTATTAGTCCTTAGGTTTCTCAGTTCTCTATTACTTTCAGATTTTATTTATTTTTTTACTTCTTTTTTATGCTCGACGTATTTTCTGGTTTCAAATGTTGATCGTTAAACACTAGTCCAGAAGGGGCCATTAATCACGTTTTTAAATGACAGATTAGTTGCGTGATTAGGATATTACAAACAAATCATGTCATATAATATGAAAATGGTGGGACCCTTCATTTAACGCAAAAAAACCGTCATTTTCAAATGTGATAAATTTGTAGGTGCGTGATTTTTTATCTACCATTATATCACGGAATAAATCTGTCGAATATTGTAAGTTTTAATACGCCCCAAATAATATTCTATAACGCACCACAAAAATGGCTAATCACCGGCTTAGCATAGACACCGGCTTACTTGCCTTAAGTCCATAGAGCCATAGCCGCACCACAAAAATGGCTAACCGCTGGCTTAGCATACCACCGGCTTACTTGCCATAAGTCCATAGAGCCATATCGGTTCCATCAAAAGAGTTGACATCCCAGAACTAGAAGATAAGTTCCCGAGATCTCCCTTCACCCCGCTCGTCTGCTTTTTTCCTCCGGGAACCTAACTAACCAATAGGTTACTCTAACTTAGAAGAAAAAGAAGAAGAAGAAGACAACGACGGCATCAAGTAAGTTTCAAATCCTTGTCATCTTTGTATCTGGATTTTTCTCAAGTTTCTATCTAGTCCCTAAAAATTGATTTTGGTGACTAAAATTGTACATCCAAAGATTTTGATTTGATAAATTGGTTGAGGTAGAAATTGGGAAGGAACGATTTTGATTAGTTTGATTGAATGAAAGTGGTTTCTGAATTCACTTCTTGAAACCCTTATTTCTGTTATTTTTTTAGACAGACCTAAGTGGAGATTGGAGAAGAAGAAGACATCAAATTAAAGTAATTTTCTTTCATCTTCCATTATGTTTTTTGCTTAAGCTTCTATCTGGTTAATCCAAAAATTGAATGGTAATTTCGTTTGCTAAACCTCGAATAGCTTGAAAAGAAGGGAAATAAAGAAAGAACTTGGAAAGTGATTGCTACAGACGTGTATTGATTCAGTGAAAGAAAGTAGGAGGAAGGTGTAGTTTCAATTTGAAGGTATGCTTGGATTATCTTTTCACTTGTTATTCAGATTCTCTATTTGTTAATACTTGAATTTTAAGTACAGGTCTACAATTCCTGGTTGCAGAACAATAGTGAAAACAAGGTAAAAAATTGTCTCCTTCATAATTGATAATTTGTGAATTGTTTTCTTACTAATGGATCAGTAGCTAGATGTATTGATTTTGTCAGCTACTTCCAGTACATTGTTGTACTTGATTCATAATAAATTGATGTCTAACATCTGATTCCTTGAACCCTTGTCACCCCTTAACCTCTTAATTACTTTTTGTAGTTACTAGCAATTTGTCTCAAGGTTTGAACTAGCTACAGACACATCTTAGTCATATACTTCACTTTTGTCTTTGAGGTTAGCATTATGTATGTTCTTCAAATTGATGTTAAGCTTTTAATAGGTTCTTAAAATTTTTAGACTGTTAAGGTTTATACAAAGTGTATGTTTCTCTTGATGTGCTTCCAAATTCTTGCACACCAATATATGTTTCAATTTATTGAAAACATCTATTATTGCTTGAAATTACTATCTACATTTTACTGAGCGCAGGACATTTTGTCGATAGATTGACAGGCCTGGTTAGTTTTTAGCTCTTGCTGGTTTTCCAATAGATTTGTGTTGTTTGTAATTTATTGATCAAGGAGTGCCTGAAAATTTACTCATGTAACTAGTAGTGTGAGACTGACTTGACAGGCCTGTTTGTTCCCACATTTAATCATAAACTCATTTGTTAGCAAGTAGTGGGAGTCTTGACAGGCATGTTTTTTCCCACATTTAAACTTGATATTAGCAAATGTTGGGGATTCTTTCTGAAATCTTATTCGTTAGTAAGTAGTGCGAGACTGACTTGACAGGCCTGTTTGTTCCCACATTTAAATTTGGTATTAGCAAATGTTGGGGTTTCATTCTGAGAACTTGTTTGTTAGCAAGTAGTGTGAGATTGACTTGACAGCTTTTGCTGCGTTTTAATCCTAGGTTCTTTCTCAAAGTTATTGTTCCTTTTCATGTATGAGTTTGAATAGCATAATCTGGCTAGAAGCTTGTAGTATGTTCTTCATTTTTTTATACTGTTAGGATTTGGTCTGAGTTTACGTGATACGAATTATTATTCTTTGTGAGCTTATATGCTCAAATAATCTGGCACACCGAAAGACACCAAAAAGATGTGTGTTAAAGTAGTATCTACAAGCTTATCTCGCACATGTTTGTTTATCTTCACATGATTGATTCTCCACATGTTTGACACAACTGTATGTGAACTCATTTTTTATGATTCTCGTATACCTAGTTCAGTTATTTTTTTGGCGTAATCAAGTCATATATGTTCATGCATTTGCAGAGCACCCCGAGCTCAAAGAAATCAGATCGCTGGCAAATAATGCATGTTGGGCAATTGGAGAAATAGCAATAAAGTAAGTTCATACGAGAAAGGACTTGGCAGGTCCGACTCAGATGCTTCTATATTTTGATATTACCAAGGCCTTTTCATGCATCAATCCTCGAATATTCTATGATACTAAGTTTTGTGTTCCTACTTCAAATGCCAAAGAAGCAACCAGATCTTATTTTTCTTAGCATTGTCCCCGGATTTTCGTTAACATGACCTTGGCCTTTTGCTTGTGGAGAACTTTTTCTTTCTCAAACTTTGCTTTAAACGGTTTAGGCTTATGACCGCAGGCAAGTAGCTTTTTCCCGAATTTTCCCGAGTGTGCTAAGGTTTTTGGTGGATGAAATTTATCCTAGTGCAATTTCATTTTCAGTTTTATTGAGATTGTATTTTAATCCTTCTCCATGTGGTTACCGAAAAACTCGAAGTACTTTGGTGCTAAGGTGTTTGCTAGAGTAGTGTCATCTATGTTTTAGTTCCAACTTTTCCCGCTCGTATATTTTTTAATTCACGCTCTTGCATTACGTTGAGTCGACATCATTGGTTTTTATTGATCTTTGGTTTATGAGTGTGTCTCGAGAGTTTTATTTGATTTGATCCTTCACAAGTCTTGGCGATTATCTAAATCGGTGTAGTTGTGTCCAAGAATTCACTATTGTCTTCTCCTTTAGTTTTATCAATTCATTCGAAGCAAAATTTATCTCGATTTGATCCTTCGCAGACTTACAGTTATTGAGTAGCATCATTTTGTTTTTTATGTGTGTCATTTAGGTTTACTTGAAGTGATGTCTATTCCAAGCAAAAAATGGATGGATGCGTAACTTGGTCAACTGAATTTCGGGAAGGAGTTCAATCATTTATCGTGTTCACAAAAGATATTGTAGGAGCAGATAAATTATTTCTCTGTCCATGCTCGAAATGTAAGCTTTTTGCAGCAAGAAAACAGTATCCTCTAGAGGAAATACATTTGCATTTGCTCAGAAATGGTTTCCTTAAGACATACAGAACTTGGATACATCATGGAGAACAACCTCGTACAAATGTTGTCAATGTTAATCAAGCTCCTAATTTACATGGTAATAGAGTTCATTGTGAAGATTCTGGTCTGGAATGGTCAACATGTTCAAAGGACCTACAACGACGTATTGACCTTGATAACCACACGGAAGACCTGTTTCAATGATCCTAATCAAGAGAGTGGTGCTAATGTTGAAGGTGATCAAGGTCTTTGATATAAATTACAAGAAGAGGTTTGAAGATTCGATGCAACCCCTCTATCCTTCTTGTGATGGGCAGATACGAAGTTGTCTACAACAATTGAGTTGCTCGAGATGAAAGCAAGACATAATTGTTCCGATGCTTTCTTAACTGAGTTATTGCGCTTTATGAAGACTGCTTTTACCCGCTGGGAATACATTACCTAAACTACCAATAAAGCCAAGGCTATGATTCAACCATGGCGATTGAAGTGTGAAATTATACATGCTTGCCCAAATGATTGCATTCTTTACAGAAGGAATATGCCGACATGGATGAATGTCCTAATTGTAAAGCAAGTAGATGGAAACCAGATGATAAGAAGAAGCCACATGCCAAAAGAGTGGCGATGAAGAAACTAAGATATTTCTCGATTCTTTGAAAGGTTGCAAGACATGTTTAGTATACCATGGATAGCAGAGAGTGATGAATTGCCATGGTAATGGAGAGGAAAGTAGCACACACATGAGGCATCCTGTGGACTCTCCTTGTTGGAAGTTTATAGATAGCAAGTGGCCCGAGTTTTCATCGCTTTAAAAGAGGAATGTGCGTTTAGGATCGGCAACCGATGGATTTAACCCTTTCTAATGAACTATCCCCATAGTTGTTGGCCCGTTATGCTTTTTCCTTGAACTCTGCCCCATCACACCGCATGGCTAAAGAATTCACTATGTTAACATCGTTGATTCTGGTCCAACTCGAACCAGCCATAACATTGATGTTTATTTGCAAAATTAGTCGACGAGTTGAAAGAGTTATGGTCTCGTTGGAAAGTTGACATATGATGCTCATACAAAGAGTAACTTTACGCTGAAAGCAATGTTAATGTGGTGTGTGCATGACTTTCCGGCCTATGGACATGTTTCTGGTTGTAGAACATCGGGAAGATTTGGTTGTCCTGTGTGTGGTGAAAAGACAGATGCAATCGAGGCTAAAGAATGGACGTAAATTCAGCTACATGGGTCATAGAAGATTCTTACCAAATGAGCACTCCTTCGTATATGCAAAATCAAAATTTGATGGAACCGAAGAACATGGAGATGCCCCATGCCGTTTGACAGAGCCCAATTGTTGACGAAGATGAATAGTGTGCGAACGCAATTTGGGAAGTTCAAAGAGGGAAGGAAACAACATCAAATTCCACTAGTAAAAGGCGTTTAACGAGTGTCCAACCTGTTAAAGACTATGAGTCGTGGTACGCACCGAATCTTGTCGGGCAACCGGGTAAGAGGAAACGGACGGTTAATACAAGTATTCCGCCATCAATGAAGAAGAGATCAGTTGATACAAGCACTCCGTGGTCAAAAAGATCAATCTTATTTGATCTTCCTTACTGGGAGGTAACTAATTCAACAGTCTTCATGAATTACTACATAGAGTCATCAATTGCCTACTTTGTACTTTCATATTTATTCTTCCAACTATTGATGTATGGGTGTTGTTACTAACTGTCCTAGTTTACTCCAGGATATGCTGGTTCGACACAATTTGGATGTAATGCATATTGAGAAGAATTTTGTTGAGATTTTTTTTGGAACCATAATGGACAATAAGGATAAGACTAAGGATGGGATTCCGGACGCATGATCTGCAAATCCTTAAGATAAAGAGGAATTTGTGGTTGAAGGAGCGAGGAAATGGCAAGCCACTCGAAAATGCCGCCTGAGACTCTTATCGTTTGTCTATAGAAGAGAGGAAACTAGTATGCATGTCTCTTAGCAACCTGAAGGTTCCTATTGGTTACTGCGGCAATTGGAAAAGCAAAGTATGTTTGCGTGAATTTCAGTTCAAAAGCATGAAGTCTCATGACTATCATATTCTAATACAGGGATTGCTACCTGTTTTTCTGATGTACTTTATTTCAAAGGGCATCGTCCATTGCTTGAGGCCATTCGACAGTGTGTCATTGTTCTTTAAAGTTCTTTTGTTCTAAGGTTATTGATATTGCCGAGCTTCGATCATGCACCAACGTCTCGTGGAGTCTATATGTGTGTTTGAAATGTATTTTCCGCTCGCTTTTTTGTTACAATGATACATGTCGTCGTACATTTGCGTAAGAGGCGTAAATATTGGGTCCCGTTACAACTCGATGGATGTATCCTTTTGAAAGGTGAGTCATTTGATTGAGTGAATCTTTTGATTTAGTTTTTCATGGAGGTAAATTGACTTTTTATTATTGTTGTGATTACCTATATAGGATGATGAGAACATTCAAAGTTTTTGGTCGCAACAAAAACTACATAGAGGGATCTATTACGAACAATATCTATTGGCCGAAGCATTGAGACATTGCATGGAGTACATTGTGAATGGTAGGGAGAAGTGCTACAAGAAAAGGGAAGGATATCTAATGACGATGACATTCGGGAAGGTCCATACCCGCCAAATATGTCCGAAGGAAAAATATCATATACCCAACCCACAAGCATTTAACAAGCACGCAGATGGGTTTTGATGCATTCAAAGAAAATACCGAATGGAAAAGGTAAGTAATACTTTTCGATTTTATTATGATTTCTTAGTACAATAACTTACCGCCATGTTGAGACTTGAACTATTTAGGGATGAATGAACATATAAAATCAATTGAAATAGTTATTGATGAATGAACAATAGCTTATTTGTAGAGTATGGAATGGTAATTGTATATGTTTATTACAGGAAGTATGACGCATATGTTGTAAGATTTAATCGACATGTTAGAGGAAGAAGGAATTCAACGAAGCCTGATGATTACATGAAATGGATAACGCAACAATTTGAGGGCAAAGACATGACAAGATTTAAGCGGCTCGTTGATGGTCCATCTAGATATGCAAGTATCACATAATGCATATGCATTAAATGGCTATATCTTTTATAAATTGATGCGAGAAAAGTATGTCCACCTGCAATAGTGGAGTGTCGATGAATGCCACAACCACATTCGGTGAGCAAGTGCCGAGAGATCGGGAATACGGTGGAAGATGAAGTTCCATATTTCGGAATTGTTAAACAAATTCTAGAATTGGATTACACCACCTTCAAGCAAAACCGTGTTTTATTGTGATTGGGTGCGTGTCCAAGACAAGGTGAATGGATGGTATGTGGATCCTACACAAGAAATATTTATGTAAACTTCGAACGGTTTATGGGAAACACAAAAGAGACCGATGAGCCATTTATCCATTCTTCTCAAGCTACTTCAAAGATTTTATTGCAAGGATGAGAGTAGGCCTGATAGGAAGTGGCATATTGTTTTAGAATCTCCAAAACGACGAGGTCCTTTTGTGAATGCTTTTGAGGATCCGTTTGTCTTTACCGGCATAGCTAAAGAATCTTCCCTAACGGCAGCGAACTTAGATTATAACAATAATTCAGAAGAGCGTGCATTTGTAAGTTTAAGTTTTTTGAATTGAACTGTTGCTTCATTTTATCGAAGTGTTGTACTGATTATTAATTATGATGTTACAAGAAAATTAGGGGAGTTGGAAGTTCAACACCAGTAAGCGATCCCAACAATGGCTCGCGATAAAATTTAGTACTACTAGATTTTGGGTGGAATTTTTCATTATGATAAAATTGTTACTTTGGAATCTGAAATTAATTCTTTTGATATTCAGTTATGATAAAATTGTTACTTTGAAATTTGAAATTAATTCTTTTGATATTCAAATTATGATAAAAATATTGAGTTTGATCCTTTTTGTTTGCTATATTAAAAATAAAATAAAATTATTTGCTATTTTGACACAAATCGTCTCAATTCGAAAGGATGAAGTTCCAATCTCTTCATTTTTGCTAGAACTCGTTCAACTCGGTCAAATTTTCAATTGAATTATCGAGTGTTGATTATGTAACTATATTTTGACACAAATCGTCTCAATTCGAAAGGATGAAGTTCCAATCTCTTCATGTTTGCTATAACTCGTTCAACTCGGTCAAATTTTCAATTGAATTATCGAGTCTTGATTATGTAACTATATTTTGACACAAATCGTCTCAATTCGAAAGGATGAAGTTCCAATCTCTTCATGTTTGCTAGAACTCGTTCAACTCGGTCAAATTTTCAATTGAATTATCGAGTCTTGATTATGTAACTATATTTTGACACAAATCGTCTCAATTCAAAGGATGAAGTTCCAATCTCTTCATGTTTGCTAGAACTCGTTCAACTCGGTCAAATTTTCAATTGAATTATCGAGTCTTGATTATGTAACTATATTTTGACACAAATCATCTCAATTGAAAGGATGAAGTTCCAATCTCTTCATTTTTGCTAGAACTTCGTTCAACCTCGGTCAAATTTTCAATTGAATTATCGAGTCTTGATTATGTAACTATATTTTGACACAAATCCTCTCAATTCAAAGGATGAAGTTCCAATCTCTTCATTTTTGCTAGAACTCGTTCAACTTTCGGTCAAATTTTCAATTGAATTATCGAGTCAAATCGATCGAATTTTTATTAAAATATATACTCAAAATTGTTTTCGATTTATTACAATTGAATTCTCGAAAATGTGATTTTGACGAATGTTACTCTTGGTCTTTTCTCATGACATCTAATGATTTTGAATGTTTGATGTGAATAGACTTTTTAACTTTGATAAATAATGAAATTCATATTATTCTTCTTCAATTTTATTCGATTTTCTCTATCTCGATCAAATTTTCATCAAAAATATTCAAATAATTTATAATTTATTAAATTTAAGTATGAGTTTTAATTATAATCATGTAATACGAGACTAAATTTAATTTAAAAATTAATCGTATGAATAATGATAATATGTGTGAAACTCGATAATTATTCAACGAATGAAAAATATCATATGACTAAAAATCAACTTTGATTATGATCGAGACTAGGAAATATTTTCCCATGTAACTTTAATTTATAATTTTAATTAATTTTGTGTGTTGTTTTTTTTTTTTTTTTTTTTGAAGCATTTTGTGTGGTGTTATAATTTTAATATGCTTCATAAATTAAATTAACAATTTTTTTTTTTAATATTTCTCTTATTGTGAAGGTCAATGCTAGTCAAGGATCATTAAAAATAAGACCTAAGTCTTTACTTTTGCCTTGTACGCCCAACTAAAATATGCCCAACTGAGAAAAAAAATTGAAAGAGAAGAAACAGACGTGTGTACATAGTTTTCTCCTCAAGAGTCGATTCTAGATCTAGCGTAAGTCATCACTTCATCCCCATCTCTATCTTAGGTAGAAGATTTCTCCTCCATCTGATATTTTGGCACAAAATTAGGGGTTATTCATTGAAGTTTTGTTCTACAATTTTGGACATATCTGTGCATCGCCGTAGGATGATGGTGTTGATTACATTGAGAAGCAATGGAAGAAGAACATCAAGCGGTAATAATCTCAGTCAAAAAACTTTCGATTTGAACCCTAACCATTTTTGGGCGGGATGAAAATCAAAATAAAATTCTTTTGGGCGGGGATTATTCCCGCTTGGTGTGTTTTGGAATAGCTATAAATCTGAACCCTAAAATCAATTAAGAGATGTTCGTAGATATATCTCTTTGTGAATTATCGATCAAAAACAACAAGGTATATCTTTTTATGCTTATCTATAGTTAAATAATTTTTGATTTTTGATTTGGAAGATGCATGAGTTCATATTATACTCTTGATTGAATCGAACTTGGGGTTACATAGGATTGATGTATTTTTGTAACAATACGAGTCTTATTAAACTATCTTTTGATTTTTGATTTTTGATTTGGAAGATGCATGAGTTCATATTATACTCTTGATTGAATCTGAAATTGGGGTTACATAGGATTGATGTATTTTTGTAACAATACAGTCTTATTAAGCTATCTTTTGATTTTTGATTTGGAAGATGCATGAGTTCATATTATACTCTTGATTGAATCCAAATTGGGGTTACATAGGATTGATGTAGTTCGAAATTGGGGTTACATAGGACTCATGGGTTACATATTAGATTGATTATATTATCTAATCTTATGCTTGTCGCTATCTTAATAACTTTTGACTTTTGATTGAAAAGATTCAGACCATCTTTGATTGAATCTGAACCTGGGTTACTCGAGATTGTTATAGTTTGTAATAGCAAGTGGTATTTGGATTTGATTATGGTGTATACTGGGTGTTTAATACCTTTGGGTCTAAAGTTCCAATATCAGTTCACTAGAACTATTAGATTGTTATGGAGTCATTGTTTATTGATGAATATGAAAGGTACTCATCCTCCGAACTTTATGGAACAAGGTTACGTTGATAGAAATGGAAATCAATTGGTGGAGTTTTCGGATGCGTTGAATGAAAGCTTATGGTTATCTCAACGTGATTGTCATAGATAGTGTTCTAGATTTGCTATTAGATGCCTAAGCATAGATATCAAGCGTAGCATGAGATATTATTATTATTATTGATCCAAGATTTGGAATGGCTTAAATCTTTGTTTAACAGATCGGATTCAAGCAAAGATTATCAATAATATAATTGTATTGAACCATATTATTGTGATTACTTTGCTTGATATATAAGTCAGTTTACATATTCATTATGTTTGTCGATGTTTCGAGATGTCACTTCTTTTTCAAGGGAAGGCAGCCCCACATTCAACTGGGCTCCCTCGCCTCCGACATAGCCCCATAGTATCTCGGATCAAGTCATGGTGCACATAGTTCAAATAATCTGATGAGATTGTGTTAACCCATGAATCGACTATGCTCGACTTCTCAAGACAATGAAATTGAGAACACTGGTAATGTTAGATATCTTTTCATTGATTTCCCTAGTTTTTTAAGTTATATCAACTACAGTATTTCATTATAATAAGTTTTGTTCCTTCAAATACATTATTTTCCACTAGTACAAAAATGGGCTTATGTGACAGTTAAAAACTGTCACCGAAATACTTATGTGACAGTTTTGAAATTTTTCTGGACTGTCACCAAAGCCTCTGTTACGAAAGGTCTACAAGAAACTGTTGCGGAATCATCACTATAAAGTAACAGTTTCCTCATATACCTGTCATCGTTAAGGACTTATGGTAACATTTTTTAAATGAAACTGTCATCAGCAACTCAACTTCTTGTACTACGGTAGCAGTTCCTTCATAAAACTGCCATAGTTGGCAACTTACAGCCACATTTTTAAACAAAACTGTCATCGTAAATCCTTATCCGTTACACATTTTCTATAAAACTGTCATCATACACTCCTTTCAGTAACATATTTTTATACAACTGTTATTGTATAATTAGATTCTCAATGAGGTACTGCTACAACTATTGATAATACTTTAAATTCACATAAAGAGAAAAAGAAAAAAAAACTGTATTTTTTAAATACCTTGCTATATATATGAAATTCAAGGTTAATCACAATGATACAACAAAACATAAGAAATAAATAAATTATAACTATTTACTTTACAATAGAAAATATTTCCCGAAGTCTGATGCTTGAAAGTAGCTTTCACTACCTCAGATTTCTTGAACTCCAATGCTCTAAAGATGCTTCCGTTGTTGCCTCTTGATTGCGTGTCTTGTTCTCTCTATGGTTAGAAGAACTTGTGTAGTCGCAGCTGTCACCATGAACTTCTGAAGCAAAGCTCTCCCGATACCTGCATAGTAGATAACACTTTCAAATATTAAAAGATCACCAAAAGACACAATTAATCCGAACCATGCCGAGACTAAAAAAAAAAAGAAACTGAACATCATTTATCCTCGCCTGCATCAATTTTGTGAACTCGTAGCCATAGAAATGCGAACAAAAAGATTACATGATGAAACTCATGGATTCAACTATTCAGAATAAAACGAAGAAAAGTAAAATACCATATTGATGTGAAACCATATGTTTAACTGTCATGTAGTATTGAAGTCATTAACTCTATATATATGAAGACGTTTAGATTCTATCGGAAAAAAACTGAGGCTTACTTGAAGCTAAAATCTCACAGTTACCTGTACATATAGAAAAGAATCACATTACCCATATAATAAGAAAGGTAATAATTATAAACACAGTCTTAAACACTGCATACGAAAAAAATCACATTACCCATATGATAAGGAAGGTAATAATTTTAACCACTGTCTAAAACACTGCATACGACTGAAATTGCCAAATTAAGCAATCAAGGAAGCAAACGAGCATCATGTATCTCGCCCTAGGTAATTTTAGCCTTCTTTGAATGGAAAGAGAAACCTTTGATGATAAATAAGGTATCCCAGAGATTCAGCTATTAAAGACACAACTGAGAAAGATACAGTACAATATAAAAACAACAAAAGATTTCTTTGGCAGAATCATCATAATGAATTTTACCTAGTATATGAACATATACGAGCAGTTAAGAACTACGGACCAATAAAAATGAAAAAAGAGACATAATAATATATGCTTACTTCAAGCACTATTGAATATTAAAATTTAGCTTCTTTAGAGTACTATTTTTTCACTTCACCATTAGCAAGTGGTTGAGCACTCATGGAATCAGATATTTCTTAATTAATAAGAAGTATCAGATTGTTTAGATTCTTATTAAATGAAACTAATGATAAACAACTACATTGCAGAGCTAAATAAAAGTGTGAGTATACTTTCATTTCCTGGGTAATAGCAATAACAAGCCAATTATATTTATGCCTAGAAATTGACAGAAAGTATGTTCATCAGAGATGAGGGATCGAAAATTTGACTACACTGGAACACATAAAATGATTAGAGGTTAAAATAACATGATAAGCAAGGGCCCAAAAGCAACCCTTAATCTCTAAGCATCCAAGTCCACTTCATGATAACAGTAATTCTACCAACAATAGAAAGCATGGGGATAAAATGCATTGGTGGCATACGGTCATGGGCAATGTAAATATGGAAACAAATAATTACGACACGAACCTTAGCTTGCATTTGAAAAAAATGATTTTGCAATTTGTTAGATTCTGCTAATAATTGTGGAGCTCAGTCGGAAGTTTTAGGCTTGACAGCGGGGGAGCTCATAGGCATCTAGACTGAAATTGGCATATCACATTCGGCTACATATTTCATTTGATGGAGGAGAATATAAATGCACATGGATCTGATTCATCTGAAAACCTTGTGATAAAATATCAGAGCTCATTAAAACAGGTAGAAACTACGTTCTCTGCTATAAGAGATATCAGGCATACAAACGAATAAAGCCATCAGGTAACATTTGTATTCTAAAAAAAAAAACTGGCATAACTCGACCACACAATTACCCCATACAGTGACTATACATGATCCGGGAAAAACTTTTTTGCATCAGATTTGTGTAAATCAGGGTTGCTACAACGCCCTTGGGGATGTCTTTCCAATTTATACTTTGATTCTGCCCAAGATGCCTAGAGAAATGCATTAATGAAATTAAACTAAGTAAACGAAAGAGCCATAATTCCAAGTGAAAATCAGTTTGAATGCCTGAGCTGAAACGAAATTGTGCATAAATATACCTTCTTTCATCTCACAAGATAGACTTGAAGCTAGATGCGTCACTAGCTTCTCTCTTTAGTATAAGAACCCTGCAAGTAAAGTAAAAAAAAATAAATTACGTAACCAATTCAAGCTGACATGCTAGGTTGAAAGTAGTAGCATTTGAATTGTAAAGAAATGAACAAGGAAAGAACAAGTTGAACAATTAATTTAGATGAACATCACTTACATATGGACAATCTTTCCACTGCCTCCTCGGCAGCTTTCTATTTGTATATGTAGTCATTGAACAATATTTTTCTATCTTCACATCAAACAAATTTGTATCTAGGATCATCTCTTTGATAGACCTCTACTTGAAATTCAACCAGAGAGTATTAGAGAAAATAATTGATATAACTGAAGTTACTGAACTATTAAAATGAAAGCTTTATTCTTAGCCAAAGAAGTGAAGTCTTCGACTCAAAGGGGAGAATAACTGGTGTTCTTTGGCGCAAAAATAAACTCCACTTAGAATCAAACTAATGATCACAGACATCTACTTGAAATTCAATTATGAACACCAAATTAACAAATAGCAAATCAGAATAACAAGAAAAGAGAAATAATCACCATACATTAATTGTGGATAGAGTGTCATGCTTCAAAAAAAAAAAGATAAAAAAAAATTGTGGATAGAGAGGAAATTACTTGTCAAAAGCCAAGAACATGGAATCAACAAAGTTTTCTACGCTTTGTCATTGCGGAGAATACAATCACAGAGTACCAAAACCAAATCACAAATACATAACCAGGGTCAGACTATAATCACGGTACTCACCAGTTATAACTAAAACCGTAGTCCAGAAACATAAAACCATTAATTTGTTTACCAACACGCACTCTGGACCAATTTCACTAGTCGCAAACCAAATCCCACCAACACTTTACAAATCTGAATCAGCAAAGAAAAAATTACAAACCCACATTGAGGCATCAAATTCAAATGTCCTACACCTGGTGAATAACAAGCTTGATCTTCTATCCAAAACTAGTGCTTCAGAAGGGAAACATATCTGGAAAACAAACAAAACTGAGAAAGTAAGATAGACCCAAATCATAAACTAGGGATTTTAAAGTAAAAAAAAAAAAAAAACGAAAACTTATACCTAATATAAAAAATCCTAATTATAATCTTCGCGACCACCATCAGGAACCGAATCAACAAACTCAAGACCGAAATTTTTCTTGAGAGAATAAATCAAGAGATTCATGCAGTTTATCTAATGGAGATGACGAAGAGAGAGCTTTAAAGCTCGATTTCTGTACACAAGAACAAAACGGGAATGTTCCAGAGGAAGCGAGATAGTGAGTGATCGAGAGATAAAAGTAATGAAGCATAAGATGAAACTCTAGATTGAGGTAGATTCGATTCCAGATTTTGCTAAGAGAGTAGAAGATACATACTAGCTAGATCTGCTTATACAAAGATAAAAATTGTTGAAAGAAATTAGGTTTTCCATTTAATGGAAATAGAGAGATGGGGGCGATGGTAATGAAAAATTGAGTTTCCGCTTCTTCTTTTGGGGGTTTTCAACGAGAATGAGAAGCCAAATGTTCGAGAAAGACCCACTAACAAAACTGCCCCACGACTAGCAGATAATGCTTAATTACGGACTCAAAACTAACAACATCGTGCGTTTAAGAATACCAAATGGTTGATTATGTAAATAATAGCAGTTGTAGATAAAAGCTGTCACTATAAGTGGGAGTGGCGGTAAATAAAAGAACTGTTATCAAAAAGCTACACTTCGATAACAATTTCTATATGGAACTGTTACAATAGCTTAGGAATAGTAACAGTTTAAAACTGCCATTATACATTAGTGTATAATAACATTTTTCCACAAAAACTGTCGTTGTATAATTATTCAGTAACGGTTTCAAAACTGCCACGGTTGTTCCCCACTATTGGTGTCAGTTTTAGTAAAAAACTGTAACCTATGTCTCATTGCATTTACTTTTGTGACAGTTAATTCGCGAACTGTCATGGTTTTGGATAGTGAACTGTCACCAAATCCCATATTTGTACTAGTGTTCTAAATCACAGATGGTTCATTACTTACTCTAATTTTGGTTTTTCAAACCTAGATGACCGTTTGCCAATATTCTTTAATGAGCATGGGCAATGGAACGGGCCACCAAATTTTGTAACCTTGATAGGAGAGATTACAAGGTCGAAAATAGGGTTGGGGTATGCGACTTGGAAAGAGGTTCCTCAAGAATACAAAGAAGATATTTGGAATGCTGTTCATGTAAGTCCAATTGGCTTTTTTCCGCTTAGCTCATAGAACATCAGTATAGTACCTGCATGTACATGATTAGTTCGGCATTGGCATTAGGTGCAAGGATGGCCCTAGATTCCCTTGGTACTTTTCTTTCGAGGTCGGCCCTTTGTCCCTTGGTTCCAGCTGTCCCTTGCCTGTCAGTATCAATCATACAATCAGTAGTGTAACTACATTGCTTCAGGAAATAAGCACTGCATTAAATCACAAATAAGACCTTTTAACATAAAAATTGTCTCTAATGGTTGAGGTCTTACATTAGATTTTAAAACAAAGATAATGATTAAATCATTTAAAATGGCGATGTGGAGGTCTAAGTGAAAGTTTAGACAGGACTTTCTCTTCGACATTTTCTTGTCCATGTCATCGCTCCTACTTTTTGGAATCCTATACAGTTGGAGATGAAATTGTAAAGCAAGGGTCTAAAGATCCTAGTTGGCAAACAAAAATTGGAGATGCTCCAACTATTAGAGATGTTCTTACTCTCTGAGCATGGCATTCTGCTTCCTTTTCCCCCTAAAAACTAGTACAGATGTTCTAACTCCCTGAGCATGCATTTTGCTTTCTTTTTATCCTAAAAACTAAAAATTTAGAATACTTTTGCAGATACGTGTGACAGCTAAATTTTGAATGCCTGAATTCATTAGACAAAATGAATATTTGTATATTTTGTCCCCTACAAGGCAGATGTGTACAAAATTTTATGTTCATATATATTTTCTTGGCTTTCTATAACCTTTACCAAGTGCTCAAATTAAATGCTTACACCGCACTATTATGAGAATATGTACCGTAATGACTATCCATAAGAAGTATGTTTTAGCAAAAGCAAACAAGGTGCGGAGAACCGAAAAGTCAAATAAAAACGATTGCTCAATGATGTTACATCTGTGGAAGAAAAGAAAAGGAAGTTGCCGAAGATACAATAAGAAAGAAGACTGGGAGAAATTTGTTAATAACATCGGTGATCCAAAGTGGTCTGAAAAAATCTGAACAAGTCATGGAAGCACGGTCAAATGTGAAGGCTCAATATACGGGTGGTAGGAAAGGTGTCCCTACAAGGTGGAATGAATTGGTAAATTCTTAACACCGTATTGCATTTTTAGCTATTATTCTTATGTTATTTCATTTGTTTCCTAATTGGATAGCATAGGATGTTTTTGGCATGCCTAGAGTCCTTGTTTATACTAGTTTTATTGCTTCTTGTTCATTCAAGTGCATTATTGCTTCCGACCTTTAAGTTGTTAGTTTCAATCTATTTGGTTTTTAAAGTGCAATAATAGTCAAGAAACCCAACGGTTAGATTTCAAGGCTTGTTGATGTAGGATAATTACTTACCTTAGCAATAATTAAATTTTGATGCACTTATCTTGTCAAAACCTCTTCTTTATTATGGCTCACGATGTTGTCTTGTGATGCAAAATTTTGCAAGTATTTAATGCATTGTTTTTCACGGAAAAGGAAAGCCCCAATCGGTCATATATATAGGCCGATGTGTTTCGAAAACACATAGAGCCACCCCCCTGATGATGATCCCTCGTCTTCTAAATCACGAGCAGCAAAACTAGTAAGTTCTTCTATTTTTATATTGTTTATTGATATTGATGATGTCGGTTAGTCTCTGAATCAACTGGCTTATTTCATGATGTGTAGGCACTAGTGAAGGAGGCATATGATAAAGATCCTTGAAGACAAAAGTGTTTGGGCACTCGACACCATCATAGAGGTTAGTGGTGAATTTGTTGTTACATGAATCTTTTTACTTCTTGAATTTTCATATTGGATGGTGGTATTGATTACGTTGCTTTCTTATAGTAATCGCTTGTTGATTTGGTTTGAAATTTGTTCTCTCTTATAATCATATTACTACACTGTAATCTGTTGCATCTATTCAAGTAGTCAAGATCGCTATGTAGGTTTCACTAGTTTTTCAAGTAGTATCCTTGAACAAGTATCCTTGAACTCGTGATAAGATGTAATACATGCTTGAAGACATAAGTGCTAGACTGTATTGGCCAAGTTTCCCTTTATGGGTATCTTTTGTAATTGCCTCCTTATGACCATCTCATAGTTAATTGTTTGACTTACTTTCAATAAATTTGAATTTGATTCATGTATATGGCTAGATATATGGCGCCGATAAAAAGGATACATACGCGGAATGGGTGCTGGTATTTCTAAATCTCGTTTCTTCTTCTGAGTTTATGAAGGCAAAGTTGCAAGAAGTGAGGAACGATTTGCGGAAAGAGAGGCAGAAAACGAAGCTTTGAAAGCACGGTTGGATCTTGAAGACGAAAAACAAAGATCAGATACATGGTCGATCTATGATAGCTCGATCAACAGTGACCTCTATTATCTCTTAGTAATGTATAGTCGATGTATATGATGTTTTGCTATTATGGTATCTTAAAGTTTGTCCCATTACATATACGGGGTATTGGGATCCCTTCGTCCTTTCCTTCGTCGTTTGGTCTTTCTTTGCTTGAGGAACTTGAGAAAAAGGTTGTTGCACTTGCATATGTTGATACTAAGCTACTGATTGATGACCACTACTGACCCATGATTGAGGAAATTATTGATCCAACCATGCGATGTTGTGCGATAGAGATGATGATGTGTACTTGGGAATGTTAAAAGAAGCGAGTTTGTTAAGTGGCCCAAGGCCTATGTGACTACTGTAGGAGAGCCATCAAGTTAGAATGGTGGTGAGAGTAGATTGATTAGTTTTTTTAATTTTCAGGATGTAACTTGGAGTTGTAAGGATATGTCTGCCAATCTATGTTTGAATATTATATTCTCTTTTAATAAATAATTAATAATTCTTTAATATCTATTTTCTTTCTTTTTTTAATCTTGTTGGATTTCTGATACACTAATTATAATTCTGAACTGATTTCATTGATTCCAAAATCAATCAGTGAGCAGGAAAATGACGAAAACAATCTCGTTAGAATTGGTAGTTTTTTTTAATGAAAATACCTACAATTATAACGATTTATGAACCATTGTTTTATTTCACACCTAATAACCGTGTTTTTTTATGGCATGCATTGACCGTTATTATATTTCACATATATATTAACCGTGATTCTTATATGACATAAATCAACCGTTATTTATTGTTACATACAATAACCGTGATATTTAATAACATATTATGTATGTGATTTTAAATCACTTAATTTTAGACGTTGTATTTAATAACATCTCCTATTTGTTATTTTTAAAAAGTCACACCAAATAAATAACGATTCTAATAACGGATGAAAACCGTGATAAACTATGTTTTATAACAGATTTCATGCGTGATTTATAGCACCTTCTGGACTAGTGAAACTTTTATGTAATCAAATAGATATCCAGTGTATCCGAGTTTCTATGTTGAAGTCTTCGATTGCTGCATTTTATTACTAGTCATCCATCACCCACATCCAATAGGCTTTGCCCGTAATTTAAAAATATAGCTAAATTTCCGATGTATCCTTTTGGTGAAGCTAGTCGTATAGCACGATATACTGCTATTGGAACTTGTTGCTTGCATTGGGTTTGCCTCACGAAACTGCTGACTGCAATTGGAAAGAGTAGTAGTTCACTTGGTTTCTGAAAACTAGCTCAAATATGATTTTAACTCGGCTCATACTAACCAAAAATAAGGAAAACTTGTTGATCGGATTGAGAATTTTCAACAATGAGGTATAAACTAGGTGATCGGATGGAGAATATACAACAACGAGCTATCTTAGCTTGCTTTCAAATGGCCTTTGGATCTGAATCTTCACAAGGTTTATTTTGAAGGGGGATGTCCGGCTGTTAACTTGGCCACTTTTCTGTAAAAATATCCAACCCTAGATACCATCCCGTAATCAACTCCGTATGTGATAGATTTGTCGGTCAGGCATATGTGCCAGTTGGGAACTCATACAACCAGTGATTTAAGATCCTCAGTTACGTTCATTTTACCCTCTCGTTGATTTGATTCCGTATGAGGATTCGGAAAGGCCCAATGTAATTCAAATGTATATGTCCTTGTTTTCATTCCCATTTCCATATAATCAGAGCTGCTACACTTGAAATTCATCTTGGTTGTCATGCTTAAATTTGGGAACCAACTCGGCGCTTTGCATTCTATGAATTTGCTGCATCCCATCAGAATCTTGAACTTACCTCAAACCGGCATCATGACACATCATTGCCAATGCAATCAATTTAAATTATAGGGACAATCATTTAAGCTAGATGGTTAGCTGGAAATGTTGATACTGATGTTATGTGATAGGTACCCATGGCCATGGGATAACAAGACCTCCACAATTGACTATTTTGGGCCATTCATCAGGAAGAAAATGGTCCAGTTTGCACTCGCGTTCATGGAATTTGAATGTAGCCGAGCCCACATACTTCCACTATTTGGAATTTGACCCGCAACCAAACAAAAAATTACAAGCCTTCGATACAGAAAATCTAAAACATCTCCAACCGTTAGATATTCATCTAGGTCTTTTAAATATACCCTAGAAACAAACCCCTAAACCCTAAATTTCCAGCCGTCTAACAAGTAAAACTTTCTCTTTCTTCATTTTTCTTAGATCTCAAAATTTTCTGTCTAACATTTCTTCATGAATAATGGATGATTCTTCAAGGGTATGTAAAACTATCACTGGTCTCTTGATTCCTCTCAGCCTTTTAGTTCTCATTAGTTGTCTATTGTTTTGATTTAGGCTAATAATTTTTATTTTAATTTTGTTGCACAGAGTATTTTGAATTGCTGTCTAGACATGACTCCGCTTCTAATTTGATAAAGAAAACATGAAGTATTATCATCACAACCAAATCATGAGCGGTTTAAACATCTTCAACAACAACGATATACAGCATAATGATTTCTCCTCTCAACAAAGTACAATTCTGTCGAATCGTTCTTTGGATTACTATCTCTTTGAGCCTTATTAAATTTTTCCATTACAGTGTACAAGGACAAGAGAACTTCTGCAAAAAATAGTGAAGGTGCAGGAAATAGTGGAGACGTTAGATGCGTTGTGAAGTGCCCAAACGAAATTTGAGGATTGTAGATGCTACTTGAGTCAAATCAAGTGACATCTGAAGATGTGTTTGTATTTTCAACTGTTGCAATGTCTATGTATAGTTTTGCACCGAAGATTTGTGTGTTTTTGTTTATGAGAAATGAATGATTTCAAGTGTTAAATTGTACTGTCTCTATAATCTTAATTGAAGTTATCATGTAAATATAGCCACACAAATTACCCACATTCGCACACCATAAAGTAGGACTAGTAATACTACTCCTTTAATTTTTTCCCTTTCAATAATGAAATGAATACGTTGAATTCTTTAAGTAATTACTCGAGATACCTCATTTCATTGTACCTAGTTTTGATTAGGTGTCTGTTCTGTTTGCAAGCACTGAACAGAATGAAAACAACGCAGTGCCTGGCCTACCCTACCTAAACCAGATTTACCATCACATTAACGAAAGAGGAAATCAAAGATTTGTTTCAAAATGAAAAATAATCTCTTTAAAGAGATTACCTTGCCATTCTTGTTTATATTTAGGTTGGTTCATCTTCCAAAACTTACTAAGGGCAAGGAATGAAGATTTACTAACAAGTTCCTAGAAATCGAAATGAAAACATGCGCATTTTTCACATATTTTGATACAGCAATAGAAGAACAACTTCGGAAGTTCATGAATTAGAAAACTTGGTTGATTATGATGGGATCGGTGGGCAGTGATTGCAGCTGCTACTCCCGTGGAAATTATTGTTCATTACAGATGACTCAAATTATGAGTAAACCCCAGAAATTACGACTTATCATACTGTATATGGAGGGAGTAGAAAACCCTTGTTATTGAATTTTCAAAATAATTTGGAAGTCCAGTGCGTACAGAAACCCGTTGTTATTGCAGTTCATCCATTCCTTGCCCAATAAAATTATTTTTAAAGGTAAAAACCTCTCAGAAAGACAACAAGACTCCCTATAACCTCTTTTGCTAGTAATAATTCGCATTTTGGGGGTTTGTAGTCCAAGGCCTAGGATAAAGCCCAAGCAAAAGTTAGATTTGATGGACATTTTGGTAACTCATATTCATGTTCCGTACATAAAACTAAAACCCTAGTCTCTGCTGTTGAATTGGAATTAAGAAATACAGAGTGAATGTGCAGAAGAGAGAACACGCCGGCGGCACTGCATCTCTTAAAGAAGAACCAAATCTCCTAAGAAGATCTGATCACAGATGGGTTTTTCTCATGAGCGTCGTTTTGGGCAGCTTCTAAACCTTATAAGTAAGAAAGCTTCATACCTACATCTCATTTTTCTCCGTTGTCACAGTAGTGAAGGAAAGAAAAGAAAAGCAAATCCTAGCCGCCGCAGAAATGAACAGCAGCAGATTTACTACAACAATATTTTTGCATAATGATTTTTCCTCTCAAAAATTTAAAATAATACATTATTGAGTTCTTGTTGGTGGCCTTTTCATCCTTGTTCTGATGGTAATATTATCATTTCTTGATTCATTATCTCCTTTTGATTTTCCTAATGATGATACTTCCTTTTTTTTCTCAACAGTTTGCGCAATTAATCATACAATTGATTTTATTTCGTGAGATTTTATTCGATCAAAATTTTGTATATAACTCATGTTTAGCTCGCAATTCATTAAATTATAAATCTTGATTAAATTTTGTTTGATCGACCTTATGGAGATCGACATTAAATGTGTTATCAGTAGCAGATCTCTTATCTATGATTAGATATTGATTATTTTTGTTTGCATCTTGTCTTCACCATCTTTACCAGTTCTATCTTTCTAGGTAAGAGCTAATGGTGTTCAAAGTTGCGCTTTTTAATCGTTAAAGATTTTTTCTTGAGGCTCTATTTCTTTTCGTTGTATATGGTGAGACTAGATGCAAGATTGAAGTTGTCTCTGATGTATTGCCTAACTGGTGGAATCGGATATGTAAACATGACTAGGAAATTCAAGCATAACAATATAGTATTGTTTATATTTATATGCATCTTGATTGAGTCAAAATTGTGTGTCTAATCTTTATTTGTTTCTGTTAAAGGGATTGCTTCAGCTGTACCAGCTGTAGTTTCTAGGTATGCTAAGCCTCCTACAGATTATCTATACTGGACTGCTGAAGAAGTAGAAGCATTGTTTGATGCCGTTGCTAAGCATGAGTTTGCTCCTAAGCGCTGGAAAGCCACTAAATACATGCTGAATTTGCTGTTAGTCTTGGAAGACTGACGAGCAATCAGCTTAATTAAGGTGTTAGAAGTTGTTAATTAATGTTCAATGTTGACCTGGATCTTTTGCTACCGGTGAGAATGATTTGTTTGTTGAGTAGAATCCACAATGGGTTCCTGTGATACAATGGGTTGTCAAATGATGTGTATGATTTGGTGCATTTTATTTAATTTACATGGAGAGTGTCTATACTGTAAATCAAGATATTCCCAAAGGAATCAAGATCTATATTGCTATTTGAAAATGTACTCAGAGTTATTTGTATGAAGATGGTTTATATTCTGAATTGATTCACATATAATCTTTTTCTTGTGGAAACATCTTCATTTAAATGTCAATTGCAGAACCTCATGGCGACGATGTTATATCCTAGTATCATTTGGATGCCATGAACAGGACATAGTATAAAGAACACCTATAATAACCATGTTCTAGTTATATTTGATAGATTCATCTTTACTCATTTGGATGTATGTTTGGTTGTAGAGTATCTGTATCTTTCACGCGTTTGCGGCTCCGCTCACTAATGCTACTGTTGGTATCTCAGGTCTTGCGAATTGCTGGATTTAATGGGGTCGGGAAATCAACTGCTAATTGTGTAAGCAAAGGAGCTACTACATAACTTAGTGGCGGTAATGAAAATCTTGATTGACCGACTACTGTAGGCTGAGAGAAATTAGAGTTACATTTAATGGTTTCATGGGCCACTGACCAGGAAAATCAAACATAATGAGAGCACATAGGTTTTGAGAAACTGTGCATCTTTCTGGCTCTCAATTTTGTTGTAATTGTGGCAAGAATATCCTTCTTTTTAGACCAATATCTGTGGCTCTTGCATAGAAGAATCACAATTAAAGTACTACTTCTAAGATATTTCATCTGTTTTCTGGTGAAACCGTATCATCGCCTCTTCATATGTGAACATCCCAAGCCATCAACATCCATCGCTGCACTAGAAGAATCACAATCGCTTTTATAGCCTTACGAGTTATGAGTTGATTATGGTGTCTACGTTCGCATTTAGAAAAGGTCTAAAGCATTACGTGTCAGAAACGTATAAAATTCTGTGACAAATCTCTAATGTAAAGCTACAAAAGTCAAAAGAGTCTAAGGTCTGGCTACTTCAATTATCAAGTTTATATGTTTATCTCGCATTTGCACAACTGATGATAAACTTACAGTATGCGATGAACTTCAGGGTAGGTGATCACTTCATGGAAACCATTTTATTTTTATTTTTATTTTATTTTTTTTGGAATTGGAGAAATCGACAAGGTAGATCACTCGGTGCAAAGTAAAATGGCAGTGTTGACGGAATATCAGAGGAGTTGCGATAAAATGAATTGTAAAGGTTGATCTAAATATAACACTCAAACACCAAGGCACATTGATCCAAGTTAGGCAATAAGGGCTTCCATCTTCTTAACAGTTTGATGTGGATCAATAAGAAAAGTGCTTTTTGTGTGTATTCAATTGATTTTTGTTTATATGGACTCTTCCTTAAAGACTTAATAAAGTGTTCTCCTTCATAATTTTTGATAAAGGAAGAAAGGGTTAGAGACATCCTAATTACATATATATGTAGAGATGCCAAATGACAAATACAATTGAGTATCCACATGCGAACATTGTTTGGTTTTTGTTTTTTGCCTAAAAATTATAACTAGATTAGTATCTCTAATAAGTAGCTAGATATCACAACTGAAAATAAAAATAGAACTAGCCATGCCTGACAGGAAGAATGAGGGATTGACCGACTGTCAGCTAGCATGGATTACATGCAATTTCTTGGGGAGGTTAGTGAACCACAGTCCTCTATAACTTCCTTTCTGAAAAACCATTTTCTGGCACACCCGCAACTAAATTAGCCTCTATATATTAACGAGCAATATTGAGACTTGAGTCAAATTTAGTCTTCATTTCACTTAAGTTTTGAATTAAGCTCTTAAGGTAACATGGAGAAGATTTCACTCCGCTGTATAAGTTAGTGGATGATGGACTTGGATGACTTTAAAGTTAGTCATCTTAAGTTGTACAATAAAATGAGATTTGTCTCATCATACATATCCGGTCATACGGGTGCGTATGCACCGGGTTGGGTGCCTTAAATATTTTTCTCAAGTCGTTTGTGTATTATTATGAAGTGCTGATGAACTGTTATAAAGCCACCAGTATTATTAGAATTTCTATGAAGTATTGGCAAGGATTTAGTTGTTCCAAATCATTGTGTGACTTTGCACCAGCCACCAATTCTCTCATAAAGTAAACAACCTAATTTACTTCCAATTTCATCACTCACAATGCCACAACTTCTTCGGAGGTGTAGAGTTTAAACCCACCCATTTTCTACATTATCTTTTTTTTTTTTTCACCCATTTAACTTGGACCAAATTTTACATCACAAGATTTCTTCGGTGAACCTAACGCAAAGGTTAATCTATACGAGTGGGTGCCAGACCAGCCGGATTTTGTACTTCTGATAGATTAATCAATGTAATTTTCTTGTCTGCATTGAAAGTTCTCGTTGTAATTTTTTTGTATTTCGGCAATGTAGTTTATTTTTGACCCCCAACTAAACAAAAAATTACAAGCCTTAAATACAGACCTTCTAAAACATCTCCAACCGTTAGATCTCCATCTAAGTCTCTTATATATACCCTAGAAACAAACCCTAAACCCAAACTTTTTTTTTTGTTTTTTAAAAAGGCAAAGATAATATAACCCAAACTTTCCAGCCGCCTAAGAAGTAAAACTCTCTTTGTTGATTTTTTTTAGATCTCAAAATTTTCTGTCTAAAATTTCTCCCTGAGTGCGCGGGATGATTCTTCAAGGGTATGCATATCTCTCACTGATTTGTTGATTCATCTTAAACTACGGGAAGGTAATGAAACCCTCGTTTTTACATCACAATGATTTTTCCTCTCAAAAACTCAAGTTTTTACATCATACATTGTGATGTGAGAATTTGGGAAGAATTAAATGAATTTAGGTGAGCACTTCTTTTTATTTTTATTTTTAATTGTGTTTTAGTTCTCATTAGTTGTCATTTTTTTTATTTAGGCTAATAATTTTTATTTTAATTTTGTTGAACAGGGTTTTTTGAATTGATGTCTTGACATGAGCCCGCCTCTAATTTGATAAAGAAAACATGAAGTATTATCATCTGGAGGATTTGGAACTGTTGATAGTGCTACGTACTCAAGAAAATGGTCTTATTTTCTTACTGTTTTTTTCTTAATTTTTTTTTTTTTTTTAATTTTGTTAGTTTATGGTTTGACTTATCAGCTCTTGCTTGTTTCGTTGCGGATGAGTGTAGTTGAGATGTGTATGTACAGTTTATACTCTAAATCTATGAATTGAAGATGTTTGTAAAAACTGCTTGTGTAATTGGTGAAATTCTTAGTTTGGAATGTCATCCATCAATTGCAGAACCTCATGGCTACAATGTTATAGCCTAGAAACCTTTGGCTGTCAGGAACATGAAATAGTATAAAGAACAGCGATTAAAACTAATATGTTCTAGATTCATCTTTGGTCTTTTGGATGTATGTTATGTGGCAGCGGATCCTCTGTTACGAAATTCGCCTGTTCCTCTGTTCCAACCAATCCCCTATATCCATGTGTCTCTTATTATAACTACCACATTTCAAAAATTTAGACGAGATATTGTTGATCTAATTTGAAAGATTTCCAAAGAGATAAATTAGGAAAGTATTTGATTTACCTTATCTCTTTCGTGGAATACTCCTTAGTCCTTACCCATCAACATGCTCCCCAGTCCCAATCCCTATCTTGCCAGTTTGTAATCTGAATTTTTGCAGAGCTTAAGACAGGAAGAATGCAACAATGCCTGCGAGCATTGCTTTTCTAAAGTTCAAGACCAAGGAGTTTCTGATAATGATCGCTGTAGCAGTTTCTTTTCTGATATTTGGAAATGCAACTAATTAAGATATTTTCCCAACTAGTCTAGACAGTTGATAAATCATGGCATGCCAATTAAGTACATTTCCAACTTAACTGTATTTGCTTCTGCGGCGACAACGTGCAAGTCCTCCCATTTACTTCATCCTGGAACCTAGTAAAATCAATTGAATTTTTAACATCCATGACAAGGATTTCTAAGATTTTTAAGAATAATGAGATTAGTTTTAAATTGTGTTCGTTTCTGTGCTAAATGATTTGAAAATCAATTCAAGACATAGCAGTAGAGTATTTAATCAAACCTATTTTACTCCAACAGTTGCCTGCGAGAATTGTTTGTCTACAGTTCAAGACCATATACATTTTCCCAGTGGAAAACTTGCTAAAGAATGTGTAAATGCAAGCATGCAGTAGACATTATCTTCCCTGAAACCTTTGCACATACACTGCAACGACTCTTCTAGTTTCCTCTTAGTTGTGCAAAAGATGGATGGACTGCAGCTTGAGGTTCTCTCATGACATCTAGCATTCTGAAATCCAAATATACAGTTTTTGAATTTCCACTGTTTCCAATTGAGAAAAGCTATATGTCAGGTTTCTAGAGTTCTTTTGATGCCTAGTCTTATATCAATAAGAGAATACATGTTTAAGATTGGTATTTTTGAAACAAGTCCAGTATTATTACGTGGTTTCAGAACCGATATGTTATGATCCATGAAGTTGGATTATGTCAATTTACATGATTTAATCCTCAAATCAGTTGATTAGATCCTCTTCAGTAGATTCACTCCGTTATTGCGATTTGATCAGCATTTGATCCTAATATCCTCCTCTTTACAATGCTTTCTACTATATTGTGTTCCCGAAGTCACAGTAAAATGGCAGACATAGTCACTTTCAAGCTCAATGACATGTCTTGAGGAAAAAGAAAATCCCCAATGGTGGAGTTCCTACTAACATATTCCAGGACCAATTTACAAACTTAACAATATCAGTGAACTTTCATCCAATTGATTTTGTACTAGGGAGCAAGATAACACCAAATTGAACTATTGCTGGAAATTATAAGCTTTGTGTTTACATTTTGTAGAAATTGAGTAAAGATTTTTACAAGAAAAAAAAAAACAAAAGATCATCGTATTTGCTATAAATCAATTGAGAGGATAAATCATCTTCAACAATATCGTATTTCCTCGTAAACATACAAATATTTCCTCCTGAAGATCTCGATTTATTATATCATCAAGTTCCATGATATAAACAGTGAGCTTTCCGTGGCATTTTCAACCCCAATCTTTTGTTTCGGTGTTAGGAAAGATTGGCTTGTAGCTCATGGAGACCTCTAAAATTCATCACAGGGGAAATTAATTTAAGCATTCAAAAAGTGTAGATAAAAAAATCCGTATAGTGAAACAACTTACCAATGAAACTTCATAGTAAGAAATTCATAGAAAGAAGATACAAGTTATAGAGATGTACTGGTGAGGAAGAAAACAACTCCTAGGATATTAACACCATAAGAGGAGAAATCATTACGCTGCAATATATTTTGTGGTTATCTCTGTGAATCTGTGATCTCCACCAGGATCCCATACAGACCGCAAATTACATTCATACCTAAAACAACCCATTTCTGATCATCAGATCTTTCAGAGAGAACTTTGTTTGATGGTTCAATACCGGCGGCTTCACTCTCTCTCTCTCTCTTCCTATAACTCCAAATGGAATTCTAGGGCTTCTTCTTTTCATAGTCAAACACAGAATTGTGATTTACCGAAATGTCCTTAAATATCTAGCCTTCCCTTTGGTTTTAGCCGGGGCCTTTAGAGAAATTGAAAACGCCACATACATGCAATTGCTCTCGTATCATTTTTGAATAGAAAGACGCCATGGGGAATCTTGTTGGCTCTGGGAAAGGTTTTTCCCCTTAATTTTGCAAGGGATGGATGCACCATACAAATATTATTATATTTGATCCAACTTTGAAAGACACACGCTGCATAAATGAGGCAGTGAGATGCATCCATGTTGCACTTATGTATTCAAGAAAATATTGTGGATCATTTTTTAGTTCACCTAGTTGATCATTTTTTAGTTCTAAGTCTTTTGTGGTGAATGCGAATTGCCACAGAAAAAGATGCCTGAAAATGCCATACATGCAATGGTTTTATCATTTCATTTTTAAACAGAAATTGGTTATAGGGAGTCTTGTTTCGCCATAGAATAGGTTTTTATTCTTAATTGATGTAGGTGTAAATAATCCACGGACCCAGGTGGAGCGATCTTAAGCAATGTCATACGAACGATATGGAAGGAGCGAAGCACTGAATCATCTTCTTAAAGCCGGGCGCAAAGAAAGAGACACCAGAAGAACCCGTGAGCCAGCACGTATAAAGGCAAAGCTCGGATGTGATAGAAGAAACATCTGCCGGACGCTAGAGTAATAAATGCACTGACAAGGTAGCATCGGTCAAAGTAGCGCCCAAGGCTAATAACATCGGGCCAAGATAAAGGGCGACATCGGATCATACTACACCAAGCGACCCAATGCCCAAGCGACCCACATTGGGTAGAAGAATATCGGGAGCCACATTTACAAAGATCGGGTCAACATCTCGGACGAAACACTGCTCATCACCCGAGAAGAACATCAAAGAAGATATACTCACACTGTAATTTGGATGTATCATCATGTTGGCCTATAAATAGAGAGCCTTGTAAAGAGTTTAGGACCAAGTAATCCAGTGAGAGAGAGAGAACATTAGAGCTTTGTGGAGAGAATAGAGAGTTTGTAACCTTGAATCAAGTAATAATATCATCCTTTCACCCCCGTGGACGTAGGTAATTATGCCGAACCACATATATATCTTGTGTTCATGTTCATCTCTTGTTTGTTTACCTATAATATGATCATTTGAGATCCATTGGATGTAGTAGTAGGATTATCCACATTAACATTATGGCGCCAACTAAGGGGACCGTATAACATCTTCGGATACCTTGAAATCAGTCGCCAAAAGAGAGAAATCCAAATCTCCTAAATCTCCTTGTGTGTTAGTTGAAGCTAAAATAAAAACTCTTTTGGTTAGACATGCTAGCTTATGAAACTCATAGATCGTAATTTTTAGTAGAAAAGTGATCTCCTTTCTTTTAAAAACTTCATGGAATAAATATGGTAGAACTTGTTTTGATCTTGGTATTGAATTTTGCTTAATGGTAACATCCTTTTTCATTTTCTTTGCTAATACGAGTTGTTAGAAAGATTCATAAGCTCCCGAAATAACATCTCTGATGTTGGGTTGTAGCAAAATGAAACTTCATCTCGTTGGAGATTTTTACTTCGAATGATGAGATTATTAAAACTATGAATAAGACGTTAACACCGGTGAGTCGGATCAAAATCATTGAGTTAGGGTTACCGAAACTATGGCTAGAAAGGATCTAATGAGCACTTCGGTGACAATCTCGTTTTGATCTTATGTTACGAGCCTTACAGCTTAGTTAGAACGGAAATCCCGAAAGAATCCTGAGGTAAAACGATCCTTGAGGAATTCCGAGGCAAATTATAGAAAAGAGTAGGGAAGATCTCACTCCGGCAACTCGTATCGGTGATAACATCGACCGAACGATAGAATGAGAGGTCACCATATTAAAACTTGGCTAAAAAGAAACTTTCCGGTCAGCTGTACGGACATTTAATGATTTTTAGTACAAGGAATGTTAGGGTAAATAGTGACTAATGCATGAATAGAGTACCGAAAGCGATGTAACAAGTCACTTTTTAAAAAACTGTACTACTAGTCTAAACCACCTAATTTGCTGAGTTCAGGACAGAAAAGAAGGAAAAATTGTACTTGGTTGGACTCTTCCTGGTCGTCAAAGTTTGTCTTTTTGTACTTCGTTCATAAACCTTTTTGAAAACTGTTCAAAGTGAGGTTTAGTATGTTTCGCTGACGTAGGTGGGGACGAATCTCGGAAGAAAAGGTGTACCCGAGTTGATGGCTAGCACTTCCGGGAAAGGCAGAATTTTGTGACCGGCACCAGCATGCAAGAAGGAGTGACTAACTCGCGGCAAGGGAGCGATCATCGACACTTACCCGAGGAAAATCGAACACCTGCTGGAGGGATGTCTACATTCGATGAGGAAGTTAATCTCTGACAGGATGCCGACAACACTTACTTGGGAGATATTGAACCAAGTCAGAGGAGCCCTGCAGACATGATAGATGGACCGACAAAACCTCGACACCAAGGACGATGAGGAAGTACTAATGATGCAGGAGTACCGAAGGAGAGCTAGGCAGCACGTTGAATATCATAACGCTTTGAACATAGAGGTGGAAAAGCTTAGGCAAATCCGGTTAGGAAAAAGGGATGGAACCCGAAACCTCCCACCAACAGCACCACCAGCGGCACCACTCGTTGCACTTCCAGCGACACCACCAATTGTACCAGGAACCCATCCAAATGGACACTCTAGCCATGAGAGCACGAAACCGACATTGATGGCAATTCTTGCAAACCAGAGAAGGCAAGAAGAATTGATGAGAGAGTTACAAAGAAGAAATCTGGCACTAGAGCACGAGAATTATCAGCTCCAAAACCAGATATCTAATCATGAGGGTCCTCGAGTCAAGGTGACTCAAGCAACCAAACCCGATCAGGGCATACCCGAACTCCACCACCTGGACGAGGACGTATACCCGATTTTAACCGAACGAGAAGTGTATATGGTCCTCCCGAGAATTCCTCAATTGATGAAGAAGCGCACGACAAGAGATCCAATGCTTCGACCAAAGCTAAACTCAGACAACTTGAGCAAACGGCTAAGAAACTGGATGGAGACGAAGAGGACGACAAGTTGGCAGAAGTAATTAATGAAGAAAAGAAGACTCCTTTTACCCGAGAGCTAGAACGAGCTCGATTCCCCACGAAATGTACGCTTCCTACATTTCCTTCCAGATTTGACGGCACCGGCGATGCGGAAGAACACATCAAAATGTACTCCATGCCGCTATTACAATGAAATAATAGTGACGTGTTCATGTGTAAGTTTTTTCCATCTAGTTTGGAAGGGGAAGCGAGAAACTGTTCTACACTTTACCCCACGAGTCTATAGGAAGTTATGAGGTCTTGGTGGAAACGTACCTTGACACCTACATGCACAACAACATTGCTAGGCTAAGGATAAATAAATTGTTCTCTTTAGAACGGAGGTTTATAGAACCCTTAATATCACTGACCGACAGATAGAGAAAGTTATGCACCGATATCGGGAAGGTACCTGTCGACCAGCAGATCTTCGGGTTTGAAAACTCTTTGGGAAAGTCTGACCCGATCCGGATAGCCATGTATACCGAAAAGCCTCAAACACTGAAGGACATGAGAAAGATGCAGGAGCAGTACATCGCATTAGAAGAAATACTAGAAGGGGCGCAAGATTGGGGACTGCAAGAAGCTAATGCAGCGACAGAGATGGTTCCCCAGGATGCTTCTAAGCGATACATCCATATTATTCATAAAGAATTTATTTTTTAGTTAGAAAAATTATGAGATCTAATAATTTTGAAGTTTGCATTATAGACGGCTGAACCGAAGATATTCGTAGCGTTACCTAAATATTTTAGGGTTTCATAAGGGTGTTGATAGGTGATCCAATTGTAGGGAAATGTTTAAGATATTTGACCTAGATCCAACGGTTAGAGGGTGGTAAAGGTTTGTTGTTGCGGACTTGTAGTGTTTTGGTTCACGGTTTTAAAATTAGCCTAGTAATGATCAGGACCACCATTAGATTATTCATTCACATCTTGAGAATGTTTCAACGAGAATGTTTCAACAATGGGTTTGGTCGGAGAATCGGTGCCGATTTGGCTGGTAATGCTGGGTTTGGTTTCTGACGATGGTTTTAGTGTTCCACTTAGGAAAGTGGATCTGATCAACTTATTTTCAATCAGTTTTCTTGTTCTCTTACATGGATTTATGCTTTTCTAATGAGCAGGGTGGTGTTTTGATTAGTATGGTGGCCTCACTTGTGTTGTGTGCAATAAAGTTAACGAAGCTAGTGTGGGTGGTGCAGCAGCAGGTGGAGGAGCTGGGAAAGGCGGAAGTGACAGTGGCCGGGAAACTGTGATAGTGAATCACACTGGATGTTGAAAACATTAGGGTTTCTAGATTCGGATGGGCTTGTATTAGGGTAAAATTACTTGATTTTTCGTTGGGTGTACCTGGGCTCTTACACTCTTGTTTGTAAGTAGCATTGTTTTGGAACCTGTTTTTGGGACCACCCTTTTTTTGGGGGGACCATTCTTTTATTTTGGGTAAGATATTAGAAGTAAATCTAGGTCACTCCTTATCTAGATATTTATGATAATACCTAAATTACCCTCTGATTATTTTTGGTTAATGATTAGTTAGTGTGATTAGTGAAATGATTTTGAATAAGGATTTGAGAATAAAAATCTGATTTAAAAAAAAAAGTAGAATTATTGAGAGAGGAAGGTTAGAGAAGATGAAGAACAAAAACATGGAAAATAAAAAAATAATTTGAGTTCAGTAATCTAGACTATTCAAGTGATGACTCAATTGATGATAGATCATCTGAATCTTCGTCTTCTTCCTCTCCTAGAGTATATGTCAATCTTCACAATGATCCGGATACGAATTATTTCTTAGATGGTGAATGTATTCTTGCTTGACAAACCGAACTCTGAGTTCGGTTTTCCCTATAAAATTATCATGTAACTGAACTTTAGGTTCCATAAGTTCGGTTAGTTCGCAACCAATAGCTAACCAAACTTATGTAAAATAAGATTTCACATTAGTGTATAAAGTTCGGTTGGTTCGAAAACTTCATACTAACCAACTATCTAACCGAACTTACGTACAATTAAATTTTGATTTAGTATACTTAAAGTTCGGTTAGTTGTCATCTTGTTGACAAACCGAACTCTTAGTTCGGTTATCCCGATAAAATTATCATGTAACCGAACATATTTCTGATTGCAATTGATGTTGTTCCATTTCTTGTAGATTGAATGTCAACCTATACCAATGGATAATCAACCTTCTCCGATTGGCATGTTGTTTGAAGATACATCTAATCACTATGGCAATGATTTGGTTTTTGATAAACCTATTGATGCGAAGAATTGGGATAGAGACCATTCCAAGAAAGCCATGTGCGTATTAGTTTTTAATGGAAAAGAAAGCCAAACTTGTTTTGAATGGTTTGTGAGGTAAGTGGAGATCCCGATGTTAGTCACAAGAGGAAGGGTTATGTGGATAAAGGAAAGACGACGAGGAAGAACACAGCATGCTCAAAGAAAATTAAATGTCCGTTCAAGCTAGTATTTAGTAAGTGCAAAAAAAAAGAATGGATGGGTTCTATCTATGGATAAGGTGGCAGGTCATCACAACCACCCTCGTCCGGATGATCTTGAAGGACATGCAATGGCTGCAAGGCTCACTCCTCAAGAAATGGAGAAAATAGCTAAATATAGGAGAATGGGAATTTCACCACTTAACATGCTTCGCTTACTAAAGGATGATAACAAGGATAATGTATCATCTTTGACGACCATTTACAATGCAATTGAGACGATTAAAAGGAATGAATGGAAGGATAGACAAGTGATGCAACAATTGTTTTTTTGCGCTAAAGAGAAAAGCTACGCGGTTCAAAAGAAGGTAGGTCCGGAAGATGAAATAACGCATCTCTTCATTGCGCATCCGAAGAGTGTTCAATTGGCTCAATCCTTCCATCAAGTTCTTATAGTGGATTGCACTTACAAGACTAACAAATACGAGATGCCATTATTGAATATTGTTGGTCGTACCTCGACGAAGTCACCGTTTACCGTTGCTTTTTGTTTTCTAGAAGATGAGCAAGAACCAAGTTACACTTGGGCGCTACAACAAGTGAAGGCCATATACCGAGATGATGATATCCCCGCGGTTATCCGAGCACTGTATAGAAAGTAGAGGCTGAAAGAAGGCATGCGGATTTTTTTAGAGAGGCGGAGAGTTGTAGTCCTATCTAGACGCAATTACCAATAAGATTGTTTTTCGTGGGTGGTCTTTGCAGAATCAGCTGCTAAGTATTCTCTAATTTTTGTCTTGAGAAAAATTATTTGGCTGGTGCAAAATTGGAAGGAATAAGATAGGGAACTTCAGGTGAAGGAGTTGATTTGGTAGAGACAAAATTTTCAAGAGGAACTCGGTTCAGGCAAACGTTCGAGAAAATGGCACAACATGAATCATTTGAATTTCTACTTAACGATGTCCTCTCCTTTGTTATACAATTCAATACACGAACATTTGATCCGGGAACGATATTTCAAATGACTCAATTTGTATGCTCAAATTTACTTGGCCATTTTTATCTTATTTTTTGTAAAAACATCCAACCCTATATACACCATCCGTGGGTGTATCAAAACATAATCTACAACCCCTGTGTGATACATATGGCGGTCAGAAATCTCGGTCAGCCATTGGATACGTGTTAACCGTTCAATCAAATAACAAAAACAAATCAATGGTTGGAATTTAACCCTAATTTAAACGGGAAGCTATCTCTGCCTTATAAGTTAGAATGTTGTGCCCCCAACCTCTTCCATCTCCCTAGTGAAAAATAGGAACCCTAAAAATCAGATTTGAAATCCTCTCTGTCTATGATTATCAAAATCATGACCGGTTTAATCATCTTCAACAACAAAACGATATGCAGCATAATGATTTCTCCTCTCAATAAAGTAAAATATTATGAATCCTTCACGGTGTGAAATTAAATTTTTATCATGTGAAAGGGGAATCTGAATTTGAGTGAGATGGAAGAATTAGTACCAACAGCAGCAAGAAAGTTACAAACTTCTGCACACTAACTAAGATTTATGTATAAATCGTTTATACGGTGAGTAATCAGGCTCATGAATATGAAATGCTGCTACGCGTGAAGATGCTCGGCCTAAAGGCGTAAATGAGTCCTTGGAATACAGAATGTTTCATTGATACACTTGATTAGTTAATGTAAATTTCTTAAACTCTGTTTACTAGTAAATCAATTGACATTCGAAGAAGTGTTTGGATTTTCAACTGTTTTAATGTTTGTGTATAGTTCTGCCTCAGATTTGTGTTTTTATAAATATTTTTTGATGAGATATTCGGTATCACAATTCCCCTTTTGATAAAGAGATAAACTAGATGACCGCTACCACGGTGGGATGGCCGACCGAAAAAATTGACGTAAAACTAAATTTTGTGTTCACAATTTAGTTCCGCCGTAGGGTGAAAATATTATTTTTCCTACGAAGGTATAATTTTTCCAAACACGACGCGAAAGTATCATTTTTCTAGACAGATAGGCCATGGTATATTTTTACTTTGCAAATAATTTGGTGGTGATTCAACACCATATGTTGTGCTTTTCATTTTAAAATTAGTTCTTTTTTATACTTAGTCAACCATTTTATTTTTCTTGTAGTTTTTTTCAATTTTTTTAAGATATGTCTAATTTTAAGTTTATGCCTAATTTTTAAGGAGAAAAACATACAAAATTTGGAGAATAATAAAAAATTGAAAAACAAAAATTTGATATCATTGTTTGTGCTCATTGCGTAGCTAATTTAAAGAACTTTCCAAATATATAAAATTTATAAAAATACGACTTGTAGTTTGGAATATACTTAGGTTTTAAATATATAAAAAATGCATTTACTTGTTGTGCTTTTTTTTTGGTTTATTTACAAAACGTCTAATACCTTATTCCCCTTCCTCTTTTTGGTTTATTTACTTAAAATGTCTAAAGGTAAAAAGGTAAAATTTGATTTAGAGGGACATCTTAGTCTTTTCCGTGTCCCACCAAAATTCAATCTTTTTGTGTAATTGAAAAAAATGTCACGCTTCACATTGACACAAAGTCACCATATATAGAGTCCTCCCTCGCTTCGCTCGGTCGGCCTAATGATTCTTGTTTAAATTTTCATTGATATTAAAGTATGAACTTAAATTGGTTTTGGGTTCGAAATACAATAGCTTCAAATTGGTTGTTCTGCAATGCATTTTGAAAAATTCTTTACCACTGCATGTCAACAAATTTATTTCAAATTAGTTTAATTGGATGACCGAAGGGAGTCCTTATATGTGACGACTTAGTGCAATTCTGTCCGTCACGGTTTTTGTACAAAAACTATCAAAAAATTTTTGAATTTCTGGAATTTGAGAAACAGATCTAGACTATTCATAAAATTGATCTTGGATATCGATCAAACACAGTCACATAAACATATTTGCAGTATAAACTTCTTAGAAAAAAACATTACATTAATCAGATGATTCGGACTATAAACAACTACAGTAGCAGAGAAACGGGTGATGAAGATGACGGTATCTAGACGTGTATAACTAGACCCGATACGACCCGTCAACACCTACCTGATTTAGTTTGACATCTCTTTCCACCCAACCCATTAATTAAATTTTGATCTTCAGACATTCAATCATGGCATTAGAATCAAAACATAAACTGAAATTTTTATATCCTCATCTTGATACAACCCATTATAGTGAATCCATCTTTTAAACTAATCATGAATCAACCATAAAACAAAAAAAAAAAAATTAAATAATCTGATTGACTCAGAAAAATCCTCCACTCCATTGTTTCAGAGCCCATCCCGTTGGTACTCATCGTTTTCTTTCTTACAAATTTCAATTCATGTATCAATTTTATTACAAGACGAAACCCATAGCTTCAACACTTGACATAACAACATCATCACCAGCAAAAATTTATTAAAGACAGGGAAAAATTCTGAGAGAGGAAGTATGGAGCATTAGCTACTTACTGTTTTTCTATCTGCATCTGCAACAAATTGATCTTCTCTGCGACCTTGCAGTTGAATGGAAACTTCTACTGTTACTGATCTCTAACAAAAGGAAAAAACAAAAAAAAAAAAAACTCTTTCCCTTGGCTTTAATCTCTTACCCAAATCTAAGTATCTCCAAAAACCAGTTTATAAACACCATTATACAAAACAAAAGCATTTAAACATCTTATTTATATTCACAGATGAACAAAGAATGGAAAGAAATTTGATTTAGAATTGAAAAGATGTCAAGGAAAAAATGAAATGTTGTTGATTTAGAATTGTTTTGACTGAAAACATGGCTCAGTTTACCAATATATCCTTATCCCTTAGAATGAGCACGTGTTCACCAGGAATGAGTACAGCTGGGCGCGGACCACACCTCCAAAACTCCAAATTTCATCGATCAACTGTACTTCACATGGAGCCAGCACCTAGGTAAAGTACGAAGCAAACCACTAAACCAGTTATGTTACATCTTCGTTTAATTAAGCGTGTCCACAGTGTCTTAAACTTGTTATAACAATCCATTGTTTATTTATTCGTGGAACAGGCTCATTGATGTCCCTTAATCCCATTATTACTTGATTGTCAAGTTTGTTTCTTCGTCGGCCGTGAGACAAATAAAAAATTACGGTTGTACATTTACTGTTTAAGATGCACGGCCTTGCTCGGCATTTAGGGACCTGGAATGCAATACCCTTAGCTCATGTCCGTTAAAGAACGTACCAGTCCCAGACCATTAGACATGAATTCAATTCCAGTACTTCAGGCCTTCAGGGGATGTAAGAGTAATACTATTAACTCTCTCATACCAGGGGATGCGAAAAGAATGCTTCAGCAAAATTAACCTTTTTATTTTATTTTTTCTCAAAGAGTATCAGTGACAACCCGACCTAATTCAACGACAACAAAACATAAATGCCGTTCACCTAGCTACTATTCCCAAAATCCCAATATGCACGATTCCAGTACCAACTATATGTTAAAATTTACGATGGTTAATTTCTTCGGTCGGCCCCCCACCGCGTGCGGTAATCTAGTTTTTTAATTTCCCTTTACATATACTCCCCGTTCCAATTCAAATTCACTTGTTGTTTTAGGGTTTCTTTTGTGTTCCAAATTAGATGATAGTTTTAACATTTCCCCCCTATTCTGACTAATCTACCCATGCTTTGGAATCACACCAGAGAAAAAATACTCATCGTAATCAACACAAAAAATTACTTTAATTTTTAAATATACCCTATGGAGGATATATATACTAAATCTTAGAATATTTGGTAGTACATCCCAAGTAAATTGTTACGGGATTGATAACTTTCCTAGAATCTAGAAACACAAAATTAGGCCATTTGACACTTTAGTAGGAATTAATATGAGTATTATTGGAAAGATTTTTCTCTATGATATTTCTTAATCTCCGTGAAAAACTCTACAAAGCCAAGTAAATCGGAACGGAGGGAGTATACAATAGCGTCAAATCTTTGAGATTTCTGACCATTGGATCATTATCTTAGTTCTCACCTGTATGTATATACCCTTCAAATCATTATACCCTAGACCCAAATATCATGCGGGGCCAGCCGTCAACAAAATAAAAAACTATCTTTCCCCATTTTCTTCAGATCTGAATTTTTTTGAATAATGGATGATTCTTCAAGAGGAATTTGTTTATCTATCAATGATCTTAACATCATTATTCTTACATCTACTACTGATCTCCTTATTCCTGTGAAATTGCCGGAAGAAGATGAAAATCCTTTGGTCTTGTTGATGGAATTCACTCACACAATGATTTTCCCTCTCAAAACTCAAGTTTTTCTCATAAAGGGAGACTAGTCATCTTATTTGTAAGCTCTTCATTTTTATTTTATTTTTTTAATTAGGGTTTTTGTTTTCATTACTTGTCTATTGTTTGATTTTAGGCTCATACTTATTATTTTTTGTTGCACAGGTTTCAATGGATCATTGTCAAGGGTACAAGCCTCTTCGGCTCTTCTAATTAATCAAGGATTTTGCAACATGAGGATCTGGAGGTTTTTACAGCGATCCATATAATATCATCAAAGTAAGTTATTCTCCTATTTTCTTTGTTTTTCAATTTTACAAATAAGTTTGTGGTTTTGAGTTATCAGTATTTGCACTACGTTCCAGTCACATTTGATAAATTCATCTTTGGTTTTTTGGATGTATGTTAAGTTGTAGCGTATCCCAATTTTGAGTTTTGGCAGGTGGCTCACTAAAGCTACCGCTGGTTGTTGGAAAACCAATAATAATAAAAGGATTTTTTAAGTTTTTAATAAAACTTATAATTTATTGTTTTCTTTTGTGAATGAAACTTATTAGTCCCACACTGTGGAGTTTCCAATTTTTAGTAGTTTTAAGAGACTATATAAACCTTTTAGTCCCACATCGGGGAGTTTTTTCTTCTTAAGTTGTATTTGTCAATTATATTAACAAATTCACTTCTTTTGTTAAATCTATGGGAAAGGGGTTGCTCCTTATTGTAGAGGGACCCCTAAGGGAAAATATTTTATAGCCGTTTCTTAAGCGTTCGCGTTTTTCCTTAACGGTTTTATCGGAGTTGCCAAGCTCAAGTTGAGCATCTACTACATATGCTAGTAGTAGGTGTAGTAGGGTGTTTTATCCTGGAGATATCCGTCCTGTGAGGGATATAGCATCACTCTTGAGTGTAGTCGGGCGATAATGTCTTAAGGGCAATGTGTTGAACACGTGACTCACTCTGTTTTTCCAAAGTTTTGCCTTGTTACTGTTGCGGAGATTTGGGAAGCTCGTCCGTTTCATCAAATCGATCACTTCCACTATCTCGGTCAGGAACCACGGTCAGGTATAGGGTTACGTGCTGTCCATTCAATCAAATAGTAAAAACAAATCAACGATTGCAATAAAACCTAATATGAACGGGCAGGTATCCACGTCCCTTATAAGTAGGAAAGATTTTCCCCATTATCTTTACCCTCCGCCATCTCTATGAACTGTCGGAAACAAAATCAGATCTGAAATCTCTGTTTCTATGATTATCAAAATCATCACAACCAAATTATGACCGGTTTAAACATCTTCGACAACAACTGTATACATACAACATAATGGTTTCTCCTCTCAAAATAGTAAAACAATTGTGCATCGTGCATTTCTTTCCCATCACTCCGTAAATTATCAAATTTCTACACAATAGTGTGTAAGGTCAAGGCAAAAGTGGAAACTATAGATGCATTTTGAACTATGTTAACGAAATTTAGGGATTGGAGAAGCTGCCTGAGTCAAATCAAGTGACATTTGATTTGAAGAAGTGTTTGCATTTTCAATTGTTGCAGTATTATTTATTTTATTTTATTTTATTTTCCTTTTCGATGAGAAATTTTGTATTACAATTTCCCCTTTTCTAAAGAGTTAAAAGTTGCCTTCATTGTTATAATCTAATGAAGCTACAGAAATTGTTTGTATCTATAATATTCCATACATCTACTCTGGATTTCCATCCCAAATTTATCAATTTTTTAAATAAATCTTCTCCTGAAAGTGCTGATTTCCAATTCATAAAAATCAATATGTAGATCTACAAAGTTGTGCTCAGAATTTCTGTACATAACCTTTCTGTAACATAAATCATGAGCCAACAGCTCCTTTATCATATATAGTTGCGATAAATCTCACAACTACACCCTAATAAAAATCTATAGATTAGTCTAAGTTAAATCCATGGAAATCACAAGAACATTCATTAATATCTATGAATTTGATACAAAAATTAAGAAGAACTCTAACTTGGGAAGCAAATAATCTTTTTCTTCTAAAAAACCTCTCCCTTACACTGGCTTACTTTAACCCCTTTTTTATAAAAGATTTCTTTTATTTACTCTCGGTATTCTGTATAAGTTTGTTTTTCTCTTTATATTTTGATCAAAATGTGAGCTCAAAACCGCCTAACAGGTGCTTGAAATTGTGGCCGAGAAATGAGTACTAAAAGTCTAAAATGGCGGAGAAATGAGTGTTCGTAGGGGTTTGATGATGGGTCGAACTGTATATTAATAGACAAGAAATCTAGACCTTTGGATTTTATATTTTCTCATCCGTTGGATATGCTTTGATGGATTTTTGTCAACAAGTGCGACTCACGTGCTGAGGGAGAATAACGGCGTTAGATAAATAGAAATTAATTTTAAAATAAACTAAAGTTAACCGTCAAGACGGTCTACGACGGTTCTGGGATCCAAACTCTAATTTAAAAACTTTATGGGAACCAAACCCTATTCTAGTCACATTTTTGAGACTCAAAGTCAAAATATCCCTTTTTTTTTCACAAAATTGGTTAAAAAGACCAAAATCAAAATTTTCTGGGTGAAAAGGACAGTTAGATTTAGATACTGTTTAAATGGACAAAAATTAAAAATAGGCAGGATGTAACCAGTTTCATCCTCGTCCATTTTCAAATATTTTTTCTTATTTTTATTTTACACAGATGCATCCAGGTTTCATCCTTGCTATTTTTTATAGTTTAAGCCAGGATGAATCCAGTTTCATCCTAGCTATTTTTTCTTTGTCCATTTCACCCATAAAATTTTTTACTCGTCCATTTGAACGGGGTTTTAATTTTTTTTGGCCAAATGACCCATTTTCCGTTTTTTTCTTTTTTTCTTCTTGGTCCTTTGATGGCATCACTATTTAAAATAATTTGTCTTTTTCTCGTCAAAAAAAATAAAAGAAAAACAAAAACAGTTGCTCAAAAACTAAGAAGCACCAACAGCAACATCCAAATGATAGATCGATCGACTAAAGTTTGGGAAAATGTTTGCCCACCGTTTCTTTTAAATATCTTTCAAGCAGACACCACAGGGGTGATGTAGCAAAGAAATGTAAGAATTCCTTAGCTAATAGACTCGGTTCTCCCTTTCAAAAAAAAAAAAAAAAAAACTAAGAAGCATGGTAAAAGAAAGTGGAGTATGAGGATTCTTTGTCGGGTTAATGGATCGAAGAGTTAGGTCTCAGGCCCATTTTGGAGCTAACTTAGGGTTCACTATGTTCTCCACTATATATATATGGATGACGTCCTTCTTCGTTTAGGGCACACACTACTGCATCTAAACTAAATCTTGAGCTCAACTCCGCCGTTTCAAACATTTGCTCAGTCTCTCTGATCTCCAATATCATCCAAATAATTCTTCTGTGTTGAAATAGAGAAAGAATGATGTATGAATTAAATTTTGAAGCTTTTACATATAGGCTAGTGGGTGGTAGACACAATCGATCAATCACACATCACAATGATTTCTCCTCTCAATATTAAGTTTAGATCATGAGTTTATTAGGGATCAGTTTGACTTGAAGGAAGATATGATATGCACCTTGAATAGCTGCTTGCATTTTGCACTGCATGCTTATCTGGTATTCCATATTTTCTACTGTGAGAAAGCAAGGGGTCAAGCAATGTAATCGAATCCAAACAAATGATCATAACAGTGTAACAGAACGGGGAGGTATAAATTCTACACAAAATTGGTTAAAAAGACCAAAATCAAAATTTCCTGGTGTTGATGGTGGTTTTTTAAACAAGGGGTAAAATCGTAAAACCCCATGACCTAGTGTTACCCGCAACACATTAAATAAGAGCATTTAACTCAGGTGTAAATAATTAATAGGGGTATTTTTCAAAATACCAGATTAGGGTTTTCAAATACGTAACCCTAATTCCAAAACTAAGCCGCACCTGCGCACCATGGCAACCATGCCAAAACAAGCCGCATATCGCGCACCATGGCAACCATGCCAAACCAAGCCGCACTCTGCGCACCATGGCAACCATGCCAAAACAAGCCGCATACTGCGCACCATAGCAACCATGCCAAGACAAGCCGCATAATGCGCACCATGGCAACCATGCCAAACCAAGCCGCACTCTGCGCACCATGGCAACCATGCCAAAACAAGCCGCAAACTGCGCACCATGGCAACCATGCCAAAACAAGCCGCATACTGCGCACCATGGCAACCATGCCAAAACAAGCCGCATACTGCGCACCATGGCAACCATGCCAAACCAAGCCGCATACTGCGCACCATGGCAACCATGCCAAAACAAGCCGCATACTGCGCACCATGGCAACCATGCCAAAACAAGCCGCATACTCACGCACCATGGCAACCATGCCAAACCAAGCCGCACTCTGCGCACCATGGCAACCATGCCAAAACAAGCCGCATATCACGCACCATGGCAATCATGCCAAACCAAGCCGCACTCGCGCACCATGGCAACCATGCCAAACCAAGCCGCACCTGCGCACCATGGCAACAACGCCAAATTCCAAGGCGCTATTCCTTTGGCCCACGCCAAACATAGCGCCCTAGGCTTGCAAGACTTGCAACTAGGTCAACATGGCCGCACGTGCCATTGGCACATGCCAACACGTGCCGCAAGCCATATTTCTAAGCCGCTATGCCTTGGGCCCACGCCAAACATAGCGCCCTAGGCTTGAAGACTTGCAACTAGGTCAACATGGCCGCACGTGTCATTGGCACATGCCAACACGTGCCGCAAGCCATATTTCTAAGCCGCTATGCCTTTGGCCCATGCCAAACATAGCGCCCTAGGCTTGCAAGACTTGCAACTAGGTCAACATGGCCGCACGTGCCATTGGCACATGCCAACACGTGCCGCAAGCCATATTTCTAAGCCGCTATGCCTTGGGCCCACGCCAAACATAGCGCCCTAGGCTTGCAAGACTTGCAACTAGGTCAACATGGCCGCACGTGCCATTGGCACATGCCAACACGTGCCGCAAGCCATATTTCTAAGCCGCTATGCCTTTGGACCACGCTAAACATAGCGCCCTAGGCTTGCAAGACTTGCAACTAGGTCAACATGGCCGCATGTGCTATTGGCACATGCCAACACGTGTCGCAAGCCATATTTCTAAGCCGCTATAGCGCCCTAGGCTTGCAAGACTTGCAACTAGGTCAACATGGCCGCATGTGCCATTGGCACATGCCAACACGTGCCGCAAGCCATATTTCTAAGCCGCTATGCCTTGGGCCCACGCCAAACATTGCGCCCTAGGCTTGCAAGACTTGCAACTAGGTCGACATGGCCGCACGTGCCATTGGCACATGCCAACACGCGCCGCAAGCCATATTTTTAAGCCGCTATGCCTTGGGCCCACGCCAAACATAGCGCCCTAGGTTTGCAAGACTTGCAACTAGGTCAACATGGCCGCATGTGCCATTGGCACATGCCAACACATGCCGTAAGCCATATTTCCAAGCCGCACCCTGCGCACCATGGCAACAACGCCAAATTCCAAGCCGCTATGCCTTGGGCCCACGCCCAACATAGCGCCCTAGGTTTGCAAGACTTGCAACTAGGTCAACATGGCCGTACGCGCCATTGGCACATGCCAACATGCTCGCTAGCTAGTTTCCCTAGCAAAATCACGGCCTAATGGCCACGCATGCCATTGGCACATGCCAACATGCTCGCTAGCTAGTTTCCCTATCAAGGTCACGTCCCTAATGGCCACGCATGCCATTGGCACATGCCAAACACACACGCTGGTAGCCTAACTCGCAAACCGTGCAACCTACCACCAAGGCATTCCGCACATGCCATTGGAACATGCCAAACACACACGCTGGTAGCCTAATAACTTGCAAACCGTGCAACCTACCACCAAGGCATTCCGCACATGCCATCGGCACATGCCAAGCACACACACTGGTAGCCCAACTTGTAAACCGTGCAAACTACCACCAAGGCATTCCGCACATGCCATTGGCACATGCCACACGCGCCACTAGCAGCTCCACTTGCACTCAAGATGCAACCAACACTCGAAACATCAACACAAACTGGGGGATGCTTCTTTAGGGTTTTGGTTTGGCGGTCACAAAGATGCAGCGTACACTATGCTCACATTAAGAAAGCGTGAAAAGGAATAAAGCGGTCAAATAAAAGAGGAAATAATGGTGAAAAACGTTTTAGCCCATTAAACCATGCTAATTACCACCTCCTCCCATTATTTCACCCTTTACTCTCTTCCTTCATGAGGCCAGGGTACGTTTCAATCTCGACTTGTATAAATAGGTCTTACCTATTTCTACCAGACAACAAGTCTCGGTCAAAAGAAATATACTACACTTACACTCTCAGAAAGGAAACTTTGCAAGCTCTCTCAAAAGCTTTCATCTCTTGCAAGCTTCCTAAGCTTTCACTTTCTGATACAAGTCGAGATACTACTCTCCTCAACACCTTTCTTTGCTTCCCTCCCCAAATCAACCCTTCTCCTCCACTTTGTGACCGAAGCAAGTCCGGAACGGCCATTTCTTGGTTTAGGTAGGACTTGTACGAGATCGATCTCTCGAACCTATAAAGTACTCACGTGCGGCACATTTTTTTAGGGTTTGAATCAGTTTCTCACTCACTCACCGAAATTACCGAAATCGGCAGAAAACGATTTTCACCCATAAACAATTGGCGACCACAAATGGGTGGATTGATCTATCGGCTATAATGTCGACTCATCAATCTCGTTTTTCGACCTAGATGTCAAGATGGTAGGGGAAGGCAACTCGATCCGACTCAACTACCAGGCGACTCATACTGCAGTTGCAAAAAACTACACGAGGAAACCTGGGACTCGTTGAAGATGCCACCAGCCGATTGGGGACTTGCGACTCGGTCCGACTCGACCGCCCGGACAACCCTAAGTTATCGGACACCCGAAAACCTGGGACTCGCCAAGACGCTACCAAAGAATTGGGGACTAATCAAGATGCTACCAAAGAAGCCGCCTTGCTACCAAACAAAGCCGCCTTTTACTTGGAAAGAGGCGTGTTTGCAAGTGAGTAAATTTAGATTGGGCAAGATATACGATCTGTTTTTTTTTTAGGTTCTTAATAAAACCGCCATACTATTGCGTCTTGTGCCTATTGCTAGCACACACTTTCATAAAAGCAATATTCCTTTCCCAAAACATAATCGAGTTATATTATCAAAACCATTCATCCCAAAATAATCCAACACCCTAAAAAGCTACCACTATCTATCAAAGGTTAAGTTTTGAACCAGACATCCAATATGTCTTTCAAAAAAAAAAAAAGAACCTAAATGAAAGTTTAACAGAGAAACGTTCAAGGAAAATCGTCCAACGTAAGTCCGCTCTTCTTGGAGAAAGTCAACTTTGCGTCTTCAAGAGCCGCTCTCTTCATAGTCAACATCTTGGAAAGCTTTTCGAGTTCCATCTCCCGTCGGGCGATCTCCTCGGCGGAAAGGATTTCGATTGCGCATCTTTCAACTTTTGGATCTCAAAGCAAGGCCTTCGACAAACCACGAAGTGTTGAACTCCTTTTCTACGCACACGTCGCGATGGTGCTCCCGATCGGCAATAACGTCTTCGTAAGCGGTGTGACCAAATACCTCACGCATATCCTCGATGGAAGACAAAGCCTCTTCCACACGCTTAACCAGCGCGAATCGACTAGTGACCTTCTTGGTTGTAGCCATATGTCCGTGCTTCTCCTGCATTCTCGTGTACAACGCCTCATGCTTAGCCAAGACGCTAAAAACACCAACCAGCACATGATCTGGATAAGGAACCAAGTACGGGGATCAAAATGGCGCCCGCAAGTGGCCTCACGACTCGCAAAGGGTTTTCTTCCATGTCTACTTGCAACAACCATCGAGAGAATCATCCACCGTCCGAACCACGTTTGTGCCCTGGCAATTGGCTAACTCCCATCTCCAAGTCACCGGCGGTGGTCACCAAAGGCAAGTTTTCGTGTGACTCCATCCCAGAATCATCCTCCGAACCGGATTCCTCCTGCAAACTTGAGTTAGACATTTTTCAAAAGAAGAAACACAGAAGAAGAAAGAAAGAAGCGCGAAACTCACCGAACCGCTTCCCGAAGAAGAACCATCTTTGCCAGAGGAATCACTCTCGCTTGTTGAACTTTCTTCTTTCTCTCGACTCGTCACCGCTATGAGTAGGCTCGGTGCCGCCGGAATTCCTTGAAGAAACTGCCGTCTCTCGGCAACGTGCAAGGGCAGCGAAAGCGTTAACACTACCGAAGCCCTCAAGGAAACAAGACACATATTCTCACCGAAATTTACGTGTGTTTTGAGACAAACCCATGAAAAGGTGACACATACCTGGTTATTGGAAGAATCGAAAGACACAAGAGCCGTGGGAGGATCTTGTGAAACCGTCCGGAACCCGCCAAAGACGATTCTTCGTTCTCCGCCTTGGCCTGGGGCTTTCCGAATTGCTAGGCAACTTTCGCTTGGGATCTCTCAACATTGGATACTCCTTCGAATCTGCTGGAGAAGGTTTGCAACGAACGTTTTCCACCGCGTTATTCACAAAATCTCGGATCATAGTAAACTCTTCGCACCAAAACTCATTATAGCCGAAGGTCGTCAAGTTACTCTTCCCATTTGAAAAAAGGAAAGACGGATACCCTAGGACACCGGCGTCAAGGGAGACACGCAACGAATCCTTAGGGATCACCGGCCAAACGAGAGGCACCCCTTGATCGAAACCAATGTGACGAGCAAGACGGTCAATATTGTGCAAGCAGCTATCCGGAAAGACCCCGCGAAGAAAGACGTCATATAACCGGCAAGCGGCTTTTAATGAACAAAGTTTTCACCAACGCTCAAATCGTCATCAAGACAAAGACATGAGCGGAGCAAGCAAAATTGCCAATTTGAGTCACCGAATTATGGACTGGCCCCCATGGACGAAAATTGACTTCATGCAACTTATCAAGAAAACTAACCAAGCTCACGCCAACTCTTGGGCGCTTTGTTCACCCATCGAAGAATTCGGGAGCCTCCCAACTCACGGGAAGCGAAGGCAACGGTTTCGAGCATACTTCTCAAAGTGCTCCCATAGCCGGACTTGCGAGAAAGAAACGTGCACATATGAATCCACTTTCATGAAACCATTCGAAACTCGCATGTTCGCAACCAGGTGATCCGGATGCACGTCAGGGAACCAAGGAACAACTTGCCAATGTGAAGAACTTCACCCTTTTCCAATTTCACAAAGAATCGCCAACAACTCGTCTTATTCCCTTCTTGCCGTAACCGTCATCAAAAATGTCTCTAGACAACCAGAGAGCCAAAAATGTTGCGACATGAAGATCATCGCTTTCTGTTCAGCTCCAACTCGTCCGAAACCATTGAGATATCCACCAACCGTAAGGGAACCTTTCATCCTCTTTCCGGAAGAGTCCTTCGACTTCGCAATGGAGTCTTTCCGAGCAAAATCCCCAACTTAGCGGCCAGGTCATCCCGCATCTTTGCCTCACTTTCGCATAATTGGATTCGAGATTCCCGATTCTTAGGAAGATTCAGAAGAGAGCCACACTCTCCAAGGAGAAAGTTATCTCGCCCCATCTACATATGATTGTATGGGTGTCCGAACACCATCCGGAGATGAAAGCAACTAAGCCTGGGATGTCCTTCCTAATCAAGATTTATCAAGTCTTGACAAAGATCAATGACCTGCGCTTGAGTCAAGATGGTATTTATACGCTCCTCGCTCACCATGAACTCAACCCATCTCACAAAAGAACGCAATGGACTTTGACACATCCTAAAGTCAATGTTGGAAGAGGAATATACCCCTTTATGAAGACAAAACCGAATGGTGCTCTGGGCGAACCGAACGTGTCTTCCTATCATCCTCACCACCGGTTAGCAAAATTGGCACGAAACCCGGGTGATTCTTCCGAGCAAGGCGAGGGCTCTAGTGAAGAATTCATCATCCGTGTTCGGTTTGGAATTATGAGCATCCTTCGACGAAGTGAAATGTGGTTCAGGTAACATCTTATCAAATTCCTTCGTAACGATTTGGTAATAAGATATCTGCACAAAACAAATGGAGAAAGACGAAGTTATCTCCCTGACACATAATCGTACCCAACAAATTCGGTTTCAAGACTATATACACAGTATTTTATTCGGGTTCAAGACTATGTACACGGTATTTTATTCGGGTTCAAGACTATATACGCAGTATTTTTTCGGGTTCAAAACTATATACGCGGCATTCTATACGGGTACAAGTGTGTCTAGAGTATCCTTCTTTGGGTTCAAAAATATATATGGAGCATTTTTCTATTGGTCCAAAACTACGCGCGTGATACTTATTTCAAAAAGCAAAATCATATATACAATATTTCTGCGGTTCGAAGTCATATGAAGCATATACACGTATTCTTCTTCGGGATTCATACGAGCTTCTCTACGGGTTCGAAATACACACGCAAGTTTTTTCCTCGAGAGGCATGCCAAGGAATCATATGCAAAGATTGTGGAAGCGCCTACTTTTAAGGTTTATACCTATAAAAAAACTAGAGAAAGAAGAGTACTCGAAGACATACCTGGAAGCCGGTCTCTCTTTTGCCGCTAGTATGAAAAGAAGAAAGAATAAAGCGCGAATGGGGAAAAGGGGCTTTATATATATATATATATATATATATATAGGCGTGAAAGACTTTGAAATAGGGAAGGATTTCCCTTTTACCAAAATCACGCCTGCAAGCATGGTTTCCAAGATTGGACCGGCCCCACCAATTGATACTTCCCAATGCCGCCCAATTCACGCCTGCAAGCATGGTTTCCAAGATTGGACCGGCCCCACCAATTGCGACTTCCCAATGCCGCCCAAGTCATGCCTGCAAGCATGGTTTCCAAGTTGGACCGGCCCCACCAATTGCGACTTCCCAATGCCGCCCAAGTCACGCCTGCAAGCATGGTTTTCAAGATTGGACCGGCCCCACCAATCGCTACTTGTCAATGCCGCCCAAGTCACGCCTGCAAGCATGGTTTCCAAGTTGGACCGGCCCCACCAATTGCGCCGGTCCCACCAGCCTAGCCCACTCAGTTTCCCAACTCACGCCAACTTCCCAGCGTCGCCTAAGCTGCACCGGGCCCATCAATTGTGCCAGCCTCCTGACTTGTGCAAAACGACCAGAGGCAAGGATTCCAAATCCTATTTATAAAAGGTCGACGAGCCTCCTTTCAATTTTCTTTACGGTTTCTTGTTAATAGTTTGTCACCATCTTATGCTTACCTCGCAACAAAGCCCTGTTAGAGCTAGCGGGGGACTTAATGTTGATGGTGGTTTTTAGACAAGGGGTAAAATCGTAAAACCCCATGACCTAGTGTTACCCGCAACACATTAAATAAGAGCATTTAACTCAGGTGTAAATAATTAATAGGGGTATTTTTTCAAAATACCCGATTAGGGTTTTCAACACAGAACCCTAATTCCAAAACTAAGCCGCACCCTGCGCGCACCATGGCAACCATGCCAAAACAAGCCGCATCATCGCGCACCATGGCAACCATGCCAAACCAAGCCGCACTCTGCGCACCATGGCAACCATGCCAAAACAAGCCGCATACTGCGCACCATGGAAACCATGCCAAAACAAGCCGCATACTGCGCACCATGGCAACCATGCCAAACCAAGCCGCACTCTGCGCACCATGGCAACCATGCCAAAACAAGCCGCATATTGCGCACCATGGCAACCATGCCAAAACAAGCCGCATACTCACGCACCATGGCAACCATGCCAAAACAAGCCGCATACTCGCGCACCATGGCAACCATGCCAAACCAAGCCGCACTCTCGCGCACCATGGCAACCATGCCAAAACAAGCCGCATACTCGCGCACCATGGCAACCATGCCAAAACAAGCCGCATCTCACAGACCATGGCAACCATGCCAAACCAAGCCGCACTCTGCGCACCATGGCAACCATGCCAAAACAAGCCGCATATCTGCGCACCATGGCAATCATGCCAAACCAAGCCGCACTCGCACACCATGGCAACCATGCCAAACCAAGCCGCACCCTGCGCACCATGGCAACAACGCCAAATTCCAAGCCGCTATGCCTTTGGCCCACGCCAAACATAGCGCCCTAGGCTTGCAAGACTTGCAACTAGGTCAACATGGCCGCACGTGCCATTGGCACATGCCAACACGTGCCGCCAGCCATATTTCTAAGCCGCTCTGCCTTGGGCCCACGCCAAACATAGCGCCCTAGGGTTGCAAGACTTGCAACTAGGTCAACATGGCCGCACGTGCCATTAGCACATGCCAACACGTGCCGCAAGCCATATTTCTAAGCCGCTATGCCTTTGGCCCACGCCAAACATAGCGCCCTAGGCTTGCAAGACTTGCAACTAGGTCAACATGGCCGCACGTGCCATTGGTACATGCCAACACGTGCCGCAAGCCATATTTCTAAGCCGCTATGCCTTGGGCCAACGCCAAACATAGCGCCCTAGGCTTGCAAGCCTTGCAACTAGGTCAACATTGCCGCACGTGCCATTGGCACATGCCAACACGTGCCGCAAGCCATATTTCTAAGCCGCTATGCCTTTGGCCCACGCCAAACATAGCGCCATAGGCTTGCAAGACTTGCAACTAGGTCAACATGGCCGCACGTGCCATTGGCACATGCCAACACGTGCCGCAAGCCATATTTCTAAGGCGCTATAGCGCCCTAGGCTTGCAAGACTTGCAACTAGGTCAACATGGCCGCACGTGCCATTGGCACATGCCAACACGTGCCGCAAGCCATATTTCTAAGGCGCTATGCCTTGGGCCCACGCCAAACATAGCGCCCTAGGCTTGGCAAGACTTGCAACTAGGTCCTTGACATGGCCGCACGTGCCATTGGCACATGCCAACACGCGCCGCAAGCCATATTTCTAAGCCGCTATGCCTTGGGCCCACGCCAAACATAGCGCCCTAGGTTTGCAAGACTTGCAACTAGGTCAACATGGCCGCATGTGCCATTGGCACATGCCAACACATGCCGTAAGCCATATTTCCAAGCCGCACCCTGCGCACCATGGCAACAACGCCAAATTCCAAGCCGCTATGCCTTGGGCCCACGCCCAACATAACGCCCTAGGTTTGCAAGACTTGCAAGTAGGTCAACATGGCCGTACGCGCCATTGGCACATGCCAACATGCTCGCTAGCTAGTTTCCCTAGCAAAATCACGGCCCTAACGGCCACGCATGCCATTGGCACATGCCAACATGCTCGCTAGCTAGTTTCCCTATCAAGGTCACGTCCCTAATGGCCACGCATGCCATTGGCACATGCCAAACACACACGCTGGTAGCCTAACTCGCAAACCGTGCAACCTACCACCAAGGCATTCCGCACATGCCAAACACACACGCTGGTAGCCTAATAACTTGCAAACCGTGCAACCTACCACCAAGGCATTCCGCACATGCCATCGGCACATGCCAAGAACACACGCTGGTAGCCCAACTTGTAAACCGTGCAAACTACCACCAAGGCATTCCGCACATGCCATTGGCACATGCCACACGCGCACTAGCAGCGCCACTTGCACTCAAGATGCAACCAACACTCGAGACATCAACACAAACTGGGGATGCTTCTTTAGGGTTTTGGTTTGGCGGTCACAAAGATGCAACAGACACTACGCTCACATTAAGAAAGCGTGAAAAGGAATAAAGCGGTCAAATAAAGAGGAAATAATGGTGAAAACGTTTTCGCCCATTAAACCATGCGGTTACCACCTCCTCCCATTATTTCACCCTTTACTCTCTTCCTTCATGAGGCCGTGGCACGTTTCAATCTCGACTTGTATAAATAGGTCTTACCTATTTCCACCCGGACAACAAGTCTCGGTCAGAGAAATATACTACACTTCCACTCTCGGAAAGGCAACTTTGCAAGCTCTCTCAAAAGCTTCCATCTCTTGCAAGCTTCCTAAGCTTTCACTTTCTCGATACAAGTCGAGATACTACTCTCCTCAACACCTTTCTTTGCTTCCCTCCCCAAATCAACCCTTTTCCTCCACGCGTGACCGAAGCAAGTCTGGAACGGCCATTTCTTGGTTTAGGCCGGACTTGTACAGATCGATCTCTCGAACCTATAAAGTGCTCACGTGCAGCACATTTGTTTAGGGTTTGAATCAGTTTCTCACTCACTCACCGAAATTACCGAAATCAGCAGAAACGATTTTCACCCATAAACACCTGGGTGAAAAGGACAGTCAGATTTAGATACTGTTTAAATGGACAAAAATTTAAAAATAGGCAGGATGTAAACCAGTTTCATCCTGTCTATTTTCAAATATTTTTTCTTATTTTAATTTTACACAGGATGCATCCAGTTTCATCCTTGCTATTTTTTAAGTTTAAGCCAGGATGAATCCAGTTTCAACCTTGCTATTTTTTTTTTGTCCATTCACCCATAAAATTTTTTACTCGTCCATTTGAACCGTGTTTTAAATTTTTTTGGACAAATGACCCATTTTCCGTAAATTCTAATGTAAATTGAACATGTGAAATGTTGGTGTTTGAGATTCCAAGCACATCTATGTAATTCTAAATTTTTATCTCCTAATTTAATCAACTGTTGTTTGTGTCTAAATTCTAATGTAAATTCCATGTAAAAGGTTGTTCTGCCATTCATACAGATGGCATCTAAATTGGAATTTCGTGCTTGAAAATTTCTATGGTTGGCCCCATGAAGACTAGTTGATACCAGCGACGGATCCAGGAATTTATGTTTGGGTGGGCTAATTTTTTTTTCTCGAACTCTCAACTGCAAGAATGACAACCATGGTAATATACTTAAAGCCGAGTATGGGTATGCCACACGATCTTTTTCCTTGGAGCATAAAGCTTTGAATCAATTTTTTCACCTTGTAACTAATATTAGGGAGGAATAATTTGCGAATCGAAAATAATAATCCCGATGCATTTAGTGGCCGAAGGCCGCCCAATTTTTTTCTAGTTTTAAAGGTTATTATAGGGATGCAAAAATATTTGGAGTTTGTACATATACGCATAATAAGTCATGACATATTGTATTTTTGTCTCATGAATACACTGCATTTTTAGATTATACATAGATATACATAAAATTGTAGTCAATTCATAGAAGAAAAATGAATTTTTGGACAAACACTTGCTTTTTTTTCTTTTTTTAAAGGTGGACAAACGCTTGCTTAGTTAAGGACAGGACACCCCCATCAGGTGAGCCCATTCAATACCTGATTTTAAGAAACATCATGAATACTTTTTTTTCCCTATAGACTTTGAACGGTTGAGATGCTATTCAAAAATTAATCCATGCGGGATAGGGTTCCAAAATCTTCTGATGTCTTCCACGCAAAATCATATCTTAACAATTAATGGGCTAATTAAAATTTACACCTGGGCTAAATTTTACAAATATTAAAAATTACACTAGCAAAACATCTTTTTAGAAATTTTGGGGTGGGCTTCAGCCTGGGTAAGCCACCCCCTAATACCGTCCCTGGTTGATACCTGGCGCACAACATTGTCTTGTAAAAGACCGGATTCTCCTTTAGTTTGGACAACAACCTTTGCCTTATATGAATGATTTCACACCAATTACTTCGCTTGGCAACTTCGATGAAAGGCCCAAGTTGTTGATTGACAACATCAAAACCACAATTACCATCCGGAGGAACGTCGTCGGTGGATATTACGTATATCTAATGTGTAGAGGTAGCTCATTAAAATAGTCTTTATTTGGAACCTCAAGCTTCACGTCTAAGGAAGATGGTTGGATGGGGCATATTGGAGACTTAAGCTTCACGTCGCCGGAAGATGGTTGGCTTGGTTGTGATGGACACATCGGACCATTTTTCTTCAAAACTCGCTCACTTGTTTCGCCTTTATCCTCAATACTCCTACCCTGTTTCTTGGTTTTCTCCAAGTACATTGCCGCAGTATAATCATGGCCACAAGGATATCTAGTATTTTCATTTTGATCACTTTTTTTCTTACGTAACACCTTTGCATATTCTCTTAGTTGCTTTTTAGTTTCTTTTTTGCTTGGTCTACCTTTGCGTTTGCCTTTTGCCGGTTCATAGACATTCTCTTGCGTTTCTGGATATATGATTTTCTCATGTCATCCAAAAACATTTGTTTTTGGAGCTTGTTCATGCCACGATACATCTCTAGTACGGTTCTACCCATTTTTTATCACCAAACTCTTATTCGGCTTCTTCTCCCTTTTGAGGAGGGATGAAATTTAGATGCTTTCAAAATGGATCAATTTCGCTGAAGGGGATTACGCCATGCTCGTAGTTGATTATCATATGGCGACAAGGGAGTCTCATAGACTTCTTCATGTTACATACACACACCTCATCCGCCGTGGTTTCCCACTTATCCGTCAACTCGACTTCTATAATCAACAACTTCATACATTGCCGAGATACGTTGTAATGGATTCCCTTGAACAATGGGTGGTCAGCATATTTTCCCTTCATTTTGAATATATGGATTTTTTGGAACTTCTATTTAATTCTATAAAATGTCGCGCTTGAAGCAATTTTCCATAGCATTCCACACAGTTACGAAATTATCAACACATCCAAAGAGATTCTTCTTAAACCGGTGGTAAGCCGACTCTACTAAACTTGTCGCTTGATTTCCCAAGTGTTTATATTGGTTAGTATAGGCATAAACAAACCTCTCTTTGTGTGGTTCCAACCATTGGCGAAGAACATACGATACAACATCGGGGTAATCGGGAGTATCCCAATGGGCGATAAACTCCGCAAGATTTAGATAATTCTCTTCCTCGGTAAGGGACCAACATAATGATTCCCATTCACCGTTGAATGCAATCCATTTAGCGAAATTGATATCGTATTGTTTTTCAACTTCCTCTTTTGCATCCGCTCTTTCATGTTCCGGTAGCATCTTAATCTCTTCATATCCTTTTTTCTTGGGTGTACAAATTATTGGCTTCCACCTATTCATCAAATTACACCATATATGGAATGTACAAAGCATATTATGTGCTAGTGGGAACACTTCCTCTATGGCATTCATCAATGCGACATCATTATCCGTCACTATAACCCTGGGAATATCATCAACTCGGAAGATTGCCTCAACTTGTTGTAGTGCCCAAATGTAACTAGGTTCTTGCTCGTCCCTTAAGAAACAAAACGCCATGGTAAACTGTGACTTCGTCGAAGTACGCCAAACAATATTGAACAGTGGCATCTCGTACTTGTTTGTCTTATAAGTGCAATCTATTATTAGAAATTCATAAAAGTATTGAGCCAATTGAACATTAATTGGATGCGCAATGAATAGTTGTGTTATCTCTCCGTCCGAATCCACATTCTTTTGAACCGTGTAGTCTTTCTCTTTAGCCAAAAAAATTAATTGTTGCATCACTTGTCTATCTCTCCATTCCTTCTTTATAATTGTCTCAATTGCATTGTAAATGATGGACAAAAATGAGTGGTTATCCTTGTTATCCTCCTTTAGCATTTGGATCATTTGAACCGGTGAAAGAGTCATTTTCCTCATATAAGCTACCTTGTCAATCTCTTGAGGAGTTAGCTTGGCCGCCATGAAACGTCCTTCAAGATGCTCCGGATGAGTGTGGTTATGACGACCTTCCAAAACCCTTTAGACAACCCATCCCTTCAATTCTTCATTGTACTTAAATGCAAGATTGAATGGGCTTTTAATCTTCTTTGAGAAAGTTTTGTTTTTCCTATTTGTTTTTCCTTTATAAACATAACCCTTCCTCTTGTGGCTTTTATCGGGATCACCGCTTCTCTCACAAACCATTTCAAAGCGAGTATTGCTTTGTCTCCCATTCAATACTAATACACACATGTCTTTTTGTGCATGTTGTCTAGCCCAACTCTTTGCATCTTTCGGATTTGTGAATACCAAGTCATTCATGTAGTGATGGGATGTGTCATCGTACAAAATACCAACTGGGGAAGGTTGGTTTTGTATTGGTTCTATTGGATCACATGGAACCTACAAGTAATAGCACAACGTCAATACCATAAAGAAGAAACACTTACAAGTTCGGTAACTAATAATGGAGCAACAACTATTTTTTTGGTTAGAAAACTCTTCTTCTCGATTTTGAGAAAAATCTACATCTGTCTGAGGAAAAGGTATCGATTCACTTTTTCGATCTCTTTTCATCTTTACACTATTCACCGCTCTTCTTTATACTACATTTCTCATCACATAGAATGCCTCATTAAGTTTTGTGGATTCTCTATTGAGGGAGTGGAAGAACCTCTTATTGAAATTTTCATGTCTTGCGCGAACATAAACCTCTCCTTTTTTCTTGACCATGTGACATTGCTATTCCTTGCACAAATTAAATTATTTGTAAAGGTAAAAACCTCTTATAAAGGCAACAAGAATCTTGTGACCTCTTTTTCTTCCAAAATGGTTGAAGAGTGGCATTCTAGATTCTAGTAACAATACACATTCACCTCGATAATGCTTTTTTCACTTAAGTGGAGCCAAAAGTGATCAGGCATATTGGGGGCGTGTAATCCAAGGCCTAGGCTAAAGCCCAAGGAAAAGTTAGATTTGGAGGACATTTTGGTAATTTACATTCTTGTGCTGTCTATAACAAAAAAAACCTAGACTCTGTTGTTGTTGTATTGGAATTATGAAATAGAGAGTGAATGTGGAGAAGAGAGAACAGACCGACGGCGCTTCATATCTTAAAGTCACAGGAGAACCGAATCTCTTAGAAAATCTGATCACAGATGGGTTTTTGTCATGTCATAATCGGTTTGTATGCGAAACATTACGCATCCCTTGGAAGATTAAACCACACAATAGATAGCGCGATGATATTTCCTCTCATTTAATGGCTTGGTTCATAATGGGGGTCTACTACAAGTGAAATAAAAAGACTTCATATCACATATGGTAACCCTCTTACCGGCCAGCAAAAATAATTCATGATTTGGAGCCATTGATAGTAAATGAAAGATCCCCCTGGAATCAATCGTACGTGGAGGCATAATAAGGAACAGGTCTCTCTCCTCCCTCATCTCTAGAAACAAACACCTTCACTACAGGAAAAAAATCTGTCGCTCCTTTCTTGCTCGGATCTAGTTTTGGACTAGATCCGAGCAGGCCTTTAATTCCTTCTAGTTTGCTTTCATGTAGTTGGTATCTCCGGGTTGCTGAAGAAGATCAGGTTCCCATGGTAGCTTGTAGCTCTCTCCTTCCCCGTTTCTCTCTTCAATTCCTGGATTGAAGAAGTTTGTCCCCATTTCCCCTTTACAATCTCACCTCATCTTAGAGGTACTGCTGGTCCCAATCTATATAATCATTGAAATCCTTAATTAATTTCCATCAATCAAAGCAGATGCTTCATCCTAACCTAAACAAAATCTCCAGCAACCAATCCCATTGCACCCATTTCTCAGATCTTCAGTCCCTAACCAACACTTGTGTTGGTTACTGATAAATATTTTGCACCCACCTCTCAAATCTTCAGTTCTTAACAAACAATGGTGTTGGTTACTGATAAATCCCTTGTAACCATCTCACACACATTCAGTTCTTAACCAACAATGGTGTTGGTTATCAATAAACTTCCAATCTTCTTCTTCGGATGTTAATCGGCAAAAAGACCGTTCCCGATGATAATTAGGGGTCGCAAAATCAATGAATCTCTTGGTAATTAGGGTTGCAAAATCAAGTTGAGTCACCGCAATCGTTTCGGTGGTCGTGGGATATCGACGACGGCCAGCCGTGTTGATCATATGTTGTGATCGGGAGATTAAGCGACCCTAGATTGGTAAAGATGATATTGATTAGGGTTTGTATCTCTGTTCTCATGGGCTCCCGACTTAACGGGCACTTCCAAATGTCACTGGGTTATCTCAAAGTTTCAGTTAGTACTTTGTAATGGTCTTTCTGGGCTCTTCGAGGTTGTGTTGTAAAGCTCTCTCAATAAGTCCATTAAGACTTGAGAGTTGTCTCTGTTTTTTATTATTGGGTCCGGTTGTAATCTATTCTTATTTCTTTAATATAATCCTCCTTTCACTATCCAAAAAAAAAAGATAGTGCTAAAGACACAGAAACCAAGAAAGTTTCGAGATGAACAAAGGGGACGATGTGATATGCTCCGATTACACAAGATGTGGATATTTAAGAAGATCAACGAAGACTCATTTTCCGATGATCAAGACATTAAAGAGTTGCTATGTTCCTTCTTCCTTTGTGAATTTTATTGTATAATTTTTTTCCTACTGGCTAGTTTTGATTTTTGTCTTTTTCTCGTGAGTTATAATAATAACAACCAATTCCAGTATCAACAGCTCATGATTTGGAGCTGTTTTTTTTTTTTTTCGAAAAAGAGGAAGAATCCTCATTCATTCAGTAGACCACCTGCTCCCTCATTGAGGTGAGAAAGATTGTTGATTACATTTGCGTTCTGGAACTGGAATTCCAAGTTATCTAAGAGGGTTCTAAGATCTTCCCCTGTCCAGTATTTGGTGATAGCAAATCTATTACAGTAAGTTGAAATGTGAGCTGCTTGAGCTATTGCAAATCTGTTTTTCAATATAAAGCCTTGCACTTTAAAATTTATGCAATGGTCACAATTTAAATTGAAGTCTTCGCTAATTTTGTATCTTTGTTCTCTAGCTTTCGCATACATTCTCGCCAAAAGTCTAAGGATAGGCTCGGAGTCACTTTGGAAAATGATGTTGTGGCCGCTCCATTGTGTTGCCCATTGAAAAGCAGCTTCCGCTCCCTTTAATTCTAGAACCTCTCTAGTTCTACAGTCAGCATGCATTCCCCAAGCTTCTTTTGAGGTTCCTGTAAAGTTATGAAGAGTCAGTCCCACACTAGAGGTATTAGTTGGGCTCAACATCATCATCGATATCGCAATGTCTATAGTAACTGACATAAATTTTTTATCATCATCAGGCTCATCAATTGTTACTATCAAGTTTTCACCATTCATTGGATTGTAATATAGAGTTTGCATTATGTTATAATCGGCACTATTAATATTCATCAGACTATTAATATACTTGACAATCGTTTTTGCAGTTTCAACACTATTCTGTTTGGTTTTCTGAAACACAAGGTTGCACCTTGCTTTCCATACATGCCAAATAACAATGCTACAAAAGACAGACCAAACCATTACATACCCATCTCTATCCTGATTGTTATACATGTCATTAAGCCAGTCATGAAAACTGTTTGTCCCATTAACAACATAATGCATGTCAAAATTTAAGTGCATCCAAATCTGAGTAACAAAGTTGCAATGTAGAAAAAGGTGAGTAAGACTTTCATCTCCATTATTGCATAATTTGCAGGAGGTGTTTATATTTGGCAATATGGCTGCCACTCTCATACTATTAGGGAGTATGGAGTGAGCTGCCTTCCAAACAAACATTTTAACAGCAGGGGGTACCTTCATGTTCCATATTTTGCTCCAATCCGTATTGTCAGATCCTGTAGAATTTATCGAGTTGTACAAAGATTTAACATAAAAAATACCTGATTTGTTTAGGATCCATTGAGGTTTATCTGCCGCACTTGTTTGTGGTATTTGAATTCTCATTATGATGCTAATAGTGTCCTGGTCAAAACATATTGTTAGCTTGGATAAGTCCCAAGTATTCTCAGAAGTTATTAGCTGACTTACCTTCCCAAAATTTTTGGCTTCAATACAATGCTTAGCTAGAGGAGGTTTAACACTTGGGATCCAGTAGTCATCCCATATGTCAATACACACCCCATTGCCAACTCTCCAAAAGCAATTCTTCTTTAGCTGATTGACACCTGTTAAAATTCCTTTCCATATCCAGCTATCTTTTTGTTTAGGCTTAGGTTTAACATGTAATATGTCACAACTAGGGAAATATTTAGCTTTCAAGATGGTGGCACAAAGAGAATATGGGTTTTCTTTGAGTCTCCATCCCATTTTAGCTATCATGGCAAGATTAAAATATTGCATATTTTGGATACCTAATCCTCCTTCACTAATAGGTTTACATATAGAATCATAGTTCTTTAGATACACACCTTTCTTCCCATTTTCATTTAATCCCTGTTCATTTTTCCCCCACCAAAAATCTCTTTGCAGTTTAGTTATTGTTTTACAAATTTTCACCGAAATTTTAAAACAGTTCATTTGGTAAACACACAAAGAAGATGTGACATTTTTTATAATTACTGTCCTACCAGCAGTGTTAACATTCTTCCTTGTCCATTTCTGTAATCTATTTTTCATTTTTCCAATCAGTGGATCAAAACACTTGATTTTGGATCTATTTGTAAAAAGTGGAGAGCCTAGGTATCTATCATCAAGAGGTATTGCTTGAACCCCTAAAATATCGGTGACCTCTCTTTTTATACAAGGATTGGTTCTAGTGCTAAAGAAGACCCCCGACTTGCTCAAATTAATCAATTGACCTGAGGCAGTACCAAATTCAGTAAAAAGCTTAACTAAGTTTTGACTAGTGGTGGCATTAGCATCACTGGAAAATTAGGCAGTCATCAGCAAACAATAAATGACTAACAGCAGGAGCATTGTTTGAGATTTTAATACCTTTTATTTTTCCAGAGAGTTCAGCATTCATGATGGTCCTCGAAAGGGCTTCCATGCAAAAAAGAAACAAATAAGGAGACATTGGATCTCCATGTCTCAACCTCTAGAAGGTTTAAAGAAACCAAAGAGGGAGACCCATTTATCAAGACAGCTAAAGTAGTAGTAGAGATACATTCATGAATTAAGTTACACCATTTTTCATTAAAGCCAATCTTTTTCATAATTTGGATTAAGAAAGACCACTCTACTCTGTCAAAAGCTTTCGACATATCTATCTTAAGATCCATCAGTCCCTTTTTGCCCTTTTTATTACGCATTTTGTAGATTAGTTCATGGGCCATAATTATATTATCAGAAATCTGCCTTCCTGGAACGAAGGCAGACTGGTATGGGGATATAATCTTATCTAACAAGCCTCTCATTCTGCCAGCCATTAACTTAGAGATGATTTTATAAGAAGTGTTAGCTAAGGCTATAGGTCTAAATTCAGCAGGAATAGTTGGGTTTAGAGTTTTGGGGATTAAAGTGATGAATGAGGCATTCATCTCTTTAGAAATGTGACCTGTCTCAAAGAAGGTTTGGATCATACGAATTAGGTCAGGCCCAATTATTTCCCAATTTTGTTGAAAAAAGATTGGAGGAAAGCCGTCTGGGCCCGGACTTTTGTCGGGTTCCATAGAAAAGACTATATTTTTTATTTCCATCATATTAGGAGTAACACACAACATAATATTATCATCGTCACTTAAACAATTAGGAATTAAATCTATCATGCTCATATCAACAATAGGGTTTGGCAAAGTGGTTGCAATAGATTGAAAATGGTTAGTTATGCAATTAGCTATTTCAACTCTAGTGTTGACCCACTCCCATTAGTATTCGGATAGTCTCGATTCTGTTTCTTCTGTATCTTATTTTAGCCTTGTTATGAAAATATCTGGTGTGTCTATCTCCTAAAGTCAAATCTAGGTCTCTACTTTTATCTTTCCAGAATTTCTCCTGAATAGCATACCACTTAGATAGATCAGCTGTCATCTTAGCAAGGTCTTTAGCCTTATCCCTATAGGAATGTCTCCTATTTGTTTGGTCTAGTTTTTTCTTGATAAGATTTATGTTTGTTCTAATGTTGCCAAAGGTTGTTTTATTCCATACGCTAAGAGTGTTTTTAATCAAGACATTTTTTTATCACGACAAAAGTCTGCACCCATGAATCCTAGTATCCCAACAAATCTTGAATAAGTGATTTACATTCTTCATGCTTCATCCAAATCACCAAAATATTTAAAGGGAGTAGGTCCGTCATTCCAAGTATTATGAGTATTTAAACAAATGGGAACATGATCGAAGTTATCCTACCTAAATGTCTAATGGTAGAATTGGGAAAGGAAATGTTCCAACTGGAATTAACTAAGCCCCTGTCTAATCTTTCTTCTATAAATTCATCATCGGATCTCCTATTGTTCCAAGTAAAAGTATAACCTATAAATCCTAGATCCATCAAGCCACACTGGCTAATAATGTCATTAAAAGTTCTAGCTTCTGTTTCATTAAAAGAAAATCTACTTTTCTTTTCTTCTTGATGAAGAACCACATTACAATCTCCCATGACAATCCAGGGATAGTCAACAGTTCTTGCTAATTGTTGAACAATATTCCATGAAGCAACTTTTTCTCTAGTATAGGGACTACCGTAAAAGCAAGTCAGAAGCCACTTTGGTCTATTATTACATGCATGTATAGAGACATTTATATGATTATGGTTATGATCAACTATATCTAGTTTCATGTTATCTTTCCAGATCACGCATAAACCACCCGCTGCACCCCTTGGGGAAACAAGCCAGTAGTTGCTAACATTTATTTTCCTTAGAATCTTATGCATTGCCAAATCCTGTTGTTTAGTTTCCGACAAGAACAAAATGTCAGGATTGTTTTTGTTCAAAATATCTTTGAGGCTATCAATTTTTTCAATTTTTCCTAATCCCTGGCAATTCCAAGATATGGCACTAATGAATTGCCAAAAATATGAGACTACCGGATATTCTAAAGCAGATAACACAAGATTACCATAATGGCATAAACATCAAGATGTTAAGATTTTTTTTTCCAAATTAGGTATTATAGATTTGTATATCAGTTCTATTTTGGAATGACAGTTCATAAAATATATGCAAACAGAGGATCTATCATACATAATCAATTTATAAACAAATAATAGAGTACTGTTATGATGTTGAGAGCTTATAAGTACCTCTCTTGCGGAATAAGAGTGACTTACATCCCCAGATTTGAAGATCCCCCAGTTTTGCATCAGGCTATGCCTATCTTTCTGAAGACTTTTTGTGACATTCCTACTAGCCAACATTTTGTTAGGGTATTTCCGCTTCTTCCAGATATAGATAGAGTTTGAGGATATGAAGTATTGAGGCATTAAAGAAGCTAGATGAAATAAACCTTTGCAGAATTTAATAATCTTCAAAGATATGCAAAAGATACACAGTTAAAGAACGAGGAAAGTTCAATAAATAGAGAAATTAGAAAATGGAGATTAGATCAATTCAACTAATTAAAATCAAATTAAAACAAAATTAGATTTCAGAAGCGTACAGACCAGAGTTAATAGATTTAAAGATTAATAGATTTCAGTGATAGTAGTAATTAATTCTCAACCAATATTAAATCTGAATACAATCAAGTTTTTACTAGACAACAAATTCGGAAATTCGCAAGAAAAAGCAGCAATGGCAGATCAAAACGAAGGAAGATGCAAAGTCAAATTAATAAAAGAGATAGGAGTGAATGACAAACAAATTAGAAAAGAGAACAAGCAGCAGATTATCACAACAAAATATGACTCAAAATAAGGGAAACGAGAGAGATCAGGAGATCGAAATTGCCGGTCAAAGAACAGAATATTGCTTCTTTTTAGGATGGGTTTTGTTTCTTCAGGTCTTCAGGTACTTGTAACACAGTGTCTTCGAGTCTTAGTATCACCGAGGTCTTAGGAACTATGTGTCTTTAATCTTCCAAAGGTTTCGAGTTTGTCGGATTAAATGGTAAATGGTATCTTAGTGTCTTTGTAACATAGGGGTATTGATCAAATAAACTTGGTAGCTTGAAAGGAATTATTGCAGAGATTAAACCATGAATCTTGGATTAATTGATATAAATTCCGGCAACTCCGATCAGATTCAGAACTAAATTTCTGGTTTAACGGTGTCTAACGGGACAATAACGGATCTTTTAGGAGGTTTGGCGGCTAATCAGGCGGTTGGAGTGAGAGAAAAACCACCCCAAAGGGTGATTTCCGAGGTTAGAGAAAAAAGGGGACGAAGAAAGTTGCAGTCGTACACTAGAGAGAGAAAAACCACCCCTTTAAACTAATGGTATTGAACTCATGATCTGTTTTTTGTTTTTCAATTTTATAATTATTTTCGGGTTTTGAGTTCTCACTATTCCCGTATCAACAGCTCATGATCTGTAAAGAATTGCTGGTATAATTTGTGAAATCCGGAAATGTCATTAATCAAACCTCATGGCGATGAAGTTATACGCTAGAAAATTTTGGGTGTCATGTTATGTTAGAGAGTATTTGAGTCTTTCACACTTTTAGCACTTGGCTCAATAATGATACCGTTGGTATCTCAGGCCTTGCGAATTGCTGGATTTAGCAACGGAAATCGGTGTTGACAACGGAGACTTTAATGCACAAAAACAACCCCCTCTGGAAACGGTCTTCCGAAAATGCCACCCTTATGCCCAATATACATAAAACACCATTTATGGACCAAAACACCCTCATAACCACTAAGGTGTACACCCTTGTGTAAAATCTTGGTTCCCACATCTTAGTCAGCATGTGACTAAGATGCCTCGTAGGATTATATATATATAAAAAAAAAAAAAAAAACCGATAAAACCAAGAGATGGGAAGAGAAGAGCGATAAAACCAAGAGAAGACCAGTGGGTTTGTAGAAGAGAAAATAAGAGCAGAGGGGAAATTTGATCTTTTGAACCAAAGAATGAAAAACAATCAATGTGTATTTTATGTTATGAAACAAATATCTTCATCAACTTTACTTATGATTTAGGACAATGAGCAAAAAACAAAGGTATGATTTAGGTTTTAAAATCTCATTTTTTCTGTTCATCGTCATTAGATTACTTGGAACTGAGACAAATGAACAATTTGTTATCTATTTTGATGAAAATTAGTATTTGGTTTCCATTTTGATTTTGATTTTGATTTCTTAGGATTTTGAGAATAGATTTTTTTGGGGTTAAATAAGGGGTTCATACTTTCATCACTGTAGCTTGTTGTGAATGGGAACTTTTGATTTGTTTGTTTTAAAATTGGGTGTATTCTGCTGGGTTCTCTCTAATTCTTGTTTGTGTTATTTATTTTTCAGGAAATGGGTTAGGATACTTAACATCTAAAGTACTTGTGGATCCTGCACTCAGAGATAGTTGGAGTTGTTACTTGAATCCTAGTTCAGAGTATTGGCGTGGTCCACCTAAGTTGAAGTGTAGGTAAAACTCTTGTCATTCATTGCATAATTAGTACTCTTCCTTGTTTTCCACTGCTTTGTCATGGCCACCAAAAGCTGCATTGTTTTAGATTCATCTTACCCAATTTTACGATCCCATGCATAACAGCGGGATCTCTCTCAGCAGAGTCGCCATATGTGATAACAGGCAAAAAAACAAGGGTAATGATGCTACCTGCTACCTGAATTCGAAACTGGGCAATACCAAATTCTTCACCAATCAAACAAAGTGCACGGTCAAGGTCATGATACATGGACGGGACAATTCCTGGGGAATTTTCGACTTTCAGCCAAATTTGACAAGAAAAGTTCAGGGTCATGATACATGGACGTGACCAATTCCAAACCATTCTAGTCTCCACGTACAAGCCTTGGATGGAGATATCTAAAACATCTCCAACCGTTGGATCTCTATCTTGGTCTCTTATAAAGTAACATCCCATGAAAACATAGAAACATACCCTAAAACCACAATATGCAGCCGCCTTCAACGTAAAACTTTCTTTTTGCTCATTTTCTTTGGATCTCAATTTTTTTTTCTTCAGAATAATGTATGATTCTTCGTGAATCTGTTTATTACTCACTGTAAAATTGCCGAAAGAAGATGAAGCCCTTATCCTATATTGTTCATGAAATTCACTCACATAATGATTTTTCCTCTCAAAACCGGAGTTTTTTCATTATAAATTGTGATGTACTTGGGAAGAATTGACTGAATTTTGGTAAGCACTTCATTTTTTATTCTATTTTTAATTAGTGTTTTAGTTCTCTTTAGTTGTCTATTGTTTTGATTTAGGCTCATAATTTTTATTTTGGTTGCACAGGGTTTTTTGGATTGTTTTCTTGGGTAGATCCATCTTCCAGTGCGATAAACAAAGCATGAAGTATTACCATCCGGGGGATTTGGATCTATCTATAGTGCTACGGACCTTAGAAAATGGTCAAATTTAATAGTTCTCCCGAATTCATTTCATTTGTGCAGTCAGTGAAAAAAATAAATGAAAACCCTAATTCTAAATATCAGATCTCTCTTATGTTTTTCTTCTTCATGATCTATCAATGGAAAATAAAATATCAAATAGATTGGCTATCAATATACAAAGATAATGATTTCTCCTTTCAAAAACTATGCTAAATCTTGAATCTCTGGGTTTGGTTTTGTTTTACGAGACTTAGTCATTTAACTCTTCTTAGGTTCTGGTGGAGATTATTTCTTCAGTATCTTGCTAAAAAAAGGTTTTGTATTGTGCGTACAGATCTGGGTTTTCGATTTCTCATTCAAGTGTAGATTTAATTTTTGTATTAGTTAAAAATCAGCTTGGCTAGTCTCGTACTACTCCTTTGCTAAAGATCCTTTTTGTTTGTAATGTAAAAAGTAGATCAGTAATCATAATTTTAAGCATAATCTAATTTGTGATGTTTGCATCTGTGGCTTGTTTCATATGGTTTTATTGAGAAGTTGTATCAAAATGTCAATATTTCTGATTTTGCACGTTCTCGTCCTACAAAATGGTATATGCGGCTGCACTCAAACACTATTTTTCCGATCTTAATGCTGCTACCGGGGCATTAATAACAACCCTCGATTCCTCCCTCACCTATTATCCCAGTCCTTCCCTCAGTTACTGTCTCTTAATTTCTCTAGGTTGGGTATGTACACATTATCTTCATGGATGCATGATGAGAGTGGAAAGGGGCACTAGCACCGTAGCCCTCTAGAAGCCAGTAATAGAGGATGCAGTCACAAGCATATTCGAACAAGCAGAACGCTTTTCCAAGCATTTGCAATAGAAAATCCAACTGCACAAGCAGTCTGTTGGCGATCATATATGGTTGCACTCTAATTAGGATGATTTATTTGAAGTGAAAAATTGACATCATTTTATTGAAAATTTGGAACCAATGCAACAATACTAAGCTCTAAATTGAGTAAAAGGATTTCAAATTTTTATTCTAAATTGAGTAAAAGGATTTCAAAATTTGGAATCACCATGATCCTTCTTTCTCTATTACGGCAAATAAAGAATACAATCATTCATATAACACGGACCAATTACTTCCATGGGTATTAAAATAAATCGCAGCCGTCTATCATAGGGTACTTGACGGTTATAATAATATACGATGAGCTGTTAGATCAAACCATGAACAAAAAAATCAACGATCACGATTTAGCCCGAAACCTGACGGCTAGTTCTCTGAGCGTTATAAGAAGAATAGTTGCCCTAAGTCTATTTCTTCCTTCTACAACACCAGGCTTAACCCTAAAAAATCAACAACAACAGATGATCCCCTGTCATATTCTTCTTCGCGATTCATCCATGGAAACACTAGCATCAAATACAGTGTCTATCAACAGATCACAATGATTTTTCCTCTCAAGCAACTATGATCTTTTCTGGTTCCCTTTTACCGACTATCTTTACTTAATCAGAAACTCTACGTATCCGGCTCACCTCCCCAACTTTGGAAAAGGAGAAGTTGTTTATTAAACTTTTTCTTGTTTAAATCTTCTTTGGTTTAGGTGAAGTATTGGACAGTCTCTGCTAATAAAATGTTTCCTTGGTACAGATCCGGGTTTAATTTTTTCCATTCAACCAAGATTTAATTTTTGTAGATTTTATGTTTGTTACCTCATTTTATCAAAGTCTCGTTGATACTCTTTTGTTTCGATGTAAAAGGATCTGTAATCAAAATATAAGACCAATTTTTAATTTGTTATAGTATTTGCATATGTGTATGATTGTATCAATATCTTAATTTTATTTCACTTAGTATTTCGATTTTGCACATACATTTACCGGTACATCACTCTATTAATTAATCTAGGTTCTTCAAAAGCAAGTGCAATTGAAGCCAGCACAAGCACTCCACGGCGAATGGAGGATGTACATGTGAGCTAACCTACATAAATCAACAAGCCTAACGCTTTTAGTGCTGGTATATGTCAACCTTTAGATTTATGCCCCTCCCTAGTAATTAATCATATAGCTACGCAATGAAAATCAAGCATTTTCCTAAAATAATTTCTTAAAGCAAATGGGATACAACTAGATGAATTATTGGGTTAATTTGGCAAAGTAGAAGCCAATTCTTGTACTGCTTTCTATTTTGAATTAGAAAAGTAGTGCTAAATTGTTCCTTCCCGGGCCTCTTGAAATGAAATCAAATTGCAAACCAGTGATAATTGTTTCCAAAGTTCAAAAGTTTATATAATCGGTAGTTTAAAAATAAGAGAATAAAAACTTCCCAAATTTGGTTCACAAATAAATCCCAAGACTCCCAAAATCGAGTGTAAACTACTTTTTGTTGCTCCATTTGTATTTCTTTGATACTTGGCATTACAAATACAATTATTGAATCTGCTCGTGAACTTAAAAGAACACCATAAATAATGTTGAAAGCTACTTGCAAAAAAATTCAATAACAACATCAGGTCAAAGTTTGAAAATTGTGACAAAGACTTTTATATATAATTAAAGAATTGTTCAACAATTTATATTAAGGTAACATTCTTAAACAAACAATTAGTATTCTTAAACATAATCAACACCGTTTGTGATAATCACGGTCGGCTTGAGGTACGTGTTAACCGTTCCAGTAAAAACAAGAAAAGAAATATCAACGATTCTAACTAACCCTAATATACACGGCAGATATGCATGCCTTATAAATTGGAAAGATTTGCCCCAATATCTCCATGGTCTCTTTAAAGATACGAACCTAAAACTCAAGAAACAGCAGATTCGAGATCTCTCTGTCTATGATAATCAAAATCATTACAACCAAATCATGACCGGTTTATACATGTTCAACAACAATAATATACAAAGAAAATGATTTCTCCTCTCAAAAAGTTTATTATTGTTACTTCCAGCATGCTCGCCACCTCTAGCCCTCCTCACAAATACACAAACAATATACACCTAAACCATGACATGTGAGGCAAATCGTGTAAGTGTTTGCGTTTTGATCTTTTTGCATGTCCGTGTATAGTTTTGCCTCCAAGATCTTTGTGTTTTTATTTTATTTCTGTTTAATTAATAAGAAATTTGGTTTCTTAAATTCTCATTTTTAATAAAGAGTTAAGTGTTTGTATCGTGAGAAAGTGTATGCATTTTTAATGGGGGTATACTACCTTTGCACGCTTGTAGTTGTACCGTTTCACTGCTATGTCATTACAATGGGGGTATACTACCTTTGGAAGAAAAAACTTCTGGATATCACGATCTATTCCTAAGATGCCTCAAAAGCTTCAACTATTGAATTTGTAGATCTCAGAAAATTTAACATCTTAAATGTTGGTTTATCATTAAGTTAGAGACGTTTCAAGTAAGCAATTCAATTTAGTTGAGAAATCTCAAGGTGTATTCATATCTCGATGTTCTACTTGTAGACCAAATTTCCTCCGTAGACACTTACACTTTGAATTGTAACTCTTATCTACATTACAACTCTAAGCATTGTTGTGTTCTTAATTAGTTTGTATCGTAGTTTGTAATTTCTAGTTTGTATCACAACAATTAACTCTTGTATGTACGACGCATGCCTAAATTGGAGGCTAGACTGCATTATAAGTTGGAAACATTTTGGTTCTGTCATTTCAATTAATCGGTCGAGTTTACGGCCAGCCATCGAGTGAATAGCCGCCGTTAAAACAAAATAGAAGCTAATCTACGGCCTCAATAAAGCCTAACTGGAGGGGCAGATTCTAGGCATTATAAGTTGAAAGTTTTGTATCCGCATTTTATTTTGGCAAAAATAAAACCCTAGCAGCCGCCAAATTAGAAGTAATCAGAATAACAACTCTCTCATCAATGATTATAGTCACACCTAAATCAACTTCAACAATTTATTCGGCACAATGATTTTTCTCTCAAAAATATAAAACAATTCTTCAATCACTATTTCTTTGATGTGTTTCTCATAAGATTTACTCAATTAGAACTTTGGATATTTGTAGTATGCAATTCAAAGAGATTACAAATCTTGATTAGATTTTTTGTTGATCCACCTATGGAGATCGACTTTAGATTAATAAAACGTTTCTTATCAAGCCAAAGCAACAGATCACCATCCATGATTATCGCCGCTAATCTTATTGATTATTTTATTGTTTGATATTTCTCAGAGTTACTACCTTAGTGTTACTTCTTTTTCCACAATCTTTACCAAAGCTATCTTTGGGTAAGAACTACTGGTGTTCAAAGTTGCGCAGAATTGTAAATATGACCAGGAAAATCAAACATAACTAGCACGTAGGTTTTGAGAAACTCATGCATCTTTCTCGGCTCACTTTGTTGTAATTGTGGCTGAATGTCCTTCATTTTAGGCCAATATCTTGGCTCTCGCATTTGTGTATGAATTATATATACTTCTCCTGAATATCATGCTTTGCGGTGAAATGATGAATATTTGTAGATGCATCATCCATGGGAGACAACAATGGAAATTCTTGTTGCAATTAAAGTCGAGAAAGCTGTGATGGCAATACACAATGGCTATTAATGATTTGCATATTTAGTTTCAATGTTTTTTAGATCTGCCTTAAATAATTGTCTCAAGTTGTTTGTGCATAATTATCTGCCAGTATTATTATGAAATGACGATGAACTTGTGGAAAGACACCAGATTGGCAAGTATTTAGTTGTTCCAAACCAATTTGTGACTTTGTGCAATCCACCAAATGTAGGATGGAGAAACTTCGCTTGTCTGATAAACATTTACTTCCTCATCACGATGAGCTTGCTGCCACAAGTAGGGGTGCCAACCGGTCCTATCGGGTCCTAAGTTGATGGACTCGGAACCAGACACGAAAAAAATTTAAATACCCGGGTCCGGATATTTATCAGGTCCTCAAAATCAACTATTTTTTTTGATAATCTATTTTTTTTATTTGTTATATTGGCTTATATTTAATAATTTTTCATATAAAATTATGATAATATTTATGTAAATGATATATTAAGATTAAACATAAAAAAATAAAGGGTAAATGAAAAAAAATTAAGAGCAATTACACGAAATCTTTCTATTTTAAGTAAAATTAACAAGTAAAACATAAATATTCGGGTACCCAATGCCCGACGGGTAATACTCGTTAGGAACCGAAAACTTATCGATTACTAACGGTTCTACCCACCGGGTAGTGATTTTGCTAACGGGTCAAATCTTAGGACCTGGAACCGGACTCGATATACCCGGGTCTGGTTCGGTTCCGGGTAATCAGATACCCGTTGGCAGCCCTAGCCACAACAACATTGATGGCCAGTAACTTGACAAATTTTACCTCAAGAGATTTTGTTGGCGCATCCAAGGGACAAAGGGACTCGGATTGTACTTAATCTGTACGCAACTCAGTTTTGTTCATACTTCTAATACGTGAAGACGGATTGGTGTGACATTTAAACTTAGCGTTTTGGTATAATGAAGATGGCTAATTGTATAAAACAAAAGGAGACACCAAATATGAATTTCTACTTACAATGCCCTCTCTAATGCAAGTTTAATCTTTGTATGTATTAACATTTGATTTGAGAACTGTTGATGGTGGTTTTTAAACAAGGGGTAAAATCGTAAAACCCGATGACCTAGTGTTACCCGCAACACATTAACTAAGAGCATTTAACTCGTGTGTAAATAATTAATAGGGTATTTTTCAAAATACCAGGATTAGGGTTTTCGACACGTAACCCTAATTCCAAAACCAAGCCGCACACTGCGCACCATGGCAACAATGCCAAACCAAGCCGCACACTGCGCACCATGGCAACAATGCCAAACAAAGCCGCACACTGCGCACCATGGCAACAATGCCAAACCAAGCCGCACACTGCGCACCATGGCAACAATGCCAAAACCAAGCCGCACACCGCGCACCATGGCAACAATGCCAAACCAAGCCGCACACCGCGCACCATGGAAACAATGCCAAACCAAGCCGCACATCCGCACCATGGCAACAATGCCAAACCAAGCCGCACACCGCGCACACCGCAACAACGCTAAAAACCAAGCCGCACACATCACGCACCATGGCAGCGACGCCAAAACCAAACTACATATCGCACTCATTGGCAACCATGACAAACTAAGCCGCTATGCCATTGGCACATGCCAAATATAGCTCCCTAGGCTTGCAAAACGTGCAACTAGGTCAACATGGCCGTACGTGCCATTGGCACATGCCAACACGTACCAAAAGCCATATTTCAAAGCCGCTATGCCATTGGCACATGCCAAATATAGCGCCCTAGGCTTGCAAAACGTGCAACTAGGTCAACATGGCCGTACGTGCCATTGGCACATGCCAACACGTACACAAGCCATATTTTCAAGCCGCTATGCCATTGGCACATGCCAAATATAGCGCCCAGGCTTGCAAAACGTGCAACTAGGTCAACATGGCCGTACGTGCCATTGGCACATGCCAACACGTACCACAAGCCATATTTCCAAGCCGCTATGCCATTGGCACATGCCAAATATAGCGCCCTAGGCTTGCAAAACGTGCAACTAGGTCAACATGGCCAGACGTGCCATTGGCACATGCCAACACGTACCACAAGCCATATTTCCAAGCCGCTATGCCATTGGCACATGCCAAATATAGCGCCCTAGGCTTGCAAAACGTGCAACTAGGTCAACATGGTCAGTATGTGCCATTGGCACATGCCAACACGTAACAAGCCATATTTCCAAGCCGTTATGCCATTGGCACATGCCAAATATAGCGCTCCCTAGGCTTGCAAAACGTGCAACTAGGGTCAACATGGCCGACGTGCCATTGGCACATGCCAACACGTACCACAAGCCATATTTCCAAGCCGCTATGCCATTGGCACATGCCAAATATAGCGCCCTAGGCTTGCAAAATGTGCAACTAGGTCAACATGGCCGTCGTGCCATTGGCACATGCCAACACGTACCACAAGCCATATTTCCAAGCCGCTATGCCATTGGCACATGCCAAATATAGCGCCCTAGGCTTGCAAAATGTGCAACTAGGTCAACATGGCCGTACGTGCCATTGGCACATGCCAACACGTACCACAAGCCATATTTCCAAGCCGCTATGCCATTGGCACATGCCAAATATAGCGCCCTAGGCTTGCAAAACGTGCAACTAGGTCAACATGGCCGTACGTGCCATTGGCAAATGCCAACACGTACCACAAGCCATATTTCCAAGCCGCTATGCCATTGGCACATGCCAAATATAGCGCCCTAGGCTTACAAACCATGCAACCTAGGCCAAGTCGGCCACGCATGCCATTGGCACATGCCAACATGCTCGCTGGTAGCTTTTCCTACCAAGGCCACGGCCCTTATGGCCACGCATGCCATTGGCACATGCCAACACGCTCGCTGGTAGCTTTTCCTACCAAGGCCACGGCCCTAACGGCCACGCATGCCATTGGCACATGCCAACATGCTCGCTGGTAGCTTTCCCTACCAAGGCCACGGCCCTAACGACCACACATGCCATTGGCACATGCCAACATGCTCGCTGGTAGCTTTTCCTACCAAGGCCACGGCCCTAACGGCCACGCATGCCATTGGCACATGCCAAACACACACGCTGGTAGCTTTTCCTACCAAGGCCACAGCCCTAACGGCCACGCATGCCATTGGCACATGGCAAACACACACGCTGGTAGCTTTTCCTACCAAGGCCACGGCCCCAACGGCCACGTATGCCATTGGCACATGCCAACATGCTCACGGGTAGCTTTTCCTACCAAGGCCACGGACCTAACGGCCACGCATGCCATTGGCACATGCCAACATGCTCGGTAGATTTTCCTACCAAGGTCACGGCCTACTAACTGGCCACGCATGCCATTGGCACATGCCAACATGCTCGCTGGTAGCTTTTTTACTTACCAAGGCCATGGCCCTAACGGCCACGCATGCCATTGGCACATGCCAAACACACACGTTGGTAGCCTAACTTGCAAACTGTGCAACCTACCACCAAGGCATTCTGTACATGCCATTGGCACATGCCAAACACACACGCTGGTAGCCTAACTTGCAAAACGTGCAACCTACCACCAAGGCATTCCGCACATGCCATTGGCACATGCCAAACACACACGCTGGTAGCCTAACTTGCAAACAATGCAACCTACCACCAAGGCATTCCACACACGTCATTGGCACATGCCACATGCGCTCCTAGCAGCACCACTTGCACTCAAGATGCGACCAACACTTGAGACATCAACACAAACTGGGGATGCTTTCCCGGGTTTTGGTTTGGCGGTCACAACTTGCACGGCGTACTACGCTCACATTAAGAAAGCGTGAAAAGGAATAAAGCTGGCCAAATAAATGAGGAAATAATGGTGAAAACGTTTTCACCCATTAATACCATGCGGTTACCACCTCCTCCCATTATTTCAACCTTTACTCTTTCCTTCATGAGACCAGTAATGTTTCAATCTCGACTTGTATAAATAGGTATTACCTATTTCCACCGACAACAAGTCTTGGTCAGAGAAAATACTACACTCTCGTAAAAGGCAACTTTACAAGCTTTCCAAAAGCTTTCATCTCTTGCAAGCTTCCGAAGCTTCCACTTTCTCGATACAAGTCGAGACACTACTTCTCTCCCGTAACTATTCTCGGTCTCAACACCTTTCTTGGCTTCCTCCCCAAATCAACCCTTCTCTTCCACTTTGTGGCCGAAGCAAGTCTCGAAAGGCCATTTCTTGGTTTAGGCCGGACTTTGCCAGATTGATCTCTCGAATCTATAAAGTGCTCACGTGCAAGACATTTGTTTAGGTTTGAACCAGTTTCACTCACTATCAATTTACCAAAATCGAAACGATTTTTACCCATAAACAATTGGCTACCACAATGGAGGATTGATCTATCTGCCATAATACCAACCCCGACTCGATTTCGTTTCCCAAACGTCAAATCCCAACATGGTGGAACTCGTGTCCTGGCGGGTGCCGAGAACACCAGCATGAACGCACCCCGATGTTAGCATCTCTCCCAATAACATTGTTACGTCACCGGTGACAACAAGAACATCGAATGCACTCCCTCAAGTGTAACACCGCCAATCACCGGGACAGAGCCGCCGCCTCCTGTAGCGTCTCCGCACAACCCTCTAGTCACGGCAACGAAAATATCTTTTCAGTGTCGCGCCACCAGCCACCATGGCTGGAGCCGCCGCCACGACCCCAAATGCTTCGTCTAGCATGGCGCTCCGACCACGACCAAGATCCCAACTACCCCGCCAACTTGACGAGAACCGGAGGGACAAGAGGAAGTCGCCCTTACGTCACCATCGGATCGATGGAACGACAAGAGATGCTCGCCGAGAGCCCGGACGATATGGTTTCAACGCAGTAAGGAGGTACTCATCTTTCTCAAGACCCCGAATCAACGACTACCACGTGAGTCGCGCCCTCCGTAGCTATTTAAGAACATCTCCAACAACCCCGACGCCAGACCTCGACAGAGCACGCCTCCATGGATGAGGAAACTCGGCACCTAGAATCCCCGTTGGAAAGAAATCAAACACCCAACTTTGTCACGAGATAAGATTTAGAGCAACTCCTCCGCAACCGAATCAAGAATGATGAGTTGACGTGCATCATCACCAACCCCTTACCCATCCGAAATACTGAGAATCCCTCTCCCAATGGGGTACTCTTCTCCTCAATTTACCATGTACAATGGTGTAATGGAATGCACGTGAGCATGTTTCTCGCTTCTGGAATCCCTAGGTGAACATGAATATAAGCACGTTCTTCGTTTAAGGGAATTCTAAAATCACTTACGGAAGGGCGTATACATGGTACAACAAAGATCCCACCGAGCAAAGATTCCCAACTGGAGTAGCATGGTCACTGCGTTTTACAAGAAATACTTCTTCGTGTCTCGAAAGTTACTTTTTCAAAATTTCTAAGAATGTACCAAAGGGGGATAACGAACATCCGAATGATTTCGTCAAAAGGTTCAGTGGTTCAAGCACTCGACTGTCACGACCCAAATGTGATCGAGGAACAATTGGTGAACGCATGCATCAATGGTATGGTTCCACCTACCGCCCTGCTAGAAAACTTGCGTTTCCAAACGTTCTCCGAACTCCATGAATCCGCCAGACGATCCAGAAACGACCAAGATTCTTTGGAAGAACTAAGAAAACTCGAATCAAGACGCGCGAAACCCGCGGAGTAGACGCCTCATCAACAAACAATTTAATGCCTAGGCTCATCCTCCGTGAACATAGTAAACGAAAGAGGAAAAAGGAAAGCCGCAACTACGAGCCACTAGCCGAAAGTGAAACGCCACGCAACGGAACCCTCGCAACGGAAGCTCGTCACTAAAACTCCTGCATCGTGAGACCGAAGGAAATACCCTTGATTTCCCATTCCCCATCGAGGAGGGGATTGACCTCCTAGAAGCCTGGGTTCAAGATGATGTCATCGATTGCACACCGCCGACGTCCACCAACCGAGGCCGATGGCGAACCCCAAATACCGCCATTACCACAGTTCGTTCACCACCCGACTAGCGATTGCAACAAACTAAAGCATATTTTCAAAGAAAGGATAGAAGCAGAGAACTCCAACTAGAGACGAAAGAGTGCATCGAGACCCACTCCCAATAAGAAACCGCGGTTCTCTCGGGGACTAAAGTGCACGAAACCGGTACAATCCATGATGCGACATGAATGCGAAATTCTATCTTTCCAAGGTTCGGCGCCAAGATATTTTCGCAGCTCTCAATCGTGTTGTATCCGCAAATGGCTTTTTATTTCCTAATCCACGCCAAGGGCCCAAGATCCCCAAACAACAAGTGGAGAATCGGGGCTGCGCCGACCACGTCCCGTTTAAGAGGTAATGAATTTGACGACACACTCATCGACACGACCTCTGACCACAACATCATTACTTTCAAGACACTAAAGGCAGCTGGATTTACAAAACAAGACGCTACCTATTTCCCGTCCTGTGATTAAGAGCTCGAGAGGAGATGCTTTGAACGCGCATGGCCACATCAACCTAGAGATCAAGATGGGGGACACTATAATGCACAGCAAGTTCCACATTGTCAAAGAACTAGATCATGACATGATTTTGGGACGCTTATGGGTGCTCGACAACAAAGCGAAATTGGATGTACACCCTCTGCCGATGTCCACGCCCGAAGGAATTCCCAACAAATCATCCCACGGGTTATCGCATCAACGAGCTATTGAAGGAAACCAGGCATCCGGAGAGGACCCGTTGACGCTAGCCCATGATTTCAAATGCAAGTAAGTCTGACCGAGCAACCTTTTCTGCAACCAGTCTTTCCTTCCCCCATTCTTTCATGGGGACTTGGCGCGATTACCGGCACAAACGCTATCAAGAAATGTGAATGGGGAGCTGGACCATTCGAACACTTTGCAAGAAGCTTGGAAATTTCTATCGAAACCAACGAAGCCAAGGCTCAAACGGTTACACGACGTCTGAACCCGTTTTCAATCGGAGATGTGGTGGTTAAGGAAAGCTCGTTTTCAAGTTGGGAGGATGATGAAAATGGATTCGCCCAATGAAGGTGAAGGCGAGCTGTATCCAGTTGCGGATACCCTTTGGGAGGATATTGCAAGCTCGTCAATACATACACACCGAAGGCGTGATAGTTCACTCGCGATGGCTCAAGGAATCCAATCCCTAAAATGTTTGTACTTCCCAATCACTCCCTTTTCAGATTTCCTTTAACAATTCCTCTTAATAGCTGTAATTTCCCAGGATGAATACACCGTTTGTATTTTTCCCTAGGGATTTCCCTTTTGTCAAAAATAAAATAAAATAAAAATAAATATATCCCTCTCCGAGCGAATCCTTCAGATATCAGAGAAATACACCAGAAAAACCCAAAACCATTGCAGAGCCATCATGTCACAACCTTTCTTTCAAAAAAAAAAATATATAGGAAGCAAAATGTCGATCAATGAAGAAGAAGGAAAAGACGAGTTTACAAAAAAAAAAAGGTGGACACCAGGGGAACTAAGCAGCTAACAAAAGGGAGGAACTAGCCCTCAAAGGATGGAGCACAAGTCCCCTCGGGCAAAACTATCTTCAAGCACTTCCCCCATCAATCATTTGGGCAACAAAGGTTCCATTCAACGGTTTTAGCAGCAGCAACCTCAACATCCCATCCCGAAGCAGCCACAGCAGCAGCGGTGTCCTCCCCGACGACCATTCCAAAGATACGCCACCATAATCCTCCGGATCACCAACAACACCTTTGGCATCAACTTCAAAGGCTATTTCGCTTCCATCATATGATCCTTCAAAGGTTTTCTGCGACACTTCGGAGAAAGTTTTTTGGTTCATCCACATCAGGGTCAAGAATCATGGCGCTCTCCTCCAAGACCACCACACGTTCATTTTTCCGACGCTTCAACCTAGAAACAGTCCCGATCCGCCCCATGCCCTGATCGAGAAAGGCTTTGCCACGCTGAAACCTTTCAACATGCCAAGACTCTTCCTTGTTCTCTAGCCCTCCTCCATGCTCACTTTGAACCAAAGAAAGTCCGAATATGCACCTTTTCTTCGTGGGGATAGATGGAAGGGAGGTCCTTAATGATTTCACTAGCTTCGTGGGAACTGAGATTGGCCTCAACCAATGCCTCCTCAAGAGAAGAAGACCGATCTTCACCAAGTACAAAATCCTTCTCCGAAGAGTTAAAGGCGCAGCCATCCCTGGAGGATCCCATCATACACTGCGAAAAAAAAAAAATAAAAAAATGACCCAGTTCTACCATATCTATGCACATGTAAAAGAGGATAACACGAGCAGAGAAGAATAAGAAAACATACCGGTATGATCTTCTTAGCCCGAATAACCCTGGTTGGGGTGCTTTTGCAAGAATTAGACCTCACGCCTTCACTTGGAGAACTTGGCTGGTTAGGAGATGATTCATCTCTGTGCGACATGACAAAGAGAGAAACTCGACAAGAAGAACTTTTTCTCAAACGAGGAGACGATGCAATTATTTTTGGGCATAAATACGGAATCTTAAAAAGGGAAAGGAAGCAATGAGGGACATAACGCTTCCAGATTTTAGCATGAATAATGCCCTAATTGAAGCCGCACGTGAAGGAAAGCAAGATAAGGAAACTTTGCTATCTGAAGAAACACCTACTCCCTCCTTGTTTACATCGGTCACGCCAGCAAGAACGCACAACTTCCACACCTTGCGCCGGTCCCACCAGCCTAGCACACTCGCTCCCAACTCACGCCAATTTCCCAACGTCGCCCAAGTCACGCTGCAAGCACGCACTTCCACACCTTGCGCTGCCCCACCAGCTAGCACACTCGGCCCCAACTCACGCCAACTTCCCAACGTCGCCCAAGCCGCACCGCCCCACCAATTGTGCCACCCTCCCGATTTGTGCAAAACTACGGAGGCAAGGATTCCAAATCCTATTTATAAAAGGTCAGACAAGCCCCTCAATTCTCTTTACGGTTTATTGTTGATAGTCTGTCACCATCTTATGCTTACCTCGCAACAAAGCCCCTGTTCCGATCTAAGCACGGGACTTAATGTTGATGGTGGTTTTTAAACAAGGGCTAAAATCGTAAAACCCCATGACCTAGTGTTACCTGCAACACATTAACTAAGAGCATTTAACTCAGGTGTAAATAATTAATAAGGGTATTTTTCAAAATACCCAGTTAGGGTTTTCGACACGTAACCCTAATTCCAAAACCAAGCCGCACATCACAACCATGGCAACAATGCCAAAACCAAACCGCACACTGCGCACCATGGCAACAATGCCAAACCAAGCCGCACACCGCGCACCATGGCAACAATGCTAAACCAAGCCGCACACGCGCACCATGGCAACAATGCCAAACCAAGCCGCACATCACAGCACCATGGCAATAATGCTAAAACCAAGCCGCACATCAAGCACCATGGCAACAATTCCAAACTAAGCCGCACACTGCGCACACTGCAACAACGCCAAAACCAAGCCGCACACTGCGCACCATGGCAGCGACGCCAAAACCAAACTACATATCGCACTCATTGGCAACCATGCCAAACTAAGTCGCTATACCATTGGCACATGCCAAATATAGCGCCCTAAGCTTGCAAAACGTGAAACTAGGTCAACATGGCCGTACGGGCCATTGGCACATGCCAACAGGTACCACAAGCCATATTTTCAAGCCGCTATGCCATTGGCACATGCCAAATATAGCGCCCTAGGCTTGCAAATGTGCAACTAGGTCAACATGGCCGTACGTGCCATTGGCACATGCCAACACGTACCACAAGCCATATTTCCAAGCCGCTATGCCATTGGCACATGCCAAATATAGCGCCCTAGGCTTGCAAAACGTGCAACTAGGTCAACATGGCCGTACGTGCCATTGGCACATGCCAACACATACCACAAGCCATATTTCCAAGCCGCTATGCCATTGGCACATGCCAAATATAGCGCCCTAGGCTTGCAAAACGTGCAACTAGGTCAACATGGCCGTTCGTGCCATTGGCACATGCCAACACGTACCACAAGCCATATTTCCAAGCCGCTATGCCATTGGCACATTCCAAATATAGCGCCATAGGTTTGCAAAACGTGCAACTAGGTCAACATGGCCGTACGTGCCATTGGCACATGCCAACACGTACCACAAGCCATATTTCCAAGCCGCTAATGCCATTGGCACATGCCAAATATAGCGCCCTAGGCTTGCAAAACGTGCAACTAGGTCAACATGGCCGTGCGTGCCATTGGCACATGCCAACACGTACCACAAGCCATATTTCCAAGCCGCTATGCCATTGGCAAATGCCAAATATAGCGCCCTAGGCTTGCAAAAACGTGCAACTAGGTCAACATGGCCAGCGTGCCATTGGCACATGCCAACACACACGTACCACAAGCCATATTTTCAACCTACCACTATGCCATTGGCACTTGCCAAATATAGCGCCCTAGGCTTGCAAATCATTCAACTAGGTCAACATGGCCGTACGTGCCATTGGCACATGCCAACATGTACCGCAAGCCATATTTCCAAGCCGCTATGCCATTGGCGCATGCCAAATATAGCGCCTAGGCTTGCAAAACGTGCAACTAGGTCACTACATGGCCGCACGTGCCATTGGCACATGCCAACCGTACCATAAGCCATATTTCCAAGCCGCTATGCCATTGGCACATGCCAAATATAGCGCCCTAGGCTTGCAAAACGTGAAACTAGGTCAACATGGTCAGACGGGCCATTGGCACATGCCAACAAAACCACAAGCCATATTTCCAAGCCGCTATGCCATTGGCACATGCCAAATATAGCGCCCTAGGCTTGCAAAACATGCAACTAGTCAACATGGCCGTACGTGCCATTGGCACATGCCAACATGTACCACAAGCCATATTTCCAAGGCGCTATGCCATTGGCGCATGCCAAATATAGCGCCTAGGCTTGCAAAACGTGCAACTAGGTCAAGATGGTGGCCGTCGTGCCATTGGCACATGCCAACCCGTACCATAAGCCATATTTCCAAGCCGCTATGCCATTGGCACATGCCAAATATAGCGCCATAAGCCGCTTGCAAAACGTGCAACTAGGTCAACATGGCCGTACGTGCCATTGGCACATGCCAACACATACCACAAGCCATATTTCCAAGTCGCTATGCCATTGGCACATGCCAAAAATAGCGCCCAAGGCTTAGCAAAATGTGCAACTAGGTCAACATGGCCGTACGTGCCATTGGCACATGCCAACACGTACCACAAGCCATATTTCCAAGCGCTATGCCATTGGCACATGCCAAATATAGCGCCTAAGCTTGCAAAAGTGCAACTAGGTCAACATGGCCGTACGTGCCATTGGCACATGCCAACACGTACCACAAGCCATATTTCTAAGCCGCTAATGCCATTGGCACATGCCAACACGTACCACAAGCCATATTTCCAAGCCGCTATGCCATTGGCAAATGCCAAATATAGCGCCCTAGGCTTGCAAAACGTGCAACTAGGTCAACATGGCCGTACGTGCCATTGGCACATGCCAACAGGTACCACAAGCCATATTTCAAGCCGCTATGCCATTGGCACATGCCAAATATAGCGCCCTAGGCTTGCAAAACATGCAACTAGGTCAACATGGCCGTACGTGCCATTGGCACATGCCAACATGTACCACAAGCCATATTTCCAAGCCGCTATGCCATTGGCGCATGCCAAATATAGCGCCCTAGGCTTGCAAAACGTGCAACTAGGTCAGCATGGCCGTACGTGCCATTGGCACATGCCAACCCGTACCATAAGCCATATTTCCAAGCCGCTATGCCATTGGCACAAGCCAAATATAGCGCCCTAGGCTTACAAACCATGCAACCTAGGCCAAGTCGTACGCATGCCATTGGCACATGCCAACATGCTCACACAATAGCTTTTCCTACCAAGGCCACGACCCTAATGGCCACGCATGCCATTGGCACATGCCAACATGCTCACTGGTAGCTTTTCCTACCAAGGCCACGGCCCTAACGGCCACGCATGCCATTGGCACATGCCAACATGCTCATTTGGTAGCTTTTCCTACCAAGGCCACTCGGCCCTAACGGCCACGCATGCCATTGGCACATGCCAAACACACACGCTGGTAGCTTTTCCTACCAAGGCCACGGCCCTAACGGCCACGCATGCCATTGGCACATGCCAAACACACACGCTGGTAGCTTTTCCTAACAAGGCCACGGCCCTAACGGCCATGCATGCCATTGGCACATGCCAACATGCTCGCTGGTAGCTTTTCCTACCAAGTGCCACGGCCCTAACGGCCACGCATGCCATTGGCACATGCCAACATGCTCGCTAGTAGCTTTTCCTACCAAGGCCACGGCCCTAACGGCCACGCATGCCATTGGCACATGCCAACATGCTCATTTTGGTAGCTTTTATTACCAAGGCCACGGGGCCCTAACGGCCACGCATGCCATTGGCACATGCCAAACACACACGCTGGTAGCCTAACTTGCAAATCGTGCCACCTACCACCAAGGCATTCCGCACATGCCAAACACACACGCTGGTAGCCTAACTTGCAAACCGTGCAACCTACCACCAAGGCATTCCGCACATGCCAAACACAGACGCTGGTAGCCTAACTTGCAAACAGTGCAACCTACCACCAAGGCATTCCACACACGTCATTGGCACATGCCACATGCGCTCCTAGCAGCACCACTTGCACTCAAGATGCAACCAACACTCGAGACATCAACACAACCGGGGATGCTTTCCAGGTTTTGGTTTGGCGGTCACAACTTGCAGCCAGACACTACGCTCACATTAAGAAAGCGTGAAAAGGAATAAAGCGGTCAAATAAATGAGGAAATAATGGTGAAAACGTTTTCACCCATTAATACCATGCGGTTACCACCTCCTCCCATTATTTCAACCTTTACTCTCTTCCTTCATGAGGCCAGTGGTACGTTTCAATCTCGACTTGTATAAATAGGTCTTACTCTATTTCCACCGCACAACAAGTCTCACGGGAAAAATACTACACTCTCGGAAAAGGCAACTTTGCAAGCTCTCCAAAAAGCTTTCATCTCTTGCAAGCTTCCGAAGCTTCCACTTTCCGATACAAGTCGAGACACTACTCTCCTTAACTATTCTGGTCTCAACACCTTCTTGGCTTCCTTCCCCAAATCAACCCTTCTCTTCCACTTTGTGACCGAAGCAAGTCCGGAACGGCCATTTCTTGGTTTAGGCCGGACTTGCATGCATTGATCTCTCGAATCTATAAAGTGCTCACGTGAAGCACATTTGTTTAGGGTTTGAACCAGTTTCTCACTCACCTACCGAATTTACCGAAATCGGCAGAAATGATTTTTACCCATAAACAAGAACGTGCAATACCATTTACAAATCTTGAAAATCATAATTAGCGCGATCCTATGATACATATGACGGTCGGCAATCATGGTAAGGCGTAGGGTACTATTATATAAGGACCAGCCTTATAAATCATCACAGAAGCTACTCTTGATCTCTAAGGATATAGATGGATTGGGAGAATAGAATTTTTAAAAGAGAAAAGATAATTTTACTTGATTAATTTTCATAATAAGTTTTACAAACAAAAGGGGAATATAAATGTAGGGTTTGGTGTGCACGCGTGCCACTCACACACAAGCACATTACTAATCATGCTTAGCAGCAACTATTAATTACCTAATCACGGTTAATTAACTACTAGTTATACTAAACGATTACTAGACCCCATATCCTGTGGCCCTTAATCAACTTTCGCAGCCCAAAGTCAGGGTCCCGTCACATTAACCATTCAATGAATTAAAGAAAGTAACGATTACAGTTAACCCTAATATAAGCGGGCAGATAGGTTTAACTCAGGTTATATACAATTGGAAACAATACTCAGGTTAGGTTACAACTAGCTCAAATATGTTTAACTCGCTCTTGCAAGAAAAAAGAAAAACTAGTTGATCAGATTCAGAAATTACAAAGATGAGATGTCTTGGTTGCTTATGTTCAATACATATTCAACCTAACCAAACCCGATTTCACTTTACTGATAAATGGGTACCAGAGGAGCCATGTACAACTGCAGTTTGAGTTGTCAAAGATCATGGTCATGCGCTTCACTTTCTTTTGTTTACAAGTATTGCAAGTAATGTTCAAGAGCCTGGACCAAACCTTTAGCTTAGTTCTGGAAATTTCTGCGGTCCATTACATTAGTATTGTAAAATGGTGAATGGTGAATGGCATGTTATCTTTCACTTTCACCGTCTTCGTAGAGAACTTGAGAATACGGGTTAATTTGACCCTTTACACCAAGGATAAGGTCAGAGGCAAAGTAATAATATCTTGAGCAAATATAGGATACACTAGTTAGATTCACATTTGACCAATACTTATGCACTACTGAAATCACAAAGTTTCAGCTGATGACAATATACTAAGAGGAGGAAGACCATAACTTTGGCATTTTGAGGGGCCAAATGTATATGGTAAGTGCAGAAACTATTAAGCTCCTAAGACAAATGCGTAAATAACGTTATACGTGTACACGGAAATAAATCAGTAACATCACAAAATTAATTCTAAAATAAAGGGATTTTATAAAAAAAAAAAGGTAGCAATTACTTGATGGTACTCATGCTTTCTATTCTTTCTGAGGTACGTCTAGTTAATCTAGATTGCTTATGTCAACTTTGAAGCATTTCACTTTCTTTTCCTGTTCAAGTCGACGTAGTAGAGACGACTAGAGTAGCTAGTTTGGCAATGTAGCCTTAGGCGACTAATTAATAAACTTTACGGATGCATACGGTCACGATACATGAACTTCACCATTTCCGGGCCATTTTTATACTTTAAACCAAATATTACAAGTCTCCAAGAGCCCAAGACTTCAATACAGACCATGTAAAATCTCAAACATCTCCTACCGTTAGATCTCCCATCTAGGTCTAGGTCATTTATATATAAACTAAAAACATACTCTAAAACCAAATTACTCAGCCGCCTACGAACCTCTACAATAACTTTGCTCATTTTCTTTAGATCTTGTCTAATTTTTCTTCTCAATTATGGATGATTCTTCAAGAGAAATTTATTTATCTCTCACATTTCTTAGCATCGCTATTCTTACTAGTACTACTGATCTCCTCTTTCCTCTGAAATTTCCGGAAGAAGATGAAACCCGTCCAGTTGTTGATGTCATTCACCCACACAATGATTTTTCCTCTCAAAACTCAAGTTTTTTTCTTCATATTGTTATGTTGTATAATTGGGGCGTTTTTGAATTCGTTTCGCAAGCACTTCATTTTATTCTATTTTTAATTAGGGTTTGAGTTTTTGGTTTCTTGTTTATTGTTTGATTTGAGGCTCATAAATTGTTTTTCTCATTACGCAGGGTTTCTGGATTGTTTTTGTCGTACGGGGTTTATGGATTGCTTTGGTGAGTTGAACTCCCGTTTAATCTAGAAGAAAATCAAGCATGATCACAAGAAAATTTGGAGTCTGTCGATAGTGCTCCTCTACAAAATGGTCAAAGTAAGTTATTCTCTAATTTTTTTTTTCTTTTTTTCTTCACAATTTAGTTTTGAGTTATCAATATTTGCTTTTTTCTTAGTAGATTAGTGTAGTTGAGATGTATGTGTATACTAGATCTATGAATAAAAGATGTTAGTATGGAATTCTCAGGGTGATCGGAAATCCTTAGTGTGGAAATGTCATCCATCAATAGTATGATGCAGGGACAAAAACACATCATGTCGAATTTGAAATAGTATGATTCATGGTATAAAGAACATTCATAAGAACCATGTTCTGGTCACATTCGATAGATTCTTCTTTGGTCTTTTGGCACTTGGCTCACTATTGCTACTATGTGTATCTCAGTTCTTGCGAATTGCTGGATCTTTCGCGCTTTTGGCACTTGGCTCACTATTGCTACTATGTGTACCTCAGGTCTTGCGAATTGTTGGATTTAACGAAGGGAAATCAACTGCTGATGTTAATCATTTCGAGAACCTCATGCGATGATGTTACATCTTAGACACGTCCGGATGTTAGGAAAAAGAGTTAAATGTTTGTATGGTGAGGAACTGTATGCATTTTCAATAGTTCTTGTTCTTCAGCACTAGATTTATTGTCTGATGACAACAAATTTATTTCAAGTTAGTAATTTTTTTCATTTCCTTTCAGATCCGCCTTAAATTACATTACTGTGTAAGCCATTTGTTCATAGTTTTTCACCCGAAGATCTTTGCATTTTTTTAAGGGAATTTTCGCTTCAAAATGTGTTCCTTTGCTATGAATTGTTAGAAACAATATCTATTTAATAAAGGGTTCCCTGTGTATAATCGAAAACAATGATCGTCACTTTGTAAAAAACTGAGAGTCATAATTTAAATGGCCGAGGGGTTATGCCTTCAATTCTCTGGTAAAGGGCTAGATGTCGAGCATTCTTTAGAAGTTTTGAATTTAAATTGTTTCTGTTTGGAAACACCTTCTATTTTTGCTAAGTTGAATCCATAACACAATGGCTCTCAGCAGCAACAGTATGTAGCCAATGAGGTGAGACTGAAAATTAACTTTGATGCTTCCTTTTAAGAAATGGACTAGTTAAGTTACTGGTTTTCTCCTATCTGGACATTGTATGTAGCAAAATGTATCGCATTTCATGATCTACATGGTGAAACAAAAGTTTTTTTGCGGCTACATAATGGTCTGTGGAGGGGACTGTCTGGCTGTTGTTCAAGCAACATAATGGTCTGTGGAGTAGCCACAAAGATTTTAGATAGTTGTCGATTTTAGATAGTTGTCATCTTCTCAATGCAAAATAACTGACTACAAAAAGAAAAGGTTGAACATCTGTAGTGGGATCATCTTTTGTAGTGGATGGGCATTCATAGAGCCAAAAAATCATTTTTTAAAAGGGGAAACATTTCAAGAACAAAATAATATCTACAATGGGATAATGAACAAAAGCAAGCTTTCAATTCAATTTCTATTACAAATGAAAATCTGTTCAGTAGTACTACCGAGTGAGACCTATGATATTGGTAATTTGCTCAAAGCAATAAGTTGTGACACTGAAGTGTGGCCTAAATGAGATAGTAAATAGATCACTTTGGCCTCAATCTATTACAATTCACCAAATAATTTTTTTTCTGAACTTTAGAAAGTAAGAGGGAGACCTGCTTGTATTAACTGTAAGAGATGAATAATGATGAGTTTACAGCAAACATCTACATCTACTTCTCCAACAAATTGATTAACATGGTTATGTAATGTAGTATTGACTCCTTAACTAATCTTATTTCCATAAATCATATATTCCTGTGCCATCTTAAAAGAGGGCAATCAAAGGTTTCCACTCATGCCCGCCTAATTTGTCAGAAAGCAAATTGAAAGCACTTACCGGTAAGTTTATGGGATAGACTTGAGTCTAGAGAGGAAATATTATTGTTCTAGTGAATCATCAACCAAATTAGAGTTTCATTTTCATCTTCATCATCAAGAAGATTATCAGTTTGAGAGAAATATTTCCTTGAAAAATCATCCATTATTCAGACAGAATTTCTTTTTTAGTCAGAAAAATTGTGAGATCTAACGATATTGAAGTTTGTATTATAGACGGCTGAACTGAAGATATTCGTAGGGTTTCATAAGGGTGTTAAATAGGTGATCCAATGGTTGGGAAATGTCTGAGATATTTGACCTAGATCCAACGGTTAAAGGGTGGTACAGGCTTGTTGTTGTGGACTTGTAGTGTTTTGGTTCACCGCATGAAAATTAGCCCAATATTTGACCTACCACTAATACCATTTCCATCATGGCTAGGACTAAGCACCGATGTATCCGAGGATTGAAGGTGCAATATTTGTTCAAAGAAAGTAAGGTTACATTGCCAAGGTGGTTCACCATGTAGGAATACACAACATTTAGATGTCCAATTTACAATTTGCTAGTGGAAATGTAGATTTTACAAGCCAATTGACAAGTGATAACGAAATCCTAACTATGCCCACCCAGTTTACCTCGATAAAAAGGATCACCATTATATTATTCATTCACATCTTGAGAATGCTTCTCCTTAAACCAAATCCACCGTCAAAAACATAATCTTCTTAATTAGTTGTCTCACAAGTGTCCAAATCCACATGCAAATACTTTACCAAGACCCAAATCAGAAAGGAACAATTTCAGATTATGTGTTGATTGATTGATCGGAACATCCAACCATACAAACACCATTGACGCGTAAGAAAACATATTCAAGACCGTCTGTGATAGATATGACGGCCAAGAATCACGGTCGTGCATAGTGTAAATGTTAACCGTCCAATCAATAATACAAGCAAATCAATGGTTGCCATTTGCCCTAATACAAACGGGCAAATCTCTACTTCTTATATAAGAAAGAAAGTTTTTCCCTATTAACTTTTAGCCTCCGTCGTCTCTCTGTACTCGTTAGTGAAGTTTTGTTTCTATGAAATCCCTAAGAAATCAGATCTGAAATCTCTGATAATCAAAATCACCACAACCAAATCATCATGAGAGGTTTTATACATCTTCATCAACAACAACAATATACAGCATAATGATATCTCCTCAAAAAAGTAAAAATACTCTTAAGTGAACCAGTCTTACACTTACAGGTACACCATCTTTCTACCTCGTGTCAAACATTTGTAGTAAGCATAAGAAGAAGTGTTCAACTGTGAAAAACGGTGAAGATGGAGGCGACGTTGGAAATGTTAGATGCATTTGGATGCAAAAAAAATTTTGAGAAGAAAAAGAAAATTTAGGATGATAGATTGATCTGTGGGAAAATGAAGTGACATCGAGGAAGTGTTGCTATGTCAATGTATATTTTTGCCTCGAAGACCATTGTCATTTTTTATTTTTAATCAGAAATTTGATATCACAAATTTTCCTTTTGATAAAGGAGTTAAATGTTTGTATGTTGAGGAAGTGTATGAATTTGGAATAGTTCCTGTTCTTCGGCACTGCATTATCTGATGAAAATAATTTTATTTCAAATTAGTTTTAATTTTTTTGATTTCCCTTGAGATCTCCTAAAATTACTGTTCACGCCGTTTGTGCACAGTTTGCCTTCGGAGAGATTTTTTTTTTTTTTACATTAATTTTGTCATGCAGTAGTTGTCAGAAATTTATGGAAGGTGGTTGTCAGAAATACTCTCCATTAATTTTGGGTTCCATGTAACTGATCGGAAAACAATGATCCACGGTTTGTGGAAAACTGAGAGTCATATATCTTACTAATATAAAAAAAAGGTATTTTGGTTGGTCACAAAAGGACAAAATTGCTTGGTGTAACCTTTATATTACTGTTGATGGTGGTTTTTAGACAAGGGGTAAAATCGTAAAACCCCATGACCTAGTGTTACCCGCAACACATTAACTAAGAGCATTTAACTCAGGTGTAAATAATTAATAGGGGTATTTTTTTCAAAATACCAGATTAGGTTTTCAACCGTAACCCTAATTCCAAAACCAAGCCGCATATCGCGCACCATGGCAACAATGCCAAACCAAGCCGCATATCGCGCACCATGGCAACCATGCCAAACCAAGCCGCACTCGCGCACCATGGCAACCATGCCAAAACAAGCCGCATACTGCGCACCATGGCAACCATGCCAAACCAAGCCGCACTCTGCGCACCATGGCAACCATGCCAAAACAAGCCGCATACTGCACACCATGGCAACCATGCCAAAACCAAGCCGCAATCTACGCACCATGGCAACCATGCCAAAAGAAGCCGCATACTGCGCACCATGGAAACCATGCCAAAACCAAGCCGCACTCTGCGCACCATGGCAACAACGCCAAATTCCAAGCCGCTATGCATTTGGCCCACGCCCAACATAGCGCCCTAGGTTTGAAAGACTTGCGACTAGGTCAACATGGCCGCACGTGCCATTGGCACATGCCAACACGTGCCGCAAGCCATATTTGTAAGCCGCTACGCCTTTGGCCCACGCCAAACATAGCGCCCTACGCTTGCAAGACTTGCAACTAGGTCAACATGGCCGCATGTGCCATTGGCACATGCCAACACATGCCGCAAGCCATATTTCCAAGCCGCTATGCCTTTGGCCCACGTCCAACATAGCGCCCTAGGTTTGCAAGACTTGCAACTAGGTCAACATGGCCGCACGTGCCATTGGCACATGCCAACACGTGCCGCAAGCCATATTTCTAAGACGCTATGCCTTGGGCCCATGCCAAACATAGCGCCCTAGGTTTGCAAGACTTGCAACTAGGTCAACATGGCCGCACGCGCCATTTGCACATGCCAACACGTGCCGCAAGCCATATTTCTAAGCCGCTATGCCTTGGGCCCACGCCAAACATAGAGCCCTAGGTTTGCAAGACTTGCAACTAGGTCAACATGGCCGCACGCGCCATTGGCACATGCCAACACGTGCCGCAAGCCTATTTCTAAGCCGCTATGCCTTGGGCCCACGCTAAACATAGCGCCTAGGTTTGCAAGACTTGCAACTAGGTCAACATGGCCGCACGCGCCATTGGCACATGCCAACACGTGCCGCAAGCCATATTTCTAAGCCGCTATGCCTTGGGCCCACGCCAAACATAGCGCCATAGGTTTGCAAGACTTGCAACTAGGTCAACATGGCCGCACGCGCCATTGGCACATGCCAACACGTGCCGCAAGCCATATTTCTAAGCCGCTATGCCTTGGGCCCACGCCAAACATAGCGCCCTAGGTTTGCAAGACTTGCAACTAGGTCAACAGGGCCGCACGCGCCATTGGCACATGCCAACACGTGCCGCAAGCCATATTTCTAAGCCGCTATGCCTTTGGCCCATGCTAAACATAGCGCCCTAGGTTTGCAAGACTTGCAACTAGGTCAACATGGCCGCACGCGCCATTTGTACATGCCAAACACACACGCTGGTAGCCTAACTTGCAAACCGTGCAACCTACCACCAAGGCATTCCACACATGCCGTTGGCACATGCCAAACACACACGCTGGTAGCCTAACTTGCAAACCGTGCAACCTACCACCAAGGCATTCCACACATGCCATTGGAACATGCCAAACACACACGCTGGTAACCTAACTTGCAAACCGTGCAACCTACCACCAAGGCATTCCGCACATGCCATTGGCACATGCCAAACACACACACTGGTATCCTAACTTGCAAACCGTGCAACCTACCACCAAGGCATTCCACACATGTCGTTGGCATATGCCAAACACACACGCTGGTAACCTAACTTGCAGACCATGCAACCTACCACCAAGGCATTCCGCACATGCCATTGGCACATGCCACACGCGCCACTAGCAGCGCCACTTGCACTCAAGATGCAACCAACACTCGAGACATCGACACAAACTGGGATGCTTCTTTAGGGTTTTGGTTTTGCGGTCACAAAGATGCGCAGTACACTACGCTCACATTAAGAAAGCGTGAAAAGTAATAAAACGGTCAAATAAAAGAGGAAATAATGGTGAAAACGTTTTCACCCATTAAACCATGCGATTACCACCTCCTCCCATTATTTCACCCTTTACTCTCTTCCTTCATGAGGCCGTGGTACGTTTCAATCTCGACTTGTATAAATAGGTCTTACCTATTTTCACCGGACAACAAGTCTCGGTCGAGAAATATACTACACTTACACTCTCGGAAAGGCAACTTTACAAGCTCTCCCAAAAGCTTTCATCTCTTGCAAGCTTCCCGAGCTTTCACTTTCTCGATACAAGTCGAGATACTACTCTCCTCAACATCTTTCTTTGCTTCCTCCCCAAATCAACCCTTCTCCTCCACTTTGTGACCGAAGCAAGTCTGGAACGGCCATTTCTTGGTTTAGGCCAGATTAATTGTGGGAGAGTAGTATCTCGAATCTATAAAGTGCTCACGTGCAGCACATTTGTTTAGGGTTTGAATCAGTTTCTCACTCACCTACCGCATTTACCAAATCGTCGAAACGATTTTTACCCATAAACAATTGGCGACCACAATGGGAGGATTGATCTATCGGCTCTGATGTCGATCTGTCGATCTCGTTCTTCGACCCGGATGTCAAGATGGTAGGGGAAGGCGACTAATCCGACGCAACTACCAGAAACCCGGTTACTAGTTGTAAAACTACACGAGAAAACCGGGACTTGTCAAGATGCTACCACTCGATCCGACTCAACTACTGTGCAACCCGGTTACTAGTTGTAAAAACTACACGAAAAACCGGGATTTGCCGAAGATGCTACCACTCGATCCGACTCAACCGCCGGACAACCGGTTATCGCTTGTTAAAACTACACCCGAAAACCGGGACTCGTCAAGACGCTACCAAAGAATTGGGGACTAACTGCGATGCTACCCGCAAAGCCACCTTGCTACCATCAAAGCCGCCTTTTACTTGGAGGGAGGCGTGTTTGCAAGATTTCCTGTTTGAGCTACGTATGGGAAGATGCAACTGGGCCCGCAGGAACAAGTCCAAGCCACGCCAAGCCAGCACCGTGCCAAGCCAATGGTCCACACCATACCGAAATCCAAGTCGGGCCGCCATTCCAAGACGATCCAGTCAACCTACCGGATCGTTTCCCAGATGCGCTTACCGATACGCTTGCTTGACGCACATGCCCGCGCTTGCCGTAAGCGCTTTCCGTGGGCGCTTGCGGACGCGCTTACCAGGCACATGCCGCACGCGCATGCCGCCGGCAGCACCACACTCTGTGCTAACAGCTTGCATCCTTCCAGCGTTAACATCTTGCGCCTTTCCAAGACCATCCTTGCCCTTCGAAACAGCGCCATGGCTCCAAAGACTTCGTGATCAAAACCGTGTCATCTCTCGCACGATACACTTACGATCACCGTAACTGTGAGCCACTACCGCCACCCCAACGTTTCTTCAAGCATGAAAGCTCTAACCATCACTAGAGACGCTACTCTACCATCAGGGCAAGATACTGGAAGATCCGGAAGAAGCCGACCTCCTTTTAGCACTGTTGATGCGATGAAAAGACGAAAGATACTTCAGCAGGACGCGCGTTATAGATGAAGAGGCTCGCGTTGCTCTTGAACGCCCAAGAGAAGGGGATAAGCAATCCAATTTCGTCACACGTGAAGATCGGGAAGGACTTCTCCAAAATCGAAAGCAATGAAAATCAACAACTCCCCGAGTTCACGGAGACCCTTTTTCCTTCTGGACCCTCATAATTGGAACTTCGCCCACAAAGTCGTACAATCTATGATGAAACATTTATGTGAGATTCTATATTTCTCCAAGGCATAGCATCAAGACATATTTGCATCTCTCAACCGCACCGCATCGGGAAACGGGCGTTTCCGGCCCGGGAAGCCGTTCCCAAACCCCAACCTCTCCTAGAAAGCACGATCGACAGATGTAATCGGGGACTCCTAACCTCTTTTCTCTTGAGGGATGTCGAGTTTGACGAACGTGACGCGACCTCCGACTTCAAAATGGTAGCCGCCAAGGCTCAGAGAGTTACAAGATGTCGTTTCAACGTTCTCTCCGTAAGTAGCTCCGCATCAACGTTCTCTCCGTAGTAGCTACGCATCAACGTTCTCTCCGTGGCGTAGCTACGCATCAACGTTCTCTCCAGAAGTAGCTACGCATCAACGTTCTCCAGCCCGAAATGCTTCGCTTCAACGTTCGCTTCAATGCCACTCCTTCCTGCAAAGGGTCGTGCCGCCACACTCCTCATATCAAGGAACATAGAATATCAGCCAACCTACTTTGTTACCACGACAATGTAGTTTCTCCTGATTACATCTCCTACCAAGAACTGTTGCCCCTCATTCGTTGATACCAGCTCTGACTTCACCGCAGCAAGAATTACTACAAAGATGGAAACACGTAAACCATACTTGAGAACGGAAGATATACACGGATCCCTTCACTCATCAAAGCTACGAAGAACAGTCCACCAAAAATCCGTACCCACAACAAGGTCCTCTACTCTTCAAGGGTGCAGCGCAACAATATCATCACCTCTCTGTCTAGAAGACGCCTTAAATACTTTGCGAAGCCGCGGAGGGTCCCGAGCATGCACTATCCAGAATATGTCATCATGTAATTTTTGAGCATCCCAGTATCACATCCAGAAGAGTACTATAGGCTTATATCAAATCCCGTGGAGGGGGGATTCAAGGCGATATAATGAAAGTAGGTCATGCATGGGGACTATGAGCGTGAGATGCTTTCACTCCCCTCAACTAGGTTATTACTGATTTCAACATCATCACTATCGAGGTTTTACGAGCCGCGGGAATTTCTCAACATGAATCCGTACATGTGCACCGAAAACTCCAAAAGCACGCCAGAAGGTTACGTTCACGTATTCAGCCATTCCATCATATCAAACCGAAGTATGACCTGGGACTTCTTGTTGCATCCCATTTCGTAAGATAAAGCCCTAAATCAGCCCTCCAAGTCCGCAGAATCAACAATGACGGATTCGAATGAAGGGGAACGACTAGGTCATCCTCGTCGATGAACATGTTGACGCATGCTCCAACAGGATATCTCTGCACAAAAGGGAAATTTTCCATTTATACAACAAGCGGCGGTAAAGTGTACGACAAATCCGCAAAGAAAAAGAAAACATACCTAGGTATGATTTTCTTAACCCGAATAACCTTTGTTGGGATGCTCATGCAAGAGTCGACCTTGCGCCTTCATCTGAGAACTGGATCGGTTAGAAGATGATTCGAATCTGCGTGACATGACAAAGAGAGAAATTCAACAAGAATAACCTTTTCTCAAACGAGGAGATGATGCGCTTGCGTTGGGTTTGAATACGTAACCTTTAAAAAGGAAAGGAAGCAATGAGGGACATAACGCTTCCATTTTAGCATGAATAATGCCCTAATCAAGCCGCACGTGAAGGAAAGCAAGATAAGGAAACTTTTCTATCCGAAGAAACTCCTCCTTGTTTACATCGGTCACGCCAAAGAAGCACGCACGGCTTCCACACCTTGCGCCGGTCCCACCAAATAGCACAATCGCCTTCCCAACTCATGCCAACTTCCCAACGTCGCCCAAGTTGCACCGGCCCCACCAATTGCGCCGACTTCCCAATGGCCGCCCAAGTCACGCCTGCAAGCACGCACAACTTCCACATTGCGCCGGTCCCACCAGCTAGCACGCTCAGTTTCCCAACTCACGCCAACTTCCCAACGTCGCCCAAGTTGCACCGGCCCCACCACCGCGCCGACTTCCCAATGGCCGCCCAAGTCACGCCTCGCAAGCACGCACAGCTTTCCACATTACGCCGGTCCCACCAGCCTAGCACGCTCAGTTTCCCAACTCACGCCAACTTCCCAACGTCGCCCAAGTTGCACCGGCCCCACCAATTGTGCCAGCCTCCCGATTTGTGCGAAACTACCAAAGGCAAGGATTCCAAATCCTATTTATAAAAGGTCAGACAAGCCTCCTCAATTCTCTTTACTGGTTTTCTTTGTTGATAGTTTGTCACCATCTTATGCTTACCTCGCAACAAAGCCCCTGTTCCGAGCTAAGCAGGGGACTTAATGTTGATGGTGGTTTTTAGACAAGGGGTAAAATCGTAAAATCCCATGACCTAGTGTTACCCGCAACACATTAACTAAGAGCATTTAACTCAGTGTAAATAATTAATAGGGGTATTTTTTCAAAATACCGCATTAGGTTTTCAACACGTAACCCTAATTCCAAAACCAAGCCGCATATCGCGCACCATGGCAACAATGCCAAACCAAGCCGCATATCTGCGCACCATGGCAACCATGCCAAACCAAGCCGCACTCTGCGCACCATGGCAACCATGCCAAAACAAGCCGTGCATATCTTCGCACCATGGCAACCATGCCAAACCAAGCCGCACTCTGCGCACCATGACAACCATGCCAAAACAAGCCGCATATCGCGCACCATGGCAACCATGCCAAAACCAAGCCGCAATCTACGCACCATGGCAACCATGCCAAAACAAGCCGCATACTGCGCACCATGGCAACCATGCCAAAACCAAGCCGCACTCTGCGCACCATGGCAACAACGCCAAATTCCAAGCCGCTATGCCTTTGGCCCATGCCCAACATAGCGCCTAGGTTTGCAAGACTTGCGACTAGGTCAACATGGCCGCACGTGCCATTGGCACATGCCAACACGTGCCGCAAGCCATATTTCTAAGCCGCTACGCCTTTGGCCCACGCCAAACATAGCGCCCTAGGCTTGCAAGACTTGCAACTAGGTCAACATGGCCGCACGTGCCATTGGCACATGCCAACACGTGCCGCAAGCCATATTTCCAAGCCGCTATGCCTTTGGCCCACGTCCAACATAGCGCCCTAGGTTTGCAAGACTTGCAACAAGGTCAACATGGCCGCACGTGCCATTGACACATGCCAACACGTGCCGCAAGCCATATTTCTAAGCCGCTATGCCTTGGGCCCACGCCAAACATAGCGCCCTTGGTTTGCAAGACTTGCAACTAGGTCAACATGGCTGCACGCGCCATTGGCACATGCCAACACGTGCCGCAAGCCATAATTCTAAGCCGCTATGCCTTGGGCCCACGCCAAACATAGCGCCCTAGGTTTGCAAGACTTGCAAATAGGTTAACATGGCCGCACGCGCCATTGGCACATGCCAACACGTGCCGCAAGCCATATTTCTAAGCCGCTATGCCTTGGGCCCACGCCAAACATAGCGCCCTAGGTTTGCGAGACTTGCAACTAGGTCAACATGGCCGCACGCGCCATTGGCACATGCCAACACGTGCCGCAAGCCATATTTCTAAGCCACTATGCCTTGGGCCCACGCCAAACATAGCGCCCTAGGTTTGCAAGACTTGCAACTAGGTCAACATGGCCGCACGCGCCATTGGCACATGCCAACACGTGCCGCAAGCCATATTTCTAAGCCGCTATGCCTTGGGCCCACGCCAAACATAGCGCCCTAGGCTTACAAGACTTGCAACTAGGTCAACATGGCCGCACGTGCCATTGGCACATGCCAACACGTTCCGCAAGCCATATTTCTAAGCCGCTACGCCTTTGGCCCACGCCAAACATAGCGCCCTAGGCTTGCAAGACTTGCAACTAGGTCAACATGGCCGCACGTGCCATTGGCACATGCCAACACGTGCCGCAAGCCATATTTCCAAGCCGCTATGCCTTTGGCCCACGCCCAACATAGCGCCCTAGGTTTGCAAGACTTGCAACTAGGTCAACATGGCCGCACGTGCCATTGGCACATGCCAACACGTGCCGCAAGCCATATTTCTAAGCCGCTATGCCTTGGGCCCACGCCAAACATAGCGCCCTAGGTTTGCAAGCCTTGCAACTAGGTCAACATGGCCGCACGCGCCATTGGCACATGCCAACACGTGTCGCAAGCCATATTTCTAAGCCGCTATGCCTTGGTCCCACGCCAAACATAGCGCCCTAGGTTTGCAAGACTTGCACCAGGGTCAACATGGTCTGCACGCGCCATTGGCACATGCCAACACGTGCCGCAAGCCATATTTCTAAGCCGCTATGCCTTTGGCCCACGCTAAACATAGCGCCCTAGGTTTGCAAGACTTACAACTAGGTCAACATGGCCGCACGCGCCATTGGCACATGCCAAACACACACGCTGGTAGCCTAACTTGCAAACCGTGCAACCTACCACCAAGGCATTCCACACATGCTGTTGGCACATGCCAAACACACACGCCGGTAGCCTAACTTGCAAACCGTGCAACCTACCACCAAGGCATTCTGCACATGCCATTGGCACATGCCAAACACACACGCTGGTAACCTAACTTGCAAACCGTGCAACCTACCACCAAGGCATTCCGCACATGCCAAACACACACGCTGGTAGCCTAACTTGCAAACCGTGCAACCTACCACCAAGGCATTCCACACATGCCGTTGGCACATGCCAAACACACACGCTGGTAACCTAACTTGCAAACCGTGCAACCTACCACCAACGCATTCCGCACATGCCATTGGCACATGCCACACGCGCAACTAGCAGCGCCACTTGCACTCAAGATGCAACCAACACTCGAGACATCGACACAAACTGGGGGATGCTTCTTTAGGTTTTGGTTTGAGGTCACAAGATGCGCCGTACACTACGCTCACATTAAGAAAGCGTGAAAAGGAATAAAGCGGTCAAATAAAAGAGGAAATAATGGTGAAAAACGTTTTCACCCATTAAACCATGCGGTTACCACCTCCTCCCATTATTTCACCCTTTACTCTCTTCCTTCATGAGGCCAGGGTACGTTTCAATCTCGACTTGTATAAATAGGTCTTACCTATTTCCACCAGACAACAAGTCTCGGTCAGGAGAAATATACTACACTTACACTCTCAGAAAGCCAACTTTACAAGCTCTCCCAAAAGCTTTCATCTCTTGCAAGCTTCCCGAGGTTTCACTTTTCGATACAAGTCGAGATACTACTCTCCTCAACACCTTTCTTTGCTTCCCTCCCCAAATCAACCCTTCTCCTCCACTTTGTGACCGAAGCAAGTCCGGAACGGCCATTTCTTGGTTTAGGCCGGACTTGTACGTATTGATCTCTCGAATCTATAAAGTGCTCACGTGCAAAGACATTTGTTTAGGGTTTGAACCAGTTTCTCACTCACCTACCGAATTTACCGAAATCGGCAGAAACGATTTTTACCCATAAACAATTACTAATATGACTTTAAATATCAAAAATTTTAAAACTTAGATATCTTTCCAAATACATTTCGGATTTTTGCAAAATTAGTATATTTTCAAAGCTCTTTGAATTATCTATGTAATGAGTACAAACAAGAATATTAAATTTTATTTTAATAATTTTTTTTCTCATTCTTATCAAATTTGGTATTATTAAAATGATCAAATTCAAGCCTGTGCATCGCACATGTGGCCTTACTAGTAAACCATATATAAAAGATAAAGATAATTTGATACAAGCAAGAGATGCAATTATGGTGTTTATCAGTTTGGTTTTATTAGACTTGTTGTGGTAGATTTGTTCAATTTCAAGGGTTTATATGATAAATCTCAAGTAAAAGGAGAGAGAGAGACTTGGGTAATTTTGATGGCCGGTTCTTCTTCTTCAGATGCTATTGCTAAGTTGTGGTGGAGATAGTATGAGTTTCGGTGGTAGTGGAGATAGTATGAGTTCTGGTGGTGGTGGAGATAGTATGCTGAAAAACACTCCTATGCTTAACCAGAACTTCTTCGGTGGTGTCTAGTTACCCATTTTTTACATTATCTTCTTTTTCACCCCATGTAATTTATACGAAATTTTACCTTAGATAATCACCCCATTTTTACATTATCTTCTTTGTGTAAATCTCATCAAATTATGCCTGCCATTTCTATGATGGAGGAAATGCCAAAGTATGGTCCCAAAACTTTCACATCCCTCCTGCAAGGTTTAGTGAAGACCGAAATATGGGAAGTGGCTCTGAAAATTAAAGATCAAATGACTGCTCGTATACAGGACGAGGTGGAGGAAGTTCTGATTCTTGCTAACGGCCTTAGAATTTTAAGGATGGACATAACAACCATTCCTTAGAAATTCTGGGTTTAATGCTTCAAGAGGAAATTAGGCAGATCCCTGGCTTAGTAAGTATGATAATATTGAAGACGTTGTGCAGGTTCTATTCTTGATGGTGTTTGTTTCCTAAATACTGTTGCACATAAACAGTCGATCTCTCTCGCAAAGATTATGTATAAGGACAATCGTGTCAAGAAGCCACAAAGCATTTTATTTGAGAACAATACCATTTACACTTTGATATTTCAAATGAATAAGTTGATCATTTGGCAACTTTTTATAAAAACATTCACGTGTATAGAAAACATAAACAATACCGTTTGTGACAAAAAATCTCGGAAATTACGGTCAGCATAGGGACGTGTTGACCGCTCAATCACACGGGGCAGATCACAATGCCTAATAAGTAGAAAAGTTATGTCCCAAAATCTTTCTCTAGCCGCCTCCATCTTCTCTCAAAAGATGGGAGATAGAAACTCAAACTCAACAAATCAGATCTCAAATTTTTCTATCTCTATCATAATCAAAATCATCACAACCAAATCATCATGACCGGTTTAAACATCCTCAACAACAACTATATAAAGTATAATGATTTCTCCTCTCAAAAATGTATGATATTCTAGTTTCATGCGTCACTCCTCGGCCTCTTGTTAAACCTTCGAGCAACACCGTATAAGAAGGTAATGAATTGTGAAGAACAAAGTGAACGCGAAGCAAAAGGTGGAAATTCTAGATGCATAGAAGCTACGTGAAGCAAATCAAGTGACATCTAGGAAGTGTTTGCATTTTCAACAATTACGCTTTGCTCGAAGATCTATGTTGTTTTTTTTTTTTTTGAAATGAGAAATTTGATATTAAAATTCCACTTTTGTTACAACATCACCGCAAAGAAGAACAAAAACTAGCTCAAATATATTGTTGTTGCCGACTCGCTCTTATGAACCAAAAGAATAAGAAAGCAACGCTCAAAAATAAAACAAAATAAGAAAAACTAGTTGATCGATTCTGAAATTACGAAGTTGCCGTTTGAGTTGACCGAGGTCATGGTCATACCGATTGAGTTTCACTTTCTTTGCTTGCCAACCGCCGCTATTGTTAAGTTGAATCCAAAACACAATGGTTGTCAACAACAACAATATCAAGCCAATCACCTGAGATTGGAGACACACTCGAAAATTAACTTTGATAGCTCCTCTATAGAAAAAGACCGTAGTTTAGTTGCTTGGGTTGGTCCTATCTCGATCCCATTGGGACTTCCAAAGGAGGAAAATGCATCGCAGGATCGGCTTTAGATGCCGGACACGATGAAACCAAAGCGATCGGCCCCACCGCATGCGGTTATCTAGTGTAGAATTGTACGAATTATATGAAGTATTGACATATATTTTCTTGTTCCAAACCGTTTTGTGACTTTGTACCAACCACCAAAGTTCGAATTAGAGAAACTTTGTCATGGACTCACCCATATTTTCATGTGTGTCTGCTTTTCAAGTTAATAGTGAATACCACTTTTTTTAATTATCTCTTTGGTTCCAATCTTAAATGTTATCCATGGGTTCTTCTATAGAACCCGATTCTTGCTTATCTCATAAACAACCTACTTCACTTCAAGTTTCATCACTCCACCGTCGGAGGGATTAACCGATATAAGACGAGGGATGGACGTGAGAATAACCAATGTAATTCTCTTATCTTTGTTGTAAGTTGCATGAAATTGAATAAGTTCGATGAGGCTAAGAATTTATTTTTTTTTTGATCGCAAACTGTATAAAACAGTTTGGAGACACCATTTCAATTTCCACATCCAATGCCCTCTCTCAATACAATTTTATTCGTTGAACATATAAACATTTGATTTGAGAAAATACCGTTTACATGTTTACACAAACCTAGAGATATTTCAAATAAATAAATCGTATCCTCGTACCCACATTTTGTAAAAACATCCAACACCATCCACGTGTAAGAAAACATAATCAACACCTTCATGATAGATACCTCGGCCGAAATCACGCTCAGGCATAGGGGACGTGCTTTGGCCGTTCAATCAAATTATCCTAGCAAATCGACGGTTACTTGTTAACCCTAATACGAAGGGCGGATATCACACGCCTTATAAATGGGAAAGTTTTGCCTTTAGCCTCAGTCGTCTCTGTTGTGAGAGATAGAAGCCTTAAAAATCAATAACACATCAGATCTGATATTTCTCTGTCTCTTTGGTAATTCATCATAAGCGGATAAACATCTTCTACAACAATTTACAGCATAATGATTTCTCCTCTCAAAAAAGTATAATATTGTTGTTCCATGAATGGATCAACCATCTCCCTAGTACCTGTCAAATGACATCTAGGAAGTGTTTGCATTATGAACTGTTGCAATATTTCTGAATAGTTTTGCATTGAAGATATGTGATTTTATTTAATGAGGAATTTGGTATCACAGATTCTACTTTTGATAAGAAGTTAAATTTTTGTATGGTGAGCAACTATATGCATTTTGAATAGTTCCTGTTCTTCATGACAAAAGATGTATTTCAAATTACAGTTTTAATTTTTTGTCTTCCCTTCGGATCTTGGCTAAGTTACTGTTCAAGCCGTTTTTGCTTTCTTTCTGCTCCTGATATTTGTGGACGAAGTTTGTATCACCTGATAGATTGGTAGTTTTATTTTGGTGGAGATATAATTTTTTAATTTCTTTTGAGAGAATGAAAAAAGTATCATAAAATAATGAAAGAAATCATAATATAGACTCTGTAATAATTAGCTCCAAAAATTCACACTGTCTTAGGAATCATTTGGTCAAACTTATATAATTTGCTAAAAAATTTCATAATCGTTTCCCAACGTCATAATCTTTTACTTTTAACTAGCTATTTGAGAAAGCTCTTATTCCTAATTTCAAAAAGATAATCGCCTTGAACAGTCTTTAGACTATTTAACACTGCTGTCAAAGGAACTTAAATCGTAGAAGAAGTTCGGTCTGGGCAGCCCCCGATTAATAACCTCGCCTGGCCACGTTCAAGCTTCAATCCACCCTAGGTTGACTCAAATAGGCTAAGTTCAAGGGTGTTCAAGTAAACCACTAAATTTTCCTTGTACATAAACCAAACAAACCCTTTCAAAGCATATACAGGGAGTGATAGCTTAGACTAGCAGTATGAGGGAGTGCGGCGGTGTTAAGAAAAAATCGATTCTGGAGTTCTACTTGCCTTTTCCAGAATCAATCAGTTGGGGAGTTACGATGAAAGTATAGTATGGTAATCATTACAAATTCAATGGTGGAGATCAAATTCAGAGAGATGTTTTGAATAATTGTCGGTCATAAATCATAATGACTTTTCCTCTCAAATCTTAACTTATCTGTTTGGTCCGGGTCTATGTTGTAAAAGGCGCCAGGCGAGGCGAGGCGCCAAGCCCATCGCCTGGCCTGGCCTAGGGCTTAAGCGCTCACGAGGCGCTAAAGGCATCCAAAAAAAATTTTGAAAAAAAAAGTTTGGTCGTATCGCCTTGCCTTGGCGCTTTTTTTTGCTAGGCGCTGGTCCAACGCCTAGTGGGCCTTTGGGGCTTAAGCGCCAAAGGCGCACGCCTTTTACAACATAGTCTATATGGGTTCTAGCACAGAGTCTCAAATCTAACTTATCTGATTGGTCTAGGTATCTATATGGGTTCTAGCACACAGTCTCGGTGGTTCTTTTAAGTAAGATCTATAAAGTAATACTAGATTTGTGCCCGTGCAGGCACGGAGCTACATGTAGTCTAGGGGGACAGCAGTCCCCCCTAGAATTTCCTAATTACATAATTAGGCTTTGCATAATTACCATTTTAGGCTTGAAAAATTTAAGTATTTAACTATTTTTCCCCCATATTTTTGTATATTACATAGAGAGCCTTGAATCCTTTATTATACACTTTAAAAAAGTACTGATATTAGGTACTTATCGTACAAAACTTGGCTTAAATATCAAAATTACGTAGGAAAGAAGTGAAAAATATCAAAATATTAAATCCAACCATAAATCTAAACATCTAACAACTTATTAGATATTTTGGTGACATCATTTGAAGGAAAATACCAAGGCCTAAAAAATTTGCGGCCTTCGGCCACCGTTTTTACGGCAAAACTACTATACCTATATATATTTGTCCCCCCCAAAAAAAAATCCTAGCTCCGTCCCTGTGCCCGTGCTAAGCAACGGGCAGGCTTAACTTCACCTTACACATCTGTACAGATCAAATGTGTTTTCTCGATTAAATATCAAATGTGTTTTATCGATTAAAATTGATAATTGTTTGTTGATGCAGTTCTAGAAATTAGAACAATAAACTAGGGCAAATAGAACAAAGATCATTGGAACATATGATTGATAACAATGAGAACGTAGATAATTGAGTCTAGGTTAAAAACCCATTACTCTTCTATAATCTGCAGATTAAAGCTTAAGAAAATATATCATCAAAGTCTCCCTCCTAAAGAAAACCCTATAGCCTATTTATACTAGAAAGATAACCCCTACGAAAAGAAACCTAAACGAAGTACGGAAACAAGTAAAAACGTCCTTAAATCATAAGACATTCCTAATTAAACAATATCTCTAAAGAAGGACAATATGCCCCTGCATCAATCACCCCCGGTTGAAATTACAACCATTAATTTGACCCGCAACTAAACAAAAAATTACAACCCTACAAAATAAAAATTTAAAACATCTCCAACCGTTAGATATTCATCTAGGTCTCTTGTATATACCCTAGAAACAAACCCCTAGACCCTAAATTTCCAGTCGTCTAAGAAGTAAAACTTTCTCTTTCTTCATTTCTTTTAAATCTCAAAATTTTACGTCTAAAATTTCTTCCGGAATCATGGATGATTCTTCAAGAGTATGTATATCTATTCTTGTTCTCCGATTCCTCTCAAATTCTTTTAGTTCTCATTAGTTGTCTATTGTTTTGATTTAGGCTAATAATTTTTATTTTAATTTTGTTGCACAAGGTATTTTGAATTGCTGTCTTGACATGACTCCGCTTCTAATTTGATAAAGAAAACACGAAGTATTATCATCACAACCAAATCACGAAGTATTTGATTATAAAAATTCATTAGATTATAAATCAAAGCTGTTTGTGTTGTAAAAATGGCTAACGCTTCTTATATAGACGTGCACAAAGTCACCGGATTTTTATCGAATTAGTAAATCTAGTTAATTCTGGTATGTGTTTTAAATCAGGAACTAATTTTGGTATTTGTTTAAATTATGGAATCCGGTTAGTTATTATTTGTCGGGTATTATAATAATTCTAAATTGAATTTGATTTGATTTGATTTTACTTTTTTATACTTTTCCTATTCTTTTTAAACCAATCGTACATTGCCAAGTGTCCTCACTAAAACACTCGTTTCACAAAACTCATACAAAGGCTTATTTCGGCCATTAGGAAGCGAGAGTTTCCTCACCGTTGAACGTGGGAGCTTTATTTGTCTAGACCTTTAAGTCTTTAGATGTTGTTTAAATGTGGAATGGCATGAAGTTCCACCTCATTTTGTAGTCTCTACTATTGTTATTGACATCGTATGTAGCTTCTGTGCTGAATCTGATTGTTGCCAATATGAACCTTAAAGTATGAGTAATCATCTCATGAGTCAGGTCGTGGCATGCGGAGGCTATGAGTCTCTTTGACCTTGACTTTTTTTGACTAACTTTGCTATATAATGCGATGCCATCAAACGAAAACCCTAAAACATATTCCTCTTCTTCTCCATATCCAGATCTCCTCTGCTCTTCTTTCCTCAATATCGCCGTTATAAAAAATCCCTCGACAAATCAACAATGGAATGTAGATCGGTGATATGGGGTGGTTTGGTATGGGAATGTGGTGGAAGAAGAACAAACAAGAACACCCCCTTTGTATTCATCTCAGCAGCATTATGATATCTCCTCTCAAGTTTAATTCCATGCTACTCCAATCGGAAAGATACCCTGATCATATTTTTCAAATGAATCAAAGGTTATGTCTGATAAGAGATGAGCTGGATTTGAAAGTGTGAAGATTATTTCTTCGTCCAAACGCGAATAACTCACTAGATGATTAAATCTATGAATATGTGAATGAATTTTTTGATTTCTAGATGATTAAATGGATGAAGATAGTTCATAAACTGGAAGTGCCGATTGATTCAGGATGATCCCTTTCTTGATAAAGATTTAGTGGACTCGGCTAAAGAACGGTTAATTGATTGTGATTTGATAGTATTTGAAAGGATGGCTACAGCTCCTGGGTAATTCAAATGTTTATATCCTCTTTGAGTTGAATTTATGTTGGTAAAATTTATTGCTTCTTTACAAATTCATTTTGGGAAGCTTCTAAACCTTACAACTAAGAAAGCTTCATACCTACATCTCATTTTTCTCCGTTGTCACAGTAGTGAAGGAAAGAAAAGAAAAGCAAATCCTAGCCGCCGCAGAAATGAACAACAGATTTACTACAACAATATTTTTGAATAATGATTTTTCCTCTCAAAAATTTAAAATAATACATTATTAAGTTCTTGTTGGTGGCCTTTTCATCCTTGTTCTGATGGAAATATTATTATTTCTTGATTCATTATCTCCTTTTGATTTCCCTAATGATGATACTTCCTTTTTTTCTCAACAGTTTGCGCAATTAATCATACAATTAATTTTATTTCGTCAGATTCCTTTAATATCGTGAGATTTTATTCGATCAGAATTTTGTATATAACTCGTATGTTTAGCTCGCAATTCATTAGATTATAAATCTTGATTAAATTTTGTGTGGATCGACCTTATGGAGATGCAAGATTGAACCACTTAAGATGAGACATGTTGGTCATGGTGCAGAGACATGCCGTACATTTTAATGTGATCTCCTGCATTGCCAGTGGCGTAGAATCTGGAAGGGAATATGGGGAGTGTACACTTCGGGGGGAAGGGGCTTCGTTCTAGCTCTTGGGTAAAAGGGGTCATCTTCGCTTCACTAATCACCTCTGTCGTCTTCTCCGTCTCCAACCAACTTCTTAACCATTTGTTCGAGTTGTTTGAGCTTAGCTTTAGTCGAGGTGTCGGATCTCCCATTGTTCGCCTCTTCGTCGGTTGAGGAATCCTCGGGAGGACTATACCCACCTCTTGTGCGGTTGGGGTCGGGCATGCTCTCGGCCTGGTGGTGGAGTTCGGGTATACCCTGATTAGGTATGATTGCTTGAGGATCCCGGACTCGAGGATACTCGTGATCTAGATATCTGATTTCGGAGCTGGTAATTCTCGTGCTCTAGGGCTAGGTTTTTCCTTTGTAACTATCTGTTGATGGTGGTTTTTAGACAAGGGGTAAAATCGTAAAACCCCATGACCTAGTGTTACCCGCAACACATTAACTAAGAGCATTTAACTCAGGTGTAAATAATTAATAGGGGTATTTTTTCAAAATACCAGATTAGGGTTTTCAACACGTAACCCTAATTCCAAAACCAAGCCGCACCCCGCGCACCATGGCAAAGAATGCCAAAACCAAGCCGCATACTGCGCACCATGGCAACAATGCCAAACCAAGCCGCACTCTGCGCACCATGGCAACCATGCCAAAACAAGCCGCACCCTGCGCACCATGGCAACAATGCCAAATCAAGCCGCACCCTGCGCACCATGGCAACAATGCCAAACCAAGCCGCACCCTGCGCACCATGGCAACAATGCCAAAACAAGCCGCACCATGGCAACAATGCCAAACCAAGCAAAGATATCACGCACCATGGCAACAATGCCAAACTAAGCGCATATCACAGCACCATGGCAACAATGCCAAACCAAGCCGCATATCGCGCACCATGGCAACAATGCCAAACCAAGCCGCATATCACGCACCATGGCAACAATGCCAAAACCAAGCCGCACCTCGCGCACCATGGCAACAATGCCAAATCTCCAAGCCGCTATACCTTTGGCCCACACCAATTATAGCGCCCTAGGCTTGCAAGACTTGCAACTAGGTCAACATGGCTGCACGTGCCATTGGCACATGCCAACACGTGTCGCAAGCCATATTTCCAAAGCCGCTACGCCTTTGGCCCATGCGAAATATAGCGCCTAGGCTTGCAAGACTTGCAACTAGGTCAACATGGCTGCACGTGCCATTGGCACATGCCAACACGTGTCGCAAGCCATATTTCTAAGCCGCTATGCCTTTGGCCCACGCCAAACATAGCGCCCTAGGTTTGCAAGACTTGCAACTAGGTCAACATGGCCGCACGTGCCATTGGCACATGCCAACACGTGTCGCAAGCCATACTTCCAAGCCGCTATGCCTTTGGCCCACGCCAAACATAGCGCCCTAGGCTTGCAAGACTTGCAACTAGGTCAACATGGCCGCACATGCCATCGGCACATGCCAAACACACACGCTGGTAGCCTAACTTGCAAACCGTGCAACCTACCACCAAGGCATTCCGCACATGCCATTGGCACATGCCAAACACACACGCCGGTAACCTAACTTGCAAACCGTGCAACCTATCACCAAGGCATTCCGCACATGCCATTGGCACATGCCAAACACACACGCTGGTAGCCTATCTTGCAAACCGTGCAACCTACCACCAAGGCATTCCCCACATGCCATTGGCACATGCCAAACACACACGCCGGTAACCTAACTTGCAAACCGTGCAACCTACCACCAAGGCATTCCGCACATGCCACACGCGCCACTAGCAGCGCCACTTGCACTCAAGATGCAACCAACACTCGAGACATCAACACAAACTGGGGGATGCTTCTTCAGGGTTTTGGTTTGGCGGTCACAGCTGTTGATGGTGGTTTTTAGACAAGGGGTAAAATCGTAAAACCCCATGACCTAGTGTTACCCGCGACACATTAACTAAGAGCATTTAACTCAGGTGTAAATAATTAATAGGGATATTTTTTCAAAATACCCATTAGGGTTTTCAACACGTAACCCTAATTCCAAAACCAAGCCGCACTCTGCGCACCATGGCAACAATGCCAAACCAAGCCGCATCTTTGCGCACCATGGCAGCAATGCCAAAACCAAGCCGCATCTTTGCGCACCATGGCAACAATGCAAACCAAGCCGCATCTCGCGCACCATGGCAACAATGCCAAACCAAGCCGCATCATCACGCACCATGGCAACAATGCCAAACCAAGCCGCATATCTGCGCACCATGGCAACAATGCCAAACCAAGCCGCATATCGCGCACCATGGCAATAATGCCAAACCAAGCCGCATATCTGCGCACCATGGCAACAATGCCAAACCAAGCCGCATACCAACGCACCATGTCAACAATGCCAAACCAAGCCGCACCCTGCGCACCATGGCAACAATGCCAAACCAAGCCGCACCCTGTGCACCATGGCAACAACGCCAAATTCCAAGCCGCTATGCCTTTGGCCCACGACCAACATAGCGCCCTAGGTTTGCAAGACTTGCAACTAGGTCAACATGGCCGCACGTGCCATTGGCACATGCCAACACGTGCCGCAAGCCATATTTCCAAGCCGCTATGCCTTTGGCCCACGCCCAACATAGCGCCCTAGGTTTGCAAGACTTGCAAATAGGTGGACATGGCCGCACGTGCCATTGGCACATGCCAACACGTGCCGCAAGCCATATTTCCAAGCCGCTATGCCTTTGGCCCACGCCTAACATAGCGCCCTAGGTTTGCAAGACTTGCAACTAGGTCAACATGGCCGCACGTGCCGCAAGCCATATTTCTAAACCGTTATGCCTTGGGCCCACGCCAAACATAGCGCCCTAGGTTTGCAAGACTTCCAACTAGGTCAACATGGTCGCACGTGCCATTGGCACATGAAAACACGTGCCGCAAGCCATATTTCCAAGCCGCTATGCCTTTGGCCCACGCCCAACATAGCGCCCTAGGTTCGCAAGACTTGCAACTAGGTCAACATGGCCGCACGTGCCATTGGCACATGCCAACACGTGCCGCAAGCCATATTTCTAAGCCGCTATGCCTTGGGCCCACGCCAAACATAGCGCCCCAGGTTTGCAAGACATGCAACTAGGTCAATATGGCCGCACGTGCCATTGGCACATGCCAACACGTGCCGCAAGCCATATTTCCAAGCCGCTATGCCTTTGGCCCACGCCCAACATAGCGCCCTAGGTTTGCAAGACTTGCAACTAGGTCAACATGGCCGCACGTGCCATTGGCACATGCCAACACGTGCCGCAAGCCATATTTCTAAACCGCTATGCCTTGGGCCCACGCCAAAAATAGCGCCCAAGGTTTGCAAGACTTGCAGCTAGGTCAACATGGCCGCACGTGCCATTGGCACATGCCAACACGTGCCGCAAGCCATATTTCCAAGCCGCTATGCCTTTGGCCCACGCCCAACATAGCGCCCTAGGTTTGCAAGACTTGCAACTAGGTCAACATGGCCGCACATGCCAACACGTGCCGCAAGCCATATTTCCAAGCCGCTATGCCTTTTGCCCACGCCAAACATCGCGTCCTAGGTTTGCAAGACTTGCAAATAGGTCAACATGGCCGCATGTGCCATTGGCACATGCCAATACATGCCGCAAGCCATATTTCCAAGCCGCTATGCCATTGGACCACGCCCAACATAGCGCCCTAGGTTTGCAAGACTTGCAACTAGGTCAACATGGCCGTACGTGCCATTGGCACATGCCAACACGTGCCGTAAGCCATATTTCCGAGCCGCTATGCCTTTGGCCCACGCCAAACATAGCGCCCTAGGTTTGCAAGACTTGCAACTAGGTCAACATGGCCGCACGTGCCATTGGCACATGCCAACCCGTGCCGCAAGCCATATTTCTAAGCCGCTATGCCTTTGGCCCACGCCCAACATAGCGCCCTAGGTTTGCAAGACTTGCAACTAGGTCAACATGGCCGCACGTGTTGGCATATGCCAACACGTGCCGCAAGCCATATTTCCGAGCCGCTATGCCTTTGGCCCACGCCAAACATAGCGCCCTAGGTTTTCAAGACTTGCAACTAGGTCAACATGGCCGCACGTGCCATTGGCACATGCCAACACGTGCCGCAAGCCATATTTCCGAGCCGCTATGCCTTTGGCCCACGCTAAACATAGCGCCCTAGGTTTGCAAGACTTGCAACTAGGTCAACATGGCCGCACGTGCCATTGGCACATGCCAACTCGTGCCGCAAGCCATATTTCTAAGCCGCTATGCCTTTGGCCCACGCCAAACATAGCGCCCTAGGTTTGCAAGACTTGCAACTAGGTCAACATGGCCGGACGTGCCATTGGCACATGCCAACACGTGCCGTAAGCCATATTTCCGAGCCACTATGCCTTTGGCCCACGCCAAACATAGCGCCCTAGGTTTCCAAGACATGCAACTAGGTCAACATGGCCGCACGTGCCATTGGCACATGCCAACACGTGCCGCAAACCATATTTCTAAGCCGCTATGCCTTTGGCCCACGCCAAACATAGCGCCCTAGGTTTTCAAGACTTGCAACTAGGTCAACATGGCCGCACGTGCCATTGGCACATGCCAACACGTGCCGCAAGCCATATTTCCGAGCCGCTATGCCTTTGGCCCACGCCAAACATAGCGCCCTAGGTTTGCAAGACTTGCAACTAGGTCAACATGGCCGCACGTGCCATTGGCACATGCCAACTCGTGCCGCAAGCCATATTTCTAAGCCGCTATGCCTTTGGCCCACACCAAACATAGCGCCCTAGGTTTGCAAGACTTGCAACTAGGTCAACATGGCCGCACGTGCCATAGGCACATGCCAACACGTGTCGCAAGCCATACTTCCAGCCACTATGCCTTTAGCCCACGCCAAACATAGCGCCCTAGGCTTGCAAGACTTGCAACTAGGTCAACATGGCCGCACATGCCATCGGCACATGCCAAACACACACGTTTGGTAGCCTAACTTGCAAACCGTGCAACCTACCACCAAGGCATTCCGCACATGCCATTGGCACATGCCAAACACACACGCCGGTAACCTAACTTGCAACCGTGCAACCTATCACCAAGGCATTCCGCACATGCCAAACACACACGCTTGGTAGCCTATCTTGCAAACCGTGCAACCTACCACCAAGGCATTCCACACATGCCATTGGCACATGCCAAACACACACGCTGGTAACCTAACTTGCAAACCGTGCAACCTACCACCAACGCATTCCGCACATGCCATTGGCACATGCCACACGCGCCACTAGCAAATACGCCACTTGCACTCAAGATGCAACCAACACTCGAGACATCAACACAAACTGGGGATGCTTCTTTAGGGTTTTGGTTTGGCGGTCACAAACATTGATGGTGGTTTTTAGACAAGGGGTAAAATCGTAAAACCCCATGACCTAGTGTTACCCGCGACACATTAACTAAGAGCATTTAACTCAGGTGTAAATAATTAATAGGGATATTTTTTCAAAATACCAGATTAGGGTTTTCAACACAGAACCCTAATTCCAAAACCAAGCCGCACTCTGCGCACCATGGCAACAATGCCAAACCAAGCCGCATACTACGCACCATGGCAGCAATGCCAAACCAAGCCGCATACTGCGCACCATGGCAACAATGCCAAACCAAGCCGCATACTGCGCACCATGGCAACAATGCCAAACCAAGCCGCATACTGCGCACCATGGCAACAATGCCAAACCAAGCCGCATCTCATCAAGCACCATGGCAACAATGCCAAACCAAGCCGCATACTGCACCATGGCAATAATGCCAAAGCAAGCCGCATCTCGCGCACCATGGCAACAATGCCAAACCAAGCCGCATATCGCGCACCATGGCAACAATGCCAAACCAAGCCACACCCCGCGCACCATGGCAACAATGCCAAACCAAGCCGCACCCGTGCACCATGGCAACAACGCTAAATTCCAAGCCGCTATGCCTTTGGCCCACGCCCAACATAGCGCCCTAGGTTTGCAAGACTTGCAACTAGGTCAACATGGCCGCACGTGCCATTGGCAAATGCCAACACGTGCCGCAAGCCATATTTCCAAGCCGCTATGCCTTTGGCCCACGCCCAACATAGCGCCCTAGGTTTGCAAGACTTGCAAATAGGTCGACATGGCCGCACGTGCCATTGGCACATGCCAACACGTGCCGCAAGCCATATTTCCAAGCCGCTATGCCTTTGGCCCACGCCTAACATAGCGCCCTAGGTTTGCAAGACTTGCAACTAGGTCAACATGGCCGCACGTGCCATTGGCACATGCCAACACGTGCCGCAAGCCATATTTCTAAACCGTTATGCCTTGGGCCCACGCCAAACATAGCGCCCTAGGTTTGCAAGACTTCCAACTAGGTCAACATGGTCGCACGTGCCATTGGCACATGCCAACACGTGCCGCAAGCCATATTTCCAAGCCGCTATGCCTTTGGCCCACGCCCAACATAGCGCCCTAGGTTTGCAAGACTTGCAACTAGGTCAACATGGCCGCATGTGCCATTGGCACATGCCAACACGTGTCATGAGCCATATTTCCAAGCCGCTATGCCTTTTGCCCACGCCAAACATCGCGCCCTAGGTTTGCAAGACTTGCAAATAGGGCAACATGGCCGCATGTGCCATTGGCACATGCCAACACATGCCGCAAGCCATATTTCCAAGCCGCTATGCCTTTGGCCCACGCCCAACATAGCGCCCTAGGTTTGCAAGACTTGCAAGTAGGTCAACATGGCCGCACGTGCCATTGGCACATGCCAACACGTGCCGCAAGCCATATTTCTAAGCCGCTATGCCTTGGGCCCACGCCAAACATAGCGCCCCGTGTTGTAAGTCATGCAACTAGGTCAATATGGCCGCACGTGCCATTGGCACATGCCAACACGTGCCGCAAGCCATATTTCCAAGCCGTTATGCCTTTGGACCACGCCCAACATAGCGCCCTAGGTTTGCAAGACTTGCAACTAGGTCAACATGGCCGCACGTGCCATTGGCACATGCCAACACGTGCCGCAAGCCATATTTCTAAACCACTATGCCTTGGGCCCACGCCAAACATAGCGCCCTAGGTTTGCAAGACTTGCAACTAGGTCAACATGGCCGCACGTGCCATTGGCACATGCCAACACGTGCCGCAAGCCATATTTCCAAGCCGCTATGCCTTTTTCCCACGCCAAACATCGCGCCCTAGGTTTGCAAGACTTGCAAATAGGTCAACATGGCCGCATGTGCCATTGGCACATGCCAATACATGCCGCAAGCCATATTTCCAAGCCGCTATGCCATTGGACCACGCCCAACATAGCGCCCTAGGTTTGCAAGACTTGCAACTAGGTCAACATGATCGCACGTCCCATTGGCACATGCCAACACGTGCCGCAAGCCATATTTCTAAGCCGCTATGCCTTGGGCCCACGCCAAACATAGCGCCCTAGGTTTGCATGACTTGCAACTAGGTCAACATGGCCGCACGTGCCATTGGCACATGCTAACACGTGCCGCAAGCCATATTTCTAAACCGCTATGACTTTGGCCCACGCCCAACATAGCGCCCTAGGATTGCAAGACTTGCAACTAGGTCAACATGGCCGCACGTGCCATTGGCACATGCCAACACGTGCCGCAAGCCATATTTCCAAGCCGCTATGCCTTTGTCCCACGCCAAACATCGCGCCCTAGGTTTGCAAGACTTGCAACTAGGTCAACATGGCCGCATGTGCCATTGGCACATGCCAACACATGCCGCAAGCCATATTTCCAAGCCGTTATGACTTTGGCCCACGCCCAACATAGCGCCCTAGGCTTGCAAGACTTGCAACTAGGTCAACCTGGCCGCACGTGCCATTGGCACATGCCAACACGTGTCGCAAGCCATACTTCCAAGCTGCTATGCCTTTGGCCCACGCCAAACATAGCGCCCTAGGTTTGCAAGACTTGCAACTAGGTCAACATGGCCGCACATGCCATTGGCACATGCCAAACACACACGCCGGGTAGCCTAACTTGCAAACCGTGCAACCTACCACCAAGGCATTCCGCACATGCCATTGGCACATGCCAAACACACACGCTGGTAGCCTAACTTGCAAACCGTGCAACCTACCACCAAGGCATTCCGCACATGCCATTGGCACATGCCAAACACACACCGGTAACCTAACTTGCAAACCGTGCAACCTACCACCAAGGCATTCCGCACATGCCATTGGCACATGCCAAATACACACGCTGGTATCCTAACTTTCAAACCGTGCAACCTACCACCAAGGCATTCCGCACATGCCATTGGCACATGCCACACGCGCCACTAGCGGCGCCACTTGCACTCAAGATGCAACCAACACTCGAGACATCGACACAACCGGGGATACTTCTTTAGGGTTTTGGTTTGGCGGTCACAAAGATGCGGCGTACACTACGCTCACATTAAGAAAGCGTGAAAAGGAATAAAGCGGTCAAATAAAAGAGGAAATAATGGTGAAAAACGTTTTCACCCATTAAACCATGCGGTTACCACCTCCTCCCATTATTTCACCCTTTACTCTCTTCCTTCATGATGCCAGGGTACGTTTCAAATCTCGACTTGTATAAATAGGTCTTACCTATTTCCACCGCACAACAAGTCTCGGTCGGAGAAATATACTACACTTACACTCTCGGAAAGGCAACTTTGCAAGCTCTCTCAAAAGCTTCCATCTCTTGCAAGCTTCCTAAGCTTTCACTTTCTCGATACAAGTCGAGATACTACTCTCCTCAACACCTTTCTTTGCTTCCCTCCCCAAATCAACCCTTCTCCTCCACTTTGTGACCGAAGCGAGTCCGGAACGGCCATTTCTTGGTTTAGTCCTACTTGTACGGATCGATCTCTCGAACCTATAAAGTGCTCACGTGCAAAGAAATTTGTTTAGGGTTTGAATCGGTTTCTCACTCACCCACCAAAGTTACCGAAATCAGCAGAAACGATTTTCACCCATAAACAATTGGCGACCACAGTGAGAGGATTGATCTATCGGCTACAATATAACCTCCAACTCCTGATTTCGTTTCCCGAACGTCAAATCCCAACATGGTGGAACTCAGATCTGGAGCGGCTGTAGAGAACATCAACGCAGAACGCATCCCTGATGTTGGCGTCTCCCCCATAACATTGTTACTTCACCACCGACAACAAAGCAACATCGAATGCACTCCTTTAAGTGTAACACCGCCTATCACTGTGGCTGAGCCGCTGCCTCCTCTAGCGTCTCTGCACAACCCTCTAATCACGGCAACGAGAATATCACTTCAGGTGTCACGCCCCCAGTCACCAGGGCTAGGGCCGCCACCACGACCCCTAATGCTTCTTCCAGCATGGCGCCTCCAACAACTAAGGCTCCAATTACCCCGCCGACGGGACGAGAGACCGGAGGGACTAGAGGAAGTCGCCCTTATGTCACCATCGCCGATTTGATGGAACGACAGGGATGCTCGCGAGCCTGCATGGACATGGTTTCAACACAAAAGGAGGTGCTCACCTTTCTCAAAACCCTGACAGAGAGACTACCCCGTGAGTCTCATCCTCCAGAGACGCCTAGAAACATCTCCAACAACCCTGACGCTGGCACCTCGGCAGGGCACGCCTCCACGGATGAAGAAACTCGCACTAGAGTCCCGTTGGAGAGAAATCAACCACCAAATTTCGTCACGAGAGAAGATTTGGAACAACTCCTACGTGACCGAATCAAGCATGATGATTTCGATGTACATCATCACCAACCCCTTACCCGTCCGAAATACAGAAATCCCTCTCCCAATGGGGTACTTTTCCCCCTCAATTTACCCCGTATGATGGTACGGGAATGCACGCGAACATGTTTCGCGTTTCTCCAATCCTTGGGTGAACATGAATATAATCACGTTCTTCGTTTAAGGGAATTTTCAAAATCACTTACCGGAAGGGCGTATACATGGTACAACAGCATCCTACCGAACAGCATTCCCAACTGGAGTAGCATGGTCACCGCGTTTTACAGGAAGTATTTCTTCGTGTCCAACAAGTTACCTTTTCGGACCTCGGGAGAATGTACCAAAGGGATAACGAACATCCGAATGATTTCGTCAAAAGGTTCAGTGGTTCAAGCACTCGACCGTCACGACCCAAACGTGACCGAGCAACAATTGGTAAACGCATGCATCAATGGTATGGTCCCGATCTACCGCACCCGCTAGAAAACTTGCGTTTCCAAACATTCTCCGAACTCCATGAGGCCGCCGACGATCTGCAACAACAAAGCACCAGCATTCTTTGAAAGGACTAGGCCAACTCGAATCAAGACGCACGCGAAACTCGCGGGAGTAGGCGCCTCATCGACAAACAATTTAATGCCGGCTCATCCTCCGTGAACATAGTGAACGAAAGAGAAAAAGGAAAGCCGCAACTACGAGCCACCACCCGAAACGTGGAAGCGCCGGCGCAACGGAGCCCTCGCAACGGAAGATCGCCACTAAAACTCTTGTGCAAAGATCGTGGGACCGAAGGAAATATCCTTGATTTCCCATTCCCCATCGAGGAGGTGATTGACCTCCTAGAAGCCCTGGGTTCAAGATGATGTCATCGACCGCCACCGCCTCGACGTCCACCAACCGAGGCCGAGATGGCAAATCCCAAATACCGCCATTACCACGCTTTCGTTCACCACCCGACTAGCGATTGCAACAGATTAAAGCATATTTTCAAGGAAAGGATAGAAGCAGGAGAACTCCATCTAGGAGACGAAAGAGTGCATCGAGACCCACTCCCAATAAGAAACTCGCGGTTCCTCCGGGGACTCCGTGCACGAGACCGTGCAATCCATGATGCGACATATATGCGAAATTCTCTATCTCTCCAAGGTTCAGCGCCAAGATATTTTCGCATCTCTCAATCGTGTTGTATCCGAAACGTCTTTTCTCCCCTCGGAATCCACGCCAAGGGCCCAAGCTTCCCAAACAAGCGAAGCGAGAACCTGGGACTGCTGACCACGTCCGTTTAAGAGGTACTGAACTTGACGACACGCTCATCGACACGACCTCTGACCACAACATAATCACTTTCAAGACACTAAAGGCAGCCGGATTTACAAAGCAAGACGCTACCTATTTCCCGTCTGTGATTAAGAGCTTGAGAGGAGAGGCTTTGAACGCGCATGGCTACATCAACCTAGAGATCGAGATGGGAGACGCTATAACGCACAGCAAGTTCCACATTGTCAAAGAACTAGATCATGACATTATTTTGGGACGCTTATGGGCACTCGACAACAAGGCAAAACTGGGCGTACACCTCTCTGCCGACATCCCCTTGGAAGGGATTCCCAACAAATCGTCCCACGGGTTATCACATCAACGAGCTATTGAAGGAACCCAAGCGTCCGAAGAGGACCCGTTGGCGCTAGCCCATGATTTTCAAATGCAAGTAAGTCTGACCGAGCAACCTTTTCTGCAACCGACCTTTTCTTCCCCCATTCTGTCATGGGGACTCGGCGCAACAACCGGCACGAACGTCAAAAAATGTGAATGGGGAGCTGGACCATTCGAACACTTTGCAAGAAGCTTAGAAGCTTCTGGAGAAACCAACGAAACCAAGGCTCAAATGGTTACACGACGTCTGAACCCGTTTTCAATCGGAGATGTAGTGGTTAAGGAAAGCTCGTTTCAAGTTGGGAGGATGACCGTAAAGATGGATTTGCCCGAGGAAGATGAAGGCGAGCTATACATGGTTGCGGATACCCTTTTGGGAGGATATTGCAAGCTCATCAATACCGACACACCTGAAGGCGTGATAGTTCACTTGCGATGGCTCAAGGAATCCAATCCCTAAAATGCTTGTATTTCCCAATCACTCCCTTTTCAAGATTTCCTTTGAATCATTCCTCTTAATAGTTTGTACTTCCCCAGATGAATACACCGTTTGTATTTTTCCCCGGAGATATACCCTTTGTCAAAAAAAAAAAAATAAACTAAAAAAAAAATATATCTCTTCCTGAGCGAATCCTTCCGATATCCGAGAAATACATCAAGAACCTTAAAACCATTGTAGAGCCATCATACCACAACCCCTTTCAAAAATATATATATATGAAGCAAAAAGGTTTATCGATGAAGAAGAAGGGAAAGATGTGTTTACACAAAAAAAAAGAAGGGAAAAACATCGTGGAACTAAGCAAACTAACAAAAAACAAAAGGAGGAACTAGCCCTCGAAGGACGGAGCGTAAGTCCCTTCGGGCAAAGCTATCTTCAAGCATTTCCCCCGGAATACTTCGGGCAACAAAGGTTCCACTCAAGCGGTTTTAGCGACAACCTCAACATCCCATCCTCGAAGCAGCCACGCGACAGCAGTGTCCTCCCGACAACTATTCCAAAGATACGCCACCATGACGCCTCCGGTATCGTCAATAACACCTTTGGCATCAACTTCAAAGGTTGTCTCGCTCCTATCATATGCTCTTTTCGAAAGTTTTCTCATTGACGCTCAAGAAAGTTTGTTGATTCATCCACATCAAAATCGAGAATCATGGCGTTCTCCTCCGCGTCCACTTTGAACCCAAGGGAGTCCGAACATGCACTGTTCTTTGTGGGGATAGATGGGAGGGAGGTCCTTAATAATTTCATTAGCTTCATGGAACAAAGATTCAACCCCGACCGATACCTCCTCAAGAGAAGAGGATCGATCTCCGCCGATTCTGAAGTCCTTTTCCAAAAGGTTAAAGGCATGGCCGTCTCTGGAAGATCCCATCATACACTGCAAGAAATGGAAAGATGATCAAATTCCATCCTGTCTACACGCACATAAAAAGAGGATGGCGAGAACAAAAAAAAAAAAAGGAAGAAGAAGAAAACGCACCGGCAAAGCAAAGGAAAATGGGAATCAACAAGAAGAACCCTTTTTCTCAAACGAGGAGACGATGCTATTATTTTTGGATATGAACACTAACCTTAAAAAGGGAAAGGAAGCAATGAGAGACATAACGCTTCCAGATTTCAGCATGAATAATGCCCTAATTGAAGCCGCACATGAAGGAAAGCAAGATAAGGAAACTTTGCTATCGGAAGAAACTCACTCCTTGTTTATATCGGTCTCACCAAACTAGCACACTCAGTTAGCCAAAGACACGCCATTTCCCAAGTCACGCCTTCAAGCATGGTTTCCAAGTTAGGACCGGCCCCACCAATCGCGCCGACCTCCCAATGCCGCCCAAGTCACGCCTGCAAGCACGCACGGCTTCTACACTTCGCGCCGGTCCCACCAGCTAACACACTCAGTTTCCCAACTCACGCCAACTTCCCAATGTCGCCTAAGCTGCATCGGGCCCACCAATTGCGCCCGACCTCTCGACTTGTGCAAAACGACCGCAGGCAAGGATTCCAAATCCTATTTATAAAAGGTCGACGAGCCTCCTTCAATTTTCTTTACGGTTTGTCGTTAATAGTTTGTCACCATCTTATGCTTACCTCGCAACAAATCCCCTGTTCCGAGCTAGCGGGGACTTAATGTTGATGGTGGTTTTTAAACAAGGGGTAAAATCGTAAAACCCCATGACCTAGTGTTACCCACGACACATTAACTAAGAGCATTTAACTCAAGTGTAAATAATTACTGGTATTTTTTCAAAATACCAGATTAGGGTTTTCAAATACGTAACCCTAATTCCAAAACCAAGCCGCACTTCGCACACCATGGCAACAATGCCAAACCAAGCCGCATATCTGCGCACCATGGCAACAATGCCAAACCAAGCCGCATATCGCGCACCATGGCATCAATGCCAAACCAAGCCGCATATCGCACCATGGCAACAATGCTAAACCAAGCCGCATCATCGCACCATGGCAACAATGCCAAACCAAGCCGCATACTCGCACACCATGGCAACAATACCAAACCAAGCCGCATACTGCGCACCATGGCAACAATGCCAAACCAAGACGCATACTGCGCACCATGGCAACAATGCCAAACCAAACCGCACCCTGCGCACCATGGCAACAATGCCAAACCAAGCCGCACCCTGCGCACCATGGCAACAACGCCAAATTCCAAGCCGCTATGCCTTTGGCCCACGACCAACATAGCGCCCTAGGTTTGCAAGACTTGCAACTAGGTCAACATGGGCGCACGTGCCATTGGCACATGCCAACACGTGCCGCAAGCCATATTTCCAAGCCGCTATGCCTTTGGCCCACGCCCAACATAGCGCCCTAGGTTTACAAGACTTGCAACTAGGTCAACATGGCCGCAAGTGCCATTGGCACATGCCAACACGTGCCGCAAGCCATATTTCCAAGCCGCTATGCCTTTGGCCCACGCCCAACATAGCGCCCTAGGTTTGCAAGACTTGCAACTAGGTCAACATGGCCGCACGTGCCATTGGCACATGCCAACACATGCCTCAAGCCATATTTCCAAGCCGCCATGCCTTTGGCCCATGCCCAACATAGCGCCCTAGGTTTGCAAGACTTGCAACTAGGTCAACATGGCCGCACGTGCCATTGGCACATGCCAACACGTGCCACAAGCCATATTTCGAAGCCGCTATGCCTTGGGCCCACGCCAAACATAGCGCCCTAGGTTTGTAAGACTTGCAACTAGGTCAACATGGCCGCACGTGCCTTTGGCACATGCCAACACGTGCCGCAAGCCATATTTCTAAACCGCTATGACTTTGGCCCACGCCCAACATAGCGCCCTAGGATTGCAAGACTTGCAACTAGGTCAACATGGACGCACGTGCCATTGGCACATGCCAACATGTGCCGCAAGCCATATTTCCAAGCCGCTATGCCTTTGGCCCACGCCAAACATCGCGCCCTAGGTTTGCAAGACTTGCAACTAGGTCAACATGGCCGCATGTGCCATTGGCACATGCCAACACATGCCGCAAGCCATATTTCCAAGCCGCTATGCCTTTGGCCCACGCCCAACATAGCGCCCTAGGCTTGCAAGACTTGCAACTAGGTCAACATGGCCGCACGTGCCATTGGCACATGCCAACACGTGCCGCAAGCCATATTTCCAAGCCGCTATGCCTTTGGCCCACGCCCAACATAGCGCCCTAGGTTTCCAAGACTTGCAACTAGGTCAACATGGCCGCACGTGCCATTGGCACATGCCAATACATGCCTCAAGCCATATTTCCAAGCCGCTATGCCTTTGGCCCACGCCCAACATAGCGCCCTAGGTTTGCAAGACTTGCAACTAGGTCAACATGGCCGCACGTGCCATTGGCACATGCCAACACGTGCCACAAGCCATATTTCGAAGCCGCTATGCCTTGGGCCCACGCCAAACATAGCGCCCTAGGTTTGCAAGACTTGCAACTAGGTCAACATGGCCGCACGTGCCATTGGCACATGCCAACACGTGCCGCAAGCCATATTTCTAATCCGCTATGACTTTGGCCCACGCCCAACATAGCGCCCTAGGATTGCAAGACTTGCAACTAGGTCAACATGGACGCACGTGCCATTGGCACATGCCAACATGTGCCGCAAGCCATATTTCCAAGCCGCTATGCCTTTGGCCCACGCCAAACATCGCGCCCTAGGTTTGCAAGACTTGCAACTAGGTCAACATGGCCGCATGTGTCATTGGCACATGCCAACACATGCCGCAAGCCATATTTCCAAGCCGCTATGCCTTTGGCCCACGCCCAACATAGCGCCCTAGGATTGCAAGACTTGCAACTAGGTCAACATGGCCGCACGTGCCATTGGCACATGCCAACACGTGTCGCAAGCCATACTTCCAAGCCGCTATGCCTTTGGCCCACGCCAAACATAGCGCCCTAGGCAGTGCAAGACTTGCAACTAGGTCAACATGGCGCATGCCATTGGCACATGCCAAACACACACGCTTTGGTAGCCTAACTTGCAAACCGTGCAACCTACCACCAAGGCATTCCGCACATGCCATTGGCACATGCCCAAACACACGGCGCAGCTGGTAGCCTAACTTGCAAACCATGCAACTTACCACCAAGGCATTCATACATGCCATTGGCACATGCCAAACACACACGCTGGTAACCTAACTTGCAAACCGTGCAACCTACCACCAAGGTATTCGCACATGCCATTGGCACATGCCACCAACGCCCCCACTAGCATTAGCGCCCTTGCACTCAGATGCAGCCAACACTCGAGACATCGACACAAACGGGGATGCTTCTTTAGGGTTTTGGTTTGGCGTCACTGCACATGTGCGGCGTACACTACTCACATTAAGAAAGCGTGAAAAGGAATAAAGCGGTCAAATAAAAGGAAATAATGGTGAAAAACGTTTTCACCCATTAAACCATCGGTTACCACCTCCTCCCATTATTTCACCCTTTACTCTCTTCCTTCATGAGGCCAGTCGTTTCAAATCTCGACTTGTATAAATAGGTCTTACCTATTTCCACCCAGGACAACAAGTCTCGGTGGGAGAAATATACTACACTTACACTCTCGAAAGGCAACTTTGCAAGCTCTCTCAAAAGCTTCCATCTCTTGCAAGCTTCCTAAGCTTTCACTTTCTAATACAAGTCGAGATATCTACTCTCCTCAACACCTTTCTTTGCTTCCCTCCCCAAATCAACCCCTTCTCCCCACTTTGTGACCGGCGAGCTTTGGAAACGGCCATTTCTTGGTTTAGGCCGGACTTGTGGATCGATCTCTCGAACCTATAAAGTGCTCACGTGCGGCACATTTGTTTAGGGTTTGAATTAGTTTATCACTCACCCACCAAAGTTCACAGAAATCAAGCGAGAACGATTTTCACCAATAAACAATAAAGATGTACCATTTGTTTATGGGTAAAAATCGCTTCGTCGATTTCAAGAAATTCAGAGGTGAGTGAGAAACCGATTCAAACCCTAAACAAATGTGTTGCACGTGAGCACTTTATAGATTCGAGAGATCAACCGTACAAGTCCTACCAAACCAAGAAATGGTCGCCCGCATTGCTTCTTGGCCACAAAGTGGAGGAGAAGGGGTTGATTTGGGGAGGGAAGCAAAGAAAGGTGTTGAGGAGAGTAGATTCTCGACTTGTATCGTAGAAGCTTGGGAAGCTTGCAAGAGGTGGAAGCTTTTGGGAGAGCTTGCAAAGTGGCCTTTCTGGAGAGAGTGTAGTATTTTTCTCCGACCGAGACTTGTTCTCTCAAAGTGGAAATAGGTAAGACCTATTTATACAAGTCGAGATTGAAACGCACTCCGGCCTCATGAAGGAAGAGAGTAAAGGGTGAAATAATGGGAGGAGGTGGTAACCGCATGGTTTAATGGGTGAAAACGTTTTTCACCTTTATTTCCTCTTTATTTGACCGCTTTATTCCTTTTCACGCTTTCTTAATGTGAGCGCAGTGTACGCCGTATGTCAGGACCGCCAAACCAAAACCCCAAAGAAGCATCCCCGCCTTGTGTTGATGTCTCGAGTGTTGGTTGCATCTTGAGTTCAAGTGGCGCCGCTAGTGGCGCGTGTGGCATGTGCGGAATGCCTTGGTGGTAGTTTGCACGGTTTGCAAGTTGGGCTACCAAATGTATTTGGCATGTGCCGATGGCATGTGCGGAATGCCTTGGTGGTAGGTTGCACGGTTTGCAAGTTAGCCTACCAGCGTGTGTGTTTGGCATGTGCCAATGGCATATGAAGAATGTCTTGGTGGTAGGTTGCACGGTTTGCAAGTTAGGCTACCAGCGTGTGTGTTTGGTATGTGCCAATGGCATGTGTGGAATGCCTTGGTGGTAGGTTGCACGGTCTGCAAGTTAGGCTACCAGCGTATGTGTTTGGCATGTGCCAATGGCATGCGTGGCCATTAGGGCCGTGACCTTGATAGGGAAACTAGCTAGCGAGCATGTTGGCATGTGCCAATGGCATGCGTGGCCGTTAGGGCCGTGACCTTGATAGGGAAACTAGCTAGCGAGCATGTTGGCATGTGCCAATGGCATGTGTGGCCGTTAGGACCGTGATTTTGCTTGGGAAACTAGCTAGCGAGCATGTTGGCATGTGCCAATGGCATGCATGGCTTTTAGGGCCGTGACCTTGATAGGGAAACTAGCTAGCGAGCATGTTGGCATGTGCCAATGGCATGCGTGGCCGTTAGGGCCGTGACCTTGATAGGGAAACTAGCTAGCGAGCATGTTGGCATGTGCCAATGGCATGTGTGGCCGTTAGGGCCGTGATTTTGCTAGGGAAACTAGCTAGCGAGCATGTTGGCATGTGCCAATGGCATGCGTAGCCGTTAGGGCCGTGACCTTGATAGGGAAACTAGCTAGCGAGCATGTTGGCATGTGCCAATGGCATGCGTGGCCGTTAGCGCCATGGCTTTGGTAGAAAAAGGCCGCTAGCGAGCATATTGGCATGTGCCATTGGCACGTACGGCCATGTTGACCTAGTTGCACGTTTTGCAAGCCTAGGGCGCTATATTTGGCATGTGCCAATGGCATAGCGGCTTAGTTTGGCATGGTTGCCAATGAATGTGATACGGGAGTTTGGTTTTAGCGTTGTTGCCCATGGTGCGCGGTATGCGGCTTGGTTTGGCGTTGTTACCATGGTGCGCGAGTGCGTCTTGGTTTGGCATGGTTGCCACGGTGCGCAGAGTGCGGCTTGGTTTGGCATGGTTGCCGTGGTGCGCAAAGTGCGGCTTGGTTTGGCATGGTTGCCATGGTGCGCAGAGTGCGGCTTGGTTTGGCGTGGTTGCCATGGTGCGCAGAGTGCGGCTTGGTTTGGCATGGTTGCCATGGTGCGCAGAGTGCGGCTTGGTTTGGCATGGTTGCCATGGTGCGCAGAGTGCGGCTTGGTTTGGCATTGTTGCCATGGTGAGCGCAGAGTGCGGCTTGGTTTGGCGTGGTTGCCATGGTGCGCAGAGTGCGGCTTGGTTTGGCATGGTTGCCATGGTGCGCAGAGTCATGGCTTGGTTTGGCATGGTTACCATGGTGCGCAGAGTGCGGCTTGGTTTGGCATTGTTTCCATGGTGCGCAGTATGCGGCTTGGTTTGGCATTGTTGCCATGGTGCGCAGAGTGCGGCTTGGTTTGGCATGGTTGCGATGGTGCGCAGAGTGCGGCTTGGTTTGGCATGGTTACCATGGTGCGCAGTGCGGCTTGGTTTGGCATTGTTGCCATGGTGCGCGATATCTGACTTGGTTTGGCATGGTTACCATGGTGCGCAGAGTGCGGCTTGGTTTGGCATTGTTGCCATGGTGCGCAGTATGCGGCTTGGTTTGGCATTGTTGCCATGGTGCGCAGAGTGCGGCTTGGTTTGGCATGGTTGCCATGGTGCGCAGAGTGCGGCTTGGTTTGGCATGGTTGCCATGGTGCGGAGTATGCGGCTTGGTTTGGCATTGTTGCCATGGTGCGCAGTATGCGGCTTGGTTTGGCATTGTTGCTATGGTGCGCAGTGTGCGGCTTGGTTTTGGAATTAGGGTTCTGTGTTGAAAACCCTAATCTGGTATTTTGAAAAAATACCCCTATTAATTATTTACACCTGAGTTAAATGCTCTTAGTTAATGTGTTGCGGGTAACACTAGGTCATGGGGTTTTACGATTTTACCCCTTGTTTAAAAACCACCATCAACATTAAGTCCCCTGCTTAGCTCGGAGCAGGGGCTTTGTTGCGAGGTGAAGCATAAGATGGTGATTCTATCATCAACAGCAAACCGTAAAGAGAATTGAGGGGCTTGTCTGACCTTTTATAAATAGGATTTGGAATCCTTGCCTCTGGGAGTTTTGCACAAATCGGGAGGCCGGCACAATTGGTGGGGCCGGTGCAGCTTGGGCGACGTTGGGAAGTTGGCGTGAGTTGGGAACTGAGTGTGCTAGCTGGTGGGACCGGCTATGCGTGCTTGCAGGCGTGCCTTGGGAAACTGAGCGTGCTAGCTGGTGGGATCGGCGCAAAATGTGGAAGTTGTGCGTGCTTGCAGGCGTGACTTGGGAAACTAAGCGCGCTAGCTGGTGGGACCGGCGCAAAATGTGGAAGTTGTGCGTGCTTGCAGGCGTGACTTGGGAGATCATAGGGAAGTCGGTGCAATTGGCGGGGCCGGTGCACCTTGGGCGCCGTTGGGAAGTTGGCGTGAGTTGGGAAACTGAGCGTGCAAGCTGGTGTGACTTGTGTAAACAAGGAGGGAGTAGGTGTTTCTACAGATAGCAAAGTTTCCCTGTTTTGCCTTCCTTCACGCGCACGGCTTCAATCAGGGCATTATCCATGCTAAAATCTGGAAGCGTTATGTCCCTCATTGCTTCCTTTCCTTTTTTAAGGTTCCGTGTTCATACCCAACGTAATTGCATCATCTCCCTCGTTTGAGAAAGGGTTCTTCTTGTTGAGTTTCTCTCTTTATCATGTCGCACAGAGACGAACCATCTTATAACCAGCCAGGTTCTCCAGGTGAAGGCGCGAGGTCCGACTGGGCAGGAGCATCCCAACAAAGGTTATTCGGGTTAAGAAAATCATACCGGTATGTTTTCTTCTTCTTTGCACTGACGCACACTTTAACGCTTGTTGTATAAATGGAAAATTTCCCTTTTGTGCGAGAGATATCCGTTGGAGCATGCGTTATTGTTATCGACGAGGATGACCTAGTCGTTCCCCTTCCTTCAAGCCCGACCTTGTTGACTAGCTGCGAGACTTGGAGGATGCTGATTTAGGGATCTATCTTATGAAATGGGATGCGCGAGAAGTCCCAGGTCATACTTCGGTTTGATATGATGGAATGTATGAATACGTGAATGTAACCTTCAGCGTGCTTTTGGATTTTTAGGTGCACATGTACGGATTCATGTTGAGAAATTCCGTGGCTCGTAAAACCTCGATAGTGATGATGTTGAAATCGGTAATGACCTGGTTGAGGGAGTGAAAGCATCTTATCTTTGGTAGTCTCCATGCATGACCTACTTTCATTATATCGCCTTGAATCCCCTCCACGGATTTGATATAAGCCTATCGTACTCTTACATGTGACACGGGGATGCTCGAAATTACATGATGACATATTATGGATAGTGCAGGCTCGGGATCCTCCGCGGCCTCGTAAAGTGTTGAAGGCGTCTTCTATACGGAGAGGTGATGATGTTCTTGCGCCGCACCCTTGAAGAGTAGAGGACCTTGTTGTGGGTACGGATTTTGGTGGACTGTTCTTCGTAGCTTTGACGGTGAAGGGATCCCATGTATATCTTCCGTCCTCAAGTATGGTTTACGTGTTTCCATCCTTGTAGTAATTGCTACTGCGGTGAAGCTCGGTGGGGAGTGTGGCGGCACGACCCTTTGCGGAAGGAGTGGCGTTGAAGCGAACGTTGATGCGAAGCCGTGGCTGGAGAACGTTGATGTGTAGCTACTACGGAGAGAACGTTGATGTGTAGCTACTACGAGAGAACGTTGATGCGGAGCTACTTCACGAGAGAACGTTGAAACAACGTCTTGCAACTCTCGAGCCTTGACGGTTACCATTTTGAAGTCGGAGACCGCGTCCACGTTCACAAACTCGACATCCCTCAAAAGAACATAGGTTAGGAGTCCCCAGTTTCATATATCGATCGTGCTTCCTATGAGAGGTTGGGGTTTGGGAACGGCTTCCCTGGATGGAAACGCCTGCTTTCCTGATGTAGTGCAGTTGAGGGGTGCAAATATGTCTTGACGCCACGCCTTGGAGAAATATAGAATTTCACACAACTGTTTCATCATAGACTCATTTAACTTTGTGGGCGAAGTTCCCATTGTGCGGGTCTTGACGAGGGAAGGGTCTCCGTGAACTCAGGAGAGTTGTTGATTTCCCTTGCTTTCAATTTTGGAGAAGTCTTTGCTGATCTTCACGTGTGACAAAATCGGATTGCTTATCCCCTTCTACTGGTCGCTCAAGAGCAACGCGAGCCTCTTCATCTATAAACGCGTGTCCTGTTGAAGTATCTTTTGTCTTTTCATCAAATCAACAGCGCTACAAGGAGGTCGGCTTCTTCCGGATCTTCCAGTATCTTGCCCTGATGGTGGAGTAGCGTCTCCGGTGACCGGTTGGAGCTGTCATGCTTGAAGAACCGTTGGGGTGGCGGAAGTGGCTCGGTTCCGTGATCGTAAGTGTATCGTGCGAGAGATGACACGTTTTTGATCACGGCGTCTTTGGAGCCATGGCTTTGTTTCGAAGGGCGAGGATGGTCTTTGAAGGGCGCAAGATGTTAGCGCTTGAAGGATGCGAATCGTTAGCACGAGTGTGGTATGCATGGCGGCATGCGCGTGCGGCATGTGTGTCACGGCAAGCGCGTCGGCAAGCGCTTCGAAAACGCCACGGCAGCGGCTGCATGCGCGTCGGCAATCGCGTCGGTAAGCGCATCCGGAAACACTTATTAGTAGGCGCTGGATCGTCTTGGAATGGGCGCTGATTTGGATTTCGGTATGGTGTGGACCATTGGCTTGGCACGGTGCTGGCTTGGCGTGGCTTGGACTTGTTCCTACGGGCCCAGTTGCCTCTTCCCATACGTAGCTCTGATGCGTGTCGTAGGTGCAATCAAATTAATTCAATATTTCCACTCAATTAAAAATAATATAATGGAAGTCAAGTTCGTTCCCACGAGGAGCAAGTGATCTTAGTTGTAAAAGTTGTCACGAAAGGGGGGTGTAAAAAGCAAAATAAAAATAAACAAAGCAATTAAAATCGAAAGTTGAAAGATGAAAGCAATAAGAGAGAGAAGATCAAGGAATCCTTCTTCGTTGCAAAACAATGATTAAAGTTATGTTTTTTTCTATTTGTTATTAGTCACAGATTATCACCAACCGTAGGATAGCAGGTCCGCTTAGCTAGCCCCAAAATCCTAATTTCACCGAGTAACAGTCCGCTTAGTTATCGATTCTATTCAAAAGAACCACCTTGAGGTCCGCTTACAAGATGTAATTCCCAGAATGCATTAAGATTTATGAATTTAGGTTTAGTACTAGTAGTTAAACTCGGTTCGCTTGGTTCACTTTCTAGCGTTGTTTCTACACACAATTGCTCCACGGAATCCCTCCGCAGGTCTCGTGTTTTCTACTTATGTAAAGTGTCGAGAACGATTACGTATTCCCTAACTTATACTAGATATAGATCAATTAACAAATTAATTTAGCGTGCACTCCAAACAATCTATCAATCAATCATGAATGTCTTTAAGATCACTCCTATTAGTAAAAACAATCGATAATCATGTGAAAAATCTCAAGATAGAATTGAAAACAAAAACTCAAATCATGTTAAGAACTAGGAATTCATCCTCAATCAATAAGAAAATTAGCTACTCATGTTTTTGAAATTCACACAAATAATAATTATTAAAAAAAGAATTTTCAAATTCACACAAGTAATTAAAAAGAAAAATCTTAGAAAAGCAAGCAAAAACACAAGTGTTGTGTGTGTAGAGAGGTGTGTAGAAGTTGTAGAAAACTTCTCTATTTATAGGCTTCAATATTCTCCAAATCTTCTAAGGAGTAGAATCCTTTTCCTTTTGCAATTCAATTTCCAATTCCAAGCTTTTCTCAACTCTTCCACCTTCTCTTTCCAAATTTGAGTCCAACTCTCCATCCAATTCCTAGCCCAAGTCTTCACACCCATAAGAGAAGTCCATAGAAAATTCTCGAATTTTGGTCGCGGAAAATCGGGATTGTGGCCGGAATTTGGCCTAATAAGTCGTCGCCACCACCTTTTGAAAAGTTCTGTCGTCGGGAGAATATTCGACGGAATATTCCGTCGGTCTACCGTTAGGACTAACGGTCAAACTGGTCAACCGTCAGTCAACGTTAGTCAACGGGTCAAGGAGAAGGAGTGAGTCGGACTCGAGTTAGCTTCGACTCAAATTAATCTGGGCTCACTCGGTGAGTCGATCTTGAGTCACCTTACTCGACCGACTTGATCAATTCGACTCACCTAATCGGGCCATCGAACTCGGTTGGGATCGGTCATCGGGATCGTCCGGATCGGTCCGAGTCGCTCGCCGAGGGACGATTTGGCCGAGTTTCGGCTGTTTATCAGGATTTCCCGGCCAATTTCAGGCCTCTCTTCTGCCCTGTAACAAACCTAACACATACATCTATTCAATTCTTCATTCACACTTTCTGTAGTTCTATGATTGCATCATCTCAGAGCTTACTCCATTTTCTTCAACTCAAGACTATCGAAACAACATTACCGATTCGATCATTCTCTCGATAATTCATTCCCGATTCTTTCACTCTTCACCGACCACTAATACCGATTGCTCCATATCCCATCACGCCCTTCTTCACCTCCATTTCCCCAATCGGTTGCAAAACAAAACATCGATTTACTTCTCTGTCGATTTCTTCACTGGGTTTCGATCTCTACAATCCATCACAACAACAACCATCAATATCACCTCCATATCGAACCCATAACAGACCATTAGTTTCTCACGATTCGATCCCCATCTCCCCAATCTTCATTTCAACTCAAACCTTCGATTCCATTCTCTTAGCACCACAAAGAAGAACTCGGTAGCAACCGTTGCATCTTCCTCTTCCTTCTCGATGAATCGAACCCAACATCCACCATCTCTGCCAGAGCGTCATCATCATCTACCTCACTTGTTCGCTTCTTTTCTCTTCTCTTTTTTTTTTTTTCTTTTTCTTTTCTTTCAGGGACGAAATGATTTGGGAGAATAACTTCTCTCGAATTTAGGTTTAAGTTATAAATTGGATTTGGACTTAGGGTGTGGATCCTGGTCGGGTTTGGATTTAGGGTGTGGGTGGATTCGGACACCCACCATAAGTACACCCAAAATGTGCTATTCTCACTCCCTTCTTTTGGATAAGGGACACCTCTTTGACCTCCCTTAACCTTGGCTGGGCTCCACATAGTATTCCTCCTTGGTGAAATGACAATTTTACCCTTTTGGCTCAAATTGGGTGATTTCTTCTTCTTTTCCTCCGTACGACTCCAAAGTAGCTATAAAACTCAAAACAAGCGTAAAATACATAATTTACAAGAAAAATAACAAAGAAAGCATAAACTACTAGATAGTAAATACGGTGTATTCTACACCTATCAAATTCCCCCACACTTAGACTTTGCTAGTCCTCGAGCAAATCAAACTAAAAACTCACAACTTCAAAGCGTTCAAGCGTCACAAGCATCCAAAGAGTTATGAGGACATAGAGTTTACATGCATGCTAGTAATAAGAAGTTAGAAATACTAAAGAACATATTCTCGTTCTTAAATGTTGAGTGAGAAATAACCATCCCATAATGAGAGAATGCGTGTTTGAGAAACGATCAATAAGCATTTCGCCTCGACTTCTGCCTCACCAAATAGGATTTTATGATAATTGCACTCAAAAAGACGGCTTTTTTATGGTTCTCACATGTGTGCAGGTAGGAATGAAGATAGAAATCCTGCAACACGTTGAATGATGGGAAGGATAACTTCCGAAATATTTTGAAAAACCCACATCTTTTAATATTTTGAAAAACCATTTTTCTGATGATCTCTACGAAAGGAAATCAACCATTATTATCGAGGATGAGATTACTTACTTACCTTCACATCCGATCGCCAATTATGATAACACCACTCTCACGGCATCCAATAGAAACGTCTTCCGCTCCTCGTCTTGATCTTCATGGTCTTCGTCTTCGGTTTCAACTATTGATGATAAACCCTTGAATTTCATAAATCCTTAACAATTTTTAACTCTTTTACCTTAAAAATCCTTGTCGCTTGAAACTACCTTATAGATTTTCCTTTCCCACGGCTTATTAACAAAACAAATATTTCTCTTGTTTTTCTCTTTTTTTTTTTTTTTTTTTCCAATTTTTTTTTTTTTTTTTTTTTCACACATTAACAAGAGAAATAGAATACAAATAAACCATGGCCGTGGAAGAAGTATTTTACCGCTTGATTCTTCACAACTTGTATTGTCTTTGAAATCATAAACTTTCAAAAATTCTCACCTTTTAATTTTCTTCGCTTTCATGAATAAGTCTTCATACTTGGATATAAAATTACCTCATTGTAGTGTAAGTCTTCAACATATATGTAAAAATCCGCTCTTTGTATGTTGCTTTACTTGTATTTGAAATTTGCTCTTTTTTTTCATTCCGTTGCTTGTAAACCTTCAACTTTTCCAACTTTCCTTGTAGATTTTGATGTCGCTCCTTGTTGATGACGAATGTGTTTCTATGGATCCGTTGTTGTCGAGAGAGAGAATGGTGCTAACTGCAAATCGAACTACAAGAAGGAAGCTTTCATCCATGGACGTCACCCTCATGATTGACAAAATTAGCACTCAAGAGATCAAAGAGTAGTGCTTCTATTGGTGGGAGGTTGGGTAGCTCACCATTCTACCCGGAATTAACTTACGGTGACACACACTCAAAAGAAGCTCTTTAGTAAATGGAAAATTTCTGGTCGGTGCCTCACATGATATGAATACGGGTAGTCTCCACTAATGATTGATCAGCAACTCTAATAATGCACTTCTCCCTGCACCAAATTCGCATCACCGGCATGATTAAATCCATTATTTAACACTCAAACAAACAAGAAATCCGAATGTAGTTCTCTAACATTTCCAAGTTCAATTATGTCGGTCAAAATCTCTATGTAAACATACCTAGAAGTATGCTAGTGACTCTAAAATCTTTAAAAGTTGGAATTTTTATGTAAAACTCTTTTTTTTTTTTCAAAATTTTTTAATTTTTTTGTAATTTTTGTTTTAAAAACATGCTTAACCACTCCCCCACACTTAAACCTTACATTGTCCTCAATGTAATTGAATCCTCCTAGTAAAGTCAAGGTGGGAAATTTTAACATGATAAAAAATAAGAAAAAGAAATAACAAAAAGCAAAAGGATAAGAAATACAAAACCGATGGGTTGCCTCCCATTAAGCGCTTGTTTTAAAGTCGACGGCCCGACTTAGCTCTTGCGGCACATTACTCCTCCAGAGGGAGTGCATCTCGAAGTCCAATCACGTCCACATGCTCCGTTGGAAAGTTTTCATAATATGGCTTTAACCTATGGCCGTTGACTTTCAATTGTTGTCCTGTTTTTCGCTAACAATATCAATCGCACCATGAGCATAAACATTAGTAACAACAAATGGTCCCACCCAACGGGACTTAAGCTTTCCCGAAATAAACGTAAACGAGTATTAAATAAAAGAACTTTTTGCCCCACAACAAAACTTTTCCGCGAAATCATCTTGTCATGAAAAAGCTTAGTCTTTTCCTTGTAAATCCGGGCACTCTCGTAAGCATCATTACGTATCTCCTCTAGCTCATGTAGTTGTAACTTCCTTTGTTTCCCGCTTCATCATACTCTATGTTGAATTTCTTTATCGCCCAATAAGCCTTGTGTTCAAGTTCAACCGGAAGATGACAAGCCTTACCATAAACCAACCTATATGGAGACATACCAATCGGGTGTCTTATACGCCGTTCTATACGCCCAAAGTGCATCATTGAGCTTAAAGCTCCAATCTTTCCTCGTGGTATTCACCGTTTTCTCAAGAATGGACTTTATCTCACGATTCGAAATTTCCGCTTGTCCACTAGTTTGTGGATGATAAGGCGTACCAATTTTGTGTGTTATGTTGTACTTCTTGAGGAGAGCGTGGAAAGCCTTCTTGAAATGTGAGCCTCCATCGCTTATCACCACTCTTGGTGTTCCATGCCTATTGAAAATGTTTTCCCTTACAAAATCACAAACAACTTGAGAGTTATTAGTCTTGGTGGCTCTAGCTTCCACCCATTTCGAAACATAATCAACGGCAAGAAGTATATAAAAATTCCCATTCGAATTGACAAAAGGACCCATAAAATCAATACCCAACACATCAAAAATCTCAACGGTGAGAATTGGTGTGAGTGGCATTTGATTTCGAGCACCTAGATTACCCGTTCGTTGACATCTATCACACGATTTACAAAAAACATATGAATCTTCAAACAAGGTGGGCCAATAAAATCCACTCTCGAGAACTTTGAGAGCGGTACGTTTCGAACCAAAGTGGCCACCACATGCAAAATTGTGGCAAAAGGAGAGAATGGATTGAAATTCGGAATTAGGCACGCACCTTCGCATTATTTGATCAACGCCATATTTCCATAAGTATGGTTCATCCCACACATATTGCTTAGCTACCTTCTTAAGTTTCATCTTTTGGAAATTGGACATTGTACTAGGTACTTTCCTTGTCACCAAGTAATTCACTATATCCGCATACCAAGGAGTTGATTCTTCCATGGAGAAAAGTTGTTCGTCCTAAAGCGGTCATGTAATGGAAGTTCCTCTTGAGACATCACAAGTCTACTAAGATGATCCGCAACGGTATTCTCCACACCCCTCTTATCACGAATTTCTATGTCGAACTCTTGTAACAATAGGATCCACCGGATTAATCTTGGCTTAGCTTCTTTCTTCTTTATCAAGTGTCTTAGTGCGGCATGATCGGAATACACAATAACCTTTGTACCCACCAAGTATGATCGAAATTTTTCCAACGCAAAAACTATAGCCAATAACTCCTTTTCCGTGGTAGAATAATTGATTTGTGCATCATTAAGGGTCCTAGATGCATAATAGATAACATGGGACAACTTGTCCACCCTTTGACCCAAAACAGCTCCAACCGCATAATCACTAGCATCACACATTAATTCAAATGGAAGATTCCAATCCGGTGATTTGATAATTGGCGCACTTGTCAACATATCCTTTAATTTATCAAAAGCATCTTTGCATTCCTTGTTGAAGTCGAAAGGTACCTCCTTTTGTAATAACTTGCACATCGGCATGGAGATTTTGGAGAAATCCTTGATAAAGCGCCTATAGAAACCTGCATGGCCAAGAAAAGAACGGATCTCCCTCACCGAAGTGGGATATTGTAAGTTTCTTATTAAATCTATCTTTGACTTGTCCACTTCGAGCCCTTGAGAGGACACAATGTGACCAAGTACTATGCCGTGGTTTACCATAAAGTGACATTTCTCCCAATTAAGGACAAGGTTTGTGTCTATGCATCGTTTAAGAATTAGTTCAAGGTTATTTAAACAACCATCAAAAGAATTGCCATAAACACTAAAGTCATCCATAAATACCTCGATGATGCGCTCCACATAATCCGAGAATATACTCACCATGCATCTTTGAAAAGTAGCCGGCGCATTGCAAAGGCCGAACGGCATCCGTCTATATGCAAACGTTCCAAACGGACAAGTGAAAGTGGTCTTCTCTTGGTCCTCCGGTGCAATAACAATTTGATTGTATCCCGAATAACCATCCAAAAAGCAATAATAAGAATGCCCCGCTAACCGCTCCAACATTTGATCAATGAAAGGTAAAGGAAAGTGATCCTTGCGGGTTGCGGTATTAAGCTTTCTATAGTCAATGCACACTCTCCAACCGGTTTGAACTCTTGTAGGAACAAGTTCATCGTCTTGATTTCGAACAACCGTGACTCCGGATTTCTTTGGTACCACTTGAACCGGACTTACCCACTTGCTATCGGAAATTGGGTAGATTACCCCCACACTTAGCAATTTGAGTATCTCTTTTTTCACAACCTCCATCATGGGAGGATTAAGCCGACGTTGAGCATCACGTACCGGCTTCACGTTCTCTTCCATTAGAATCCTATGCATGCACATGGATGGACTAATGCCTTTGATGTCCGCAATTGTCCACCCAATAGCCGTTTTGTGCTCTTTCAAGACTCTAAGCAAACGGTCTTCTTGTACCGGTGTGAGGTTCTTAGAAATAATCACCGGAAGCTCATCTCCATCTCCCAAGAAAGCATACTTCAAATGATCCGGAAGTGGCTTCAATTCTAGTTTGGGCGCCTTCACAATAGATGGTACAAGTATTTCATCATTCACGGGTAAAGAAATATATGAAACATCACCCTTTTTAGCTTCTTGCAATGTCGCCAAAGCACCACATATCTCCACCAATTCCTTGGAGATTTCAACATCCAAGTTAGACAAGCCATGGACGTCCAATTCAATGCTCTTTTGCAACACCACATCAAGTTCATCCTCTTGGTTCAATTCCACCATTTGTTGCGCTAATGAATCAACCACATCAATGGAGTAAACGGAATGTACATCACTTGGGTAGCGCATGGCTTCAAATATGTTAAAGTGTATTATCTCCTTGTCGAATTCCATAGTGAGCGTACCCTTATCAACATCAATCTTCGTCTTTGCGGTTTTCATGAATGGCCTCCCAAGAAGTAAAGAAGTAGATGCTCGGTTCTCATTGTTGTCCATATCCACCACGAAGAAGTCCACCGGAAAAATAAGCTCATTTACTTGCACTAGCACGTCTTCTACAAGCCCCTTAGGATATATGTTAGACTTGTTTGCCAATTGGATAATAACTCTTGTCTCTTTCAAAGGTCCAAGATTCAAAGAGTCATATATTTCGGCCGACATCACACTAATGGAAGCTCCCAAATCAAGTAAAGCATGTTCAAACCTTTGTTTACCAATAGTAATTGGCACCGTGAAACCACCGGGATCCGTGCACTTTGTAGGCATCTTCTTCAATAGCATAGCCGACGCACTCTCGCCAACTTTAGTAATTTCATTATCAAGCAACCTATCCTTCTTGATGCATAATTCCTTCATGAACTTGGCATACCTTGGAATTGTCTTAATGGCCTCAATGAATGGGATGTTGATTTCAATCTTCTTGAAGATATCCATAAGTGACTTGTCTTGAGCTTCTTTCTTGGATTTAGCAAAACGACTAGGAAAAGGAGGTGGAGTAGTGAAAGTAGGAACCGGTTCCTTGGATTGGTCTTTTGGTGTGGAATTCTCCTTTGGTGCGGTTTCCTCCTTGTCATTGACTACCTCTTCACTATCTTCCTCATGATGACTTGGACCCTCCACTTGTCTTCCACTTCTTAAAGTAACCGCATTAACATTCTCTCTTGGATTCACAAACGGTTGTGAAGGAAGTTTTGTGGATGCTTGAGATTTCAATAAATTCACATCGGTCGCCAATTGTCCCATTTGAGTTTGTAAGTCCTTGATGGCCGAATCGGTCTTTTGTTGGCTTTGTTGGCTTTGTTGGAACATAGAAGTAAGACCTTGCAAACCTTGCATTAATGCATTGAGCTTGTCATCATTCAAAGAATCACGCTCCTTGACTTGTTGTGGTTGAAATTGTTGTTGAGGTTGGAAACGTGATTGTTGAAAACCACCTTGTTGCTCATATGGATTAGAAACCGCCGCTTGCTTGTTTGCATAACTAAAATTAGGATGATCCCTCCACCCGGGATTATAGGTATTGGAGTATGGATCGTACCTTGGCCTTTGATTTGGATGTAAAGCATTCACTTGTTCGGTCTCACCATCCGGAATAATTACCGCGGCCATCCTTTGAATCATTGTCTCCATGTTACTCATCCTTTGATCAAGATGTGATGAAGAATCACTAACTTCATGCACTCGCCTAACCATTGGTTCATCCCTTGTGTATAATTGTTGCGAGTTTGCCGCCATACTTTCAATCAACTCTCTAGCTTCGGTCAAAGTCTTGTTCATTAGTGCACCACCACCCGCGGCGTCAAGAAGAGACCTATCACTTGAGTGGAGAGCTTCATAGAAGTATTGGAGTATCATAACATCACTAAATTGATGGTGTGGACAGCTTGCCACCAACCTCTTGTATCGCTCCCAACATTCATACAATGATTCTCCCACTTGTTGTTTCAATCCACAAATCTCCTTGCGAATTTGAGTAGCTTTGGATGCGGGAAAATATCTCTCGAGGAAAAGTTTCTTCATCCCATTCCATGTTGTGATACTTCCGGAAGGCAAATAATATAACCATTCCTTAGCATTACCCGCCAAAGAAAACGGGAAAGCTTTCAACAATGCTCCATCCGCATTAGTCTCCGGTGGAAGCATGGCCATAACTATGGCATAGAAGTCCATAAGATGTTTGTTTGGGTCCTCATTCACCATGCCATGGAACTTTGGTAACTCTCTAATCAACCCCGGCTTGATCTCGAAGGTTGAGTTAGTTTGGATACACCATTGTTGTGTATCAAGCTTGTGAGAAGCTAGGTCCTTTAGTGTACGATCAGCCATTGTTTCTTCCTCTTTGTCCGAATCACTTGATGAAGAAGGAGAAAGTGGAGTGTTAATCGCACGAATGAAATCCTTTAGATGAGTGCCGGATCGAAGACGTATTGGACTCGGTCTACCCCCTTTAAGCATTCACCAAAGGTATAACACCTGAAACAAGATTCTCACAAACTAAGTTAGATACGGTAAAGAATCTAACAAAGCAAGAATAAAGCAAAAAGAAAAATAAAACAACTAAAAATCGCCCGTTGCTCCCCGACAACGGCGCCAAAATTTGATGCGTGTCGTAGGTGCAATCAAATTAATTCAATATTTCCACTCAATTAAAAATAATATAATGGAAGTCAAGTTCGTTCCCACGAGGAGCAAGTGATCTTAGTTGTAAAAGTTGTCACGAAAGGGGGGTGTAAAAAGCAAAATAAAAATAAACAAAGCAATTAAAATCGAAAGTTGAAAGATGAAAGCAATAAGAGAGAGAAGATCAAGGAATCCTTCTTCGTTGCAAAACAATGATTAAAGTTATGTTCTTTTCTATTTGTTATTAGTCACAGATTATCACCAACCGTAGGATAGCAGGTCCGCTTAGCTAGCCCCAAAATCCCTAATTTCACTGAGTAACAGGTCCGCTTAGTTATCAGATTCTATTCAAAAGAACCACCTTGAGGTCCGCTTACAAGATGTAATTCCCAGAATGCATTAAAATTTATGAATTTAGGTTTAGTACTAGTAGTTAAACTCGGTTCGCTTGGTTCACTTTCTAGCGTTGTTTCTACACACAATTGCTCCACGGAATCCCTCCGCAAGGTCTCGTGTTTTCTACTTATGTAAAGTGTCGAGAACGATTACGTATTCCCTAACTTATACTAGATATAGATCAATTAACAAATTAATTTAGCGTGCACTCCAAACAATCTATCAATCAATCATGAATGTCTTTAAGATCACTCCTATTAGTAAAAACAATCGATAATCATGTGAAAAATCTCAAGATAGAATTGAAAACAAAAACTCAAATCATGTTAAGAACTAGGAATTCATCCTCAATCAATAAGAAATTTAGCTACTCATGTTTTTGAAATTCACACAAATAATAATTATTAAAAGAAGAATTTTCAAATTCACACAAGTAATTAAAAAGAAAAATCTTAGAAAAGCAAGCAAAAACACAAGTGTTGTGTGTGTAGAGAGGTGTGTAGAAGTTGTAGAAAACTTCTCTATTTATAGGCTTCAATATTCTCCAAATCTTCTAAGGAGTAGAATCCTTTTCCTTTTGCAATTCAATTTCCAATTCCAAGCTTTTCTCAACTCTTCCACCTTCTCTTTCCAAATTTGAGTCCAACTCTCCATCCAATTCCTAGCCCAAGTCTTCACACCCATAAGAGAAGTCCATAGAAAATTCTGGAATTTTGGTCGCCGGAAAACTGGGATTGTGGCCGGAATTTGGCCGGAATAAGTCGCCACGCCACCAAAAGTTCTCCTGTCGGGAGAATATTCGACGGAATATTCCGTCAGTCTGATCATCAGGACTAACGGTCAAAGTGGTCAACCGTCACCAACGTTAGTCAACGGGTCAAGGAGAAGGAGTGAGTCGACTCGAGTTAGCTTCGACTCGCCTAATCCGGGCTCACTCACTGAGTCGATCGAGTCACCGCTTACTCGGTGACTTGATCAATTCACTCACCGGAATCGATCACCGAACTCGGTTGGGATCGGTCATCGGGATCGTCCGGATCGGTCCGAGTCGACTCGCGGAGGGACGATTTGGCCGAGTTTCTACTTTTATCGTGATTTCCTACCAATTTCAGCCTCTCTTCCCGCCTGTAACAAACCTAACACATACATCTATTCAATTCTTCATTCACACTTTCTGTAGTTCTATGATTGCATCATCTCAGAGCTTACTCCATTTTCTTCAACTCAGCACTATCGAAACAACATTACCGATTCGATCATTCTCTGATAATTCATTCCCTGATTCTTTCACTCTTCACCAGAGACCACTAATACCGATTGCTCCATATCCCATCAGCGCCCTTCTTCACCTCCATTTCCCTGAATCGGTTGCAAACAGCATCGATTTACTTCTCTGTCTGATTTCTTCACTGGGTTTCGATCTCTACAATCCATCACAACAACAACCCATTGATCATCAATATCACCTCCATATCGAACCCATAACGCACCATTAGTTTCTCTCGATTCGATCCCCATCTCCCGAATCTTCATTTCAACTCAAACCTTCGATTCCATTCTCTTAGCACCACAGCAAGAACTCAGTAGCAACCGTTGCATCTTCCTCTTCCTTCTCGATGAATCGAACCCAACATCCACCATCTCTGCCAGAGCGTCATCATCATCTACCTCACCTGCTGCTTCTTTTCTCTTCTCTTTTTTTTTTTTTTTTTTTTTTTTTATTTTATTTAAGGGACGAAATGATTTGGGAGAATAACTTATCTCGAATTTAGGTTTAAGTTATAAATTGGATTTGGACTTAGGGTGTGGATCCTGGGTCGGGTTTGGATTTAGGGTGTGGGTGGATTCAGACACCCACCATAAGTACACCCAAAATGTGCTATTCTCACTCCCTTCTTTTGGATAAGGGACACCTCTTTGACCTCCCCTTAACCTTGGCTGGGCTCCACATAGTATTCCCTCCTTGGTGAAATGACAATTTTACCCTTTGGCTCAAATTGGGTGATTTCTTCTTCTTTTCCTCCGTGCGACTCCAAAGTAGCTATAAAACTCAAAACAAGCGTAAAATACATAATTTACAAGAAAAATAGCAAAGAAAGCATAAACTACTAGATAGTAAATACGGTGTATTCTACACCTATCAAGCTCAAACAGGAAATCCTTTCCTTATTCAAATTCAAAAAGTGTTATGCTTGTGAAACGGGTTGGCTCCCCTTTTTACCTCGTATCTTTGTTATCACGTCATGGTGTTAGCGGTAGCGCGGTAGTGACAAAGTGGGCAAGCATATCCCAGCTATGTAATCCAAATGTTTCTCTTTCAACTGTTTTATTGTTTTCTTGTCTTTGGTGTAAACCGTAGCCATAGGTATGCCTTTCATAAACTTGTGGAAATACTTCATCATAAATAATTCTTCAAATGTCACCGTAGTAACGTCTGCTAATAGTGACAGGTAATTGTTATTGTGCAAAGTAGGTATGTACGGGTAGGTGATTTTTTATTTTTTTTTGAAAGGCAAACAAAGCGCCTGGTTTATGGTTTTTGTCTTCTTGGATTTCTTGGGTTGATAGATAAATGTTAGCTTTTGAGGATATCGGATTATTTCTGGGATGAATGGTTTTGATAAAATGACTCGATTATGTTTTGGGAAAGGAATATTGCATTTATGAAAGTGTGTGCTAGCAATAGGCACAATACTCAAAAGAGTATGACTGGTTTTACTAAGAGCCTAAAAACAGATCGTATGTCTTGCGCAATCTAAATTTACTCACTTCATAGGTTTTTGTGAACACGCCCCTCTCCATGTAAAGGTGGCTTTCTTTGGTAGCATCGTCAAGAAGTCCCCAATCGTTGATAGCATCTTCGGCGAGTCCCCGCTTTCTCGTGTAGTTTTTGCAACCGAGTAACCGGGTCGTCTGGTAGTTGAGTCGGATCGAGTGGTAGCATCTTCATCTTCGAGTCCCCAGTTTTCTTGTGTAGTTTTTATAACTAAGTAACCGGGTTGTCCGGTAGTTGCGTCGGATTGAGTCGCCTTCCCTACCATCTTGACATCTGGGTCAAGAACGAGATCGACAGGCCTCGACATTGTAGCCGATAGATCAATCCTCCCGCCGTGGTCGCCAATTGTTTATGGGTAAAAATCGTTTCGTCGATTTCAAGAAATTCGGTAGGTGAGTGAGAAACTGATTCAAACCCTAAACAAATGTGCTGCACGTGAGCACTTTATAGATTCGAGAGATCAATCTTTACAAGTCCGGCCTAAACCAAGAAATGGTCGTTCCAGACTTGCTTCGGTCACAAAGTGGAGGAGAAGGGTTGATTTGGGGAGGGAAGCAAAGAAAGGTGTTGAGGAGAGTAGTATCTCGACTTGTATCGAAAGTAGAAGCTTGGGAAGCTTGCAAGAGGTGGAAGCTTTTGAGAGAGCTTGCAAAGTTGCCTTTTCGAGAGTGTAGTATTTTTCTCCCGACCGAGACTTGTTCTCTCGGTGGAAATAGGTAAGACCTATTTATACAAGTCGAGATTGAAACGTACTCGGCCTCATGAAGGAAGAGAGTAAAGGGTGAAATAATGGGAGGAGGTGGTAACCGCATGGTTTAATGGGTGAAAACGTTTTTCACCTTTATTTCCTCTTTTATTTGACCGCTTTATTCCTTTTCACGCTTTCTTAATGTGAGCGTAGTGTAAACCCTAAAGAAGCATCCCCCAGTTTGTGTTGATGTCTCGAGTGTTGGTTGCATCTTGAGTGCAAGTGGCGCTGCTAGTGGCGCGTGTGGCATGTGCCAATGGCATGTGCGGAACGCCTTGGTGGTAGTTTGCAAGTTGGGCTACCAGCGTGTGTGTTTGGCATGTGCCGATGGCATGTGCGGAATGCCTTGGTGGTAGGTTGCACGGTTTGCAAGTTAGGCTACCAGCGTGTGTGTTTGGCATGTGCCAATGGCATGTGCGGAATGCCTTGGTGGCAGGTTGCACGGTCTGCAAGTTAGGCTACCAGCGTGTGTGTTTGGCATGTGCCAATGGCATGTGCGGAATGCCTTGGTGGTAGGTTGCACAACAAGTTAGGCTACCAAGCGTGTGTGTTTGGCATGTGCCAATGGCATGCGTGGCCATTAGGCCGTGACCTTGATAGGGAAACTAGCTAGCGAGCATGTTGGCATGTGCCATTGGCATGCGTGGCTGTTAGGGCCGTGACCTTGATAGGGAAACTAGCTAGCGAGCATGTTGGCATGTGCCAATGGCATGCGTGGCCGTTAGGGCCGTGATTTTGCTAGGGAAACTAGCTAGCGAGCATGTTGGCATGTGCCAATGGCATGCATGGCTTTTAGGGCCGTGACCTTGATAGGGAAACTAGCTAGCGAGCATGTTGGCATGTGCCAATGGCATGCGTGGCCGTAGGGCCTGACCTTGATAGGGAAACTAGCTAGCGAGCATGTTGGCATGTCCGATGGCATGCGTGGCCAGTTAGGGTCGTGATTTTGCTAGGAAACTAGCTAGCGAGCATGTTGGCATGTGCCAATGGCATGCGTGGCCGTTAGGGCCGTGACCTTGATAGGGAAACTAGCTAGCGAGCATGTTGGCATGTGCCAATGGCATGCGTGGCTGTTAGGGCCGTGGCTTTGGTAGAAAAAGGCTGCTAGCGAGCATATTGGCATGTGTCATTGGCACGTACGGCCATGTTGACCTAGTTGCACGTTTTGCAAGTCTAGGGCGCTATATTTGGCATGTGCCAATGGCATAGCGGCTTAGTTTGGCATGGTTGCCAATGAATGTGATACGGAGTTTGGTTTTAGCATTGTTGCCCATGGTGCGCAGTGATGCGCTTGGTTTGGCGCGTTGTTGCCATGGTGCGCCAAAACAAGGCTTGGTTTGGCATGGTTGCCACGGTGCGCATAGTGCGGCTTGGTTTGGCATGGTTGCCGTGGTGCGCAGAGTGCGGCTTGGTTTGGCATGGTTGCCATGGTGCGCAGAGTGCGTCTTGGTTTGGCGTGGTTGCCATGGTGCGCAGAGTGCGGCTTGGTTTGGCGTGGTTGCCATGGTGCGCGACAGCGGCTTGGTTTGGCATGGTTGCCATGGTGCGCAGAGTGCGGCTTGGTTTGGCATGGTTGCCATGGTGCGCAGTATGCGGCTTGGTTTGGCGTGGTTACCATGGTGCGCAGAGTGCGGCTTGGTTTGGCATGGTTGCCATGGTGCGCAGAGTGCGGCTTGGTTTGGCATGGTTACCATGGTGCGCAGAGTGCGGCTTGGTTTGGCATTGTTGTCATGGTGCGCAATATACGGCTTGGTTTGGCATTGTTGCCATGGTGCGCAGAGTGCGGCTTGGTTTGGCATGGTTGCCATGGTGCGCAGAGTGCGGCTTGGTTTGGCATGGTTACCATGGTGCGCAGAGTGCGGCTTGGTTTGGCATTGTTGCCATGGTGCGCAGTATGCGGCTTGGTTTGGCATGGTTACCATGGTGCGCAGAGTGGGGCTTGGTTTGGCATTGTTGCCATGGTGCGCAGTATGCGGCTTGGTTTGGCATTGTTGCCATGGTGCGCAGAGTGCGGCTTGGTTTGGCATGGTTGCCATGGTGCGCAGAGTGCGGCTTGGTTTGGCATGGTTACCATGGTGCGCAGAGTGCGACTTGGTTTGGCATTGTTGCCATGGTGCGCAGTATGCGGCTTGGTTTGGCATTGTTGCCATGGTGCGCAGTATGCGGCTTGGTTTTGGAATTAGGGTTCTGTGTTGAAAACCCTAATCTGGTATTTTGAAAAATACCCCTATTAATTATTTACACCTGAGTTAAATGCTCTTAGTTAATGTGTTGCGGGTAACACTAGGTCATGGGGTTTTACGATTTTACCCCTTGTTTAAAAACCACCATCAACAACAGCGTACACTACGCTCACATTAAGAAAGCGTGAAAAGGAATAAAGCGGTCAAATAAAAGAGGAAATAATGGTGAAAACGTTTTCACCCATTAAACCATGCTAAGTTACCACCTCCTCCCATTATTTCACCCTTTACTCTCTTCCTTCATGAGGCCAGGGTACGTTTCAATCTCGACTTGTATAAATAGGTCTTACCTATTTCCACTAGACAACAAGTCTCGGTCAGGAGAAATATACTACACTTACACTCTCAGAAAGGTAACTTTGCAAGCTCTCCCAAAAAGCTTTCATCTCTTGTAAGCTTCCTAAGCTTTCACATTCTGGATACAAGTCGAGATACTACTCTCCTCAACACCTTTCTTTGCTTCCCTCCCCAAATCAACCCTTCTCCTCCACTTTGTGACCGAAGCAAGTTTGGAACGGCCATTTCTTGGTTTAGGCCGGACTTGTACAGATTGATCTCTCGAATCTATAAAGTGCTCACGTGCAGCACATTTGTTTAGGGTTTGAACCAGTTTCTCACTCACCTACCGAATTTACCGAAATCGGCGAAACGATTTTTACCCATAAACAATTGGCGACCACAAATGGGAGGATTGATCTATCGGCTACAATATCAACTCCAACTCCCGATTTCGTTTTCGACGTCAAATCCCAACATGGTGGAACTCGAGATCCGAGCGGCTGCCGAGAACATCAACGCAGCGCATCCTCGATGTTGGCGTCTCCCCCTATAACATTGTTACTTCACCACCGACAACAAGAACATCGAATGCACTCCCTTAAGTGTAACACCGCCTATCACCAGGGCCAGAGCCGCCTCCTCTAGCGTCTTCCGCACAACCCTCTAATCACGGTAACGAGAATATCTCTTCAGGTGTCACTCCCCCAATCACTGTGGCTAGGGCCGCCGACCCCGAATGCTTCTTCCAAAGATGGCGCCTCGACAACTAAGGCTCCAATTATCCCGCCGACGGACGAGAGACCGGAGGGACCAGGAGGAAGTCGCCCTTACGTCACCATCGCCGATTTGATGGAACGACAGAGAGACGCTCGCAGCCCGACAGACATGGTTTCAACACAAAAGGAGGTGCTCACCTTTCTCAAAACCCTGACAGAGCGACTACCCCGTGAGTCGCATCCTCCAGAGATGCCTAGAAGCATCTCCAACAACCGTGACGCCGGCACCTCGGCAAGGCACGCCTCCACGGATGAAGAAACTCGCACTAGAGTCCCGTTGGAGAGAAATCAACCACCAAATTTCGTCACGAGAGAAGATTTGGAACAACTCCTACGTGACCGAATCAAGCATGATGAGTTCGATGTACATCATCACCAACCCCTTACCCGTCCGAAATACAGAGAATCCCTCTCCCAAGGGGGTACTCTTCCCTCAATTTACCCCCGTACGATGGTACCGGAATGCACGCGAACATGTTTCTCGTTTCCTGGAATCCTTGGATGAACACGAATATAATCACGTTCTTCGTTTAAGGGAATTTTCAAAATCACTTACCTAAGGGCGTATACATGGTACAACAAAGATCCCACCGAACAGCATTTCCAACTGGAGTAGCATGGTCACCGCGTTTTACAGGAAGTATTTCTTCATGTCTGAACAAGTTACCTTTTCATACCTCGGGAGAATGTACCAGTGGGATAACGAACATCCGAATGATTTCGTCAAAAGGTTCAGGGTTCAAGCACTCGACTGTCACGACCCAAACGTGACCGAGCAACAATTGGTAAACGCATGCATCAATGGTATGGTCCCGATCTACCGCGCCCGCTAGAAAACTTGCGTTTCCAAACATTCTCCGAACTCCATAAGGCCGCCAGACGATCCGCAACAACAAGACCAAGATTACCGGAAAGGACTAGGCCAACTCGAATCAAGACGCACGTGAAACTCGCGGGAGTAGGCGCCTCATCAAAGAAACAATTTAATGCCGGCTCATCCTCCGTGAACATAGTGAACGAAAGAGGAAAAAGGAAAGCCGCAACTACGAGCCACCAAAAAACGTGAAGCGCCTGCGCAACGGAGCCCTCGCAACGGAAGATCGCCACTAAAACTCCCGTGCACCATCGTGAGGCCGAAGGAAATATCCTTGATTTCCCATTCCCCATCGAGGAGGTGATTGAACTCCTAGAAGCATGGGTTCAAGATGATGTCATCAGACTGCCACCGCTTAGACGTCCACCAACTGAGGCTGAGATGGCAAACCCCAAATACCGCCATTACCACAGGTTCGTTCACCACCCGACTAGCGATTGCAACAGATTAAAGCATATTTTCAAGGAAAGGATAGAAGCGGAGAACTCCAACTAGGAGACGAAAGAGTGCATCGAGACCCACTCCCAATAAGAAACTGCGGTTCCTCCGGGACTCCGTGCACGAGACCTGTACAATCCATGATGCGACATATATGCGAAATTCTTTATCTCTCCAAGGTGCAGCGCCAAGATATTTTCGCAGCTCTCAATCGTGTTGTATCCGGCAAACGGCTTTTTCTCCCTTGGAATCCACGCCAAGGGCTCAAGCTTCCCAAACAAGCGAACCAAAGAGAACTGGGACTGCTGACCACGTCCCGTTTAAGAGGTACCGAATTTGACGACACGCTCATCGACACGACCTCCGACCACAACATCATCACTTTCAAGACACTAAAGGCAGCCGGATTTACAAAACAAGACGCTACCTATTTCCCGTCTGTGATTAAGAGCTTGAGAGGAGAGGCTTTGAACGCGCATGGCTACATCAACCTAGATATTGAGATGGGAGACGCTATAACGCACAGCAAGTTCCACATTGTCAAATAACTAGATCATGACATGATTTTGGGACGCTTATGGGCGCTCGACAACAAAGCAAAATCGGGCGTACACCCTCTCGCCGACATCCACGCCCGAAGGGATTCCCAACAAATCGTCCCACGGGTTATCACATCAACGAGCTATTAAAGGAACCCAAGCGTCCGAAGAGGACCCGTTGGTGCTAGCCCATGATTTTCAAATGCAAGTAAGTCTGACCGAGCAACCTTTTCTGCAACCGACCTTTTCTTCCCCCATTCTGTCATGGGGACCCGGCGTAACAACCGGCACGAACGTTGTCAAAAAATATGAATGGGGAGCTGGACCATTCGAACACTTTGCAAGAAGCTTGGAAGCTTCTAGCGAAACCAACGAAGCCAAGGCTCAAATGGTTACACGACGTCTGAACCCGTTTTCAATCGGAGATGTAGTGGTTAAGGAAAGCTCGTTTCAAGTTGGGAGGATGACAAGAAAGATGGATTTGCCCGAGGAAGGTGAAGGCGAGCCTGTACTGGTTGCGGATACCCTTTTGGGAGGATATTGCAAGCTCATCAATACCGACACACCCGATGATAGTTCACTCGCGATGGCTCAAGGACTCCAATCCCTAAAATGTTGTATTTCCCAATCACTCCCCTTTTCGCACTTCCTTTGAATCATTCCTCTTAATAGCTGTACTTCCCCAGGATGAATACACCGTTTGTATTTTTCCCTGGAGATCTACCCTTTTGTCAAAAATAAAAAATAAAAAAATAAAAAATAAAATAAATATATCTCTTCCCGAGCGAATCCTTCAGATATCAGAGAGATACATCAGAAGAACCCAGAAAACCATTGCAGAGCCATCATACCACAACCCCTTTCAAAAATATATATATATGAAGCAAAAGGTTTACTGATGAAGAAGAAGGGAAAGATGTGTTTACAAAAAAAAGAAGGGAAAAACATCAGGGAACTAAGCAGCTAATAGAAAAACAAAAGGAGGAACTAGCCCTCGAAGGATGGAGCGCAAGTCCCTTCGGGCAAAGCTATCTTCAAGCATTTCCCCCAGCAATCCTTCGGGCAACAAAGGTTCCATTCAGCGGTTTTAGCAAATGCAAACCTCAACATCCCATCCCGGCACCCAAAGCAGCGGCAGTTGTCCTCCCCGACAACTATTCCAAAGATATGCCACCATGACCCTCCCTTATCATCAATAACACCTTTGGCATCAACTTCAAAGGCTGTCTCGCTTCTATCATATACTCCTTCGAAAAATTTTCATCGACGTTTCGAAGGAAGTTTTTTGATTCATCCACATCAAAATCAAGAATCATGGCGTTCTCCTCCGCGTCCACTGAACCCAAGAGAGTCCGAACATGCACCTGTTCTTCATGAGGATAGAAGGAAGGGAGGTCCTTAATAATTTCGTTAGCTTCATGGAACAAAGATTCAACCCCAACCAATACCTCCTCAAGAGAAGAAGATCGATCTCCACCGATTCTCAAGTCCTTTTCCAAAAGGTTAAAGGCACGGCCGCCTCTCGGGAAGATCCCATCATACACCGCAAGAAATGGAAAGAAGATCAAATTTCATCCTGTCTACACGCATATAAAAAGAGGATGGCGAGAACAAAAAAAAAAAAAAAGAAGAAGAAAACGCACCGGCAAAGCAAAGGAAAAGGGGAATCAACAGGAAGAACCCTTCTCAAACAAGGGAGACGATACATTCGCGTTGGATATGAATGCGGAACCTTAAAAAAGGAAAGGGAGCAATGAAAGACATAATGCTTCCAGATTTTTTGGCATGAATGATGCCCTAATGGAAGCCGCACGTGAAGGAAAGCAAAATAAGGAAACTTTTTGGTCAAGAAACGTCTACTCCCTCTTTATTTACATAAATCACGCCTGCAAGCACGGCTTCCAAGTTGCACCGGCCCCACCAATTGCGCCAACCTGCAGGCACGCACGGCTTCTACACTTTGCGCCGGTCCCACCAGCTAGCACACTCAGCTTCCCAACTCATGCCAACACCCAACGTCGCCCAAGCCGCACCGCCCCACCAATTGCGCCAACTGCAGCACACGCACGGCTTCCCACTTTGCGCGGTCCCACACTAGCTAGCCCACTCGGTTTCCCAACTCACGCCAACTTCCCAACGTCGCCTAAGCTGCATCGGCCCACCAATTGTGCCAACCTCCCGACTTGTGCAAAACTACTGAGGCAAGGATTCCAAATCCTATTTATAAAAGGTCAGACAAGCCTCTTCAATTTTATTTACGGTTTGTTGTTAATAGTTTGTCACCATCTTATGCTTACCTCGTAACAAAGCCCATGTTCCGAGCTAAGCAGGGGACTTAATGTTGATGGTGTTTTTTAGACAAGGGGTAAAATCGTAAAACCCCATGACCTAGTGTTACCCGCAACACATTAACTAAGAGCATTTAACTCAGTGTAAATAATTAATAGGGGTATTTTTCAAAATACCGGATTAGGTTTTCAAATACGTAACCCTAATTCCAAAACCAAGCCGCACCAATCGCGCACCATGGCAACAATGCCAAACCAAGCCGCATCTTTTGCGCACCATGGCAACAATGTCAAACCAAGCCGCATCTTCATGCACCATGGCAACAATGCCAAATCAAGCCGCACCTACGCGCACCATGGAAACAATGCCAAATCAAGCCGCACCTGCGCACCATGGCAACAATGTCAAACCAAGCCGCATCACGCACCATGGCAACAATGCCAAACCAAGCCGCACACGCGCGCACCATGGCAACAATCCCAAACCAAGCCGCATACTGCGCACCATGGCAACAATGCCAAACCAAGCCGCATATTGCGCACCATGGCAACAATTCCAAACCAAGCCGCATACTGCGCACCATGGCAACAATGCCAAACCAAGCCGCATACTGCGCACCATGGCAACAACGCCAAACCAAGCCGCACCCCCGCACCATGGCAACAATGCCAAATCTCCAAGCCGCTATGCCTTTGGCCCACGCCAATTATAGCGCCCTAGGCTTGCAAGACTTGCAACTAGGTCAACATGGCCGCACGTGCCATTGGCACATGCCAACACGTGTCGCAAGCCATATTTCCAAAGCCGCTACGCCTTTGGCCCACGCCAAATATAGCGCCCTAGGCTTGCAAGACTTGCAACTAGGTCAACATGGTTGCACGTGCCATTGGCACATGCCAACACGTGTCGCAAGCCATATTTCTAAGCCGCTATGCCTTTGGCCCACGCCAAACATAGCGCCCTAGGCTTGCAAGACTTGCAACTAGGTCAACATGGCCGCATGTGCCATTGTCACATGCAAACACGTGCCGCAAGCCATATTTCTAAGCCGCTATGCCTTTGGCCCACGCCAAACATAGCGCCCTAGGTTTGCAAGACTTGCAACTAGGTCAACATGGCCGCACGTGCCATTGGCACATGCCAACACGTGCCGCAAGCCATATTTCCGAGCCGCTATGCCTTTGGCCCACGCCAAACATAGCGCCCTAGGCTTGCAAGACTTGCAACTAGGTCAACATGGCCGCACGTGCCATTGGCACATGCCAACACGTATCGCAAGCCATGTTTCTAAGCCGCTATGCCTTTGGCCCACGCCAAACATAGCGCCCTAGGTTTGCAAGACTTGCAACTAGGTCAACATGGCCGCACGTGCCATTGGCACATGCCAACACGTGCCGCAAGCCATATTTTCAAGCCGCTATGCCTTTGGCCCACGCCAAACATAGCGCCCTAGGTTTGCAAGACTTGCAACTAGGTCAACATTGCCGCACGTGCCATTGGCACATGCCAACACGTGCCGCAAACCATATTTCTAAGCTGCTATGCCTTTGGCCCATGCCAAACATATCGCCCTAGGTTTGCAAGACTTGCAACTAGGTCAACATGGCCGCACGTGCCATTGGCACATGCCAACACGTGCCGCAAGCCATATTTCCGAGCCGCTATGCCTTTGGCCCACGCCAAACATAGCGCCCTAGGTTTGCAAGACTTGCAACTAGGTCAACATGGCCGCACGTGCCATTGGCACATGCCAACACGTCTTATGCAAGCCATATTTCTAAGCCGCCCATGCCTTTGGCCCACGCCAAACCTAGCGCCCTAGGTTTGCAAGACTTGCAACTAGGTCAACATGGCCGCACGTGCCATTGGCACATGCCAACACGTGTCACAAGCCATACTTCCAAGCCGCTATGCCTTTGGCCCACGCCAAACATAGCGCCCGAGGCTTGCAAGACTTGCAACTAGGTCAACATGGCCGCACATGCCATCGGCACATGCCAAACACACACGCTGGTAGCCTAACTTGCAAACCGTGCAACCTACCACCAAGGCATTCCGCACATGCCAAACACACAAGCAAAACCTAACTTGCAAACCGTGCAACCTATCACCAAGGCATTCCGCACATGCCATTGGCACATGCCAAACACACACGCTGGGTAGCCTATCTTGCAAACCGTGCAACCTACCACCAAGGCATTCAAAGCACATGCCATTGGCACATGCCAAACACACACGCTGGTAACCTAACTTGCAAACCGTGCAACCTACCACCAAGGAATTCCGCACATGCCACATGCCACACGCGCCACTAGCAGCGCCACTTGCACTCAAGATGCAACCAACACTCGAGACATCAACACAAACTGGAGGATGCTTCTTTAGGGTTTTGGTTTGGCGGTCACAGCATGCAGCTGTTTATGGGTGAAAATCGTTTCTGATGATTTCGGTAATTTTGGTGGGTGAGTTAGAAACTGATTCAAACCCTAAACAAATGTTCTGCACGTGAGCACTTTATAGGTTCGAGAGATCGATCTGTACAAGTCCGGCCTAAACCAAGAAATGGCCGTTCCAGACTTGTTTCGGTCACAAAGTGGAGGAGAAGGGTTGATTTGGGGAGGGAAGCAAAGAAAGGTGTTGAGGAGAGTAGTATCTCGACTTGTATCAGAAAGTGAAAGCTTAGGAAGCTTGCAAGAGATGGAAGCTTTTGAGAGAGCTTGCAAAGTTGCCTTTCTGAGAGTGTAAGTGTAGTATATTTCTCCTGACCGAGACTTGTTGTCCGGTGGAAATAGGTAAGACCTATTTATACAAGTCGAGATTGAAACGTACCCTGGCCTCATGAAGGAAGAGAGTAAAGGGTGAAATAATGGGAGGAGGTGGTAACCGCATGGTTTAATGGGCGAAAACGTTTTTCACCATTATTTACTCTTTTATTTGACCGCTTTATTCCTTTTCACGCTTTCTTAATGTGAGCGTAGTGTACGCCGCATCTTTGTGACCGCCAAACCAAAACCCTAAAGAAGCATCCCCCAGTTTGTGTCGATGTCTCGAGTGTTGGTTGCATCTTGAGTGCAAGTGGCGCTGCTAGTGGCGCGTGTGGCATGTACCAATGGCATGTGCGGAATGCCTTGGTGGTAAGTTGCACGGTTTGCAAGTTAGGTTACCAGCGTATGGGTTTGGCATATTCCAATGGCATGTGCGGAATGCCTTGGTGGTAGGTTGCACGGTTTGCAAGTTAGGCTACCAAATAGTGTGTTTGGCATGTGCCAATGGCATGTGCGGAATGCCTTGGTGGTAGGTTGCACGGTTTGCAAGCTAGGCTTCCAGCGTGTGTGTGTGGCATGTGCTAATGGCATGTGCGGAATGCCTTGGTGGTAGGTTGCATGGTTTGCAAGTTAGGCTACCAGCGTGTGTGTTTGGCATGTGCCAATGGCATGTGCGGAATACCTTGGTGGTAGGTTGCACGGTTTGCAAGTTAGGCTACCAGCGTGTGTGTTTGGCATGTGCCAATGGCATGTGAGGCCATGTTGACCTAGTTGCAAGTCTTGCAAGCCTAGGGCGCTATGTTGGGCGTGGGCCAAAGGCATAGCGGCTTGGAAATATGGCTTGCGGCATGTGTTGGCATGTGCCAATGGCACATGCAGCCATGTTGATCTAGTTGCAAGTCTTGCAAACCTAGGGCGCTATGTTTGGCGTGGGCCAAAGGCATAGCGGCTTGAAATATGGCTTGCGACACGTGTTGGCATGTGCCAATGGCACGTGCGGCCATGTTGACCTAGTTGCAAGTCTTGCAAACCTAGGGCGCTATGTTTGGCGTGGGCCCAAGGCATAGCGGTTTATAAATATGGCTTGCGGCACGTGTTGGCATGTGCCAATGGCACGTGCGGCCATGTTGACCTAGTTGCAAGTCTTGCAAGCCTAGGGCGCTATGTTGGGCGTGGGCAAAGGCATAGCGGCTTGGAAATATGGCTTACGACATGTGTTGGCATGTGCCAATGGCACATGCGGCCATGTTGATCTAGTTGCAAGTCTTGCAAACCCTAGGGCGCTATGTTTGGCGTGGGCCAAAGGCATAGCGGCTTGGAAATATGGCTTGCGGACACGTGTTGGCATGTGCCAATGGCACGTGCGGCCATGTTGACCTAGTTGCAAGTCTTGCAAACCTAGGGCGCTATGTTTGGCGTGGGCCAAAGGCATAGCGGCTTAGAAATATGGCTTGCGGCAGGTGTTGGCATGTGCCAATGGCACGTGCGGCCATGTTGACCTAGTTACAAGTCTTGCAAACCTAGGGCGCTATGTTTGGCGGGGCCCAAGGCATAGCGGCTTAGAAATATGGCTTATGCACGTGTTGGCATGTGCCAATGGCACGTGCGGCCATGTTGATCTAGTTGCAAGTCTTGCAAGCCTAGGGCGCTATGTTTCATGGGCCAAAGGCATAGCGGCTTGGAAATATGGCTTGCGGCATGTGTTGGCATGTGCCAATGGCACATGCGGCCATGTTGACCTAGTTGCAAGTCTTGCAAACCTAGGGCGCTATGTTTGGCGTGGGCCAAAGTCATAGCGGCTTAGAAATATGGCTTGCGACACATGTTGGCATGTGCCAATGGCACGTGCGGCCATGTTGACCTAGTTGCAAGTCTTGCAAACCTAGGGCGCTATGTTGGGCGTGGGCCAAAGTCATAGCGGCTTGGAAATATGGCTTATGGCACGTGTTGGCATGTGCCAATGGCACATGCGGCCATGTTGACCTAGTTGCAAGTCTTGCAAGCCTAGGGCGCTATGTTTGGCGTGGGTCAAAGGCATAGCGGCTTGGAATTTGGCGTTGTTGCCATGGTGCGCCAAGATGCGGCTTGTTTTGGCATGGTTGCCATGGTGCGCGATATATGCGCTTGTTTTGGCATGGTTGCCATGGTGCGCAGAGTGCGCTTGTTTTGGCATGGTTGCCATGGTTGCGGCAGAGTGCGATGCTTGGTTTGGCATGGTTTCCATGGTTTGGCATTGTTGCCATGATGCGGCTTGGTTTGGCATTGTTGCCATGGTGCGCGAAGATATGCGGCTTGGTTTGGCATGGTGCTGGCCATGGCGCCAGTGGTGCGGCTTGGTTTTGGGATTAGGGTTCCGTATTGAAAACCTAATCTGGTATTTTGAAAAAATACCCTATTAATTATTTACACTGAGTTAAATGCTCTTATTTAATGTGTTGCGGGTAACACTAGGTCATGGGGTTTTACGATTTTACCCCTTGTCTAAAAACCACCATCAACATTAAGTCCCCGCTAGCTCGGAACAGGGGGCTTTGTTGCGAGGTAAGCATAAGATGGTGACAAACTGTTAACAACAACCCGTAAAGAAAATTGAAGGAGGCTTGTCTGACCTTTTATAAATAGGATTTGGAATCCTTGCCTCTGGTAGCTTTGCACAAATCGGGAGGCTGGCATAATTGGTGGGCTCGGTGCAGCTTGGGCGACGTTGGGAAGTTGGCGTGAGTTGGGAAACTGAGTGTGCTAGCTGGTGGGACCGGCGCAAGTGTAGAAGCCGCTCGTGCTTGCGGGGAGTGACTTGGGCGGCATTGGGAGGTCGGCGCAATTGGTGGGGCCTGTCCAATCTTGGAAACCATGCTTGCAGGCGTGACTTGGGCGGCATTGAGAAGTCGCAATTGGTGGGGCCGGTCCAATCTTGGAAACCATGCTTGCAGGCGTGACTTGGGCGGCATTGGGAAGTCGCAATTGGTGGGGCCGGTCCAATCTTGGAAACCATGCTTGCGGGCATGACTTGGGCGGCATTGGGAGGTCGCACCCTTTGTGGGCCCGTTTCTTACACGCGTGATTTTGGTAAAAGGGAAATCCTTCCCTATTTCAAAGTCTTTCACGCATATATATATATATATATATATATATATATATATATAAAGCCCCTTTTTCCCATTCTGCGCTTTATTCTTTCTTCTTTTCATACTAGCGGCAAAGAGAGACCGGCTTCCAGGTATGTCTTCGAGTACTCTTCTTTCTCTTTTTTTTTTTTTTTTTACATAGGTATAAACCTTAAAAGTAGGCGCTTCCACAATCTTTGCACATGATTCCTTGGCGTGCCTCATCGAAGAAAATATCAAGCGTGCGTATTTCGAACCCGTAGAGAACCCCCCAAAGAAGAATATGAATCCCTTCAAGATGAATATTGTGTATATGATTTTGCTTCATATGACTTCACGAGCCCAAGAAAATATTGTATATTGTAGACACACTTGTACCCGCATAGAATGCCGCGTATATAGTTTCGAACCCAAGAAAAAATCACAGTATATAGTCTTGAACCCGAATAAAATACCGTGTATATAGTCTTGAACCCGAATAAAATACTGTGTATATAGTCTTGAAACCGAATTTGTTGGGTACGATTATGTGTCAGGGAGATAACTTCGTCTTTCTCCATTTGTTTTGTGCGGATATCTTATTACCAAATTGTTATGAAGGAATTTGATAAGATGTTACCCGAACCACATTTCACTTCGTCGAAGGATGCTCATAATTCCAAACCGAACACAAGATGATGAATTCTTCACTAGAGCCCTCGCCCTGCTCTAAGAATCACCCAGGTTTCGTGCCAATTTTGCTAACCGGTGGTGAGGATGGCAGGAAGACACGTTCGGTTCGCCCAGAGAGCACCATTCGGTTTGTCTTCATAAAGGGGTATATTCCTCTTCCAACATTGACTTTAGGATGTGTCAAAGTCCATTGCGTTCTTTTGACAGATGGGTTGAGTTCATGGTGAGCGAGGAGCGTATAAATACCATCTTGACTCAAGCGCAGTCATTGATGTTTGTCAAGACTTGATGAAATCTTCGATTAGGAAGGACATCCCGTGCTTAGTCGCTTTCATCTCCAGATGGTGTTCGGACACCCATACAATCATATGTAGATGGGGTGAGATAACTTTCTCCTTGGAGAGTGTGGCTCTCTTCTTTGAATCTTCCTCGTAATCGGGAATCTCGAATCCAATTATCCGAAAGTGAGGCGAAGACGCGGGATGACCTGGCCGCTAAGTTGGGGATTTCGCTCGGAAAGACTCCATTGCGAAGTCGAAGGACTCTGCCCGGAAAGAGGATGAAAGGTGCCCTTACGGTTGGTGGTATCTCAATGGTTTCCGGACGAGTTGGAGCCTGAACAGAAAAGCGGTGATCTTCATGTCGCAAAGCATTTTTGGCGCTCTCGGTTGTCTAGAGACATTTTTGATGACGGTTACGCAAGAAGGGAATAAGACCCGAGTTGTTGGCGATTCTTTGTGAAATTGGCAAAGGGTGAAGTTCTTCCCATTGGCAAGCCTGTTCCTTGGTTCCTGTACGTGCATCCGGATCACCTGGTTGCGAACATGCGAGTTTCGAATGGTTTCATGAAAGTGGATTCATATGTGCACGTTGCTTTTCTCGCAAGTCCGGCTATGGGAGCACTTTGAGAAGTATGCTCCGAAACCGTTGCCTTCGCTTCCCGTGAGTTGGGGTGGCTCCGAATTCTTCGATGGGTGAACAAAGCGTCCAAGAGTTGGCGTGAGCTTGGTTAGTTTTCTTGATAAGTTGCATGAAATCAATTTTCGTCCATGGGGGCCACCCATAATTCGGTGACTTAAATTGACACTTTTGCTTCGCTCTCCGCTCATGTCTTTGTCTTCTCGATGACGATTTGAGCGTTGGTGAAAACCTGTTCATTCAAAGTTGCTTGTCCGGTTATATGCCGTCTTTCTTCGTGGGGTCTTTCCGGATAGTCTTACAATATTGACCGTCTTTGTTTCGTCACATGAGTTTCGATCAAGGGGTGCCTCTCGTTTACCGGCCGGTGATCCCTAAGGATTCGTTGCGTGTCGCCCTTGACGCCATGTCCTTAAGCCGGGTATCCGTCTTTCCTTTTTCAAATGGGAAGAGTAACTTCGACGACCTTCGGCTATAATGAGTTTTGGTGCGACGAGTTTACTATGATCCGAGATTTTGTGAATAACATGGTGGAAAACGTTCGTTGCAAACCTTCTCCAGCAGTTTTCCGAAGGAGTATCCAATGTTGAGAGATCCCAAACGAAAGTTGCCTAGCAATTGGAAAGCCCCAAAGCCAAGGAACGGAGAACGAAGAATCGTCTTTGGCGGGTTCCGGATGGTTTCACAAGATCCTCCCACGGCTCTTGTGTCTTTCAGTTCTTCCAATAACCGGGTATGTGTCGCCTCTTCATGGGTTTGTCTCAAAACACACGTAAATTTCGGCTGAGAATATGTGTCTTGTTTCCTCTGTGGCTTCGGTAGTGTTAACGCTTTGCGCCCTTGCACGTTGCCGTGGAGACTAGCAGTTTCTTCAAGGAATTCCTGCGGACCGAGCCTACTCATAGCGGTGATGAGTCGAGAAAGAAGAAAGTTCAACAAGCGAGAGTGATTCCTTTGGCAAAGACTGGTTCTTCTTCTGGGAAGCGGTTCGGTGAGTTTCGCGCTTCTTTCTTTCTTCTTCTTCTTCCTGTTTCCTCTTTTGAAAAATGTCTAACTCGAGTTTGCAGGAGGAATCTGGTTCGGAGGATGATTCTGGGATGGGTCACACGAAAACTTGCCTTTGGTGACCACCGCCGGTGACTTGGAGACGGGAGTTAGCCAATTGCCGGGCACAAACGTGGTTCATACGGTGGATGATTCTCTCGATGGTTGTTGCCGTAGACATGGAAGAAAACCCTTTGCGAGTCGTGAGGCCACTTGCAGGGCGCCATTTTTGATCCCCCGTACTTGGTTCCTTATCCAGGTCATATCTTTGGTTAGGCGGTTTTAGCGTGCTGACTAAGCATGAGGCGTTGTACACCGAATCTGGAGAAGTACGGACATATGGCTACAACCAAGAAAGTCACTAGTCGATTCGCTACTGGTTAAGCGTGTGGAAGAGGATTTGTCTTCCATCGAGGATATGGGTGAGGTGACCGGTCACACCGTTTCAAGACGTTATTGCCGATCGGGAGCACCATCGCGACGTGTGCGTGGAAAAGGAGTTCAACACTTCGTGGTTTGTCGAAGGCCTTGCTGAGATCCAAAAGTTGAAAGATGCAAAGAATCGAAAGCCTTTCCGCCGAGGAGATCGCCCGACAGAGATGGAACTCGAAAAGCTTTCCAAGATGTTGACTATGAAGAGAGCGGCTCTTGAATACGCAAAGTGACTTTCTCAAGAAGAGCAGACTTCTGTTGGACGATTTTCCTTGAACGTTTCTCCGTTAAACTTTCATTTAGGTTCTTTTTTTTTTTTTTTTGAAAGACATATTGGATGTCCGGTTCAAAACTTAACCTTTGATAGATAGTGGTAGCTTTTTAGGGTGTTGGATTATTTAAGGGATGAATGGTTTTGATAATATAACTCGATTATGTTTTGGGAAAGGAATATTGCTTTTATGAAAGTGTGTGCTAGCAATAGGCACAAGACGCAATAGTATGGCGGTTTTATTAAAAACCTAAAAAAACAGATCGTATATCTTGCCCAATATAAATTTACTCACTTCCAAACACGCCTCTTTCCAAGTAAAAGGCGGCTTTGTTTGGTAGCAAAGGCGGCTTTGCTTGTAGCATCGCCGTTAGTCCCCAATTCTTTGGTAGCGTCTTCAAGCGAGTCCCCAGCTTTACGATTGTAGTTTTAACAACCGATAACCGGGTTGTCTCGGCGTTGAGTCCCCACCGAGTCGCAAGTCCCCAATCGCCGGTGGCATCTTCAACGAGTCCCCGCTTTCTCGTGTAGTTTTTTGCAATCGGTAACCGAGTCGCCCGGTAGTTGAGTCGGATCGAGTTGCCTTCCCCTACAATCTTGACATCCGGGTCGAAAAACGAGATCGACAAATCCGACATTATAGCCGATAGATCAATCCTCCCACCGTGGTCGCCAATTGTTTATGGGTGAAAATCGTTTTCACGATTTCGGTAATTTTGGTGGGTGAGTGAGAAACTGATTCAAACCCTAAACAAATGTGCCGCACGTGAGCACTTTATAGGTTCGAGAGATCGATCTGTACAAGTCCGGCCTAAACCAAGAAATGGCCGTTCCAGACTTGCTTTGGTCACAAAGTGGAGGAGAAGGGTTGATTTGGGGAGGGAAGCAAAGAAAGGTGTTGAGGAGAGTAGTATCTCGACTTGTATCAGAAAGTGAAAGCTTAGGAAGCTTGCAAGAGATGGAAGCTTTTGAGAGAGCTTGCAAAGTTGCCTTTCTTTGAGTGTAAGTGTAGTATATTTCTCCTGACCGAGACTTGTTGTCTGGTGGAAATAGGTAATACCTATTTATACAAGTCGAGATTGAAACGTACCCTGGCCTCATGAAGGAAGAGAGTAAAGGGTGAAATAATGGGAGGAGGTGGTAACCGCATGGTTTAATGGGCGAAAACATTTTTCACCATTATTTCCTCTTTTATTTTACCGGTTTATTCCTTTTCACGCTTTCTTAATGTGAGCGTAGTGTACGCCGCATGTCAGACCGCCAAACCAAAACCCTAAAGAAGCATCCCACAGTTTGTGTCGATGTCTCGAGTGTTGGTTGCATCTTGAGTGCAAGTGGCGCGTGTGGCATGTGCCAATGGCATGTGCGGAATGCCTTGGTGGTAAGTTTCACTGTTTGCAAGTTAGGTTACCAGCGTATGGGTTTGGCATATTCCAATGGCATGTGCGGAATGCCTTGGTGGTAGGTTGCACGGTTTGCAAGTTAGGCTACCAGCGTGTGTGTTTGGCATGTGCCAATGGCATGTGCGGAATGCCTTGGTGGTAGGTTGCACGGTTTGCAAGCTAGGCTTCCAGCGTGTATGTGTGGCATGTGCTAATGGCATGTGCGGAATGCCTTGGTGGTAGGTTGCATGGTTTGCAAGTTAGGCTACCAGCGTGTGTGTTTGGCATGTGCGGAATGCCTTGGTGGTAGGTTACACGGTTTGCAAGTTAGGCTACCAGCGTGTGTGTTTGGCATGTGCCAATGGCATGTGCGGCCATGTTGACCTAGTTACAAGTCTTGCAAGCCTAGGGCGCTATGTTTGGCGTGGACCAAAGGCATAGCGGCTTGTAAGTATGGCTTGCGACACGTGTTGGCATGTGCCAATGGCACGTGCGGCCATGTTGACCTAGTTGCAAGTCTTGCAAGCCTAGGGCGCTATGTTGGGCGTGGGCCAAAGGCATAGCGGCTTGGAAATATGGCTTGCGGCATGTGTTGGCATGTGCCAATGGCACATGCGGCCATGTTGATCTAGTTGCAAGTCTTGCAAATCTAGGGCGCGATGTTTGGCGTGGGCCAAAGGCATAGCGGCTTGGAAATATGGCTTGCGGCACGTGTTGGCATGTGCCAATGGCACGTGCGGCCATGTTGACCTAGTTGCAAGTCTTGCAAACCTAGGGCGCTATGTTTGGCGTGGGCCCAAGGCATAGCGGTTTAGAAATATGGCTTGCGGCACGTGTTGGCATGTGCCAATGGCACGTCAAGGCCCATGTTGACCTAGTTGCAAGTCTTGCAAACCTAGGGCGCTATGTTTGGCGTGGGGCCCAAGGCATAGCGGCTTAGAAATATGGCTTGCAGGCACGTGTTGGCATGTGCCAATGGCACGTGCGGCCATGTTGACCTAGTTGCAAGTCTTTCAAACCTAGGGCGCTATGTTGGGCGTGGGCCAAAGGCATAGCGGCTTGGAAATATGGCTTGCGGCATGTGTTGGCATGTGCCAATGGCACATGCGGCCATGTTGACCTAGTTGCAAGTCTTGCAAACCTAGGGCGCGATGTTTGGCGTGGGCCAAAGGCATAGCGGCTTGGAAATATGGCTTGCGGCACGTGTTGGCATGTGCCAATGGCACGTGCTGCCATGTTGACCTAGTTGCAAGTCTTGCAAACCTAGGGCGCTATGTTGGGAGTGGGCCAAAGTCATAGCGGCTTAGAAATATGGCTTGCGACACGTGTTGGCATGTGCCAATGGCATGTGCGGCCATGTTGACCTAGTTGCAAGTCTTGCAAACCTAGGGCGCTATGTTGGGCGTGGGCCAAAGTCATAGCGGCTTAGAAATATGGCTTGCGGCACGTGTTGGCATGTGCCAATGGCACATGCGGCCATGTTGACCTAGTTGCAAGTCTTGCAAGCCTAGGGCGCTATGTTTGGCGTGGGTCAAAGGCATAGCGGCTTGGAATTTGGCGTTGTTGCCATGGTGCGCAGTATGCGGCTTGTTTTGGCATGGTTGCCATGGTGCGCAGTATGCGGCTTGTTTTGGCATGGTTGCCATGGTGCGCAGAGTGCGGCTTGGTTTGGCATTGTTGCCATGGTGCGCAAAGATGCGGCTTGTTTTGGCATGGTTGCCATGGTGCGCAGAGTGCGGCTTGGTTTGGCATGGTTGCCATGGTGCGCAGTATGCGGCTTGGTTTGGCATTGTTGCCATGGTGCGCAGTATGCGGCTTGGTTTGGCATTGTTGCCATGGTGCGCAGGGTGCGGCTTAGTTTTGGGATTAGGGTTCTGTGTTGAAAACCCTAATCTGGTATTTTGAAAAAATACCCCTATTAATTATTTACACCTGAGTTAAATTCTCTTATTTAATGTGTTGCGGGTAACACTAGGTCATGGGGTTTTACGATTTTACCCTTGTCTAAAAACCACCATCAACATTAAGTCCCCTCGCTAGCTCTAACAGGGGCTTTGTTGCAGGTAAGCATAAGATGGTGACAAACTATTAACAACAACCCGTAAAGAAAATTGAAGGAGGCTTGTCGACCTTTTATAAATAGGATTTGGAATCCTTGCCTCCGTAGCTTTGCACAAATCGGGAGGTCAGCATAATTGGTGGGCTCGGTGCAGCTTGGGCGACGTTGGGGAAGTTGGCGTGAGTTGGGAAACCGAGTGTGCTAGTTGGGGACCAACTTGAAGTGTAGGCCGCTCGTGCTTGCAGGCGTGACTTGGGCGGCATTGGGAGGTCGGCGCAATTGGTGGGGCCGGTCCAATCTTGGAAACCATGCTTGCAGGCGTGACTTGGGCGGCATTGAGAAGTCGCAATTGGTGGGGCCGGTCCAATCTTGGAAACCATGCTTGCGGGCGTGACTTGGGCGGCATTGGGAGGTCGCATCCTTTGTGGGCCCGTTTCTTACACGCGTGATTTTGGTAAAAGGAAAATCCTTCCCTATTTCTAAGTCTTTCACGCCTATATATATATATATATATATATATATATATATATAAAGCCCCTTTTTCCCCATTCTGCGCTTTATTCTTTCTTCTTTTCATACTAGCGGCAAAGAGAGACCGGCTTCTGTGTATGTCTTGAGTACTCTTCTTTCTTTTTTTTTTTTTTTTACATAGGTATAAACCTTAAAAGTAGGCGCTTCCACAATCTTTGCACATGATTCCTTGGCGTGCCTCTCAAGGAAAATATCACGTGCGTATTTCGAACCCGTAGAGAACCCCGTATGAATCCAAGAGGAATACATGTATATGCTTCATATGACTTCGAGTCCGCAGGAAATATTGTATATTGTAGACACACTTGTACCCGCATAGAATGCCGCGTATATAGTTTCGAACCCGAAGAAAAATACTTTAGCAGTATATAGTCTTGAACCCGAATAAAATACGTGTATATAGTCTTGAACCCGAATAAAATACTGTGTATATAGTCTTGAAACCGAATTTGTTGGGTACGATTATGTGTCAGGGAGATAACTTCGTCTTTCTCCATTTGTTTTGTGCAGATATCTTATTACCAAATTGTTATGAAGGAATTTGATAAGATGTTACCTGAACCACATTTCACTTCGTCGAAGGATGCTCATAATTCCAAACCGAACACAGATGATGAATTCTTCACTAGAGCCCTCGCCCCTGCTCGGAAGAATCACCCAGGTTTCGTGCCAATTTTGCTAACCGGTGGTGAGGATGACAGGAAGACACGTTCGGTTCGCCCAAAGAGCACCATTCGGTTTTGTCTTCATAAAGGGGTATATTCCTCTTCCAACATTGACTTTAGGATGTGTCAAAGTCCATTGCGTTCTTTTGACAGATGGGTTGAGTTCATGGTGAGCGAGGAGCGTATACATACCATCTTGACTCAAGCGCAGGTCATTGATGCTGTCAAGACTTCAGTAAATCTTCAGATTAGGAAGGACATCCCAGGCTTAGTCGCTTTCATCTCCAGATGGTGTTCGGACACCCATACAATCATATGTAGATGGGGTGAGATAACTTTCTCCTTGGAGAGTGTGGCTCTCTTGCTGAATCTTCTGGTAACTGGGAATCTCAGAATCCAATTATCTCAAAGTGAGGCGAAGATGCGGGATGACCTCGCCGCTAAGTTGGGGATTTCGCTCGGAAAGACTCCATTGCGAAGTCGAAGGACTCTGCCTCGGAAGAGGATGAAAGGTGCCCTTACGGTTGGTGGTATCTCAATGGTTTCCTGACGAGTTGGAGCCCAATGGTAAAGCAATGATCTTCATGTCGCAAAGATTTTTGGCTCTCTGGTTGTCTAGAGACATTTTTGATGACGCCCGCAAGAAGGGAATAAGACCAGAGTTGTTGGCGATTCTTTGTGAAATTGGCAAAGGGTGAAGTTCTTCCCATTGGCAAGTTGTTCCTTGGTTCCCCAGACGTGCATCCGGATCACCCGGTTTGCGAACATGCGAGTTTCGAATGGTTTCATGAAAGTGGATTCATATGTGCACGTTGCTTTTCTCGCAAGTCCGGCTATGGGAGCACTTTGAGAAGTATGCTCCAAACCGTTGCCTTCGCTTCCGTGAGTTGGGGTGGCTCCCGAATTCTTCGATGGGTGAACAGCGTCCAAGAGTTGGCGTGAGCTTGGTTAGTTTTCTTGATAAGTTGCATGAAATCAATTTTCGTCCATGGGGGCCACCCATAATTCATAACTGACTCAAATTGGCACTTTTGCTTCGCTCCGCTCATGTCTTTGTCTTCTCGATGACGATTTTAGCGTTGGTGAAAACCTGTTCATTCAAAGCTGCTTGCCTTGGTATATGCCGTCTTTCTTCGTGGGGTCTTTCCGGATAATCACATAATATTGGCCGTCTTTGCTCGTCACATGGGTTTCGATCAAGGGGTGCCTCTCGTTTATCGGCCGGTGATCCCTAAGGATTCGTTGCGTGTCGCCCTTGACGCCAGGTGTCCTTAAGCCGGGTATCCGTCTTTCCTTTTTCAAATGGGAAGAGTAACTTCGGCGACCTTCGGCTATAATGAGTTTTGGTGCGATTTGAGTTTACTATGATCCGAGATTTTGTGAATAACGTGGTGGAAAACGTTCGTTGCAAACCTTCTCCAGCGCTCAAGGAGTATCCAATGTTGAGAGATCCCAAGCGAAAGTTGCCTAGCAATACGGAAAGCCCCCAGGCCAAGGAACGGAGAACGAAGAATCATGCTGGTGGGTTCCGGACGGTTTCACAAGATCCTCCCACGGCTCTTGTGTCTTTCAGTTCTTCCAATAACTGGGTATGTGTCGCCTCTTCATGGGTTTGTCTCAAAACACACGTAAATTTCGGGCCGAGAATATGTGTCTTGTTTCCTTCAGTGGCTTCGGTAGTGTTAACGCTTTCGCGCCCTTGCACGTTGCCGAGGAGACGGCGGCTTCTTCAAGGAATTCCGGCGACCGAGCCTACTCATAGCGGTGATGAGTCGGAAAGAAGAAAGTTCAACAAGCGAGAGTGATTCCTTTGGCAAGACTGGTTCTTCTTCTGGGAAGCGGTTCGGTGAGTTTCGCGCTTCTTTCTTTCTTCTTCTTCTTTTCTTCTTTTGAAAAATGTCTAACTCGAGTTTGCGGAGGAATCGGTTCGGAGGATGATTCTGGGATGGAGTCACACGAAAACTTGCCTTTGGTGACCACCGCCAGGTGACTTGGAGACGGAGTTAGCCAATTGCCGGCACAAACGTGGTTCGAGACGGTGGATGATTCTATGATGGTTGTTGCCGTAGACATGGAAGAAAACCCTTTGCATAGTCGTGAGGCCACTTGCAGGCGCCATTTTGATCCCCCGTACTTGGTTCCTTATCCAGGTCATGTCTTTGGTTAGCGGTTTTAGCGTCTTGGCTAAGCATGAGGCGTTGTACACCAGAATCTGGGAGAAGTACGGACATATGGCTACAACCAAGAAAGTCACTAGTCGATTCGCTGGTTAAGCGTGTGGAAGAGGATTTGTATTCCATCGAGGATATGGGTGAGGTGACCGGTCACACCGCTTCAAGACGTTATTGCCGATCGGGAGCACCATCGCGACGTGTGCGTGGAAAGGAGTTCAACACTTCGTGGTTTGTCGAAGGCCTTGCTGAGATCCAAAAGTTGAAAGATGCAAGAATCGAAAGCCTTTCCGCCGAGGAGATCGCCCGACAGGGAGATGGAACTCGAAAAGCTTTCCAAGATGTTGACTATGAAGAGAGCGGCTCTTGAATACGCAAAGCTGACTTTCTCCAAGAAGAGCAGACTTCTGTTGGACGATTTTTCTTGAATGTTTCTCTGTTAAACTTTCATTTAGGTTCTTTCTTTGTTTTTTTTTTTTTTTGAAAGACATATTGGATGTCCGGTTCAAAACTTAACCTTTGATAGATAGTCTGGTAGCTTTTTAGGGTGTTGGATTATTTAGGGATGAATGGTTTTGATAATATAACTCGATTATGTTTTGGGAAAGGAATATTGCTTTTATGAAAGTGTGTGCTAGCAATAGGCACAAGACGCAATAGTATGGCGGTTTTATTAAGAACCTAAAAAAAAAAACAGATCGGATATCTTGCCCAATCTAAATTTACTCACTTCCAAACACGCCTCTTTCTAAGTAAAAGGCGGCTTTGGCTGGTAAAAAGGCGGCTTTTTGGGTAGCATCGCCGCTTAGTGCCCAATTGCTTTGGTAGCGTCTTGGCCGAGTCCCAGTTTTTACGGTATAGTTTTAACAACTGATAACCGGGTTGTCTGGCATTGAGTCGGACCGAGTCGCAAGTCCCCAATCGCTGGTGGCATCTTCAACGAGTCCCCGCCTTTTCTCGTGTAGTTTTTTGCAACCGTAACCGAGTCGCCGGTAGTTGAGTCGGATCGAGTTGCCTTCCCCTACCATCTTGACATCCGGGTCGAAAAACGAGATCTACAGTCCGACATTATAGCCGATAGATCAATCCTCCCATTGTGGTCGCCAATTGTTTATGGGTGAAAATCGTTTCTGGGATTTCGGTAATTTTGGTGGGTGAGTGAGAAACTCGATTCAAACCCTAAACAAATGTGCTTGCGGCGTGAGCACTTTATAGGTTCGAGAGATCGATCTGTACAAGTCCGGCCTAAACCAAGAAATGGCCGTTCCAGACTTGCTTCGGTCACAAAGTGGAGGAGAAGGGTTGATTTGGGGAGGGAAGCAAAGAAAGGTGTTGAGGAGAGTAGTATCTCGACTTGTATCGAAAAGTGAAAGCTTAGGAAGCTTGCAAGAGATGGAAGCTTTTTAGAGAGCTTGCAAAGTTGCCTTTCTGAGAGTGTAAGTGTAGTATATTTCTCCTAACCGAGACCTGTTGTCTGGTGGAAATAGGTAAGACCTATTTATACAAGTCGAGATTGAAACGTACTGCCTCATGAAGGAAGAGAGTAAAGGGTGAAATAATGGGAGGAGGTGGTAACCGCATGGTTTAATGGGCGAAAACATTTTTCACCATTATTTCCTCTTTTATTTTACCGCTTTATTCCTTTTCACGCTTTCTTAATGTGAGCGTAGTGTACGCCGCATGTCAGACCGCAAACCAAAACCCTAAAGAAGCATCCCCGGTTGTGTCGATGTCTCGAGTGTTGGTTGCATCTTGAGTGCAAGTGGCGCTGCTAGTGGCGCGTGTGGCATGTGCCAATGGCATGTGCGGAATGCCTTGGTGGTAAGTTTCACTGTTTGCAAGTTAGGTTACCAGCGTATGGGTTTGGCATATGCCCGATGACATGTGCGGAATGCCTTGGTGGTAGGTTGCACGGTTTGCAAGTTAGGCTACCAGCGTGTGTGTTTGGCATGTGCCAATGGCATGTGCGGAATGCCTTGGTGGTAGGTTGCATGGTTTGCAAGCTAGGCTTCCAGCGTGTATGTGTGGCATGTGCTAATGGCATGTGCGGAATGCCTTGGTGGTAGGTTGCACGGTTTGCAAGTTAGGCTACCAGCGTGTGTGTTTGGCATGTGCCAATGGAATGTGCGGAATGCCTTGGTGGTAGGTTGCACGGTTTGCAAGTTAGGCTACCAGCGTGTGTGTTTGGCATGTGCCAATGGCATATGCGGCCATGATGACCTAGTTGCAAGTCTTGCAAGCCTAGGGCGCTATGTTTGGCGTGGGCCAAAGGCATAGCGGCTTGGAAGTATGGCTTGCGACACGTGTTGGCATGTGCCAATGGCACGTGCGGCCATGTTGACCTAGTTGCAAGTCTTGCAAGCCTAGGGCGCTATGTTGGGCGTGGGCCAAAGGCATAGCGGCTTGGAAATATGGCTTGCGGCATGTGTTGGCATGTGCCAATGGCACATGCGGCCATGTTGACCTAGTTGCAAGTCTTGTAAACCTAGGGTGCGATGTTTGGAGTGGGCCAAAGGCATAGCGGCTTGGAAATATGGCTTGCGGCACGTGTTGGCATGTGCCAATGGCACGTGCGGCCATGTTGACCTAGTTGCAAGTCTTGCAAACCTAGGGCGCTATGTTTGGCATGGGCCCAAGGCATAGCGGTTTAGAAATATGGCTTGCGGCACGTGTTGGCATGTGCCAATGGCACGTGCGGCCATGTTGACCTAGTTGCAAGTCTTGCAAACCTAGGGCGCTATGTTTGGCGTGGGCCCAGGCATAGCGGCTTAGAAATATGGCTTACGGCACGTGTTGGCATGTGCCAATGGCACGTGCGGCCATGTTGACCTAGTTGCAAGTCTTGCAAACCTATGGCGCTATGTTGGGCGTGGGCCAAAGGCATAGCGGCTTGGAAATTTGGCTTGCGTCATGTGTTGGCATGTGCCAATGGCACATGCGGCCATGTTGACCTAGTTGCAAGTCTTGCAAACCTAGGGCGCGATGTTTGGCGTGGGCCAAAGGCATAGCGGCTTGGAAATATGGCTTGCGGCACGTGTTGGCATGTGCCAATGGCACGTGCGGCCATGTTGACCTAGTTGCAAGTCTTACAAACCTAGGGCGCTATGTTGGGCGTGGGCAAAGTCATAGCGGCTTAGAAATATGGCTTGCGGCACGTGTTGGCATGTTCCAATGGCACGTGCGGCCATGTTGACCTAGTTGCAAGTCTTGCAAACCTAGGGCGCTATGTTGGGAGTGGGCCAAAGTCATAGCGGCTTAGAAATATGGCTTGCGGCACGTGTTGGCATGTGCCAATGGCACGTGCGGCCATGTTGACCTAGTTGCAAGTCTTGCAAGCCTAGGGCGCTATGTTTGGTGTGGGTCAAAGGCATAGCGGCTTGGAATTTGGCGTTGTTGCCATGGTGCGCATGTGCGGCTTGTTTTGGCATGGTTGCCATGGTGCGCGATGTGCGGCTTGTTTTGGCATGGTTGCCATGGTGCGCAGAAGTGCGGCTTGGTTTGGCATGGTTGCCATGGTGCGCAGATGTGCGGCTTGTTTTGGCATGGTTGCCATGGTGCGCAGAGTCGGCTTGGTTTTGGCATGGTTGCCATGGTGCTGTGAGCCGGCTTGGTTTGGCATTGCTGCCATGGTGCGCAGTATGCGGCTTGGTTTGGCATTGCTGCCACGGTGCGCAGGGTGCGGCTTAGTTTTGGAATTAGGGTTCTGTGTTGAAAACCCTAATCTGGTATTTTGAAAAATACCCCTATTAATTATTTACACTCGAGTTAAATGCTCTTATTTAATGTGTTATGGTAACACTAGGTCATGGGGTTTTACGATTTTACCCCTTGTCTAAAAACCACCATCAACAAAGAGCGTACACTACGCTCACATTAAGAAAGCGTGAAAAGGAATAAAGCGGTCAAATAAAAGAGGAAATAATGGTGAAAACGTTTTCACCCATTAAACCATGCGGTTACCACCTCCTCCCATTATTTCACCCTTTACTCTCTTCCTTCATGAGGCCAGTGGTACGTTTCAATCTCGACTTGTATAAATAGGTCTTACCTATTTCCACCGGACAACAAGTCTCGGTCGAGAAATATACTACACTTACACTCTCGGAAGGCAACTTTGCAAGCTCTCCCAAAAAGCTTTCATCTCTTGTAAGCTTCCTAAGCTTTCACTTTCTGATACAAGTCGAGATACTACTCTCCTCAACACCTTTCTTTGCTTCCCTCCCCAAATCAACCCTTCTCCTCCACTTTGTGACCGAAGCAAGTCCGGGAACGTCCATTTCTTGGTTTAGGCCGGACTTGTCAGATTGATCTCTCGAATCTATAAAGTGCTCACGTGCAGCACATTTGTTTAGGGTTTGAACCAGTTTCTCACTCACCTACCGAATTTACCGAAATCAGCAGAAACGATTTTTACCCATAAACACTATCTCATCAATTATTCTTGCCTTCTTTGATTCGCAAGGATTGCCATCAATGTCGGGTCGTTGCTCTCGTGGATGGAGAGACCGTTCATATGGTTCCCTACCGCCGTTGGTGGTGCAGTTGGTGGTACTGCTGGGGGTGCGGTTGGGGGTGCCACTATGGGGGGCCACAGGGGGAATATATCGGGTTATGTTATCTCTCCCCAAGCACACTTTTCTAAGTCTTTCCTCCTCTTGATCAAAAGCGTGTCGTTATTAATTGTGGATATTTTTATAGATCGTGTGGATCTTGGGTTTGTGTTGATTATATTAGTAAGAACATGGATCATTACTCTGGACGTGTTTATTGATTTTTTACGTATTAAATCTTTGAAATGATACTTTTTCAGCTAGTAAACTACGTAATTATGGCTGTAAAAGAGGTCATAAATGTGAACACAAATTCTACAACGGATTCTATCTCAAAACCACATTTCTAAGGGTCACAATTAGCTAAGATTAACAACAAATTTCTGGTGTAACTAATATGGCTTGTATTGTGTCTAAATGTTAGAATTAGCTAGACGAGGTGGCAATGGGATTGAATCTTTTACAACCGTAAAAATAGGACTTAACTCCAACTTTAATTGTAGACATAACAAACGAGATCGATCAATTAAAACTTGTGAGTTACCATCCCTCTTCATCTGAGAACAAAATTCTTGATAAAATGCTATAATTCCATAACAAGATTCTGAAGGGCAATACGCTATAATTCTTGTGACGTATTCTTTTGTGATTGAGATCTAGATATACATGGAAATTTAAGTTGAAACTCGTGGAAACCTAGTGATATAGCACCGGTGTCAAAAATCAAATGAAGCTTCCTGTTTTTGTGGTTGATTCATGATGTATCGATTTATTGATTGTTTCTCCACATCTGTCAACGCCATGTTTGTTTGCAATAGGGATGTTTGGAACTCAATGCAGATCCAGGTTAGACATTTAGCTCCCAAAAATACAAGTGCACATATCCCGATAAATCCGTAGTATTTATAAACTTCAGATTTTTGAACCTATGCTTCCCTAAAATATGGCCCCTTCCTGTATATCCCTATGAAATGATGAATGTAGATAACCTAACTAGTGGAATATTACCAGATTTTTAAACCTCTGCTTCCCTATGCAGTTTGCATCCCAACTCGTATTCTTTTTTTGTACTGAACCTTAGGTCCCATGAACTCATTTTGTATTGATACCCACGACCTTATGTTCATCCTCATCTGCACCATAATCCAATCAGTCTCACCTAACAAAAGCATAGGCTAGAGAAATCATAGTAACCGGGCCTGCACAATGAGCTGGATGTGATTACTTCAAGGACATTCTAGTAGCACGATCAGCTTCCCACTTTGCGCCGGTTCCGCCAGCTAGCACGCTCAGTTTCTCAACTCGCGTTAACTACTCAATGCCGCCCAGCTTCCTGTCTCTCACGACGCTGACTTCCCAATTATGCCAGCCTCCCGATTTGTGCAAAACTGCCAGAGGCAAGGATTCCAAATCCTATTTATAAAAAGGTCAGACAAGCCTCCTCAATTCTCTTTACGATTTGTTGTTGATAGTTTATCACCATCTTATGCTTACCTCGCAACAAAGCTCCTGTTCCGAGCTAAACATGGGACTTAATGTTGATGGTGGTTTTTAAACAAAGGGTAAAATCGTAAAACCCCAAATAACCTAATATCACCGGTGACACATTTATTAGAACATTTAATGCATGTAGTAAGTAATTAATAGGGGGTATTTTTTCAAATTAGGGTTACAATGAACAAAACCCTAATTCCCCTCCGTGCCAATGGCAAATCATGCCAGCCACACCTAGCCCAAGCTAGCCGCGCCATGCCAAACGCACTCTGCTTTGGCCCTAGCTATGCTAGTCACACCAAACGCGCCAAAGCATGCCAACCATGCTAGCCGCACCTCCGTGCCAATGGCAAATCGTGCCAGCCACACCTAGCCCAAGCTAGCCACACCTCTGTGCCAATGGCAAATCATGCCAGCCACACCAAACGCGCCAAAGCATGCCAACCATGCTAGCCGCACCCCCGTGTCAATGGCAAATCATGCCAGCCACACCTAGCCCAAGCTAGCCGCGCCATGCCAAACACACTCTGCCTTGGCCCTAGCTATGCTAGTCACACCAAACGTGCCAAAGCATGCCAACCATGCTAGCCGCACCTCCGTGCCAATGGCAAATCATGCCAGCCACACCTAGCCCAAGCTAGCCGTGCCATGCCAAACACACTCTGCCTTGGCCCTAGCTATGCTAGTCACACCAAACGCGCCAAAGCATGCCAACCATGCTAACCGCACCTTCGTGCCAATGCCAAATCATGCCAGCCACACCTAGCCCAAGCTAGCCGCACCTCTGTGCCAATGGCAAATCATGCCAGCCACACCAAAACGCGCCAAAGCATGCCAACCATGCTAGCCACACCTCCGTGCCAATGGCAAATCATGCCAGCCACACCAAACGCGCCAAAGCGTGCCAACCATGCTAGCCGCACCCCCGTGCCAATGCAAATCATGCCAGCCACACCTAGCCCAAGCTAGCCGCCATGCCAAACACACTCTGCCTTGGCCCTAGCTATGCTAGTCACACCAAATGCGCCAAAGCATGCCAACCATGCTAGCCGCACCTCCGTGCCAATGGCAAATCATGCCAGCCACACCTAGCCTAAGCTAGCCATGCCATGCCAAACACACTCTCTGCCTTGGCCCTAGCTATGCTAGTCACACCAAACGCCAAAGCATGCCAACCATGCTAACAAAGACCTCCGTGCCAATGGCAAATCATGCCACCACACCTAGCCCAAGCTAGCCGCACCTCTATGCCAATGGAAAATCATGCCACCACACCAAAACGCGCCAAAGCATGCCAACCATGCTAGCCGCACCTCCGTGCAATGGCAAATCATGCCATCCATACCTAGCTCAAGCTAGCCGCGCCATGCCAAAAGCACTCTGCCTTGGCCCTAGCTATGCTATCCACACCAAACGCGCCAAAGCATGCCAACCATGCAAGCCGCACCTCCGTGCCAATGGCAAATCATGCCAGCCACACTTAGCCTGAGCTAGCCGCGCCATGCCAAACACACTCTTCCTTGGCCCTAGCTACGCTAGTCGCGCCACGCCAAGCCAAGCACCCTTACCTTGGCCATAGCCACGCCATGCCAAAATGGCGCCCGCGCCTAGGCTTGCAAACCATGCAACCTAGGCCAAATTGGCCACGCATGCCATTGGCACATGCCAACACGCTCATTGGTAGCTTTTTCTACCTCGGCCGTGACCCAAATTGGCTAAGCACGCTATTATCACATGCCAACACGCCATTGGTAGCTTTTCCTACCAGTCATGTGACCCAAATTGTCCACGCATACCATTGGCACATGCCAACACGCTCACGGTAGCTTTTTACTGGTCGTGACCTAAATTGGCCACGCACGCCATTGGCACATGCCAACACGCTCATTGGTAGCTTTTCCTACTGTGCCGTGACCCAAATTGGCCACGCACGCCATTGGCACATGCCAACACGCTCGCCGATAGCTTTTCCTACCATGCCGTGACCCAAATTGGCCATGCATGCCATTAGCACATGCCAACACGCTCGCTGATAGCTTTTCCTACCAGGCCGTGACCCAAAATTGGCCACCCACTCCATTGGCACATGCCCACACGCTCGCTGGTAGCTATTCCTACCAGGCGGTGACCCAAATTGTCCACACATGCCAGTGGCACATGCCAACACGCTCGCCGGTAGCTTTTTCTACCAGGCGGTGACCCAAATTGTCCACACATGCCAGTGGCACATGCCAACACGCACGCTGGTATCCTAACTTGCAAACCGTGCAACCTACCACCAAGGAATTCCGTACATGCCATTGGCACATGCCACACACGCCACTAGCAGCTCTGGCATTGCCACTTGCACTCACGGTGCAACCCGCAACTAAGGCATTCCGCACATGCCAGTGGCACATGCCACACGCGCCACTAGCAAAAATTCCACTTGCACTCAAGGTGCAACCAACACTCGAGACATCAACACAAACTTGGGGATGCTTTCTAGGGTTTTGGTTTGGCCCAGTCACAAAGATGCAGCGTACACTACGCTCACATTAATAAAGCGTGAATAGGAATAAAGCGGTCAAATAAATGAGGAAATAATGGTGAAAACGCTTCACCCATAAACACCATGCGGTTACCACCTCCTCCCATTATTTCACCCTTTACTCTCTTCCTTCACGAGGACAGGGTACGTTTCAAACTCGACTTGTATAAATAGGTCTTACCTATTTCCACCAGAAAACAAGTCTCGGTCAGGAGAAAAACACAACACTCTCAGAAAAGGAGACTTTGCAAGCTCTCCAAAAAAGCTTTCATCTCTTGCAATCTTCTGAAGCTTTCACTTTCTGATACAAGTCGAGATAATACTCTCTCAGAATTATTCTGGTCTCAACACCTTTCTTTGCTTCCCTCCCAAAATCAACCTTTCTCCTCCACTTTGTGACCGAAGCAAGTCTGGAACGGCTATTTCTTGATTTAGGCCGTACTTGTACAGATTGATCTCTCGAATCTATAAAGTGCTCACGTGCAGCAAATTTGTTTAGGGTTTAAACCAGTTTCTCACTCACCTACCGAATTTACCGAAATCGGTGGAAACGATTTTTACCTATAAATAACAGTTAATCCTAATATACACGAGGCAGATCTCAATGCCTAATAAGTAGTAAAGTTATGCCCCAAAGTCTTTCTCTAGCCTCCATCTTCTCTGTGGTGAAAGATGAAAGATAAAAACTCTGAAACTCAACAAACATCAGATCTGAATTTTTTCTTTTTTTTTTTGCTCGGTAAATAAATTTATATTGATAGATTAGTAAGTACAATGTACAAACCCCTTAGAAATGCAACTCACAAACAGATGTGAGAGCCCATGTATAAAGGAAATCCCAAATCCCACTATTAAGGGTTACAAGCCCAAAAACACTGAAAAAACCCTAGCCCGAAAAGAGCCTATGCCCTAACCCAAAAAGAGCCTAAATAGAAACCTTCACAATTCACCAAACCCTAACTCTCCTCTCTTTACCACCGCCAAAGTCGCCGGAATCCTTGCACCAAAGATCACCATCTTCCACAACCAAACAGTCATCACGAAATCCGTTGCAACTTCTCCATCATAATAAAAAAGGTACCTTGAATTGATGAGAAAAGTGATTTTGATTTGATGTTGATCGGAAAAAGGAGAATAATAGATGGATTAGCAAGAGAATCCAATAAAATCAGCAACCCATCTCACATTAGGAAACACTGCTGTTGATGGTGGTTTTTAAACAAAGGGTAAAATCGTAAAACCTCAAATAACCTAATGTCACCAGTGACACATTTATTAGGACATTTAATGCATGTAATCAGTAATTAATAGGGGGTATTTTTTCAAATTAGGGTTACGACGAACAAAACCCTAATTCCCCTCCGTGTCAATGGCAAATCATGCCAGCCACACCTAGCCCAAGCTAGCCGCGCCATGCCAAATGCACTCTGCCTTGGCCCTAGCCATGCTAATCACACCACACCAAGCCAAGCACACTTACCTTGGCCCTATCCACACCTCTGTGCCAATGAAAAATCATGCCAGCCACACCAAACGCGCCAAAACATGCCAACCATGTTAGCCGCACCTTCGTGCCAATGGAAAATCATGCCAGCCACACCTAGACCAAGCAAGCCGCACCTCTGTGCCAATGGCAAATCATGACAGCCACACCAAACGCGCCAAAGCATGCCAACAATGCTAGCCGCACCTCCGTGCCAATGGCAAATCATGCCAGCCACATTTAGCCCAAGCTAGACGCGTCATGCCAAACGCACTCTGCCTTGGCCCTAGCTACGCTAGTCACTTCACGCCAAGCCAAGCACCCTTACCTTGGCCCTAACCATGCCATGCCAAAATGACGCCCACGCCTAGGCTTGCAAATCACGCAACCTAGGCCAAATTGGCCACGCATGCCATTGGCACATGCCAACACGATCGCTGGTAGCTTTTCTACCAGGGCGCGACCCAAATTGGCCACGCATGCCATTGGCACATGCCAACACGCTCGCTGGTAGATTTTCCTACCAAGGCGGGATCCAAATTGGCCACGCATGCCATTGGAACATGCCAACACGCTCGCCCGGTAGCTTTTCCTACCAGGCGCGACCCAAATTGGCCACGCATGCCATTGGCACATGCCAACACGCTCGCTGGTAGCTTTTTCTACCAAGGAGCGACCAAAATTGGCCACGCATGCCATTGGCACATGCCAACACGCATCGCTGGTAGCTTTTCTTACCAGGACGTGGCCCTAATGGCCGAGCATGCCATTGGCACATGCCAACACGCTCGCTGGTAGCTTTTCTAAACACGGCCATGATTCAACTTGGCCACGCATGCCATTGGCACATGCAAAACACGCATGCTGGTAGCCCAACTTGCAAGCCGTGCAACCTAGGCCAACTTGGCCGTACGCGCCATTGGCACATGCCAAAACCCACGCTGGTAGCCTAACTTACAAACCGTGCAACCTACCGCCAAGGCATTCCGCACATGCCATTGGCACATGCCACACACGCCACTAGCAGCTCTATGCATTGCCACTTACACTCAATGTACCACCTACCACCAAGGCATTCCACACATGCCATTGGCATATGCCACATACGCCACTAGCAGCTCTGGCATTGCCACTTGCGCTCGAGGTGCAACTCGCAACAAAGGCATTCCGCACATGCCACATACGCCCCTTGCAAAGACCACTTGCACTCAAGATGCAACCAACACTCGAGACATCAACACAAACTGGGGGATGCTTTCCAGGGTCTTGGTTTGGCGGTCACAGCTTGTAGCCTACACTATGCTCACATTAAGAAAGCGTGAATAGGAATAAAGAGGTCAAATAAATGAGGAAATAATGATGAAAACGTTTTCACCCATTAACACCATGTGGTTACCACCTCCTCCCATTATTTCACCCTTTACTCTCTTCCTTCGTGAGGCCAGGGTACGTTTCAATCTCGACTTGTATAAATAGGTCTTACCTATTTCCACCAGATAACAAGTCTCGGTCAGAGAAAATACAACACTCTCGGAAAGGCAACTTTGCAAGCTCTCCAAAAATCTTTCATCTCTTGCAAGCTTCCTAAGCTTTCACTTTCTGATACAAGTCGAGACACTACTCTCCCATAATTATTCTGGTCTCAACACCTTTCTTTGCTTCCCTCCCCAAATCAACCCTTCTCCTTCACTTTGTGACCGTAGCAAGTATGGAACGACCATTTCTTGGTTTAGGCCGGACTTGCAGCATTGATCTCTCGAATCTATAAAGTGCTCACGTGCAGCATATTTGTTTAGGGTTTAAACCTCGCTTTCACTCACCTACCGAATTTACCAAAATAGGCTGAAACGATTTTTACCCATAAACAATTGGCGACCACAAAGGGAAGATTGATCTATCGGCTACAATGTCGGGCTGCCGATCTACCAAATAACCCGGTTACCACTTGTAAAAGCTACACCTAAAACCTGGGACTCGTTGAAGATGCTACTAGCGATTGGGGACTAGCGACTAATCTGAGTCAATCGCCAGACAACCCGGTTACCAGTTGTAAAAGCTACACCTAAAAAACTGGGACTCGCCAAGATGCTACCATTGATTGGGGACTTATCGGCAATGCTACAAGAAAGCCGCCTTTACATGGAGAGGGGCGTGTTCGCAAAAACCTCCGGGAGTGAGTAAATTTAGACCGGCAAGATATACGATCTGTTTTTAGGTTCTTAATAAAACCGTCATACTCATCGCGTCTTGTGCCTATTGCTAGCACACACTTTCACAAAAGCAATATTCCTTTCACCAAACATAATCGAGTTATATTATCAAAACCATTCATCCTTAAATAATCCAATATCCTCAAAGCTACCAGCTGTCTATCAAAACCGGTCGAACTTTGAACCAGACATCCAATATGTTTTTTCAAAAAAAAAAAAAAAAAAAAAAAAAGAACCTAAATGAAAGTTTAACAGAGAAAAATTCAAGGAAAATCATCCAACAGAGGTCTGCTTTTCTTGGAGAAAGTCAACTTTGCATCTTCAAGAGCCGCTCTCTTCATAGTCAACATCTTGGAAAGCTTTTCGAGTTCTACCTCCTATCGTGCAATCTCCTCCGGCAGAAAGGCTTTGATCGGCTGCATCTTTCGACTGGATCTCAAAGCAAGGCCTTCGACAAACCACGAAGCGTTGAACTCCTTTTCTACACACACGTCACGATGGTGCTCCCACGGCAATAACGTCTTCGAGACAGACGGTGGCTACCACCTCATACATGTCCCCGATGGAAGATAAAGCCTCTTCCACACGCTTAACCAAATAAAAATCGACTAGTGATTTTCTTGGTTGTGGCCATATGTCCATGCTTCTCCCGTTTCTCGTGTACAACGCCTCATATTTATCCAAAGACGCTAAAACCGCCAACCAAAGACATGACTGGATAAGGAACCAAGTACGGGGATCAAAATGACGCCCGAATCGGCCTCATGACTCGCAAAGGGTCTTTCTCCATGTCTACGGAAGCAACCATCGGGAATCATCCACCGTTTGAACCACATCCTGTTCCCAGCGATTGGCTAGCTCCCATCTCCGAGTCACCTAAAGGGTCACCAAAGACAAGTTTTTGATGGCTCCACCCCGTAATCGTCCTCCGAACCGATTCCTCCCGCAAACTTGAGTTAGACATTTTTAAAAGAAAAACGGAAGAAGAAAGATAATGAAGCGCGAAACTCACCGAAACACTTCCCGAAAAGAACCAAAGTGCTACTGAGAAGGCTCGCTATGAGCTACTAATTCTTCAAGAAATTGCCGTCTCCCCGGCAACGCGCAAGGGCGGAAAAGCATTAACTCTACCGAAGCCCCGGAAGAAACAAGACACATGTTTTCAAAGAGAAATTCACGTGTTTTGAGACAAACCAACAAGGAGGCAACACATAATCGGTTATTGGAAGAACTGAAAGACACGAGAGTCATGGAGGATCTTTTGAAATCGCCTTAACCCGCCAAAGACGATTCTTCGTTCTCCGTTCCTTGCCTCGGGGACTTTCCGAGTTGCTAGAAACTTTCGCTTGAGATCTCTCAACATTGGGATACTTCTTCAAAACCGCTGGGAAGGTTTACAATGAACATTCTCCACCACGCTGTTTACAAAATCTTGGATCATAATAAACTCATCGCACTTAACTCGTTATAGCCAAAGGTCGTCGGGTTACTCTTCCCGTTTAAAAGAAGGGAAGGCGGATACCCGCCGAGGGCACCGGCAATGAGGGCGGCACGCAATGAATCCTTAGGAATCACCGGCTGGTAAGCAAGAGGCACCCCTTGATCGAAACCCATGTGACGAGCCGCACGGTCAATATTGTAAGCAACTATCTGGAAAGACCCCATGAAGAAAGACGGCATATAACCTGACATGCAGCTTTGAATGAACAAGTTTTCACCAACGCTCAAATTGCCATCGAAGACAAAGACATGACCGGGAGCGTGAGCAAAGGTGTCAATTTGAGTCACCGACCTATGGACCGGCTCCATGGGCGAAAAATTGATTTCATACGACTTATCGAGAAGACTAACCAAGCTCATGCCAACCCTTGACGCCCGTTCACCCATCGAAGAATTCTGAACCCCCAACTCGCGGGAATCGAAGACAACGGTTTCGGGCATACTTCTCAAAGTGTTCCCATAACCAAAGCTTGCGGGAAAGCAACGTGCAGATATGAATCCACTTTCATAAAACCATTCGAAACTCGCATGTTCGCAACTAGGTGATCCAGATGCACATACAGTGGAACCAAGAAATAGCTTGCCAATGGGAAGAACTTCGCCTTTTGCCAACTTCACAAAGAATCACTAGCAACTCGGGTCTTATCTCCTTCTTACAAGAACTGGCGTCAAAATGTCTCTAGACAACCAGAGAGCCAAAAATGCCGCAACTTGAAGATCATCGTTTCATTAGGTTCCACTGGTCCTGAAACCATTGAGATATCCACCAGCCGTAGAAGGTACCTTTCATCCTCTTCCTGACAGAATCCTTCGACTTCGCAGTGGAGTCTTTCCGAGCGAAATCTCCCAACTTAGCGGCAAGGTCATCCCGCATCTTCCCCTCACTTTCAGATAATTGGATGTTAAGATTCCCATTCTGGGAAGATTCAAAGAAGAGAGACAAACTCTCCAAGGAGAAAGTTATCTCACCCCATCTACATATGATTGTATGGGTGTCCGAACACCATCCGGAGATGAAAGCAACCAAGCCCGGATATCCTTCCTAATCATGGATTTCTCAAACTCGATGACAAAGATCAATAATCTGCGCCGAGTCAAGTTGGTATTTATGTGCTCCTTACTCACCATGAACTCAACCCATCTATCAAAAGAACGCAATGGGCTTGGACACATCCTGAAATCAATGTTGGAAGAGGAATATACCCCTTTATGAAGACAGAACCGTATGGTGTTCTCTGGGCGAACCGAACGTGTCTTCTTTTCATCTTCACCACCTAGTTAACAAAATTGGCACGAAACCTGGGTGATTTTTCCGAGCAGAGGAAAGTTTTTTGGCGAAGAATTCATCATCCGTGTTTGGTTTGGAACTATGGACATCCTTCGATGAGGCGAAATTTTGTTCAGGTAACATCTTGTCGGATTTCTTCATAACAACTTAGTAACAAGATATCTGCACACGGAGAAAAACAAAATTATCTCCCTGACACATAACCGCGCCCAACAAAAGGAAAAAAAAAGAGAGGGCGTATTCTTTACTGGCTCAAAATTGCACACGCAGTATTTTCTTCAAGGTTCAAAATTATATACGCAAGATTTTATACGAGCTCAAGTGCGCCCGTAGTATCATTCTTCTAGTTCAAAATTATATATGGAGCATTTTTCTACGGGTTCAAAATCGCACGCGCAGTATTTTCTTCAGTCCGAAATTCATATATGCAATATTTCCTATGGGTTCGAAGTCATATGAAGCACATATACAAGATACTTCTTCTGGATTCATAAACAACAATATTCTTCTTCTGGATTCATATACGTATTCTTCTCTGGGTTCAAAACTACACACGCAGTATTTCCTTCAGGGTTCAAAATTATATATGCAGTATTTTATACGGGCTCAAGTGCGTCTGCAGTATCGTTCTTCGGGTTCAAAATTATATGGAGCATTTTTTTTCTACTTGTTTGAATCATATATGCAGTATATATACAATATTTTCTACAAGAAGCACGCCAAGAAATCCTATGCACAATATCATTGCAAGGATTATGAAAACGCCTACTCTTAGGGTTTACACCTACGTGAAAAGGGAAACAAGAAAAGTACTGGAAGACATACCTGGAAGCCGGTTTCTCTTTGCGACTCTGCCGCTAGTATGAAAAGATAAAAGAACAAAGTACAAGATGAGAGAAAGGGATTTTATATATATGGGCGTGAAGATTCTGAAATAGGGAAGGATTTCCCTTTACCAAAAATCGTGCGTGTAAGGAACAGGCCCACAAGGGCGCCCGACTTACCAACGACGCCCAAATTGCACCGGTCCCACCAATTGTGCCCAACTTCCCAATTGTGCCAGCCTCCCGATTTGCACAAAACTGCCAGAGGCAAGGATTCCAAATCCTATTTATAAAAAGATTTTTGGAATGGATGATGCCCTGAATGAAGCCGCGCGTGAAGGAAGGCAAAATAAGGAAACTTTGCTATCTGTAGAAACACTTACTCCCTCCTTGATTTCACCGGTCCCATCAAGCTTGCGCCAGTCTCACCAAACTTTCCTACAACCGCCTGGTAACGCCAAGCACGCCGCCTTCCCCATCTTACGCCGGTCCCGCTAGCTAGCACGATCAACTTCACACTTTGCGCCGGTCCCGCCAGCAATCACGTTCAGCTTCCCAACCTTGCGTCGGTCCCGCCAGCTAGCACGATCAGCTTCACACTTCGCGTGGCCCCGCGCCAGCACGTTCATCTTTCCCACCTTGCGCCGGTACCACCAAATTAGCACGCTCACCTCCCAACTCGCAACAACTTCTCAATGCCGCCTGGCCTTCCCCGTCTCTCACGACACTAACCTCCCAATTGTGCTAGCCTCCCGATTTGCGCAAAATCGCTGTAGGCAAGGATTCCAAATCCTACTTATAAAAAGGTCGACGAGCCTCCTCAATTTTCTTTACAGCTTGTCTTTGTTGATAGTTTGTCACAATCTTATGCTTACCTCGCAACAAAGCTCCTGCTCCGAGCTAGCAGGACTTAATGTCGATGGTGGTTTTTAAACAAAGGGTAAAATCATAAAACCTCAAATAACCTAATGTCACCAAAGTGACACATTTATTAGGACATTTAATGCATGTAATCGTAATTAATAGGGGTATTTTTTCAAATTAGGGTTACGACGAACAAAACCCTAATTCCTCCGTGTCAATGGCAAGTCATGCCACCCATACCTATCCCAAGCTAGCCGCACCTCTGTGCCAATGGCAAATCATGCCAGCCACACCAAAACGTGCCAAAGCATGCCAACCATGTCGGCCGCACCTCTCGTGCCAATGGCAAATCATGCCACCACACCTAGCCTGCTAGCCGCGCCATGCCAAATGCACTCGCCTTGGCCCTAGCCACGCTAATCACACCACGCCAAGCCAAGCACACTTACCTTAGCCCTATCCACACCTCTGTGTCAATGGCAAATCATGCCAGCCACACCAAACGCGCCAAAACATGCCAACCATGTTAGCCGCACCTCCGTGCCAATGGCAAATCATGCCAGCCACACCTAGCCCAAGCTAGCCGCACCTCTGTGCCAATGGAAAATCATGCCAGCCACACCAAACGCGCCAAAGCATGCCAACCATGCTAGCCGCACCTCCGTGCCAATGGCAAATCATGCCAGCCACACCTAGCCCAAGCTAGTCGCACCTCTGTGCCAATGGCAAATCATGCCAGCCACACCAAACACGCCAAAGCATGCCAACCATGCTAGCCGCACCTCCGTGCCAATGGCAAATCATGCCAGCCCACATTTAGCCCGAGCTAGCAAAGACCATGCCAAACGCACTCGCCTTGGCCCTAGCTACGCTAGTCACGTCACGCCAAGCCAAGCACCCTTACCTTGGCCCTAACCATGCCATGCCAAATGGAGCCCACGCCTAGGCTTGCAAATCACGCAACCTAGGCCAAATTGGCCACGCATGCCATTGGCACATGCCAACACGCTCGTTGGTAGCTTTTCTACCAGGACGCGACCCAAATTGGCCACGCATTCCATTGGCACATGCCAACACGCTCGCTGGTAGATTTTCCTACCAAGGAGCAACCCAAATTGGACACGCATGCCATTGGCACATGCCAACACGCTCGCTGGTAGCTTTTCCTACTGTGGCGCGACCCAAATTGGCCACGCATGCCATTGGCACATGCCAACACGCCGCAGTAGCTTTTCTACCAAGGCGCGACCAAAATTGGCCACGCATGTCATTGGCACATGCCAACTCGCATCGCTGGCAGCTTTTCTTACCAGGACGTGGCCCTAATGGCCGAGCATGCCATTGGCACATGCCAACACGCTCATTTGGTAGCTTTTATAAACACGGGCCATGATTCAACTTGGCCACGCATGCCATTGGCACATGCAAAACGCATGCTTTGGTAGCCCAACTTGCAAGCCGGGCAACCTAGGCCAACTTGGCCGTACGCGCCATTGGCACATGCCAAAACCCACGCTGGTAGCCTAACTTGCAAACCGTGCAACCAACCGCCAAGGCATTCCGCACATGCCATTGGCACATGCCACAAACGCCACTAGCAAGCTTCTATGCATTGCCACTTACACTCAACGTACAACCTACCACCAAGGCATTCCACACATGCCATTGGGATATGCCACACACGCCACTAGCAGCTCTGGCATTGCCACTTGCGCTCGAGGTGCAACTCGCAACAAAGGCATTCCGCACATGCCATTGGCACATGCCACATGCGCCCCTAGCAGCACCACTTGCTCTCAAGATGCAACCAACACTCGAGACATCAACACAAACCGGGGATGCTTTCCAGGGTCTTGGTTTGGCGGTCACACTTACGGCCGTATACTACGCTCACATTAAGAAAGCGTGAATAGGAATAAAGCTAGTCAAATAAATGAGGAAATAATGGTGAAAACGTCACCCATTAACACCATGCGGTTACCACCTCCTCCCATTATTTCACCCTTTACTCTCTTCCTTCATGAGGCCGGGGGTACGTTTCAATCTCGACTTGTATAAATAGGTCTTACCTATTTCCACTGACAACAAGTCTCGGTCAGAGAAAAATACAACACTCTCGTAAAAGGCAACTTTGCAAGCTCTCCAAAAAGCTTTCATCTCTTGCAAGCTTCCTAAGATTTCACTTTCTCGATACAAGTCGAGACACTACTCTCCTGCACTATTCGGTCTCAACACCTTTCTTTGTTTCCTCCCCAAATCAACCCTTCTCCTCCACTTTGTGACCGAAGCAAGTCTAGAACGGCCATTTCTTGGTTTAGGCCGAACTTGTACAGATTGATCTCTCGAATCTATAAAGTGCTCACGTGCAGCACATTTTTTTAGGGTTTAAACCAGTTTCTCACTCACCTACCGAATTTACCAAAATCGGCGGAAACGATTTTTACCCATAAACAACTGCCACGCCATGCCAAACGCACTCTGCCTTGGCCCTAGCTACGCTAGTCACGCCACGCCAAGCCAAGCAACCTTACCTTGACCCTAGCCACGCCATGCCAAAATGGCGCCCGCTCCTAGGCTTGCAAACCATGTCAATTATGAATATAAGGGTTCTTAATTTGAATGATCAGAATTGGATCAATCTAGGTAATTGCAGCAACTGGGGTATTGCAGGATAAATTGCGGGAATATCGATTTTGACTAGGTCAATGAAGACTTGACCTTCTTTTTTGTTGCAAAATTTAAGCAATGTCCATTATGTGTTGCTAAATCTGAACCAAAACAACTATATCTTGTTCTACTAAAAAATATCCTGGAATAACTCTAAAATTAGCAACACAGTAGCAACAGTTCATTCATGTTTCTATATTTTAATTTCGCAACAACTAATTTCTGTTGCTATTGCCGTTGCTGACCGAAATTAGCAACAGAGCTAAATCTTTAAAAAATCATGACAAGGTGTTTAGCAACGCAAAAATTTGTTGCAGCCTGGGTCAAATGTGATTTCAAACATTGCTAAACGTTAAATTTGGTGTAGTGATAAGATACTTAGATAAGGGGTGACCCTGATTTGATATTTGGATCCCGTTTTTATCTTTTTTCTCTATCTCCCAATTAGTTTTGATTTCCCCCATTTGCGCGTTCTAAATATAAATATTTAGAACGGAGAACTTTTAAGTTTAAGTCAGGATGAATCCAGTTTCATCCTTTCTATTTTTTAAGTTTAAGTCAGGATGAATCCAGTTTTATCCTTTCTATTTTTTTGTTTGTCCATTTCACCCATAATAATTTTTACTCGTCCATTTGAACCATGTTTTAAAAAATTTTGAACAAATGACCCATTTTCCGAAAAATGAAAACATCTTCGACGGCAAAACTAATTTGAAATAAAATTATTTTCATCAGACAATGGAGTGCCGAAGAACAGGAACTATTCGAAATTCATACACTTCCTCACCATACAAACATTTAACTCCTTTATCGAAAGGAGAATTTGTGATATCACATTTCTCATTAAAAAAATAAATCACAATGATCTTCGAGGCAAAATTACACATTGACAAAGCAACATCTCAAAATGCAAACACTTTCTCGATGTCACTTGATTTGCCTCACATATCAATCTATCATCCTAAAATTTCTTTTTCTTCTCAGATTTTGTTTGAATCCAAATGCATTTAGTATTTCCAACTTCGCCTTCACCTTCACTCGTTTTCACAAATAACACTTATTCTAGTGCTTATTAGAAATGTTTGACACGAGGTGGAAAGATGGTGGAAGAGTGGTTGACTTAAGAGCATTTTACTTTTTTGAGAGGAGATATCACTATGTTGTATATTAATTGTTGTTGCTGAAGATGTATAAAACAGCCCATGATGATTTGGTTGTGATGATTTTGATTATCATAGAGACAGAGATTTCAGATCTGATTTTTTAGGGATTTCATAGAAGCAAAACTTCACTAACGAGTACAGACGACGGAAGCTAAAAGTTAATAGGGCAAAACTTTTCATTTTAAGAGCATCTCCAATGAGACATTGTGATGTCCCTAATTTAACGGATTAAGTTACTTATCTTAAAAATTCATCTCCAATGGGAACTTGAAGGGTGAATGTGAAGATTAGGTGGCAACCAGTTATATCTACATCCTCTAACCCATCCTCTTGTTTCAGAGGATCACTTAGAGGATGTGAATCATCCATATCATCATTAAGTTATAGAATTATTATTTCTAAAAAAATCTAAATAGTTTTTATGTTCTAGATCCGTTCTTCATGTATATGGTATGAGTCTTCTCTTTAGTGATAGGTTTTAACAATGAAAATAAGAATTAGGTTATTTTATCGATCAAAAAATTTAACAAAAATAGGTTATTTTTGTTAAAAAAAAAATCAGAAGAGAGGAAACTTTCAAAGAAGAAGAGAAATCGATGATCAACCGAACATTACTATACTCACCGCTTCAAAGAATCATTAACGTTTCCTAACTAAGGATTTCTCAAATTACACAACAAACTCTTGATTAACATCTTTTATTTATAGATTTAGAGTATACAGTGTACATACACTTGACAATTCTTTACAAACACATCTTTAGTTCATAGATCCAGTAGTATACAGACACATCTAACTACACTAATCTACTAAGCAACAAGCTCATAACTCAAAACCAGAAACTAATAATAAATTCGAAAAACAAAAAACATTAACGAAAATAGGAGCATAACTTAGTCACCGTTTTCTAGAGTCTCCGGAGGTAATCAAACCAATTGCTCATATTGGTTTTTCCTGATCTCAACGGAGCAAACTTAGATTTCCGCTTCCCGGTTTCCAGACATTCAATGGAAAAATATTATAGAACACATCCATAAGGTTAAATTATATCAATTTACCATGATTTATCAATCATTGCAACTATAAATTCCAGCCATCACATCTTTGCATTTACACTCCTTCCAGGATTTAAATGATGATGTTACCACAAGAAAAAGATTATTTGTGAATCAATTTCAATTCATAATATAAACCATCTTCATCAAAATAATTTTGAGTACATTTTCCTTTGGGAAGATCTTCATTTACAATATAGACACTATCCATCGTATTCATCACTCATTTTCCCCGCTGGCACTTATGAGGTTTGCATGAACCGGTCTCCGCATTCTTTTTTTTCCTACTTCATCAATCTAAATATTTATGCCTCGCTGTTTTTGTCGAATCACATGAAGTAAAAACGAAGAGAAATCTATGAAGGGTGAACAAAATCTATCTCGCTTCACCGTGGTTTATCGGAAACTTCTGATACCTAAAGTGCAAATGTTATAACTATGAGAGGAAATATCATCCTGCTATCTATTGTGTCAATTAACCTTCCATGGTATGCGTAATGCTTCCCATACAAACCCAAACTTACATAATTCATAACAAAAACCACCCATCTGTGTGATCAAATACGTGACTTTAAGAGATGTAGCACCGCCGCCCGGCTTGTTATCTCTTCTCCACCCATCTGAGTCTAGGGTTTTATTTTTATAAAAGCACAAGAATGTGAATTACCAAATTGTCCTTCAAATCTAAATTTTCCTTGGGCTTTTAGCCTAGGCCTCGGTTACTCACTGCAATCCGATTACATATTCCTATATTTCAGATCTGCCAATTTATATTGGGGTTTATTCTAATCGTTGATTTGTTTTTATTATTTGATTTAACGGTCAACACGTATCATGTTCCCCGATTTCCGATTGTTGGGACCGACATACCTATCACAGACCTTCCTGATGATTATGTTTTTCATACATTTTATAAAAAGTGGCCAACTGAACTTGTGCACATGAAAATTTTCATATGCAATATCTTTACGCTTGTCTGAATGGTATTGTTATCAAATCAAACGTCCATGCATACGAGGATTAATAATGTATGAGAGAGGACATCGCTAGTAGAAATTTATATTTCTGTTGTTACCAAATCGAATTGAAATTAACACAAATAAATGTACTCCCTCCGCTCCTTTTTAATAGTCTGGTTTCTATAAATAAATGTTTCAAAAAAATAGGCTGGTTTCCTAATTGGGAAAGTCAAATGTTACTTTAATTTCCTAGGACCACTTTTTTCTTAACTTCTTTTGATGACAAGTGTCATGTGGACCATTTCACTTTACTTCTTTTGGTGACAAGTGTCATGGGGACCATTTCACTTCACTTATTTTATTGAAAAGTGTCATGAGGACCACTTTCAATGATTAGTTCTCTTAATTTCCTTAAATTTCTCTAAAAACAAAACCAGCCTATTAAAAAGGAACGGAGGGAGTATTAGCCTCCCGAGTTAGAAGCTGGCTTCCTTGTCAGAATCTGCATTTGTCCGAGCCTTTTCTTGATTGCCCGATGACCAACAATATTAACCCATTCTGTAAAACCTCCTTGGTTGTCAGATGTTCAAATGGGTGTAACTAAACTATATGGAGTTTGTCTATTAGGTAGATTATAAATTAACAATCTGATCAACTAGTTTTTCTTGTTTTCATATGAGCTGACTTTATATTGTTGCAGTTGTTGATGGTGGTTTTTAGACAAAGGATAAAATCGTAAAACCCCGAATAACCTAATGTCACCGGTGACACATTTATTAGAACATTCAATGCATGTAGTGGGGGGATTTTTTCAAATTAGGGTTACAACGAACAAAACCCTAATTCACCTCCGTGCCAATGACAAATCATGCCAGTCACACCTAGCCCAATGTAGCCGCGCCATGCCAAACGCACTCTGCTTTGGCCCTAGCTATGCTAGTCACACCAAACGCGCCAAAGCATGCCAACCATGCTAGACGCACCTCCGTGCCAATGGCAAATCATGCCAGCCACACCTAGCCCAAGCTAGCCGCCATGCAAAACGCACTCTGCCTTGGACCTAGCTATGCTAGTCACACCAAACGCACCAAAGCATGCCAACCATGATAGCCGCACCTCCGTACCAATGGCAAATCATGCCAGCCACACCTAGCCCAAGCTAGCCGCGCCATGCTGAACGTACTCTGCCTTGGCCCTAGCTACGCTGGTCGCACCACGCCAAGCCAAACACCCTTACCTTGGCCCTAGCCGCGCCATGCCAAAGTAGCGCCCGCGCCTAGGCTTGCAAACCGTGCAACCTAGGCCAAATTGGCCACGCATGCCATTGGCACATGCCAACACGCATCGCTGGTAGCTTTTCTTACCAAGCCGTGGCCCTAATGGCCGAGCATGCCATTGGCACATGCCAACATGCATCGCTGGTAGCTTTTCCTACCAGGCCGTGGCCTTAATGGCCGAGCGTGCCATTTGCACATGCCAACACGCTCGCTGGTAGCTTTTCTTACCAAGTCGTGGCCCTAATGGCCGAGCATGCCATTGGCACATGCGAACACGCATCGCTGGTAGCTTTTCTTACCAGGACGTAGCCCTAATGGCCGAGCATACCATTGCCACATGCCAACACGCTCGCTGGTAGCTTTTCTTACCAAGCCGTGGCCCTAATGGCCGAGCATGCCATTGGCACATGCCAACACGCATCGCTGGTAGCTTTTCTTACCAGACGTGGCCCTAATGGCCGAGCATGCCATTGGCACATGCCAACATGCATCGGGTAGCTTTTCCTACCGTGCCGTGGCCTTAATGGCCGAGCGTGCCATTTTCACATGCCAACACGCCGGCAGCTTTTCTTACCAAGTCGTGGCCCTAATGGCCGAGCATGCCATTGGCACATGCGAACACGCATCGTCGTAGCTTTTCTTACCGTGGATCGTAGCCCTAATGGCCGAGCATACCATTGCCACATGCCAACACGCTCGTCGGGTAGCTTTTCTTACCAAGCCGTGGCCCTAATGGCCGAGCATGCCATTGGCACATGCCAACACGCATCGCTGGTAGCTTTTCTTACCAGGACGTGGCCCTAATGGCCGAGCATGACATTGGCACATGCCAACATGCATCGCTCAGGTAGCTTTTCCTACCAAAGCCGTGGCCTTAATGGCCGAGCGTGCCATTTGCACATGCCAACACGCTCGCTGGTAGCTTTTCTTACCAAGTCGTGGCCCTAATGGCCGAGCATGCCATTGGCACATGCGAACACGCATCGCTGGTAGCTTTTCTTACCAGGACGTAGCCCTAATGGCCGAGCATACCATTGCCACATGCCAACACGCTCGCTGGTAGCTTTTCTTACCAAGCCGTGGCCCTAATGGCCGAGCATGCCATTGGCACATGCCAACACGCATCGCTGGTAGCTTTTCTTACCAGGACGTGGCCCTAATGGCCGAGCATGCCATTGGCACATGCCAACACGCATCGCCGGTAGCTTTCTTACCCAGGACATGGCCCTAATGGCCGAGCATGCCATTGGCACATGCCAACATGCATCGCTGGTAGCTTTTCTTACCAGGACGTGGCCCTAATGGCCATGTGTGCCATTGACACATGCCAAACACGCACGCTGGTAGCCTAACTTGCAATCCGTGCAACCTAGGCCAACTTGGTCGTGCTTGCCATTGACACATGCCAAAACCCACGCTGGTAGCCTAACTTGCAAATCGTGCAACCTACCACCAAGGCATTCCGCACACGCCATTGGCACACGCCACTAGCAGCTCTGGCATTGCCACTTACACTCAACGTACAACCTACCACCCAGGCATTCCGCACATGCCACTTACGCCACTAGCAGCTCCGGCATTGCCACTTGCACTCAAGGTGCAACCCGCAACAAAGGCATTCCGCACATGCCACACGCGCCACTAGCAGCGCCACTTGCACTCAAGGTGCAACCAACAATCGAGACATCAACAAAAACTGGGGATGCTTTCCAGGGTATTGGTTTGGCGGTCACAGCATGCAGCGTACACTACGCTCACATTAAGAAAGCGTGAATAGGAATAAAGCGGTCAAATAAATGAGGAAATAATGGTGAAAACGTTTTCACCCATAAACTCCATGCGGTTACCACCTCCTCCCATTATTTCACCCTTTACTCTCTTCCTTCATGAGGCCAGGGTATGTTTCAATCTTGACTTGTATAAATAGGTCTTACCTATTTCCACCAGACAACAAGTCTCGGTCAAAGGAAAAACACAACACTCTCAGAAAAGGAAACTTTGCAAGCTCTCCAAAAAAGCTTTCATCTCTTGCAAGCTTCCAAAGCTTTCACTTTCTGGATACAAGTCGAGACACTAATCTCCCAGAATTATTCTGGGTCTCAACACCTTTCTTTGCTTCCCTCCCAAATCAACCCTTCTCCTCCACTTTGTGACCGAAGCAAGTCCGGGAATGACCATTTCTTGGTTTAGGCCGTACTTGTACAGATTGATCTCTAGAATCTAGAAAGTGCTCACGTGCAGCACATTTGTTTAGGTTTAAACCGCTTCTCACTCACCTACCGAATTTACCAAAATCTAGGCGGAAACGATTTTTACCCATAAACAATTGGCGATCACATCGGGAGGATTGGTCTATCGGCTACAATGTCGATTGTCGATCTCGTTCTTCACCCCGGATGTCAAGATGGTAGGGGAAGGAGACTCAATCCGACTCAACTACTGCACAACCCTATTACCGGTTGTAAAGACTACACAAGAAACCGGGACTCACAAGATGCTACCAGCGATTGGGGACTTGCTGGCGATGCTACCATCAAAGCCGCCATTTACATGGAGAGGGCGTGTTCGCAGAAAAAAAAAAACCTATGAAGTGAGTAAATTTATACTGGGCAAGATATTTGATCTGTTTTTAGGTTCTTAGTAAAACCATTATACTATTGCGTCTTGTGCCGATTGCTAGCACACACTTTCATAAAAGCAATATTTGTTTCACAAAAAATAATCAGAATTATATTATCAAAACCATTCATCCCAGAAATAATCTAATATCCTCAAAAGCTACCAAATTGTCTATCAAAACCTATTCGAACTTGGAACCGGACATCCAAAGATGTTTTTCAAAAAAAAGAAAAAAAAAGAACCTAAATGAAAGTTTAACATAGAAACATTCAAGGAAAATCATCCAACAAAGGTCTCGCTCTTCTTGGAGAAAGTCAACTTTGCATCTTCAAGAGCCGCTCTCTTCATAGTCAACATCTTGGAAAGCTTTTCGAGTTCTACCTCCCTGTCAGTGCAATCTCCTCCGCAAAGGCTTTCGACCGTCGCATCTTTCGACTTCCAGATATCAAAGAAGGCCTTCACAAACCACGAAGCGTTGAACTTCTTTTCCGCACACACGTCGCGATGGTGCTCCCCGTCGGCAATAACGCCTTGGAAACGGTGTGGCAAATCACCTCACGCATGTCCTCGATGGAAGATAAAGCCTCTTCCACACGCTTAACCAGCAAAATCGACTAGTGATTTTCTTGGTTGTGGCCATATGTCCATACTTCTCCCGATTCTGGGTGTACAACGCCTCATACTTAGCCCACGCTGAAACCGCCAACCAAAGACATGACCCGGATAAGGAACCAAGTCGGATCGAAATGGCGCTCGCAATCGGCCTCACGACTCACAAAGGGTTTTTCCATGGCTACGACAGCAACCATCAGGGAATCATCCACTGTTTGAACCATATCTATGCCCAGTGATTGGCTAACTCCCATCTCCAAGTCACCGGCGGTGGTACCAAAGGAAAGTTTTCATGTGGCTCTGCCCCAGAATCGTCTTCCGAACCGGATTCCTCCTGCGAACTTGAGTTAGACATTTTTCAAAAAAAAAAGAATGGAAGAAGAAAGAAAAAGAAGCGCAAAACTCACCGAACCACTTCCCGAAAAAGAACTAGTGTTGTCAGAAGAATCACTCTCACTTGTCGAACTTTCATCTTTCTCTGGCTCATCACCGTTATGAGAAGGCTCAGTGTTGCCGGAATTCTTCGAAGAAATTACCGTCTCCTGGCAATGTGCAAGGGCAAATGAACGCATTAACACTACCGGCCCCCGGAAGAAACAAGACACATGTTTTCAACAGAAATTCACGTGTTTTGAGACAAACCAACAAGGAGGCGACACATACCTAGTTATTGAAGAACTAAAAGACACGAGAGCTGCGGGAGGATCTTTTTGAAACCGCTCGTATCCCGCCAAAGACGATTCTTCGTTCTTTGTTCCTTTGCCTGGGGACTTTTCGAGTTGCCAGGCAACTTTCGCTTGAGATCTCTCAACATTGGATACTTCTTCAAAACTGCCGGGAAGGTTTACAACGAACATTCTCCACCATGTTATTTACAAAATCTTTGATCATAATGAACTCATCGCACTGCAACTCATTATAGCCAAAAGTCGTCGGGTTACTCTTCCCGCTTGAAAGAAGGGGAAGGCGGATACCCTGGCTCAAGGGCGCTGGCATTGAGGGCGGCACGCAATGAATCCTTAGAACCACCAAACTGGTAAGCAAGAGGCACCCCTTGATCGAAACCCATGTGACGAGCAACACAAGTCAATATTATAGCGACTATTCTGAAGACCTCATGAAGAAAGACGGCATATAACCGGGCATGCAGCTTTGAATAAACAATTTTTCACCAACACTCAAGCTGTCGTCAGAAGACAAAGACATGATCGGAGCAGAAGCAAAAGTGTCAATTTGAGTCACCGACCTATAGACCGGCTCCCATGGGCGAAAACTAATTTCATGCGACTTATCAAGAAGACTAACCAAGCTCATGCCAACTCTTGGACGCCTGTTCACCCATCGAAGAATTGGGGAGCCGCCCTAACTCGCGGGAATCGAAGGCAACGGTTTCGGAGCGTACTTCTCAAAGTGCTCCCATAACCAGGCTTGCAGAAAAGCAACGTGCACATATGAATCCACTTTCATGAAACCATTCGAAACTCGCATGTTCGCAATTAGGTGATCCGGATGCACATACAGGGAACCAAGGAATATCTTGCCAATGGGAAGAACTTCACCTTTTGCCAACTTCACAAAGAATCACTAGCAATCGTGGTCTTATTTCCTTCTTGCCGTAACCGTCATAAAAAATGTCTCTAGACAAACCAGAGAGCCAAAATGATGCAACGTGAAGATCACTTGCTTTTATGTTTAGGTTCCACTTCATCCTAAACCATTGAGATATCCACCACCGTAAAAGCACCTTTCATCCTCTTTCCTGATTTAATCCTTCGACTTCGCAGGAGTCTTTTCGAGCGAAATCTCCCAACTTAGCGGCAAGGTCATCCCGCATCTTCTCCCAACCCTTGGCCCCACCATGCCAAGCCAAACCGCACCTTGCCTTGGCCCTAGCCATGCAAGCCGCACCATGTGTCAACGGCATGCCAAACCCTTGGCCCCACCATGCCAGGCCAAACTGAACCTTTCCTTGGCCCTAGCCATGCTAGCCGCACCATATGCCAACGGCATGCCAAACCCTTGGCCCCACCATGCCAAGCCAAACCGCACCTTTCCTTGGCCCTAGACATGCTAGCCGCACCATGTGCCAACGGCATGCCAAACCCTTGGCCCCACCATGCCAAGCCAAATGCACCTAGCCATGCCACCATGCTGGCCTTCCCTACGCGGCTACCAAAAACGAAGGCGTGCGACGATCAACGGTCCCCCTTCAATCCCTAGAGAAAATCCGAGCCATCCAAGGTTACCAGACGACGCATGGTAACCTTTGGCCCGAAAACCTAAGTTTGGCCACGCCAAACCATGCCATGCCAACCTAGCCGCGCCACCAAGCTGGCCATCCCTACGCGGCTACCAAAAACGAAGGCGTGCGACGATCAACGGTCCCCCTTCAATCCCAGGAGCAAATCCTAGCCATCCAAGGTTACCAGACGACGCATGGTAAACTTTGGCCCGAAAACCTAAGTTTGGCCACGCAAAACCATGCCATGCTAACGAAATGCCAACCTATCTGCGCCACCATGCTGGCCTTCCCTACGCGGCTACCAAAACGAAGGCGTGCGACGATCAACGGCTAACTTTCCTCTTGAGATGCAAAATCTCGACCGTCGAAGGTCACCAAGCTAGTAAGTCTCCCAAGTGCGACTTGCCAGGAAACAACAACATGCTACTTGTTTTCCACGAAAACATTCGAGACATCAAGACATATCACAAACTGGGGGATCCTCTTTGGGTATTGGTTTGGAAATTTACAGCGTGCGGCGTACACTACGCCCGTCATAAGGAAGTGTCATAAGGATGAGGCGGTTAGTAAATACATGGAGTTAATGGTGAAACGATCTTTTTATGGAACATCAATTCCATGAGTTAACGGTTTTATGGAACATCAATTCCATGTGTTAATGATTTTATGGAACATCAATTCCATGCGTTAATGTGACCACCTCCTCCCATTTATTCACCCATTTTTCCATTCCTTAATGAGACCAGAGTATGTTTCACTTCGAATTGTATAAATAGGTCTTACCTATTTCCATCGAACAACAAGTTCAGTCAGGAGCATACACCACTCAGAAAATGTTTGCTAGCTTTCCCATCTGTTAGCTTCCCACTTTCTGAGCATACACCACTCAGAATCAACTATTATGGTCTCATCACTTTTCTTGCTTCCCTCCCCAAAACTAACCCATTCTCCTCCACTTTGTGGATCAAGCAAGTCCGGAACGGCCATTTCTTGGTTTAGGCCGGACTTGTTCGTATTGATCTCTCGAATCTAAAGTACTCCCTTTGCAGTACATTGTTTAGGGTTTAAATTCGTTTCTCACCCACACACCCGAAATTACCGAAATCAACAGAAACCATTTTCACCCACAAACAACTACGATTGTATTTTGCTTGTCCTAATTAAGGGGTTAGGGTTTATTAAAAAGTTAGGGTTTTACATTTTTGTAGAGGAAGGGATGAACACGGGGACGACGGATGTAATTAAGCCTTAAGGGTAGGGTGGGGAAGTTGAAAAAAATTACTTATTTTCATTATGTCTGGCTTTGACCATACATTGACTGGAATTTGGTAAAAAAGTTTCCTTCCTCAAATCCATTTTTTCCTTCTTAATAACATGACACTAACCTTCTTACAAACTTACGGAATGATAAAATAATAAAAAAAATAAGTGTGCATTTTACTTAATCTTGAAAGATACACCTCTAGTGTTTTATTGAACTCATCTTTGGATTTTCAGTGCTACTACTAGATGTGACTACAATGTTGTTTTTTTTGGTCGAAGATGTGACTACAATGTAATCCTCGAAACATGAAACACTTTAAATTCTAACATAGTAGCTTTGCCAAGATGAAACGTACCACTATGTGTATAAATCGGACAAGGTTGCAGAAGTAAATTTAATTATTTTATTTTATTTTTGTTCGATAAAGAAAATTATATTAAGAAAGAGGGCAAATTACAAAGTTGCAACGCAGAGAGCCACCAAACAGTGAAAAAGAGAAAGAAAACCCAAAAACAAAGAGAACTGACTAAGGAGGATCAACAAATAAAGCCCTCTGGTTGGATATTACATCATTTAGACGATAAACAGTCATGGAAGGAATTGTAGTAGCACAGTGGAATGATTGGTGTTCAAATATCATCACAAGAGACCATTTCCGGGCCAGTTTCAACTTTCAAGTTCAACAAAACATGTAAAATCTAAAACATCTCCAACCGTTAGATATCCATCTAGGTCTCTTGGGGTCCATTAAAAACATAAAAGCATTATCCTAAACCTAAAATATTCAGCCGCCAATGAAATAAACTTTCTCTGCTCATTATCTTTAGGTCTCAAAAATTTGTGTACGAAAACTCTTCCCAAAAAATGGATGATTCTTCAAGAATTTGTTTATCTCTCAGTGATCTTAGCACCATTATTTATTCTACTATACCACATATCACCTCATTCCTCTTAAAATGCCGGAAGAAGAAGAAACCCTTGTCTTTTTGTGGATGGAATTCACTCACGCAATGATTTTTCCTCTCAAAACTCAAGTTTATTTCATCATCCATGTCTTGTAACGGCAGATTGGTGTTCTATTAGAAACCTATTATAGGAGCTCCAAGAAAAGAGTTTTGAGGGCTCTTAAGGATTCAAATATTCTACAATGAAGATAAGGGGACCTAATTCATAAAAAAATACTAAAATACCCTTAACCTTTTACATATTGAAAACCTAAAACTAATTTGTTTTCATTTCTCTCCTTTAATTCTTCCATTTTCTTCTTCCCCATCACCTCCATCGCTTATTTCTTCGATTAATCGTCAATTCTCAAAATAATTCATTATCGATTAACACCATTTAATCCACCCGCAATTACTTCAATAAGGTAAAAATCAAAAGCCCATCTTATTTAATTGGTTTCAATGCATGGATAAGCGGAATCGATCGAATTGGGTTTTTTTGAAAAACAGTTTCAGAAGTATCTACGGTTGGGAAATATGAATTTTCCCAACCGTAGACAACCTACAGTGGGGAAATATGAATTTTCCCAACCGTAGACAACCTACAGTGGGGAAATATGAGTTTTCCCAACCGTATACTGAACTGTCTACGGTTGGGAAGTATGAATTTTCCCAACCGTAGACTGTCTACGGTTGGGAAATATGAATTTTCCCCACCGTAGACAGTACTGAAACTGTTTTTTGCAAAAATAAGTGATGGGTTTTCTTAGTTTTTTCTTTTTATGATCGTCATCTTCGTCACGACGGAGAAGAAAAAGAAGAAGAATAATAAAGTTTTTTTTATGGTCATCATCTTCATCATGATTTATGAATGGAAAGAGAAGAACAAGATAATAGATTTAGTTTTTTGTATATGATCATCATCTTCATCATGATTTATGATTGAAAAGAGAAGGAAAATATAATGAATTTAATTTTATAATTCATGGAGGGTATTTTAGCCATCACAAAAAATAGTTAGATATGGGGTTTTGTTGATTACTATTTCATAACCCGATTTTGTCATCTTGTGAGCCCTCAAAACTCTTTTCTTGGAGCCCCTATAATAGGTTTCTTCTATTATATTGATTTTGTAGTCTTCCCAATTGCATTTAAAAACAAAATAACACTGATTATTGGAAGAATGAGGCATAACAATAAAAAATTAAACAAAACAGCCTAAAATGAAATTACAGCGATTTGAATGGAATATCAATCAAAAATCAACAAGTGATATTTGTTGTGTAGTTATGATATTGTGATCAAGATTCCCTGCCTTTACCTTTTAGTTAAGAAACAATGTCTCTCGCAAGTTCTCCTTGGTAAAACAAGCCTAAAATTACCAGAATCATTCAATTGCGTAACCCTTAAGTGACAGACATTGCACCAATAAGCTTTCGGATGTCATTTTTGGAGCGTGAGAACAACTGATGGAGCATGTTTATAGATAGATGTGGAACCATGAGCAATTTTTCAAAACTCTGCAAAAACTTTTGAGACCTCTTGAGCGTGGTTATGTTCCTGACTCATGAGACTATTGCTTTCAATTACACTAATCATGGGGCTGTGTGTGGTGAATTTAACTGAGAAAAAGAAGTCAACTAAAGCTGGCATTCTAGAACTAGGAAAGTTAGTCATACTCTGGGGTTGTAAAGGGAGATGGTGAAATAGAACTGCAGACCAAGAAGACACCTGTAGTTTGGTATTACTCCCTCCGTCCCTAATATATAGGCGGAGAAGTGGGTTTCTCTTAGAATAAGAAAAAACTTTGATTTCATACATATCCATCCTCTTTCCTGTTTTTTCCCTTTGTACAAGTTCCAACATTAGAAACATTAACTTAATTATGGTGATAACTACCTATAATAAATAAGGGTAATGTATGGAAAAACCCATCTTGGAATTGAGAATCCGCCTATCTAATGGGACTACAAATTTTCAAAACTCCGCCTATATAATAGGGACGGAGGGAGTATTCTAAAAATTCAGTAAATTAGCACTAAAGAACTTTCTTAATTAGCATTTAACGAAGTTCCGGATAGACATTTCAATTACTTTTTTCACACTAATAAGACAATACATACCGTCAAAACCAAAAGCGGAAAGGAAAGAACAAACATAAACTACTCACTGTTTAGGATTCCATGTTATTTTGTTGCTTATTTTGTTGCCTACCGCCGCTGCCCAAGGACTGAAGACTTGGCTTTAGAGATGAGATATTCATCAGTTTTGAAGATATGGGTATGTTCAAATCTTCTGGAATTCCTCTCTTTCCAGATTGAACTAACAATAGCTGCCGTAATCAAACTCCAAATGCATTTGCCTGAATTGGAAAATTGTTGTGTATACCATGTTTCTGCCAAAGCCCTCATTGAACCTGGAAAAACCCAAGTCCAACCTGTAGTTGGTGTTAATTTACACCACAGCTTGTAAGTAATCTTATAATGCAGGAAAAGATGGTCCCGAGACTCCATTG